>CM074724.1:225916002-226559304 GCA_037306005.1 Rhinophrynus dorsalis
TTACGAACTCCTTAAAGTTCAGGGTGCAGGGTTTGGCATTCTCCCACAGAGGATTCGCCCAAGATAATGCCTTGCCAGTTAATAGGGAGATCATGAACCCAACCTTACTTCGATCATTCGGAAATGTCTGAGGAGTGAGTTCAAAGAATATCTCCATTTGGTTGACAAAGCCTCTGCATTGGTTAGGTTCGCCATCATATCTTAACGGTAACGGCGCCGCCGCCGTGAACCCTCTGGACTGAGTAGTTGGGACAACAGGCAGATTTTCCGGTGTTGAGACTGGGGTGACCACCGGATTCTGATTAGTTTTGTCTAGGTGTACCGTTCGCTAGTAATGTCTGCAAGGCCAGTGCCAACTGGTCGAGGCGCTGCTCGTGAACATCCATTCTCCAATGGATATTCTGGGTGCCAGTATCTCCCTTGCTATCTGAGGTCATGGCCCTTTCGTACTGTTACGGTTTTCAGACACTCAGACAGTGGTTAGATAAAACAAATAGAGTTTTATTAAAGCAAAATAAATGACAAGGTCGCCACTGGGGCAGTACTGGCATAGGCAGAATATAGGCAGAGATACCTGGTGCAACAGGTAATAAATCACTAAGTACAGAAGCACAAAACAGGGAACAAGAGGTTAATAGTATTGGTAATCAGTCTCAAATGTGGTGTTAGGCACGCCCTTGGTGCTGCATATAGCAATATGTGCTGGATGATAGCACCCAAGTCCATTCACTGTGTGAAGCTGTAAAATATAGCTGTGACTGAACGGGAACTGCACAGATGAGAGTGACGCACAGAATCACAGGGACCGTGATAGGTCCCTGATGTCTCTCAGCCCACTGCACAGCTTAAGCCCAAATGTTCTTTTCACTTCAGTCCTCTTTTCAGGTCCTGTCTTTCCATTCAGGATCTCCAAACTGGTATGATCTCACATGTGGCAGCAACTCACTTCAATTTGTTTTGATGCTCCGAATGCACACTCCTCTGGAAGTGCCATGAGGCCAGTTTGTCTCTCCCTAACTTATCCTTGTCACCCAATCAGTAGGGAGGCATGAATATTTAAATTTGTTCAAATGCTCATACAATCTCATTCATCCTAATAGAGGATATCCAAAAACAGATACAGTACATATATATTGATAGCTACATGATATGTGGTACATTATGGATGTACATGGAAAAATGAGCACAGGGTAAAGATGGAATTAAAATGAATAAATAGATCATCTATATTTTCTCCACACATAATAACTCACATAATCAGCACACTGTTTTTGATGTGTTGTCAAATAAAAATGATAAAACATACAAGAGTATGCACTCTGAGCAGTACGAATGAAGTGAACTCCTTTAATTCATATGTGTGGCATAAACAAGAACAATAAGATACAAAATACAGATACATAGTTGGGAAAATAACAGGTATAACAGGCTTCCCAAATGGCTATCTGATGAGTTCCAAAATAAACACCCATATCTGTAAATTAAATGTATTTGTGTGTACACATATATATATTGGTTTTAGTATTTAATAATTGGTAATAATGCACTTGACAATATGTGCCCTTCTCTGGTAAATTAATATTACCCATTCTATTTCACCTTGTTCTGTATCCAATAAATAATCCTCACTGCAATATATGTTTGCCAGATCTTATCTACATGATTCATTACTTAATATATTTTTTTTAGACTCCTAATTACATTCCATTATGTGCAGTTATATACTGTGGAGTATAAATGAGAGCTGCACGGCAGTATAAAGGGTTAACCACCTGACTCTGCAATGCTGTTCTTCAATAAAGGGTGCACTACCTAAAGCACTAACTATAGACTAAGACATAAGAATTTAATAAAACACAAAAAAATCCCAAGAAAGGCCAACTGATGTTGTCAAAGATCTTTTCCAGACTTCCTGCTCTCTTTTTCGCCTGCTGCTGTCTCCTTGGTCACCTGGTCACGTGACCAAAGCCGAAAGCTTCTTTCAGCTATATACACATAAAAACACAAAAGAAAGACACAGCGCAACAGCGCCTCTAAGTGCAGGCTTTCAGGACTTGTTTAGTTCCCCGATTTCACATTCCCCTCAAGATGGGTACTTAGAATATGATGAAGCTAAACCAGCCTGCTGGGTATCAGTGCTCGTCTCAAACACCAAGATCCATCCACGCCAAACATTTTCCTCCATTCAGCAGGGATCTCAGCAAATTGGTATTTGAGACAAACACAGATACCCAGAGGCTGTGTAGCCTCATCATATTGTGAGTCCCCATCTTGAGAGGAATGTGAAAGCGGGGAACAGAACAAGTCCTGAAGTCTGCACTTAGAAGCCCTGTTGTGCTGTCTCTTTCTTTTGTATTTTTCTAGTTATATACTGTGACACATCTTATACATGGACTGCAATAAGAATTGTTAAAAACTATTGGGATATTAATTGAACCATCATGCCTTGTCCTACAAAATTGTATTTTACAGAGCTTCCTTGCAACTAACTAGAATTAAAAGTACATCCTGGGAAGACAAGAACATCCCACATGTGTCAAGAATATATATATATATATATATATATTCAGAGCTCATGAGCTTACAATGATATGCAAAAAGCTCACTGGGACTGTGCCCTCGTGCCCAGGGTACAATCTCTTTTAGCTCACAAATGCTATACACAGAGAAGAAATATTCTGAAGCACATCAAAAAGGTCCTGCCAAAATGACAGTGCAGCCACAAGATGCCAGACAATTCTTCTCTGAAAAAGAGAAACAGCTAACCTCAGACATACGTTTCAGCCTTGTTGGTGAGGTACAGCTGATCCCTCTAGGCACTTGTGAGCATCTCTGACCTTTCTTCTACATATGCAAATTGTTGGTTGGTCACCCTAAGAGTAATGGGGTGGAATCCAGACATGGACCCTTTGCGCAGAGGGATCTGCTACACCTCACTGATGAGGCCCAAAAAAGCCAAAATGTATGTCTGGGGTCAGCTACTTTCCTTCTTCAGAGGGATTGTCTTGCAGCTCATGTCTACACTGTCATTTAACAGGATCAGTATGATGTGTTTCAGAAGATTTTCTCTCTGTGTATGGCACTGATAATCTAAATGAGATTGCACCCTGGGCACAGGATGTAGTCATGAGCCTAGATGAGCATCTCTGACCTTTCTTTCTACAAATGCAAGTTTATCTTGGGGTTGGTCACCTTGAGAGTAATGGGGGGAATCCAGATGTGGACCCCTAGCTCACTGTGCCTAGTGGGATCAGCTGCACCTCACCGACAAGACCCAAAAAGGCAGAAAAGTACATCTGGGGTTAGTTGCGTTCCTTTTTTGGAGAGGAATTGTCTGGCATTTTGTGTCTGGACTGTCATTTGGCAGGACCAGTTTGACGTGTTTCAGATGATTTCCTCTCTGTATATGGTACTGATGAGCTAAAATAGATTGCACCCTGGGCACATGATGCAGTCCTAGTAAGATTTTGCATGTATTTGCAAGCTCATAAGCCTAGATGAGCATCTCTGCCCTTTCTTTCTACATATTCAAATTGCTATTGGGGTTGGTAACCCTAAGAGTAATGGGGGGAATCCAGATGTGGGCCCCCATGCTCACAGTGACTAGAGGGATCAGCTGCAGTTCATCAGCAAAGCACAAAAATGCCGAAACGTACGTATGGGGTTAGCTGCTTCCCTATATGTATATCTATATGTGCACTCTCTTTTAGCTCACCAGCACCATACACAGAGAGGAAACCGTCTGAAACACATCATACTGGTCCTGCCAAATGACAGTCCAGACACAAAATGCCATACAATTTATGAAAAAAGGAAGCAGCTATCCCCAGATGTTCTAGAGTGTCTGTGGACCACATTCATCTCAGGCCCCACAAGTCTATTTCTTAATTTGGCCCATATCCAACAACACTTTGTCCAACTGTGCCTTCTTTCTCTAGGGTCTGGCCATGGGAAGATATTACCAGTATGAGGAGAATGAGGAGGTATGTGAAGGGTTGCTACCATCTTAAACTGTTTGGACTAGGGTTGAGTGAAAAGTGTGAACATTTTCCTGCGTGACTTTTTTAGAAAATGTGACGATTTTTAGCTTTTCCCGTGAAAAATGTTGCCTTTCTAACTATGCAAAAATGTCCTCCTTTTTGCTTATTTTAACACATTTTTCACCTATATTTCCTATAGGTACCACAATCCCCACTGTAATATTACTTCTTCTGAGGGCTGAAGTTTAGAAATAAGTGGCTGAAAGTCAAAGTTGTGAGTCCTACAGCAACATATGGCTTGAAAAATGTTTTAGCATGCAGAATTTATTTGTCTTTTGCCCACAACACTAACTTCCTGCTTAAGTGACACTGGCACATATTCATGATGATATCAAGTAAGAAAAAAAATAAAGTATACCTTTTAATGTGGCAGATGTGTATTGTAGTGGTGGTGTTGGAGGACTGGCATGGTGTGATTTGTGTATGTATATTTTACCATTTTACCATTGTCATAAGCTACCCTCCTTCTCAGATTATTGACACACATTACTTATCGGTCATAGCAGTGGTTCCAAGTGGGGTAGATAGTGGCAACCCTTCTTCACATCCCTCCTCCTCCTCCTCCTCCTCATCTGTACTGCTGTTAATATATTTGTCTTCGCTTTGTCTGTCTTACTCCTCTGCAGCAGGAGCCATAGGTGTTATTTGGACTGAACTAACTGTTGGCACTGGCAGTAACACAGTGTCTGACACATAAAAAAACTTCAATACTTCTTTGTTCTGCCCTAGAGCCCTGGGAATTTTTTAAAGTGCTTCTGCTGCTGCTAGTTGTGAAACCTTTGGCCTGCTGATAGTGTGTCTCCCAGTCAGACCTGTGGTTGTGCTTCAGGTGGGATCTCATTGAGGAGGTGCTTAGGTGTGAGCCTGCTTTCCCTCTGCTCAAGTGCTTTTTGCACAGACAACAGATAGCAACATACTTAGCCTGAGGATCCTAAGCGAAGTATCTCCATACTGTGGAATGAGGGGTTCCTGACGTAGTGCTGCTGCTACTGCTACTACTGGGGCAAGATGTTCATGTAATTCTACTGCCACTACTACTAGGTGTCAAAGGTGCAGCACTTACAGCAGCAGCAGAGGCACTTGTCATATCTAACATTGTGGATGTTAACCTGTGTTGCTGGTTACTCAAAACGGGTGTGTGTGACTGAGTGGGACTTGGACTTTAAAGAGGTGATGATGCTGATGATGACTGATAGGGTTACTGTGTGCTTTTTGACATGTGTTCTTGTCCAGGGTCAAAGTTTCCAATGGCTTTCTCAAAACGTTTATAGACAGACACAGTGCCCCTTAAAAGTGGTGGAAGATTCAGCGTTTAACTTTCTGCTAACCTTATAGCCTTATCATCATACTCACTTTCAACTTCATCTGTATCTGAACAAGAGAAGGATGCTGGAGGGATATATACTAGATCTGCATCATCATCATCATTCATCATTAGGTTATCCTCAGCAGCATCAACATGACCTGACAGTTCTTGCCCACTACTACCCTTATATTCCTCTAAGCTTTTAGAGGTCTCAAACAATTTTGTTTTATTTTTACTGTAACAAAGTTCCCTACTACTTTGAGGATGGGTGTTTTGGTGCTTGTTTGTCTCACTGTCTGATGCAGCAGGTGCTTCAGCTGCTACACCTTCCTCTATTATGCTATTGCCAGCATCATCACCACTTGAATGTGACTTGTTGACATCTTCAGTGTTCTTCTTATATGGTTCTTTATTTCTACTGGCACTGGTGGTGCTGGAACTAGTTTTTCTGGGACCTTGATAAACTACATTCTCCCTTGGAGTAGAGGGATCATCATCATTAAATGCAAACGCTGCAGCAGCCATTGCTGCAGTCAGTTTTTGAACTACTACTTTACTCTCACGTCACTGCACTGCTCCACCCCTCCCCCTCCCCCTTCTCCTTGTGAGTTTGTTGTACAGTACACAACACAACTGATGGAGCTGTATGATGTCTTGCCTAAGCCCAGTCAGCAGTCTGTCACTGTCACCTAATATATTTAGTTCTTTTTTTTTTTTTTTTTTTTTTTTAAGTTGTCCCCCCTGTGTCTTATCACAATCTGTCCCAAAAAAATCATAACTCAAAAACAAAATCAACAGCTTCGTTCCCCAGACTTCCCCACCGAGCACAGAGACAATTACAGCAAAATCAGAAGCAAATAGGTCCCTAGCTGCCTATTTCTTGCCATGGAATTTTGGAGTAAACCTCCTTCCTCCCTTCTTCTCCCCAAAGTGCCCCACTGATTCTCCTAATAAACAAAACAAATGTCCTACCTAAAAGATTTCCTACACTAAATTTCTATTCTCCTATCTTCTCTAACGCAAAAAAATGTATTGCTCTCTCCTCTCACAAACATAAAATGGCATGCTGTGAGAGCCTAACAGCCTCTTATATGGCTGTAGAAAACTTTTGTGTAGTGGAGAAATATTTTTCTTCCCATTGATTTCAATGGGTGAAAAAGGCGGGAAAAAGCGGAAAAACACTTTTTGAGGGAAATTATTCGCCAAGCAGAAAGTGCCATTATTCGCCAATTTCAGTTTGAGGTGAAAATTTTCGACCATCCCTAGTTGGGACCACTACTATGATCACTAATTAATGTGTATCAATAATCTAGAATAATGATCGCTTACATTAGACTCAAACATGATATTGCTTATATGCTAATAATTGCTGTAGGGATCATGAATATATATATATATATATATATATATATATATATATATATATATATATATATGCATACATCTGCCACATTCATTGTTGATTGTATTTTTTTTAAATATATTTTGAAAAAGTCATGATTAACCAGCATAGCAGCAGGCTTACAGAGAAAAGCCTGAAAATGATTTGAGTGCACAGGCTAGCCATGCAAATGCCATGAGTTTTGCAGAACTCTGGTTTGCCAAAAACAAGCCATGTGCAAATAATTTTTGCAGGACTCAGACTTGCAACATACACAAGGCGAAGACTTTTTTTTTTTTTGCTTAATCAGGACTGTTGTGCCTAGGTCTGTCCCCTCCTTACCCATTTTTATAACTCACATATAGTGCACAATACTATTTGCTGATGACTGCACTCTGCCAGTCCAGACAGAAAAATATTCATCCATGAATTCAGTGAGGGAACAGGTGGAGAAGAATGGCCTCCTTCTTCTTTTACACACCTTCTCTGGCTAGGGTTGGTGCTTATGTTGCCTCAACATCATCACTGAAGCTAGGACCAGGATTATTGTTGACAAGCTCTGGTTCCATATTGAGACTTGAAAAATCCAGTCCCGTGGTAGCCACATTGACCAGACTGTGGCACACTAGCCCTCTTATCACTAACCTGCTTCTGAGACAGATGAAAGTCTGCAGAAAATTCCACAATGTCACTGTTGGTGGTGACTGTAATGCCCATCTCAATTTGCAGCTCTTTCTCCCATTCCTTTTCACTTTACACCAAAAACTCCCTTATACCAACTCCATACCTCCACACCAGCTGCTCCACTGCCACCCTCAGTCTCATCAATGCCACCACCAGTTTCTAGCTGCTCTATGGTGATGGGTCTATGTGAGGAGGAAAGTAATGCAGGGAGTCCCCTTCTGTCACACTTGCCATCACCTCTCCTCAGAAGAAGAATGGCCTCTTTTATTGCCTCCACAATCACCTTCACTGGCTGGGGCAGAGGATGCTGCTGGCGCATTAGAATCAACACTAGGAACAGAGTTATAGCTGGCAAGTAGAATCTGTTCCAGTCCCACATCACTACTGATGGACTCCATTCTCACTGTGGTCACGGTGGTCTGCGGCACACTAGCCTGCTCATCATCAGCCTGCTGCCCTTGCAACTAATCAGCAGCAGGAATTACAGCAGCAGCAAACTCCGCAATGTCATAGCTGATAGTGATGGTGATTCCCTTCCCCATTTGCATATCAGTCTCTCATTCCTTCTCGCTTTCAGTATAAAGACCATTAATGTCTCATCCACCCCACCCTCATCAACACCACCACCTTTCTCTCCTTGCTGCTGCTGCTCTATGAGAGTCGCACTGGTTGGCAATGATGACACATGCTACAGAGGGTCCCCTACAGTCACACTTGCCATCTTCTCTTGAGGTGAAAAAGGCAGACTGGCAGCACTAGCATTAGTCACAAGCAACTGATCTGTGCTGATGCTAATACTGATAGCCAGTTCTGCCTTCCTCAGCGTCATGTTCCTGAGGCACAGTGCTGGGGGAAATGGAATCACTGGGTCAGGGGGATGTTGTGGGCTCCCTTACTGCTAGTCTGGATGCACTACATCATAACATTCACTTCCCCTTCCACTTCAGCAGCAGGATCTACAATAGTCACGCTAGTCCCAAAACCAGCTGATGCATCACAATTATCATGACCATCATCACCCCCTACCTCATCCCCAAAATCTTGAACTACTGCGTAGTAGTAATGGGACTGCTTGCAGATGGCAAGTGTGACTTAGGGTCCCCTGCTTTCACACTTGCCATCATCTCCTCCTTCTCCTTCTCCTGAGTATCTGAAGGCTCACTGGAAGCAGTAGCAGCAAGCACAGGCAACTGAACTGTCCTGCTCACACTGCTAGCCACTTCTTCATGTGCCTTTGCTGATGATGACACAAATTCCCCCCAGATCCCAAGGGACAATATACGGGGACTGGGCACCATTGGGTCTGGGGAATCAAGGCTCCCATACCTTTCAATGCTGGTGGTGGTCACATCCTCCTCTGAATCACTGGAAGCATCACGGTCCTTCCAGCTCCTGTCTCTCTCTATCTCTCTAGCTGTTTGTTTTGTGTTTCACTTCCCAGAAACATCAATTTTTTTTGTGCTAGCACACATAAGTAAACAGGTGGGAACCTTTTAGTTATTGAAAAAATGGCAGTAGGTGAAAAAGGAGACATTTTTAAGGGATCTGTTTAAGGCAGTGAAAAAATCAGACAGCCATGTGGTTTTTGTGGATTTCTTCACTGGAACACAATGGGACCTTTCGCTCACCCCTAATCATAATCATTGATACAATGTGGCACACAATAGCATTTTCCCCTGTATGCACGAAAATGCTTTATTACACATAGGCAAAAAAGTATTCTCTAATCATACTATCTAGATGTATCATCAGTTATGCCAACACAGGAGTAGGCATAAATAAGTGGTGAGTTTTATGCCTAATTATAATTGTAAATATCCTATACCTAGTTGTATATATTGTGACCACACACTCCTACATGCACAATTAGACAATTAGAATGCAGGAAATATATTGTAAATAGGCATAATCAGGTGTGGTCCTTAGTGTGATTGACCCACAATGGTGCTATAAAAGCCCCTGAAGATTCACTTTTTACTTGCACCAGAGATTTTGTTAACCCTTAAACCCATTTTAAAAGGTCAAAGGGATAACCCTGGCTTTAAATTAATTCAGCAATATTTTATTTCATATTGCAATTTTTATGTACATGCTTGACACTCCTGACCATAACTTATCTTTCTATGTATGTATAATTTTATTCATAAGGCACATATATCTATATACCAAACTGGTGTATGATTGACACATACTTAGTCCTCTGATCCTGAAATGGTGAAACAAAGAAGGAGACAGTTATTTATATAACAATAGTATCTCTTTAAATAACCATTTTAATTTTCTTTAATCCAGCCAGTTGTGTCCTATAGCATATATTTAATCTGATACATTCCTTTTGTTGTAAACCTCAGCCTTGTCAACCTTGTTTTAATATATTTATTTTTAGTTAAAACCACATGCTTTGTACTAATTGAAACTATGCTATCATCAATCATCAGTTCCTAAGCAGGACTCCTGAACTGAGCCCTTAATGAAGGATCCTAATAGTGCTCATGCTGAGGGCCACCACATTAGGTCATGTGTAGCTTCTGTTCAAAGCTGTGGCATTAGCCAGGTTTCAACTCACAGTACAACAAAACATTAAAGGACTTCTCTCCAGCATGACCAATCAATAGAACTTATACAAACAAAATGTGACAAGGAATCACGGAGCTCACAAAAATATGCCACATTTTCAAAAAAGCATACAAGTGCACAAGACTATGCTTTTGGAAAACATAAGTAGAAAAAAATGTCAGTGTTACAAAACTACTGACTAAAATTTTTGCTCTAGCTAGAATAGCAAATAGAGAGAAGTTAGAGTGCACTTTTAGGAGTCTCACATGGAGGCAATTTGTTCTCATTGTTAGAGGAGTCTGGGGGACTCTAGGGGAGTGTGAAGGGTAAAAAGAGATTTACCTCAAATTCCCAGAATCTTGTGTGACTGAGAAAGGCAGGTGGCCCAAGATCCTTACTGAACTGGCTGTTCAATTGACAGACACAATATTTAGCAAACTGACACTCAACAGACTCCTTCAACTGCCAGAAAGGAGGATCCATCATGATAATGTGTACTGAAAAAAAAATAAATAAATAAAGACTGCAGAGACACTGAGAGAGAGAGAAAGCAGCATCTAAATCCCCATGACACTACCTAAAGGCAAAAATAGTAAGAAGCAGTTGTACAGGGAGTGTGAGTTTTTGTTTGTTTTTTGTCAATGGCGCTAGTGACAATTAAAGGGATAGTAATACTTAAAATGTAAAAAAAAATATGTTGGAGGGTTTATCCCCCTGAGTAAAACAAGAGTACTCCCACTGCTGAAAGGTGTTTCATTCAAAAGTTATTAATTTTCAAAGTTGAATTTTTTAGGTGCAATATCACAGTGGCCTGAAATTGTACAGTGGCGCTGTTGATACACGATCCTATGGACAGCTCTGGTCAGTTGACCATAAATCTCCATAGGATGGTGTAGCAACAGCGCCACTGTACAATTTCAGGCCACTGTGATATTGCACCTAAAAAATTCAACTTTGAAAATTAATAACTTTTGAATGAAACACCTTTCAGCAGTGGGAGTACTCTTGTTTTACTCAGGGAGATAAACTCTACAACATATTTTTTTTTACATTTTAAGTATTACTATCCCTTTAATTAAAAAAACATTTGAAATATATTAAAAAGTTAATTCAAAAATCTAAAAATAGGTTGACTGATAGGTGACATGGTGAGGATCTGTGATTGAGGAAGACATATACCAGAAGAGATAGATTATTTTGTAAATCAGTTTGATTGTATACTTCACTGTTTATCCATTGAGCGCCAGAGAGGTATCCAATGCATTGTAATGCAATACATTGAATACCTCTCTGGAATTCAAATGGGTAAAATACACACACTAGTTTAACAATGTCCAGCAAATATGTCCAGCAAGGACGTATGAGAAAAGTGGTAGTCAAAAACTGACCTCAGCCGTGGTTGCTGCAGTGTATGCAATAAATGATAATGATACTTCTCTGACTGAAGAGGCTGTGAAAGTTCCATAAAAGGTTCCATCACCTCCAGTAATATTAATAAACCGTCTAAGAACATTGAAGATGACAATGAGTCACATTCTAGTGTTGATGGCATAATGGAAAAAGGTGTAGCAGCACAAACAGTTGCTGCATCTGACAGTGAGATAAGCAAGTACAACACCTGTCCTAAAAGTAATAACAACCTTTGTGAAAATCCCTCTGAAGGGAAAAGAAAAAAGAGATTGATTGAGACGTCAAAAGGAATATAAAGGTAGTGGGGAAGAAGCAGTGGGCGATGCTGAGGATGATTTAATTACTGATGATGATGTTGATCTTGAAAATATCCCTCCGGCATTTTCTTCTTTAGATGCAGATGAAACTGTGAGTGAGCGAAATTATGACATGGTCAGAAAATTTGCTGAATATTAAATGCTCAGTTGTCAACCACTGAAAAGGAGCACTGTGCCTGTTTATAAACTGTTTGAGAAATCAATTGGAAAGTCTGAGCCTAGACAAGTAAAGACACCAAAAAATACACAATCATCTGGTAAATCATCATTAGCATTGTCATAGTTTCCAAGTCTAACCCCCGCTCAGCTATACACTAGTTTTAACCCTTTGAGTGCCAGACGGGTAAGCAACTCATTGCAGAGCAATGCGTTGCATACCCCTCTGGCACTCAAAGGGTTAAGTAACCAGCAGCAACAACACAGGTTATCAATATACACAACCCTAGCTAAGATAAGTGCCTCTGTTGCTGTAGGAATTGCATCTAGTAATACATTTGCAGAACATCTTGCCCTAGTAGTAGTACTGGAAGCACCTTAGGAACTGATCAATCTATGAAGTCCACAGTATGGAGATACTTTGCTCACAATCCAAAAGCTAAACATGCTGCTATCTGTTTGTGTAAGAAGCATGTACACAGGGGAAAAACAGGCTCATATCTAGGTACTTCCTCCTTGAGTTTCCACCTGAAGCACAACAACAGGTCAGATTTGGAGACACACAATCAACATGTCAGAGGTGTCATAACTACCAACAGCAGAAGCACTCCTATAAGATTCCGGGGCTCTGGGACACATAATATAGTGATGTTGATGTATCAGAGAGTGTGTTAAGATTTCATTCATTTGAAATAACACCTATAGCTCCTACTGCTGAGGTGTATGATTCTGAGTTTATTGTAGGAGATGCAAGAGTTGTAGAGTGCCCAGAGATTCCTCATTTGAAATCTCTTCCACCTCTACAATACCTGTTGTTAAAGCAATAAAGTTACACAGTTCTTTCTGCCATGTATTGACAAACCACACTGAGTTCTTAGTAAGGAGTAAAAACATTACAAAAATAATCTGAAAGCACTCCTGTGGAATTGCAAAGTTGCCAAGATGTTGGCAGTTGACATGCTGCCTTATTGTTTAGTAGAAAACCAAGGTTTTAATGAACTGATGTCATGTGATGCACAGTTGCACCTCACTTGCATATCCCATGCTGCAGCCATTTTTCAAAGATGGCTGTTCCAGAATTGTACAAGGAGGTGGCTAATTTGGTGGGCAAGGGCTGGAAACTTCATACAAAAAGAAAATTCACATGACAATAGATATGTGGACAAGTTGTACAGACTATATGACAGTCAGTGCTTACTGAGTTTTCCTCTCACAGGTGGCCAACAATAATTTGCAGCATCAAATCACAGCCAGTAATTTCGCCTCTGGTGCTGGCAGTATAATTAAAGGACGCATGGTAGTCCATACCATTGGCACTCCACTTGTGCATGCAGAATATTGATAGATAATCCCACAAAGCCATAGATGTATTAAATAAATTACAGCAGGTGATCGAGGAATGTTCGAGGCATGTTTGTCCCCACTCCTTGAAATCTGGTTTTGTGTCCGCTAATAATGGCTCCAACATAATAGCTCCTTGAGAATAGGTGATAAGGTGCATGTATCCTGCTTTGATATATATTACATTCAGTTGTGACTAGATTCCTCTCAAATCCAGAGGGATATGCTGAATATTGTCTGAAAAATATGTGCCCATTCTAGCCAACCCTACAGTGCTCACAATGCAATTATATTCCATACAAGATAGTAACAACCTGCTCCATCAGCAGCTAAAAATGAAGGTCCCTACCAGCTAACACTCCGCATTGTGGATGCAAGTGTTTGTATGAGCAGAATAAGGCAATTAGTGAGTATGCAATGCAAAACTGGAAGGCACTGGAGGGAGCATGTTGTCATCTGGGCAATAGCAACTAATGTGTGATGTATGTGAACTGCTGAAAACTTTTGAAGGCCACCATGCTCTTTAGTCATGTAGGGGCAGGAATTAGCAAGATTCTGATATATTTAGTGCAGAAAAAACAGAGGAGCATAAATCTTCTAACACGGATATGCAACAGCTAGAGAAATAAATGTTAGCCTTCTCTGAGAAGAATCCTTACATAGTGTCCATTAAAAACAATAAGGAATACAGTCTTGCTACTTAGCTGGACACCCTCCTCCCCACTTTAAAGTGATAGTAATGTTTCACAAAAACAGCAGCTCCAATTAATCTTCATAGTATTTGAACCATAGAGAGTGATATTTCATTACTGTGAGCATTGTAGCTCAAGAGTAATTGAATGATAACGTTTCCCCCCCCCCACCCCTTTTACCTAGTGTAAGCACCCACTCCTCAGATGTGGAATCTGGTCTCCTGACCGGACAGCTCACATCAAGGGTCAAAATTCTTACTGTGAGAACAATGAAAACCCTGCCCCCCTTGACAGGTTTTTCAGCTTTTTCCCTTATCTTAATTGAAGATCGTCCCTCTCTGCAATCCACCTGGACACTTCCTGCTGCTCTAAGCTGAGCAATGTTACATCAGTAGAATGGGCGGGAGGGGGATACTTTATCATTCAATTACTCTTGAACTGCAACTCTGATAGAATTAAAATAATACTCTCCAAGGCCCAAATACTACGAAGATTAATTAGAGCTGCTTTTATTATGAAACATTACTATCCCTTTAAATATAACATTTCTGACTTCTTACCAAAACTTTATTGAATTGTGCCATGTTATCTCTCTGGGGAATCAGATTCTGACAATAAAAGATTAAGTAGATGTTTGCATTCTGGAGGATAAGAGAGAAGAGTTAGGACCAAAAACTGGTTAACAGCATAGTGAAAAGAAGTTGTAAAAGGGTTTATACCTCAAGCAGCAGCAACAACATCAACAAGAATACCCCATTCCTAACATATTTGTAAAAATGTCATTATCATCATAATATGAAGCAATACATGTGTCTCAGGGGAGACAATCTAATATTTTTGGTGGTGGTGGTGTTGCTGGTTGTTTCACATATCTATGGGATTTGGTCACAGAGTATTGGTAACTGATAGCTCCTAGGAGTGGTCCCATTGCATGTGAGATGGTTACAGCTATGTTCTAGGCATAAATTATGACCCCATTGATTTCTGGCAAACAAACCAGTGTGTGTGGCCAGCACTGACTCATACTGCTATGGAAACCCTTCATTGCCCACAACCAAGCTTGTAGTTGGTTATATTTAGTGTTGAGCGAGCACCCCGATGCTCGGGTGCTCGGGTGCTCTGACCGAGCACCCCCTGAGGCTCGAGTGCTCGGCCGAGCACCCGAGCCCCATTGAAATGAATGGGGCGACACGAGCATTACACCAGGCACCCCCTGCTCTGATGAGGGGAGGGTGCCTGGTCAATGCCCCCCTTCATCTCCGCTATGCCCCCTTCATCTCCGAATGCCCCCTTCATCTCCGCAATGTCCCCCTTCATCTCCGCTATGCCCCTCTTCCACAATGTCCCCCTTCATCTCCTCTATGCCATAGAGGAGATGAAGGGGGACATTGTGGAAGAGGGGCATAGCGGAGATGAAGGGGGACATTGTGGAAGAGGGGCATAGAGGAGATGAAGGGGGACATTGTGGAAGAGGGGCATAGCGGAGATGAAGGGGGACATTGTGGAAGAGGGGCATAGAGTCTATGCCCCTCTTCCACAATGTCCCCCTTCATCTCCGCTATGCCCCTCTTCCACAATGTCCCCCTTCATCTCCGCAATGCCCCCTTCATCTCCGCAATGCCCCCGTACCTCCAGTCCCTGGTGGTCCAGCGGAGCGTCTTCAGATCTGTGCCTCTTCCGGCACAGATCCCCGCCACCCGAACATGGCGGGCGAGCACATGGCGGTACTCGACGAGTACCGCCATGTGCCGAGCAGAGCGATGCTCGAGCCGATCCGAGCATCGGCCGAGCACGCTCGCTCAACACTAGTTATATTATAAATGACTGTAGGACACAGCTATCAAGCAGCAGTGATGGGAGACATACACTTCTAAAATTGAACCAGCATTTAATATCATATGAATATCAAGTGGCATTAATAGACAAAACCACACGCAACAGGGAAACACACACATGTACTATTAACAGCAGCACTGAGGATGAGGGGGAGGGATTTGAAGAGTTGCTATCATCTGTCACTGTTAAAATCACTGCTATGAACACTGATTAATGTTTGACAACAATGTGATAATACTGCAAGATTAAATTAGACTCAAGGATAAAAATGCAAATAATTGGTCTAACTTTAATTCATATGTATCATGATGATATATACAACCATCACACCATACCATTTCACCACCATACACATCTGCCACATTCAAGATGTGCAAGATGTAACCTAATTTTTTTCATTATCTCTTTAAAAAATAATGGTTAGCAAGTATAGTAGCAGGCTTACAAAATTAAAGCCCAGAGAAATATTTTGCAGACTTACAGAAAACTAAACATTCAAAATATTACAGCAAGTCTAGGCTTGACATTTTTAATTGTGGGTTAGTGTTTTCAGGCCTCAGGCTTGCTAAAAATAAGCACTGAGAAAAATGTCTTTGCAGGCTTCGGGCTCACCAAAAACAATCTCTGAGAAAAATTTGTTTGCTGACCTCGGGCTTGCAAAAAACAAGCCATGAAGGAAAAACTACACCTTACTGGTCTAGTGCCAGCGTTGCTAGATGGTGGTGGCAAATGCCACTTAAGACATTCTGGAATTTGCTATTGCTGCAATTGTTGCCATTGAGTTGTCAAAACAGCAAGAGGGTTAGGATGCTGCATGGGTCTGGGATCATCAGCACTCATGTAAAATAGGAGGTGATACGTTGATACTTCTTCTCATTAGCAAGCAGCAACTCCAAAACAATCCCCCACACCACTTCAGGTGCATTTACAAAGAGGAAGTTGGCCAATTATGCTTCTCCTCCTGTACCTCCTCTAAAATTATGGGTGTGATAGAATACTTCCTGCCATATGGGACTAGTCTGGGATGTAAAGTGTGACAGAGGGTCCCCTGCTGTCACACATGTCATCTTCTGGCAGCAGCAGACACAGGAAGCTGACGTGTGTTGCTCATACACCTAGACAGTTCCACCTTCTTCAATATAGTTCCCCACATCCCAAGGGATGATGTAGGGGAATTGGGTTACATTGGGTCAGGGGAATGTGGACTTTCTTTGCCTTTGGTGCTGCTGACTTCCTCAACCACGTCTGTAACAGCAGGAACCTCAGTAGCAGAGTGCATAGAGCTTCTCTTGCTGCTGCTGGTCATAGAGCTATCCAATCCAGCACTCCAGTCAACCTAATTTCTCTCTCTCTCTCTCTCTCTCTCTCTCTCTATCTCTCTCTACCTGCTTCTACTCTCTTATTCTCCTAAACTAAATCACACTACCTGGATTTTTATAGTATGGAAGAGGAAAGTTCTGACGCCATTTGAATGGAAACCATAGGCAGGAAATTGAATCATTTTACAGAAAATGCTGTGGTGTTAGCAAAACGACACAAAATCTCAGAGTTTCACTATGGGAGGGAATTCCCCTGTGAAAAGCAAAATCATGCTTTTTTCATGAAAATTCCTGTTGTAACAAAACACGACTTTTCACCCATCCCTACTGATTACCAGCTGCCCCCTGAAGGTTGAATTTGTAGGGTGGAGGGTACTAGTCTGATTTATTCCTAATATTGGAGTCTGAACTGATTTATTAGTGATTTGCCTTCCTAAAACCTAGTAAACTTTTTATTTTGAGACTTTTCACCTTAAGGCTTATTGGGTCAAGAGTAGGGTAGCATGGGTCTGTATGGATGTTTCAGGGCACTCTGTTCCTTGTTTAACTCCATGCCCTAAACAAGG
This sequence comes from Rhinophrynus dorsalis, assembly GCA_037306005.1. Taxonomy (NCBI): domain Eukaryota; kingdom Metazoa; phylum Chordata; class Amphibia; order Anura; family Rhinophrynidae; genus Rhinophrynus; species Rhinophrynus dorsalis. Next base: position 225,933,607 of record CM074724.1, read on the forward strand.
AGCAACAAGAAATTGGTGTAACTTTACTCCATTTACTGTGGGTGCTATAGAAGAAGCATTATGGGCTTGCTTATACTAAAGTATTAAGAACAGCTGAGTGTGTGTGTGTGTGTGTCTGTGTCCATATACATTTTCATACACTTTAGTAGTTCAGCCAAGGCTAACGAGAGCAGAAAATTAGCTGCTGGTGGATTTTTACATTCCTCTAATATGTTCCAGATCATGTTAGGTGTGAGCTTGTGAATGAGGGATCTTCTTCAGCTTTATGGAGTCCAAGGGGGAGTCCAGAAGGCTAATTACATTTGTTTCAATAATCCTTGCAGTAAGAATGATGTTCCCTAAGAATGCAGACTAGAGGTTTCTCTAAATGAGGGAATACCCCACATTCCATTCAATCTTGAAAGGCTACTTTTGTGTGAGAATCTGACACCAGTGAACCCTTGTGCTAAGGAGGAAAAGAAGTCCAGTGACACAGTAAACTTGACTTTTTGCTTTATATTTTTTTCTAAATTTTATATTTTTACTTTCATTCTTACATCCTGTAACAACCACTCATTGCCCACAATATTGTACTCATGGTAATTGTTTCTTAGATGTGCAGACCATGTTATCCATAGAGGGAGACTCATAGTCCTCATTTTTTCATTTGCCTCATAGACAGGTTTTCTTTACCCCAGCTGGGGTTCACCATGAATAATTTCTTTGTTATTTTTAGACAATTATCATTATTGTTTGGTGTGTCCTTTTCTTGCGTGTATATTATGCTGCAAATATTTTAACCATTACATCTCGGACACACCATTACTACACTTAGAAGGTATGACTTATGCTGCCTGCACACATTTTTCTTTTATACATTTTGGGCTGGTTATCTTCCTACATTTGTAAACAAAATTATGCTTAAAACAGGGGTAGCCAATCCTAGTTCTCAAGAGCTAACAACAATACATGTTTCGCGATATCCTAGCAGCAGCACAGATAGACCAGTTAAAGTGACTGAGCCTTTGATTAGCCCACCTGTGCTCTAGCTGGAATATCCTAAAACCTTGCACTGTTGGTCGCTCTTGAGGACCAGGGCTGGCTACCCCTGGCTTAAAATATATCTATGCTTACACTGTTTGGTGGGTGGTAGATACAATGTTAAACAAAAATCTGCACACACCAGTCAAGCCATAAGACTTGCTTTTCCCATAGAAATCTCACATTTACATTGTTGTTACTACTGCAAGGGATTCTGGGTGGACATATGCACTATTTGCTTAAGTTATTATGATGGCATATAAACTCAAAGAAGGTTAGGGTATTTGTGGAACGTCCAGGGGAATTCTGGTTTTCTATTTATGGATAACTTAGAAGATATATATGATGATAGTTGATGTGTATAGCTCCATGTACACCCTAAGAACCATTAATATCCTAATAGAACTGGGAAGAGTACAACAAAGATCAACACAATTAAGTAAGTGAATGAAGGACTTGAAGTATGAAGAATATCTAGGCAAACTTGGCTTATTTACTCTAGAGAAAAATTGAATAAGAGGAGTTCTTGTTACACTGTATAAGGATATGTGATGGCAATGCAAGGATCTCTCTGGTGAGCTTTTCATTCCAAAGGCTGATCAAATACTAAGGACAACCCCTTAAGATTAGAGGAAAGAAGGTTTCAACTTCAGCAGAGGAAAGAGTTTTCTTATAGTAAGATATGTTAAATTGTGGAATTCCTTGCCCATAAATGGCAGATACAATGGATACATTTAAAAGAAGATGTATTTCTAGCAGAAAAGAATATACAGGGTTATACTGTGTATTAGTAGGCAAAACAGGAAAATCTGGTAAACAGAATACTATCCATTTAGGCATATATAATCCTTGTTTTCTTCATATATTGTGGCAAAGGTTGAGCTTGATAGACTTGTTTTTTCAACCTAATGTACTATGTAACTATAAAACTATGTCTTTGCACTCCCTTATTTATTTATTTATTTTTTTGGAATAGGCTATGTAAGTTAGGTTTTCTTTGATCTTTATAATACTACTCAATGTTTCCAGAGATATATTTTTCATACTTATACCACATACATTGATTTTTCTGTTAATTAATTAGTTCAGGAATGGTTCTACTCTCTCGATGCTGATCCAAATATTTCATTTCTGCACGAAAATGAGGCTTGTATAGGAGTACAGCTTTCAATCTCTGGAGTAATGTAATCTCTAGAAATTGCAATCATGAAAATTTCCCAAATTAAAAAAAATTCTGATTGGGAGACTATTTCTGAGTGATTGCAATCCATGCCATATTCTGACAAATACCCCTTTAATAGATGCTTTAGTCAGATATCATAATATTCTTCTTTATTGGCAAACTGGAATACATATCAGACTATTTCATATATGGGTCTTATTCTGCTTCTACATGCACTGGAATGAGCCATTTCGAATAAGTCAAGTTTAGTTTCTTGGATGAAAGACAGTAATCCATTGCTTTGTAATGCATGTGAGACCTTATTAACATTCAACTACTATATTGTTTAAGGATGTCACTTCAAAACGGTATAAGAAGGAAATACGGCTATTATACTATAATATGAGAAGCCCTTTAGGAATCCATTAAACCATGTCATAGTTTTTTGTCAGCACTGAATCTTTAACATAAGGGGTTGTAATGTATACTAAGCATAAACACACAAACAAACAAACACCCACACAATACAACAGATATAGGATGTTGTCACTGCCTTTGGATTGTTAATTATTACTTTCTCAATTACATTTTCTAAATTGTAATTTTATTATGTATGTATATACAATGCTAGTAATCAGTGTTTCAATAATACTGTAATCTTTTGTAGCTGTTTTTATATGAAGTACAGCAATAACATTTGGATTTTAACTTCATAAAGAGAACAATAACTGAAATCCCAGAAAAAAATAGCAAGTTGTTAAATAAAACAATCCAAAGGATGATTAACTCAAGGGAGCTGGGACTCCAGTACATGATGGTTCATATAGAGGACATTGACAGACAAGCAAATTTCCCAAAAGAACCTGTTATGAGCTGCCAACACCTTCTGAAAGAGAGATGGATAACAATGTGTGTTTGTGAGCACCCATCAGTACATGGCATAAAAGAAATAGGAAGGGGGACTGAAGGAGGCTCTAGGCAAAGGCTGTCCATTGATATAATTGAGCGGTCTCCTAATTAAAATTCCTGCTGTTTGGGAAAGCTCCTAATTGGTCAAAGACTCTTGTGGTTAGATGTGTTTGACAGCTTCGTCCAACATATCTGGAGAAGGTGGAACGGGCATGATTAGGGTGAAGTGTACTAGAGGTGAGTTGTGGAGTAGAACGGAGAATGCTTAAAAGAATATGGGGCCCTGAACATGGTATGAGTCTGAGGGCTGTGATGTTTGTGAAATAACAAGCTCTCAAATCACTTTTGACAAGTGAAAAGGATTGGAAATAATGTGGCCTTTTGAAAAGAACTGTGTGCAAATGAGGAAAAGACATGAGATAATGAGGTAGAAAAAAAAAGCAATGACCTATGTCGAGGTCTCTCTCTAGGCCAGTGTTCATACCCAGCTTCTCATTGTTGAGCATCTCCATCAGATTTTTGCCAATTATTACTATTAATGGAGGATGTCTGATTTTAGTACAGGGATGAATGAATGAACGAATGAATGGACAGTGGACCTTATGAATCAAAGCAATGTGTAATTTCTGGGATAAACCAATTGCACTATGGGGAGAAATAAACATTCCTATTGATTTAAATTAGGATGTATCCTCTTGTATGCTATAGAGGTCTCCATCACCATGAGAAGCAATGTGTTGGAGACTTCTACCATTCAATGGGTTGCTAACCCCATTGAAATGAATCAGAATTTATGACTCTTTATTTGTCCCTTATAGTGCAGCTGGGTTGCTCAACTATTGCTATACTTTCCCTTTATCAATAAAATCCAGGACTCTTTAAATGTTCAAAAGGAGGCATCTTTATCATCTTGAACATAGTAATTTAATACACATAGATCAGGGCAGTGTAAGGTAGGTATATCCAATGCTTGAACATATTGGACTCCTTTCTAACTGGAATATCCAAGTATAATGTGAAATAGACTGTTATGTGTAGGTATATTTAAACTTCAAAATATTAAAATTATATCATAGTAATTTTGGAACTGAGCACTTGCACCACAGAAGACAATACAAATTCCCCAAATTCCCATTGATTTGGATGGGGCTTTAAACTTCTTGAATGTTAGACAGATCTCTACTGACATCAATGTATTGGAGACTTCCCTAGCTTTCAAGGGGTCAACAACAGGACTCAATTAAATCAAAGGAATTTTTAATTTGTCCCCTATGGAACAATTAGATTGTTCTAGAATTGCTCAACTCTTATAGTTCTGACTATTTGTGACTGACTAACTTTTAAACCCAGCTAATTAAAAGCTAAGAACATTTGAGCCTGTGTGATTCAAGGTCTGTACTGGTTCATGTTTAACTATCAAGTTCAAAGTGGAAATAATATCTAAGTCAGTGAATGATTGGTTATAGTAGAGATGGGCACAATATGGCCAGAGGGCCGGAAATGGCCTGCTCACAAATTTTATCTGACCTTTCAGTCCGGGGGGTTGTTCACCTCCAGCAGAGTTGCTAAACTGTACAAATATCACTTATGGCTTCCCCTGCAATAAGAATGATAAACTTTATGAACTTTGTTGTAAAATCTATCATCATAATAGAATTGGCACATAGTCTGTGCAGTTGCACAGCTGTTAGCAGTATATAATTAGAAGCAACAAATCACTTTTAAACCCCTGCTACTTTCACTCATATCTCAGTCAGGAAGGGATATTATTAATAGGTCAGGACTTGTGCATGTCTATGTATATCTATATATGCATATATGCAAGTGCAATTCAGGGGGTCATGAGTGTGGCTTGTATTTTCAACAGTGATGTTGCACTCTTGTCAAAATGTAAGTTTGAAAGTGTGTGTGTGTGTGTGCTTTTTGTGTGTGTCTGTAGTTGAGTGTGTGTGTGTGTGTGTGTGTGTGTGTGTGTGTGTGTGTGTTACTTCATTAGAATGTACTGCTATGTCCAAGGTTACAAAGAAACAATAGAAGATCTCACTGGAAAAGCAGTAGTTTGCTCAGTAATTTTAATGGGAAGGGACTCAGTCTGTCACTTTACATTAAAGCTTCATTGACCAATCTACTGCCTTTACTTCAAGCTACTGGCACCTTGCCAGAAACTGAACAGCTCAAAACTGAAACACCCAAACTGCATGTCTGATCACATGCATTTAAATCCAGCCTAGTACTGGAAATATTGAGGGGTATATATCAACAAGAAAACATTTGCTTCCCCTTTTCATATGTGCACATTGGGAATACTTTCTGACATAATCTTTTTTGCAGTATTTAGCAATAAGGTTATGGACAGTGGCTGAGAGGTTTATACTCATTTTCACACCGAATAACAGCACTTCTTTCTCCTACCATAAGGGAAACATATGTTTTCTTGGCTTAAAGTGATAGTAATATTTCACAACAAAAAGCAGCTCCGATTAATCTTCATAGTAATTGGGCTGTGGAGAGTTGTAGTTCAATAGTAATTGAATGGTAAAGTATCCCCCTCTCGTCCCTTTTACCTAGTGTAACACTGCTCACCTCAGATGTGAAACCTGGTCTCTTGACTGGACAGCTCAAAGAAAGAAGATTGTTATGTTGACAGGTTTTTCCTTATGCTCACTGAAGATTGTCCCTTGCTGCGATACATCTGGACAGTCTTGCTGCTTGGAGGGGAGTAGTGTTACATCAGTAAAAGAGTCAGGAGGTGGATACTTTATCATTCAATTGCTCTTGCACTACAACTCGGACAATATTGAAATATCTCTCTCCACTTCCCAAATACTATGAAGATTAATCAGAGATGCTTTTTTGTGAAACATTACTATCCCTTTAAAGGAAGATGCTATAAATGATTATTACACATATATTGCCTTTTTGAAGTTGGTTGTCTGTTCAGTTTTTACATGCCAATGTGCTCATAGAAAATATTGTGTTTTCCTCTGCCCTTTCTTCCCATATAGAAGCCTTCTATACAAGGACAAAGGGATAAATGTATCAAATCCACTTGCACAATTCATTTTCTCAGCTAGAACTTTGACTTAGTACTCCTACACTTGCATTTCTGGATATGTATGCAGAACTAGACAACATGAGACCCTTCAGCTGTTCAGGACAACACATTTCCACAATTCCTAGCCATAGAAACATAGAATTTGGTGGCAGGTAAGAACCATTCAGCCCATCTAGACTTCCCATTTTCCTACTGTAAAATCCTCAAACCTTATTTGTTCCTTGGTCTTTTCTTATGTTAAGGACAGCCTTATGCCCATCCCATGCATGCTTAAATTATGTCACTGTATTAACCTCTACCACTTCTGCTGTTAGGCTGTTCCACTTATCTACTCCATCTCAGTGAAGTAAAACTTACTTACACTATGTCTAAAACTGTGTCCCTCTAGTTTTAGACTATGGCATCTTGTCCTAATATTTTTACTCCCTCTTGCAGTTTGTTGAATCCCTTCATGTATTTGAATGTTTCTATCATATCCCTTCTCTCTTCTCTCCTTCACTCTATTCATGTTCAGATCCAGTTTTTTTCTGATTTTTTTTTTTTCCTGTAAAAAAGTCACCATTTTAGTAGCCCATCTCTGAATTTTCTCTAGAGTATCTATATCTTTCTGGAAACTAGGTCTCCAGTACTTGTACACAATACTGTAGGTGAGGTCTAAAGAAATTATCTGTAGAGTGGCATGACCACTCCTTTTTCTACTACTAATGCTCCTAGCTATGCAACCCAGAACCCTGCTTGCATTCCCCACCGCTTTATTACATTGCCTGCCTACTTTTAAGTCATTAGAAATAATTACTCCCAAATTCCTTCCCTTTATTGTCTCTGACAGCACAGTACCCTTTGGATTTTTATGTCCCAAGTGCATTATTTTACATTTATCAATATTAAACTGCTGCTACCACACTCTTGTACATTCTTCTAATGTACCTAAATCATTTGTCATTTGGCTTATACCCCCTGGAATGTTTACCCTATTGCAGATCTTTGTATCATCTGCAAAAAGGCATCCCTTACCTTGAAGACCTTTTGCAATATCTCTAAAAAATAATTAACCCCTTAGTGACCGGCCGCGCGCACATGCGGCTGGCACTTAACACCCGCCGAACATTTTTTTTTCATTTTTTTAAACGACTTCCGGGATGTACATGTATGTCATCTGTCCACCTGGGACATCCGCTCTGGATGTACATGTACATCCTCGGGCAGTAAGGGGTTAAAAAGAATGGACCCCATTACAGACACCTGAGGTACCCCACTAGTAACACACCCTTCATCCAAATATTCTCCATTGACTACCACCCTCTGTCTCCTGTCACTGCATTATCCATTTAACTATTTTTACATCCAGATCCAAACACTGCAATTTTTTAATAGGTATTCTATGAGGGACAGTGTCAAATGCTTTACTGAAATCTAGATAAGCTATATCTACTGCTCCCCCTTGGTCTATTATTTTAGTTACCCAGTCAAAAAAATCTATGAAGTTATTCTGACAAGGTCTCCCTGCTGTAAACCCATGCTGTTTGGTATCTTGCAATCCATTCAAATTCAGATAGCCAGTTTTTGTGATGCATTGGCTACTTCTCTGGCACTCAAAACATTAAGAAGGCACTCAATTTATGTATAAAATATTTTAATTTATTGGAGATACATTTCTTAACACTGACTTTTTTTGGGGAGTAAATAGCTTAATAAACTGGTACTAGGCAGGAACTGCAATAAGGGATCAATTCCAGAGGCAGGTTTAGCATGGAATTTTATTAGTACTCTGTCCTAAAGGTTTGCAATTGTGAGGCAAACCAACTGCACCACAGGGGATAAATGAATGTTAACAAATGGGAAAAAAAATTAAAATAAAGCTTTTAATCCTTTGAGTGCCTGGGAGGTATTCAACACATTGGCACTCAAAGGGTTAAACCCTTGACTGCAAGAGAGATCTCAAATGAATACATTGCAAAGCAGATGGGGAGGATAAGAAAGGATAGTAGAAAATAGCAAAATATACTGATTAGTCCTCCACAAGTAATTCGATCCAAAGAAAGTTTAGACATATGAGACTTGCTAACAATAATTGGCTGCAGAAATCCAATTCTGTTGCCTAAAAGCTTGTGGAGAGATTTAGCCCACTGTCTCTGCTTTGTCACCTCACCAGCACTGTTTTTCTCTGATAATTCACAGGGAAGCAACACTTCAAAGGTTAACTGGAAAGTGCTCCCAGATAGAGAACAACAACAAAAATAAGTCAATAAATAAATAATATAAATGATCCTATTTATCGCAAAATAAATTTGATGGACATAGAAGAATTCCTGCTCACATTTTAGTAAACTATCCTTTACAGGTCACAAATAAACAAGTGGGAGTATTCTAACCTGTAACCTCTTGGGACATGGTATGAAACCATTTCTACAGATCTCTCTTTCACTGTAGTTTTTATTTACCGTATATGTTATACAATAGTTTTTTTTTATGTAATTGCAATAAGTTGACCAGTGATTGGTGCATAAGGGTAACCATGTGGATTTGAATGCTGAGATTTATCAGTGTATGCCTGAGTACAGACAGAATGATAATTAACTATTTGAATGCTTTACTGTTGGAGTCCAATACACCAGCTGAAGAATATTCTGTGCATGACTGAACATGTACCCGATAAAGACCTCAGATGGCAATTTAGCATAAGTCCAGTAGAAAAGCAGGGATCTATAGACACAGATATATACAGTTTCCCCATCCCATCTCTGCATTTGTTGCCTGTGAAGGATGACTTACTAAAATATGAGCAGGTATTTTACTATTTGCACCACATTTATTTTAGTGGTAATTGGTAAACTGAGCATCTCAGTATACCAAACCCTGGACAGGATTAAGTTCCATATATATGCACAATATTTCTAGGGTGAACAACAAACTCACTATTTTCAACTCCTTGACCGGCCTTTGCTTTCATGTACAGAATAACAAATTCCAAACACTGCAGTAAAGGATAGGACAGCACTCTGTAATCCAAACACTGCTCCGTAAAAATGAAAAAACTTTATTGTGAAAGTAACTTAAAAACATATAAACATAAGGATGACATCGATAGACAGAGGCCGGAAAGATGTTACCAGCTCTCATATGTGACCTCTACACATCCTAATGCATTTCATGCTCCTCTAGTGCTTACTCATAGACTTACAGACACATACAATGTAACAACCTTATAAAAGTTTAAAATCAACATTAATTGAAAAGTTAATTAGCATCATCTGTATTCAACCAATATAAATAAATAAAATATATAAATGAAACGCTGTGTATGCAATTGAACGCTTTCCCCATGTTCCCCTGAATAACCCCCTGATGGTAAAGTCAAGAGATAACCAGTATGATACCCACAAACACTACAAGATAGGGCTGATCTCTCACTCAGCATTAAGGCCATGAGGAATTCTGGTTTTAAGATGGAAAATCCAGTAAGCCTCCTTACTGTGTTAGCAAAGCCCAAACACACCCCGGGGTCATATTTACATCCCAGGCACCCCCTATGCAAGGTACTCTAGGCTTCCTTAGCTACACCCATACCCACAACCCCACTACTCACAAAGTCCCAACCACTGTTTTTGGCAAGGAAAAAACAATTGTCCTATTACAAGCAAGGACAAAAAAAAAATAAAAACATTAACCCCTTGGATGCTAGAGAAGTCTCCAACACATTGCTTTGGAGATCTCTCTAGCATCAAAGGGGTTAAATAACAGCATGTAAAGGGTATATAAACTGGTGCAGGGAATTGAGATTGATCTGCCCACTCCTACAATTCACAATGTAGGTGTGGCCAGCATAGCTGAAGCTCCCCTCAAAATTTGGAGTGCTCGGTGCCTACTCTGCCATTCCAGGGGCAAATAAGAAAGCAATGTAATACTGCTGCAACTCACATCAACTTTAGCATATTATTAACCCCTTAACGATAGGCCGATCGGCATGTCACGGTCACTTAAGGACCATGGAGCATTTTTTTTATTTTTTTTAATTCCGGTTCCGGAACAGTGTGCAGCCGCGGGGGATGGGGGGAGTCCGGAATTCCATGACTGTCATAGTATGTCATGGGTCATTAACTCAGATCGACCCATGACGTACTATGACCGTCAAGGGTCGTTAAGGGGCAAAAATAAACCAAGGCTTTATTGTTATATTAAAAAGTAGTAATTTAATTATATAATTGTTACCACCATCCATTGACTAGTAGCCTCATGCATTTCACTCTACATAACAGTTAACCACTTTGAGCATTGTCTCTTATATTCTGAGTGTTATTCAGCAGACTTGACTGCTAAACATGTAGAAGAAGTTTTACCTTGCTCAGATAAGGCAGGGGTGTTTATATCTGTCTTCAATCCCCCCCTCCCCAAGGATATCCTCAATTAGCATAGTAACACAGTAACACAGTAAATTAAGTTGAAAAAAGACACAAGTCCATCATGTTCATAACCCAGAGAAAAGAGAATTATATAAGCTTGCCTGCTGCCATATGTTAGTCTTTATCTCAACTTCCTCTTTTGTCTACATTAACATAGTACAACCCTCTATGTTCCCTCTTGAAAGAAATGTATCAAATCTTCTCTTAAATTGATCCATTGTATCTTCCATAACCAAGAAATTCCACAGACCTTACTGTAAAAAAGCATTACTCTACTGAATTTGAAACCTCTTTTCCTTTAATGTCAAGGGGTGGACCCTGGTTATTTTATCATGACTTGGAATGAAAAGTTCACCAGAGAGATCCTTGTATTGACCTCTCATATAATTGTACATTGTCATAAAATCACCTCTTAGTTGTCTCTATAGTAAATAAATCAAGTTTGCCTAGTCATTCCTTATATATCAAGTGTTCCATTTCCTTCATTAATTTTGCTGCTCTTCACTGTACTCTCTCTTTTTCATAATTGTTGTCGAAAACATCTCCACATTCCTGGTGAGGTCTAACCAACGATTTGTACAGTGGAAAAATGATGTTCTTCACTTTTGCTTCAATACCTCTTTTTATAGAAGACAGAATTTTGCTTTGCTACCGCTATTTGACATTGATCACTGCTTACAAGTTTGTAGTTTACAAGGATTCCCAGGTCTTTCTCTAGTAACTAGTCCCCTAAAATGATTCCATTAAGTTCAAAAGTAGCACTGGGATTTTTTCTTCCCAAATGCATGACAACACACTTTCCCACATTAAACTTCACATTCAATATGTTTGCCCAATCTTCCATTATATGAATATCCCTCTGTAGAGAACAAATCTCCTGTTCTGAAATTATTACCCTGCATAATTTATTGTAACTGCAAATATTTATATTTTGCTTTCTATATCTATTTCCAGGTTGTTTATAAACATGTTATAAAGTAGTGGACCAAATACTGAACCCTGAGGTACTCCACTTTCAACTTTAACTGCATTGTAGAATTGTCCATTTACAACACACACTGTTCCCTATCCTTCAACCAGTTTTCTATCCAATTGCAAAGGTTATCTCCTAGCCCCAATGTCCTTATTTTATACCCCAGCCTTCTGTGTGGCATTGTGTTGAATGGCTTTGCAAAATCTAGAAATACTACATAAACAGCTTTACAATAATCTAGGTTGCTAATTCATTTTTCATAGATGCTCAAAAGATTAGTTTGGCATGATTTATTCCTGCAAATACTCTTATTTTCTGCAGTATAATCCTGAATGTAATCCTTTATTATCCTTTCTAGCAGTTTTTCCCACTACAGAGGTCAAACTCACAAGTCTATAATTCCCAGGTTCTGTTTTAGTTCTCTTCTTAAAAAAAGCACTACATTGGCTTTACGCCAATCTTGCTGCACTAAGCCTGCTGTGAGAGAATCTTTAAAGAGTAAAAAGAGGGGAATTGCTAACACTGCACTGTATACCTGAAGAACCCTTAGCTGTATTCCATCAGGACCTGTTGCTTTGTCAGTCTTAATTTTATTGAATTATTTGTGTATCTGTTCCAATTTTCTAGATTACTTCTTTTATGAATTCTAGCTCTGATTCTGTTTTTTTTTTGTTTTTTTTTGTTCTTTTCTTGCTGGCTACACTGACTTTCTCGGTTTATGTCTCCTGCTCTGTGATCTCTCTGATACTTTGCACTCTTATATAATGAACTATGTGTTTGCAGTGTGGGTTCTGTTGCTATCCTATACAGCTGAGACACAATTTCTAGTTTCCTTAGTAAATGTTTCGATCACACCCAAGGTATTTCTAGACAGGTCCACATCACTTTTGCACACATCATCATATACAGATGCTGGCTTATGTCTCTCTCTCATTCTCTTTAGCACTTATACAAAAACATTCTTTATTTTTATATTTGCACATAGGTTCCTTTTGTCTTTTTTTAAGTGGTTATTTGTTTGCGGATCTTTTCATCTATTGTATTGGGACCCCCTCATTGAATAAGCATGGGGGAGGCTCGAGCATGTCACTCATGAGAATAAGGCACTATTTTTAAATTATGTATATATATATATATATATATATATATATATATATATATATATATATGGTAGAAAGGGTTTTTTTTTGTCCTGATGAAAATGTTTTAGTGCACACTGAAACACTGACAATAAACTACACATGGTGATTTGAGAAGACCAGTGGGGGCTTGCCTTTTCCTAATAAAATAAACATTGTAGCTGTAGTTGATTTTATCTACTGTGCTCTATTTCGCCTGCCTTTAGTAAATACTTCTTAAGTTCTCACGAGCAGGGCCCTCTGATCCTCCTGTTCTCCACATCTGATTTTACTATTTAATACCTCTGTATGTCTATTCCCAATTGTACAGCGCTGCAGAATTAGTTGGCGCTATATAAATAAAGAATAATAATAATAATAATAATAATAATAACATACAACAGATAAGCCATACTAATGGCCCTTTAGAATCTGGTAGGCATCTCTATGGTTTTAGAATACATTTGTCCTGCTACAGATTATAATACATTTTCAATGTAAAATGTTGTATGAAGATGCATGACTGCTGTATAGTGCACCTACCTAGCTATGCTTTTAAACAATGTAAGATCAATTGTATTCACATTTCCAATGCAGTTGTTTTTCTTTTCAACTAATCTGGAGAGTTCCTTTAATTAACAGATGGCACTCATTCATGGTATGCTAATTTGTTATAGATGTCCAATGAATTCAGATGCAAATTACTTTCTATGTAAAGCAAAGCTTTATTTCAGAGACCATTTAAACAAGCATCTGCAACTGTTGTGGCATCTGGGCATCTCACCTTCCATAGGTGTCATTAATGCATAATTTCCTCCACCATTCAATTATTGGGTATAATCATGTGTCTCGTTTTTAAGGTTTTTAACAAGTGAAACATAAAATATTTTTTTAGGAATATATCAAATACAGGTGAGAACATTTAACCAAATACTGAACTGAATCACCACACAAAAATCAAAGTAAATAAATAAGGGCCAGGTAACCATTTGTTTCAATTATAATGAACTGAGCCCAGAGCATCCACATGCATTTCAGCTGTACATCTGTGAATTTCCTTGCACTAATACCTTATATGAGAAAAACTAACAAAAAGCAAGGATTTGGCTGATCAATTCTTACATCAAAGGCAATCTTGCTCAACACTAATGATCAAACGTCGTTTGATGCAACTTTTAGAATCCGGGGTAAAACTAGAATATATTTGGCCCTGGGGTGAAATCTGAGGTTGGACCCCCACACATGATCTGAAGAAAGTATGAATAACTCTCTCACACAGGCCTTACTTAACCCTTTAAAGACCTGAGAGGCGTGGAATGCATTCTGAAGCAATGCACCGCATACCCCTCTGGTCTTTAAACGGTTAACATTCCAGGAAAGTTTAAATTACTCTTCAAGAAAGTCCCAGAATCTTAGAAGGTCTTCATAGAGAGGAAATGCAATTAGTTTGTAGCACAGTGTAGCTGCTTCATCATGATTTAGGTCATGAGTCACATGCTGACATGCCCAAAAGTTTAACCCTTTGAGCACTAGAGTGGTACGGAATGCATTGCAAAGCAATGCATTACGTACCACTCTGGCACTCAAAGGGTTAATTAAGAAAATGGAAGGGGTTTACCAATGTTATTCAGTTTTATTTAATAAGTTTATCATTTTGAAAAGAGAGAGAAGCAAACATTTCAAGACAGGTCAGCATGCCAGATAGTGGAGTGCGAAAGGTACCATTGTGGTCCATGAAAAAATCAGTGAAAACAGTGTGGTCGTCTGCTTTTTCAAGGGAAAATCCACCTTTGCCTTTTGCCAAAAATGTTTTGATACTTTTTAAATGTCTACAAACCTTTCTCACCTTTACTTACATGTACTTTGTACACCACCACCAGCATTGAAAGGTCTGGAAGCCCTGATTCCCCAGTCCCATTGTTGCCCAGTCCTCCAACACCGTCTCTTGGGATCTGGAGAAATCAATGTCACTGGCACAGGAAGAAGTGGGTAACAGTGTGAGCAGTACAGGTCAGCTACCTGTGCCTGTTACTACTGCTGCCAGTGTGCTTTATTGTGATACCCAGGAGGAGGGGAGGAGGAGATGATGGCAAGTGTGACAGCAGGGGACCCTAAGTCTCACTTGCCATCCCCAAGCAGTCCCACTACTACTATGTTGCAGCAGCTAGAGACTCAGAATGTTGGGGGTGATGCAGGGGATAATGGTAATGATGATGATTCATAAGTTGATGTTACTGTTACTGAAGCAGCTGGTGGGACTAGTGTGACTGTTGTTGATCCTCCTGCTGAGGTGTAAGTGGAGGTAAATCCAAGCAGCCATAATAGCAGTCAAAAAAGACAACAACATCTCCCTGATCCTGTGATTTCCCTTCCTCCTCTGCATTTTGCCTCTGGGACATGATACTGAGAAAAGCAGGACTGGTGGCTAGCATCAGTAATACCACCATCAGCACAAATCAGGTGCCTGTGCCTGCTGCTAGTGCTGTCATTCTGCCTTTTTCCCCTCTAGAGATTGCAAGTGTGACAGTAGGGGACCCTCTGTTACATTTATCATCAACCAGTGTGAATGTCTTAGAGTAGAAGAAGCAAGGAGGGACTGATGGTGGTGGTGGTAATGAGGGTGATGGTAGAGCAGCTGGGATGGTCGATACATTAATGGCCTTTTTAGCCCAAAATCAAGAATGAATGGGAGATTGAGATACAACTGGGGATGGGCATCACCACCACAATCAGCAGTGAGATTTCAGAAATTGCGAAGTTTGCTGCTGCTTTAATTCCTGTTGCTGCTGCTGCTGCTGCAAGGGCTGCAGGATTTTGCAGGGGAACGGAAGGAATACAACTTGGCACAACCGCCCTCATAACACATATGAAACACAGACACAATGACATTTATGTGAAGCATGTTAAAGCCAAACCCCCACCAAAGAAATCAGGCACCGCTGTTGCTGTACCCCCTGAATCTCCCCAAAAGTCAACGAGAGATGAGACATAAATCAAAGAAGAGGAAGAATAGTTTAATGGCTTGTGAAACACATGGTTCGCCATCACCTTCTGATGCTAGGGTCCAGGTGAGGGAAGACAAAGCTACATTTTCTGGTAATATACTTTGTTCATCATTACCACCCGCACCAGATGATAGCCATTCTACAGATTCCAGGATGTTGCAGTTCTTGTTCACCCATTGCACACTGTGTGATGTGCTGACCACACATGGCAAAGTGGTAGAGGATAATCATAACCAGGGCATCAAGAGACATCTGAGGAGATTCCATCCCACTGAATATGATAAGCTGGTGGCAGAGAGGGTTCATAATCATTATTAATGACAATGTGGCAGTTGCCAATGGCAATGGCCACTATAACATGACCTGCTGGCACTAGGCCAGTAGGGCATTCTTTTCTCAGGGTTTGTGATGCTAACAAGTCTGAGGTGCCAAAAAATTAAGACTGATTCCGCAGGGCTAGTTGTGACAATAACAAGCCTGAGCGCAAAATATTATAAGTGATTCATCAGGGCCCGTGATGCTAACAAGCCAAAATCTTACACATTAATATTTCCTCAGTTCTTGGGCCGAACAAGACTAAGTCCTAGAAATCAATGTTTCCTCAGGGTTTGAGCCTAACAGAAGTGTAAGTGCTACAACAAATCAGTGCTTCCTTAGGGTTTGTGCCAAACAAGTCTAAGTCCTGCAAAAAAACAATGTTTCCTTAGGGCTTGTGCCAAACAAGTATAAGTCATACAAATCAATATTTCCTCAGGGCTTGGGTCTAACACAAGTCTAATTCCTACAACAAATCAATGTTTCCTTAGGGCTTGTGCCAAACAAGTGTAATTCATACAAATCAATGTTTCCTCAGGGCTTGGGCCTAACAAGTCCTACAACAAATCCATGTTTCCTTAGACCTTTTGCAAAACAAATGCAAGTCCCTCAAATCAGTGTTTCCTCAGGGCTTGGGCCTCTAACAATAAGTCTATGTCCTACAAATCATCCTCTATAAAATACTCTTTCCAGTCAAGTATCAGACTGCCCCAGTCACAGTTTACATCAGGAGGTTCCCATCTCTGTCAAGTTACATACCAGTTTCTTATTTTATTATTATTTTTTAAATTTTATTATTTATTTTTTTTAACTTTCCTTTAATCCTAGTCAACAAATCCCCCCGCCCAGAAAAATTCCCTGTTCTACTGATTTTTCCCCCAGACTCCGCCAATATAGGCACCCTCCTCAGACCCCTTTTATACCATTTTTATTACTTTTTATTTTTTTATTTTTGCTGTTCCCACAATACCATTCAACAAACCCCTACAAAAAATTCCCTATTCAGCTGATTCTTTCCTCACACTCCACAACACAGACACTGTACTATGCCTGTGGGAAATAAAACAAAATGTGTTATGTGTGGTGTGTAACTTCAGTGTTCCATTGATTTCAATCCAATGATCTAGGCGAAAAAAGCTGAAAAATTACACTTTTGCTGGAATTTTTTTCACTAAGCGGGAAGTGCCATTATTCTTTATTTTGGTTTGAGGTGAACATTTTCCCCCATCCCTAATATCAGACACAGAACATACCCATGACGAATTGTATCTCAGCCAATGGATTAAGAAATTTACAGGGAGTAAGGGTAAACATTGAATAGTAAGGGTGTACATTTCCTCCTCTTAGGACCTGATCAAGGAAAAGCAAGAGAGTAACATTTACACTACAATCAGACAAGTTCATAATTTGGATAGGATTGTTTACTGGTGACTGTGGCTCATGTCTTATACTGTAAAAGGTATTAACGAAGCAGAGGTCCAAGGTACTTTCTAACTTCTGGGTATCATGGCAACCATTATGACAGAAATATGTATGTTAAGAATATTACTTTTCAAACTAATGGAAAACGTAGGGGAGGGGAATGTAAACTAACCATTTTATGATGTGTGTTATGTGTATAGATTATTAAAATTGGAAGCTGATCTATTAGAAATCATTTGAATCAAGTTTTGCAGATGACATGCTTCTGTTTGTGTCCCACCCAATTACACCCATGCCCCCAGTTATTGATTTGTGAAGACTACAGAACAGTCACTCAATCCTAAATAAATTACTCAAAGTCTAAAATTCTTAACCTTACCCCTGGTCAAGTTTCCTTGCTTAAGACCAATTTCTTTTTCACTTGGACCAAATACAAAATGAACCTACAAGACTCCTAACAAGTACACACTTTAGACAAAAATGTGATGGACACTGGAATAGTTTCCCTTTACTATATATTGTTCAATTACAAACTTGATACCCCTCTTAAATGAGATTACAGACAGGTCCACCAATATCTTCTGCAACTATTATCAAAAGGGTATAATCACAGAAAGGTAACCTCATTTGAAAGATTCTTGCTCTGGAAAAATGTAAAACAACATTCAGATTCCAAGCTCTACAAAGGTATTATTATCCCTCTAAAAATGTATAAATTCTCCTTTCCCCACAAATAGGCAGGCATCTTCAACATTCTTATGATATCTTACACGTTAATAAAATATTTGTGAAAATGTTCAAATTGAATAGAGACACCTCTACCAGGGAGATGAATTGTAAATTGTTTCGTGCTAAAGTTTATTCTAACATCATCCCAACATGTTTGAGATGCCTGTAGGTAGTCCATTTTCTATATTTGGTAGATGTGTTCTATTTATAGCCCCTTTCTGGGCTAGCTCTTGACCCACTTTGGGGGTACTCCTATTATGTTAATTTCCTATCCATCCTCTGTATTGTTTGATTTGTCCTTAGTTATTTTTAACACAATAAGCAATCCAGTAATTCTCCGTTCTACCTCTCTATAGATGCTCTGCATTTATATTAGATGACATTTATTTTGGATACTCTTTTACATGTTCTGTATCTCTGCCTAACTTCAATAAACTTTATTTGAAAAATAAATTCTAAGTTAGAACCATAAGCATTTGATAGCGAAACATAGACAAAATACACACCAGGGCAATTGTGAGTCATTTACTTTATTGGAATTTTAATAACTCTGTAAGTAGTGACAACTGCTGGCAATTGTGTAGTTACCCAAGATATTTAAAACCATATTTTCAGGGTAATGTTTTATTCTGTTGGTCAGTTTCCAATATATGATTTCCTGTGCATTATCTGGATACCTGAATTTGACCTCAGTTCTCCTGAATATTCTTCTGTCTATCTGAGAGTCATGAACTTGTAATTAGTGTTTTTTGAGTTACATCACTAATGACATAGCCTTTGTGACTCTGACCTTGATTCTTCATACACTAGTTTCTTAACTCTATATGACTTTATTCTAACACAGCCTTCGCAATCTCTTGGACTCCACTTAACATTGCCTTTCTTTGCTATTTTAACCTTGTCTTATTGATTAATTCAACTGTTTATGGCCAAGTGGACCCATGAGAGCTTCAGCTCAACATAAATTGCAGTTCAAGTGACCTAGTGGTCACCTTAAAATAAAGTTATTAAAAAAAACATTAAAATAAAAAAGTCTATATATAGTGATAACCATAGTTTTGTACAGGGAATTAGTATAAAGTACCACACTCTATTATCAAAACATTAAACTTAAATCCTAAAAAATTATTTAGTTTACAGAACAATGGCTAGTACAACATAAAATATTAGTTCAATGGAAAAACAAACCAAACATATGAGGGTAACAGGTCCACTTTAATTACTTCTGATTGCTTCTCAATGCATTGGAGACTTCTCTAGCATTAAAGAGGTTAAAAGTGCTATTTAATGCAATACAGATTTGAGTTATTTTAATTTTTACTTGTGGAACAGTTGGTTTGCTACAGAATTGAGCCACTTTTTGTTCATAGTTTTGTATCCTCAATAATGGTGGATTACAAATAGTGAGGCTAATGTACTAAGTACAGTTGGAACAATTTCAGAGAAAATCAACTGTTCCACAAGGAAAAACATAATTCAACCCCTTGTAAAAAGTATTTTAACCCCTTGAATGTTGGAGAGGTCTCCAACCTATTATGAAGCAAGACATTTGATATCTCTCAAGCATTCAAGAGGCGAAAGCCCCATTTAAATCAATGGAAATGTTGATAATTGTTCCCTGATGTACATGGTTTGTGTCAAGAAATTACTCTGATTCTTATTTGTGTATAATCTTTAGTGCTTTTCTGTATATTTATGTATATATATATATATATATATATATATATATATATATATATATATATAATCTATGCATGGTAATGATGCATGCTTTACATGAAATGCAGAATAGGAGAAGGGTGAGTTTGTATTTGGGGAAGCTAGAAGAAAGGATTTACTCAAGACATTTTATACTTTTGAACATTAATAATACTGTAGTCATTTCAATAAAAGACGCTTATGCAAAAGCCTCACATTTTGTTTAGTATAGACTTCCATTGGGCTTTTTCTCACATGTCACCTATCTGGGTGGTGATATGGAATCCTATCATTTGTTCAAATGTAGTAGTCAGAAGATGTAAAACTATAGATGATGCACTTTCAAAACCACATTATATGTAAGGGGTAAAAGAAAAAGTATTAAAATAGGGCTTTTCCTGCTTAGTAAAATAGGGGCACTTTCACTGATGCCACTTGTTTTATTTGGAAGTTATAATATTTTAAAACTCTTTAACTTACTGGAAACAGTGATACAGGAGCTTAGCTTCTGAAGTTTCAAACTAACAGGAAGTGACTGAGAAGTTACTATAACATTCTATGGATAACTATTATCAGTTACACACCTCTCCTATAGAATGCAACAGAATAACTAGCTGAAATCTGGTCACTAGAGTGCAATGCTAATTTAACAACTGTTCCTGCACATGATCATCCACAATTTTGTTGCCTGTAGACATCTTGGGTATAGTCCTGCTGCATCCCCTGGTATTGCCTGATCCTAATGCTGCCACCATTTGTGGAGGTCAAAATACACACAGCACACAAGATTGCCCAGTCAGCTGCGCCCCTCTAGGTTTTCTTGTCCTGGATACTCTGGATCAGGCAGGAGGCAGGGACAGATGGCTGCCACTCATCAGTAGACTGGCGAGGCAAGGGAATTTAGCTCTTGTTGTGGTTGGAATGATGATTACCAGCCAACTCCCCTCCAGGAAGCCCCTCCAGAAATACAGCTGAAACTTGTATTGTGGCAGGTAAAACAGATCAACATTTATTGGTGAAACACACTGCTTAGAACATGGTTGGTACAATTGATCAATAAAGAAAAGGCATCATATCAAGATAAGTATTCTATTAGGGAGTCCCAGCTGACCAATCAGAGAAGGTGATTGTCCACAGTAGGAATCAATCAACATCTCAAATATTCCTTTGTTTCAGAAAGGAAATACACCAAGCTTTAATACAATTTACACAGAATGCTCAGCAAAATACAGTACAGAGGTACATAACACAGGGAAACACAAAATATCCACCAAATTATAAAAGATTGGACACTTACCACAGTGGACAACAATTTTAAGCAGTAGGGGAAACAAGAGGCTCACCTCCTGTTTCTCCACACCTCACTTTGTCTATAATTAAGGCCTTCTGTCTGCATTTCTATTGTAATTACAGCAGAGGCAGAAGCAGATCTCAAAATATTTTTGGTGCCTCTCTTTTTAAATATCCTATGGGACAGGATGGTTTAAGTCCTAGTGAACTTAAAGGGACAGTAATACTTCGTTTTAACTTTATTTTATTTTGTAGCCATTAAAAAAACATGAAGAATGATATAAGTCTTATCTCTCAAACCTTTATGGTTTATGAGATATTCACAATCAAAGTTTCCCCTTCCCGCCCCTTTTACCTAGTGTAAGCAATCTCTTCTCAGATGTGAAATGCAGTCTATAGACCAGACAGATAACAGAAGGGGACACTTATTCCTATGAAAACAATGAAATCCCTGCCCCCCTTGACAAGCTTTTCAGGTTTTTCCCTTAATTGAAGATTGTCCCTCTCTGCAGTCTACCTGGGCACCTTCCTTCTGCTCTAGCTGAACAGTGTGACATCAGTAAAAGGGGCGGGAGGGGGACACTTTGTCATTGAATTACTCTAGAACTACAACTCTGACAGAATTGAAATAACACTCTCCAAAGTCCAAATACTATGATGATTAATTAGAGCTGCTTTTATTATGAAACATTACTATCCCTTTAACATGTTTTAGGACTACATCACTGGTTATAATACCCTATTACCCTATAAAGTAGATTGAATAGTCTGAGGAGGATATTCATTGACCTTTCCTTGTCACCCTGGAAATGGGGAATTAGCAAAAATAAAAAATAAAGAAAACAAGGGCCATATGATTAAAGAAAAGTGGAACAACAAAACAACAACAACAAAAAAACATCATGAACAAATACTCAGAATTCTCATGAAATTAAGTGGGGCTTTTAACTTGTTGAATGTTAGAAAGGTCACTAACATTTTTTTCATAATTCTTGGGAGACTTCATTAGCCTTCAAATGGACAAAAGCACAATTTAAATCAATGAATTCTTATGTTCCCCTATGGAACATTTGGTTTGCACAAAAATTGTTCCACTTTTCCTTTGTATTCAGCTATTCAAATATATGTAAATCAATAACATGTTGGTAATATACTAAACTACATGGCTCATATTGATTTTCCCACCCCCTCTGCACCTAAAGAGTAAGATAAAAATGTAAGCATCATGGTTCATCTTTCAAATCTATTGGGGATTTTGGGACTAAATAAGGTTGTATCCAGTGCCTTGGATGGGGTTCGGAGTGGGGGTGGGATTGTCAGTTGACCCACTTTTTGACCATATTGAAATGGAAATATAGAGGTCGAAAAGTCCCATTCTTTGTTTATTTACTAGTCCTCTTTTCTCTATAAGTTGTTGGGCATATTTTTTTTAATCATGACCTGGATACAGAACCCTGTGTTGAGACACAGTTTTATATTTATTGATTTTAAATTATTAAAAATAACTATGCGTTACATGTATATTACAGTCCTCATCTATTACCTGAAATTGAACAGGGAGTGAAAGATAATATTTCGCTCCTGAGTTTAAAAAAGTAAATTCAAGGAACAAATAAAGAAAGAAAAAAGAAAAAGATATATGTATCTGTCAACATTTATCCATTGAAATTCAGTCTCCATATCTTTGTTTTTGGGTAATTTTTAATTGAAGTTTTAATGGATTTTCAATAAAATTAGTTTTTAAGATAGTTGATATACCTCCCATATTACAGCACTGAACGAGCCTCCATTTATTTATGTATCTGGTATCCTAATCAGAATCAAATGATAGGATACGATACAGATACATATATCTTTTTCTTTTTTCTTTCTTTATTTGTTCCTTGAATTTAATATATATGAGTATGAGAGCTTGCGGTGCGTCCATTATAATATGTAGAGACACTTTATAAAATGTTATATACTTGGGATTTTATTTCCCTTTCTGTCTTTAATTGAAGTCCAGGGTGTCAGGACTATATACAATTTAAGTCTAGGGTGTTAGGCTTACATATTCGAATATGGCTGGTTTTCTTTCTAATCCTATTGATTTCAGTAAATGGCAAGAGGAGGCCAGATCACTATTTGGACAGGGGATGTCTTCTGCCACCACAGTGGAAAATGAGAAAAATGTTCAAAAAGAGTTTAAAGAATTGACAAAACATATGCAAAAACAAACTAGGAAGTGGTGGGAGATTACAGGATTAGAAAACTATATTGTCAATAAGATTGTCCCTAGGGGTCTTCGTTCAAATCTCACTCCGGCTACACACCTAATTAGTGAAGAATTTGTAGCAAAATGGAATGAAATATTAACTAACTGTTCTTTAGAAATTATTCAACTAATTGTGAATACTGAAAAGAAACAATTGGATGAGATTAATTCTGAGGTTGATAAACAACTAAGAAATATACAAAACTATAAAATGTTGCCTGAATTTACACAGTTGGAAAATCAGTTGAAAGAAATTATTGATAAATTGGCAAATGACTTAAAGAACCGGAAATTAAGGAAGTTCCAAAGAGATAAAAAAGATTTTGAACAAAATAAGGCCTATAGACATGGAACTCCACAGAAAAATGAGGAGACTAATCAAGGTACTGAATCAGCCTCAGAGAATAATACTGACAGTTCTACTGGAGAAATGACTAATAGATCACAACGTAACAGAAGGAATAGAAATAGAAGGAATATTCCTCCGCCTCATTTTTTAGGGGCAGGTTTAAGGGACAACGAGATCAATCGAGGAAGTTACCCACAATTGAGGGACAGAGACAAATGGGGATACAGAGGAGGATGGAGATAAATCTAGAGGATAAAATGGAAATACACAATATTTCCTCTATGGAACTGAATGATGTCCAAATTCAGGTATTAGAAAAAGGATTGAACTTCTGTCCTACAAAAAATTTTGATCTTTTTGAATGGGTAAAGGATTTAAATTTATTCTGTAGAAAATTATATCTACATAAATTTTTCAAAAATACTACGCCTATGACTGCATCACAAATACAAGATCAGGATACACTACAAGATCTTGTTCTACTTTTGGAAGAAGAAGATGAAGGTTCGATACAAAAAAGCGGACCATTCACTGATCTTAAAAATAATTTGGGCTTCACTCCATCTAAAAATGTATCTCCACATGTGGAAATTTTCTGTGAGCAAGTTACTAAAGATTTGGAAGCTCTAGACGTAAATATATCACTGAATAAATCTGGGACATATATATCAAAGAGTGATAATCTCTCTGTTAAAGAAAGACAGATTTTATCTGAATTGAACCAAAATAAACAAATTACAATAAAACCTGCAGATAAGGGTGGCAATTTGGTTATAATGGACACCCCAGATTATGTCAGAGAATGTAAAAGGTTATTGAGTGACAAGAAATGTTATCTGAAACTGTCCCTAGATCCCACAGAAAAATTTAAAGAAACTTTGATGAAGATTTTGGATTGTGGTACACAAATGAATGTGATCTCTAACAAAGAGAAGGATTTTTTATTACCTAAATCACCAACAATTGCTACTTTCTATTGCCTCCCAAAAGTGCATAAAAACTTAAATAAGCCTCCTGGTAGACCAATTGTGTCTGGGAATGGCAGCTTAGGTGAGAAGGCATCTATCTATGTAGATAAGATTTTAAGGTATTTTGTTACATCATTACCATCTTATATACGAGATTCACAGGATGCAATTACTAAATTAGAGGGTATACCTCTGGGTAGTAGTGATTTTTTGGCCAGTTTGGACATTGAATCATTATACACAAGTATTGACCATGAGATTGGTATACAGGCATCCAAGACTTTTCTGACATCACGTGGGATCCAGTACAACAACCATAATAAGTTTGTACTAGCGTTGTTAAGATATGTCCTTACCTATAATTACTTTACATTTGATGGCCAATTTTATCAACAAATAAGGGGGACAGCGATGGGGAGTTGCTGTGCACCATCATACGCCAACCTATATTTGGGTTGGTGGGAAGATAAGATGGTGTTCACAGACTCAATGACCAGATACACGGATAAAATTGGTATCTGGTTACGCTATATAGATGACGTGATATTGGTGTGGACTGGAAGCATTGGAGACTTTAATGACTTTGTTATGGCATTGAATGATAATATAATTAATTTGAAAGTAACGAGCGAAATTCATCAAAATGAAATATCATTCCTGGATATTAAGTTATTCAGGAGTGTAACTAATGTGATTAGCACTCGTGTATTTCGCAAATCCACAGCCAGTAACAGCCTTCTACTAGCACAGAGTCATCACCCAGCACCACTTATCAAGGGGATACCTGTTGGTCAATACTTACGTATTAGACGCCTATGTACGACAATGGAGGATTTTAAGGATGAGGCAAGAAAATTACAACAAAGGTTTCTTGCTCGTGGATATAGTAATAAATGTCTGAAAAAGGCATATCAGCGAGCACTTGAAAGTGATCGAAATACCTTATTACATAAACCTTCTATACAGATACAAACTAACAAAGAAGTGAGAATGATTGGGACATACAATCAACAACATAAAATCATTCGATCAATCTTAGACAAACATTGGAATACCTTATTGTTAGATAAGGATATTGCAGAGGTATTACCGTCGTCTCCTAGAATTACTTTTAGGAGACCTCCAAATATTAAAGATCAAATCGTGCATAGTCATTTCCAAAGAGATAAAAGCAGTTGGTTGAGTTCTAAAAGATCAATAACTGGTTCCACAAGTTGTGGGAACTGTAAAGCTTGTAAATATATACTGAGATCTAAAACTTTCACTGATAAGGATAAGAACAATTGTTATAACATTCGAAAGTTTATTAATTGTCGCACTACTGGGATCATATATCTTGTGACATGTAAATGTGGTATACAATATGTGGGGAAGACAGTTAGGGAGTTCAGGGAAAGGATACTTGAACATGTTGGTGATGTGCGCAATAGACGCGATACACCGCTTGCGAGACACATGACAGAAACCCATAATAATGATATTAGGGGTTTAATGTTCACTGGAATTGAAAAAGTTGAACCTTCCTCTAGAAGAGGGGACTTTGATAAAATGCTCTTAAAAAGAGAAGCCTATTGGATATATAAGTTGAGAACTTTAAACCCAAATGGTTTAAATGAGGGCTTTACTTTCAGACCCTTTATTGAAGGAATTTAATATTCAGTTTTCCTACTGGTCCTTATTTGTACAATCATTAGTCATTTACTTATGTAAGATATTGGATACCAAAGGTACTTTAAAACTATCTTATATGGTACAAATTGATCCATTATAATTTAATAATATTCATCTAAGTATAAGTCTCTAAGTACTTATGTATTGTATTCCTTATATCTTTTGGATACAACAAATATATAAATGACACTTTTTACCACATTTATATATCCCCAATAATAGATATTATATGTTTAATGAAATCAAGGTAACTTTCTTCTTTGTTTTTCATGCATGAGATAAATATATATTTTTTTTTTTTGTTTATGCATGATTATTAGTGAGAAATTATACTTTTAATATACCAGCATATTCCTTTATGTTAGTAAAAGATGACACGATTCAATATAGACTACAATAAAATGTCGATCTGATGAATTCGAGGCTTGGAAAAACAAGCCTCGTTTTGAAATTATGGAGGTATAAAGAGCGCGCAGAATAGCGGCTCTGATTACTATAAGCCCCTGACGAAGCCAGGTTAACTGGTGAAACGCGTTGGGCAATGATATGGTTAAAAATAAAGATGGGAGATGTTATGGATAAATATAAAAGATTGGAGTAAAAAAGTTAAGATCTGGATAATTGAGAAATGCAGATATGTGTAAAAGTGAGGAACAGGGGATAGCTACCGGATAATGTTAAAATAGATCGGCAGTCTTAGAATCTATACCTGAAAAGTTACAATCAGTGCATAAAGACTGAGTAGATCGGCAACAATATATCTCTATATATATTTCTTTTGAGTACAGACTTCGTTAATAAGTGTTGCACTAGTTTAAACACTAAAGGTTAGCCCAGTATTAAATTAAGGGTTACGAGCACGATAAACAAAGGAGGTTTGCCGCCCTCTGTTTGAATTCCTATCACTTGACATATTCAGTACAGAGCAAAAATAAATTTAATAAATTTCAAATCAAAATTCTTAGACACTGTATTGAGAAATAATATACATTAAGTGGTAGACATTAAGGCGAAAATATTCTCCTTTATTTAAAAATCTTAGGTAGCTGAGGGGTTAACATCATCGTGTCTTGTATTTGTGCTTCAACAATAAAAACAAAGGGAGTGAATAAAGTTTCATATAGGACTACGGATCCCTTCATTAATCTTATATGTTGCATGGTAAATACTGGAGCGAAATATTCCCCCTTATCTGTGTAAATGGTTCGAGGTAGCCGAAGGGTTAATATCTCCATTTGGACACCCGATAGTGGAAGCTAAACAGAGCGTTCACATGTAGGAAAGAGTGAGAACCGATTGACACTGATTTAATCATTGTGTTTAATTTACTTTGTAGAAAACACGGTCTGCTTCAACAATTTAAGGCAGCCGAAGAGTTAAGATTACCATTTGTTTTTCTATAAAGGGGAATTCGCTAGGAGGGAAAGTACTTATATATAGGAAATTGTAAGCGCTGATTGTTATTATTATAATAAGTTATGTGTATGCCGAGGATCATTATTTTACGGTGAATAAAGGAGTTTAGCCGTGCCTCCTTGACAAATGAGGAGGGATTTTACCTTCTTTCTCCTTGAAAAATTCAAGATAGATGAAGGGTTAATATTGAATTAAATTATCAATCTTTAGTACCCTATTAGGGAAGAATTAATGAAGAGGTGCTTCATTTGACAACATTTATCCATTGAAATTCAGTCTCCATATCTTTGTTTTTGGGTAATTTTTAATTGAAGTTTTAATGGATTTTCAATAAAATTAGTTTTTAAGATAGTTGATATACCTCCCATATTACAGCACTGAACGAGCCTCCATTTATTTATGTATCTGGTATCCTAATCAGAATCAAATGATAGGATACGATACAGATACATATATCTTTTTCTTTTTTCTTTCTTTATTTGTTCCTTGAATTTAATATATATGAGTATGAGAGCTTGCGGTGCGTCCATTATAATATGTAGAGACACTTTATAAAAAAATTTTAAAAAAGTAAACTCACAGAATCTCAATTTATCAAAGTGAACTTGACTAAAAGGGCTTCAGAGACTTGTTGAAAACATCCAGGAGGTAGAAAGTCACATATAAAGTTCATTGCTGAACATGAGTAGTATTCAGCTCCATTCCTCAAGGCCACTGTAAAGTGCCAGGACTTAAAGAGGACCTGTCATCTTTATTCAACCCATTTGGTGGGGTTATTATGTTCTGGCAACTTCTGAAGATGGTGTGTGGTGGGTCTAGGTCATTTCAGCAAGGCTGAGTACTTCATTATGCTAGTTGTGCCACCACATAGGTCAGATAAACCTGCTCTGCTAAGGTTAAAGAGTCCTTAACTACTAAAACAAACTTGTTTCAAACCCTTCCACGGATTGAAAAACAAAAAGGACAAGGTATAGTTAGTTTAAATAGATATATTTCATGAGACTAAAAACTGTGTAAATGTATGGAAATGTAGCAATATTCTTAAAACTGAACCTGTAACTTCCTCAACTCTAGTAAAGGTTTAGTGCACCTACAGATTACCCGTTGTTATGTTACTCCTTTCTTATTTGCAGGATAAATACATTTCTTGTTTTACTCAGAGGGGGACACTACATTGTGATTTTGTCCTTTCATATATGTCCTGGAGGAACTCGTGTCCCTCTTTCCTGAATGTGAAATGAGGCTGATCTGCTTTAGAACCAACTGTTAAATGGCCAAGATCAGTCTGGGAAGGTAAGTGTTAAATGGTAATGCAAAATAATAAACAAAAAAGTGACAAATGAAAAAATATTAGAAATATATACTTAAAGTTAGAAGCTCTATAAAACTAGCTATAAAAGATGTGATTATTCCACATTAACCCTTTGAATGCCAGAATGTGTTATATACCCATCTGGCTCGCAAATGGTTAAATCCCAGCCTGTTAGGTGTTCTCGAGGTTAAGAGATGGACATTTCTGGTACAAAAGGGAGGGTAGACCATTCCCTTTCATTATTCTCATTGCCTGTGATTTCTTAAAACTTTGTGTGTTTTTACCTGGTATTGTATAAGACATAGAATTTCCTAGTATCATATGAATTGAGGTTATAGTTTCCAGACCTGGAACAGTATACTTATTCATACATATTTCCAAAGAATATACAGTGAATTCCAATTACAGTGGCTTATAGTAGCTGCAATCAGATATTACTTATTTCTTATAAAATCAGTACAAGAATAATAATAATTCAGGGCCAGAGAAATGTTTTTCCAGAAAAAAGAAAATGATTAATGGGGATTAGCAGAGTGAATCATTCTTGATTAACCCTTTGGATGCTAGGGACACCTTTAAAAGGTTGATATACAAGGTCCTAGATGCACTAAAGATCAAAGAGGGCTATGAATATCGATGTTCCGTCAGAGCAGTGTTGTAGAAACATCCACAGTATTCACCAAACTGTCTATGACATTACATCACCAGCACTCCGACAAAAAGATGCACACATTGACATCAATCCAACAGGTTTACAAATTTTCATTCATCACATTGACAATGGCCTATTTCCATATGGTAATGAAGCGCAATTACTCATTTCCATATGGAAATGCTGAATAATGAGACACATTCGTATGCAAGGGTGTGTGTTGATATGTTAATGTGACACATCGACTCATTCAGTAAATGATAGCAGCCTCTGCTGTCGGAGTTCACACCCTCCAGTTCAAC
This sequence comes from Rhinophrynus dorsalis, assembly GCA_037306005.1. Classification (NCBI taxonomy): domain Eukaryota; kingdom Metazoa; phylum Chordata; class Amphibia; order Anura; family Rhinophrynidae; genus Rhinophrynus; species Rhinophrynus dorsalis. Next base: position 225,963,627 of record CM074724.1, read on the forward strand.
TAACTCAGGATGTCGAGCTGGGATCTCCCCTGTACTTCCTATGGAGTAACAGCAGGGAGAGCTACGACAATTCTGAACAGTATTCTCTGTGCTTCCCTACCCAGCCAGAAGGGGAATACAGAGAAGGCTTTCAGCACCATGGACAGCATTGAATGCCATAGGGATGTGCACTGCTTACCCCTGTGGCATTTAAAGGGTTACAATAAACAGAACTAGTACACCAAGCACTACACAATGTTCCCTACCTTCGACATTTCCCTCCCCTTAGTATGTCGACATATATTGCATTTAACATACTAACTCCATCCGACTTCACCTCCTCATTGGAAAGGAACTGCCATTTATTCAACAGAACCTGTTCTTCATTCGAAACTTAACCCTTTGAGAACCAGAGAGGTAGGAAGGCATTGCTTGTCACTGCATACTTTTGGCGTATATGTGTAAAAAATGGCTTTTTATTTTAATATGTTTTTAAATGTAGTAAACAAACATCAGACCTCAAGGGGGTATCATGACCCCTCATGACACTCCCCTTTCATGGGGGCGACAATTGCAGGTTTATGTTTCACATAACTTTCAGACCTCCGTGGGGCACCAGGACCCCTCCTGATAGCCCCCCTATCATGATCCATATGACAACCTCAACGGTTGAATGAGATCCCTTGCACACCAACAGCACTTTGAAAATCCTGTATGCTAATAGGGACCTTCTCCAACCCTCCCCTTCTATCTGACAATTTTGGTGAATATGTTGATGTGTGTGCAGATCGAATTGCATACGACACTACATCGACTTTTAGTGCATCTAGGCCAATGTGTTGGAAATGTCACCTTAAAATAATTGGTTGATTTAAAATGAGCTTTCAAAATTTTCAATACTTTATGTTAGACATTTTTAATTACAAAATAATTTTTTTGTGTTACTGTCTTTATTTGTATATGCAGGTTTACACTAATTGACCAATTTTATATGATGTTTAGACGTTAGCACCCTTTCCATAAAAATCAATGTGAAAAGTGTTTCCCACTAAGTTACATACATCTGTCATGTGACAATGGCTTAAAGAACATCTCAGAGTGGAGGTGTAGTGATTCATGATAACTCTCCCAGTTAGTTAATTAAATCTGCCTTGGGGAAAAACGATCTATGATGTTATATAATGAATATACAGAGAGGGGATTTCTCTTTATATATCAGAAGTGGCTAAAGTCACTATAAAGGCAGAGAAAATTTGATCACTCTATCTTATCTTCACTGAAAAAAACAAATATTTCAGTAAATTGAACAAGGGGTTTTATGCATTGGCCCAACAGGTTTTATTTATACCTCAGTGAGAATCTGTGTTAGGGGGCCCAAAAATAATTGCACCATGGTCCTCCATTGACTAGTTATACCAATGTCCTGTTATAACCTACCCTTTTTTAACCCTTTCAATGTCACTACCAGAGTGGTCTTTAACACAGTGGAGGAAACATTGGGGGTTATGCTCTAAGAAGTAATAAAAAGGTGATAAAGTGGAGATGACTTCCCCAGTGATATCACTTCTCTAGTTGCTATATTAATCTGTGGAGTGAATGCACTAAGATTTCTCCAGATTTGGAGATCTTAGTGCATAGTCTTTGTAGCATAACATAGGAACTGGAGAAGTGACGTCATTGAGTAAGTCATCTCCATACCTGGGAACTTTTTATTTTGCTCTCCTTTGAGGTGGACTCCTTTGGTGCCGCTGTGGGAGATAGATGATGCAATTTGCATCAAAAGAGGGCAGGGCTTAACTGTAGAGTGGGAGTGGGGCTTCACAGACCTGCAAAATCTGCAAGGAATACACTGGGGAAGGATGATAAATGGGAGAAACAGACCAGGAAGAAGCAGATGTGGGCAGAGTTTCAGAAGAAACTCCCCATATCCGGAGAATCAGCCTCTGACCTGGAGACTCGGTAATACAGAGGCAAAACTGCTGTCTCCGGGGCAAAACCGGAGAGTTCCCAGCTACGATCATCTCAACTTTATCACCTTTTTACTACTCTTTAGTGTATAACACATATTGCCTCATTTAATTGAGAGGCACAAACTGACCAGAACAAAATACATTATAATGGTTCATGGACTGATGAAAATATCTGTGTATTCTAATTTAGTTTTGCAGATCAGAATAGTAAATATATGTGCCATTTATTACTTAGATTGCCATAGGAATAGCAATGCAATACCGTAGACACCACTCTAGCACTGAAAGAGTTAAATAAACTGTTCACAGTTTGATCTAAAAATATTATTATTATTAATTTATATAGCACAGACTTATCCCAGAGTGCTGTACAGTATATTTGTTCTGCTATGATTATTTATGAAGCTGATTTGGTTATCTGTTAAGGTATATGTCTGTCATTAACCATTTAAGAGCCAGTCCGGTATGTAACACTTTGCAAACCTTTATGATCTTGAAAGGGTTGAGATATAGACTATTATTCTACCTTTTAATTTGAAAGGCTATTTGGCATATTTATTTAAATGCTTTGCAAAATAATTTGAACAAAAGAAGACCATGCATTGAATCAATCATGTTTCCCTTCTTTATAATGATTGGTTCAAAATCATTGGAGGGCCCCAGTGCAAACATTTTTTGGGCCCCCAACACAAAAATTATTTTGCAGAGGCATAACTAGAACCTATTAGTCTCTGGGCAGATGGGATACTGGGCCCTGGGACAACTGTTATCATCTGCACACTCTGTAGTTACTCCCACTGGTCTGTAAGCAGGGGAGGGCTGGCCTGGAGTGCAGGGGACAATTGCCCCAAGGTCCAGTCACATGTCTGGGATGGCGGACAACCATCTCACACTTGCTGCTGTAAATGGAGCTATAATAGTGATACCACAGAGCTAACAATTGAAATGCAGCTACACAAATGTTACTACAGAGCTACAATCCAAATGGAGCTACACTGTCACATGAACCATTCCCCTTGAAATCTGTATAGTATCACTAATGTAGCTTTACAATGCTTTGGATAACTCTGTGGCACTTAAAGGGTTAAATTATAAGCTATGTAGTAGCACTAGTGTAGCCCTATTTTAACTGTAAGCTACATTGTATCACTTGCCTTACTTTGCAATATTAATGCCAATTTTAAAATTAACAAAATGGGTGGGCAGGGACAGTGGGCTTGAACAATAGTAGAAATGGGCCACTTGATTGCATTTGTCACCTGGGCCACAAGTTGCCAGACCTTCCCTGCCTGTATATGAACAAAACCATGTGATTCCCTGAGAAACAAATATACAAACACACAAACTATTTTTTTTATTTGAATTCTCATTTCAGCAACACTTATAACATTGGATACTATTCTAGTGTGGGAATCATACTAATATACTACATATTGCTCAACTCATTGAAATATCATTTAATATCAAATATCATTTAAAGGGATAGTAATATTTCAAAATAAAAGCAGCTCCAATTAATCTTCATAGCATTTGAGCCATAGAGAGTGTTATATCAATACTGTCAGAGTTGCAGTTCAAGAGTAATTGAATGATAAAGTTTCCCCCTCCCGCCCCTTTTATCTAGTGTAAACCACCTCCCCCCAAATGTGGAATCTAGTCTTAAGACCAGACAGCGCACAGCAAAGGACAATCTTCTTACTGTGAGAACAATTAAAACCCTGCTCCCCTTGACAGGTTTTCCCCTTATACTAATTGAAGATTGTCCCTCTGTGCAAGCCAACTGGACACCACCTTTCTGATTTGAGGTGAGCAGTGTTATATCAGTAAAAGGGGCGGGAGGGAGATACTTTATCATTCAGTTACTCTTGAACTACAAATGTCTCAGTTTTGAAATATCACTCTCCATGGCCCAAATACTATGTAGATTAATTGGAGCTGCTTTTATTTTGAAACACTACTATCTCTTTAAAATAATTCTCTTATGTCTGATGAACTGATGTCATGTAAAATAAACCCATAAAGGACAAGCTTGTGTGCAACTTATTGCTTTACAAACTCCTTTGGTTTTTAAAGGTGTATAATACAGTGGAGACAATGTTCACAATGTGTTTCTTTTACCAAATTACAAACAACATTAGGGTTCATTTAACTTAATTAATTGGAAATACCCAAATCATAATGCAAAGGATATTTCAAGTATACAGTGAGCCAGAGCTGATTTTTTTCAACGCTTTATATTAATGATCAATGAGCTTATTATGTGCTCTCATTTGTGAATGAAAATAAATCTTATTATGTGTTGGAATGTAGAGCTTGGATTTGAATGCAATTAGTAAAAAACAAGCAATAGAAGAATCTTACTTTCACTTACTCTTACCTTCTCATATCGCCAGCCATCTGCCCAATGTGACCTCCCTATTGATTTAATATGGTCAATAAGTAGGTTCTAAAGAATAAAGTTTCTTCTCTTTAGTTTAATTGTCTAAGATAGTTAAGCAGCTGTAGGCCAATTAGAAAACAATTACAATCCAAAATCAATTTGTCCAAGCAGATGATGAAGATAGTGAGGTGGTACTCAAACACATTACTCTCCAGCAAATTTCACATCCATTGTTTAGAAATTAATTTTTATTTAAGTTTTAAGCATCTGATATTATTGTCAAGGTTCAGCGTGATCGAGGCTGATGTACAAAGACAAATGGAGCAATTTACCTTTTGACTCAAAGGGCTAAAGAGCAAACCATCCATTCTATCTGGAACAAATACACATTCCAAAACATTTCCATTGATGTAAATAGGGATTTTAACTCCTTGAATGCTAGAGAGGCCTCCAATGTATTACATCACAATGCATTGGTGAGCTTTCTAGCATTCAAATAGTTAAAAGGACCATGTAAATAAATGAGTTGTGTTTCAAATATGTTCATTATACTCTGCCTTTCCTCTCAACTGTTAATCCTTCATGTTCTAGCACCCAAAGGGTTATTGGTTCAAATGTGCTAGTTTGCCAGTGCATCCACATTGGCATTGTTCTGCAAAACCAGTGGCTGCTCTTCAGGTTATGTCTGAGTGCTGTAGTGCATACTGACAGGCACACTCTGCAAGAGTAGGACATTAATGTTAGTAGGCCCCAAATGCTAGCCCCATAGCATATGCAGGGAAATGGCATACACATACCCCATTTCCTTTACTCTTTGCTTAGTGCATTGACCTAAGCAAGGAGTGGCGGAAAGGAACAACCTAAAATATCCCCAGACTATCCCACTGTTCTTGGTGCAAGCAGAATTAACTAAAGGATTTTGACTAAATTGATCTCGGGCAGGCATAGGGACATAACTATGGCCCATATTTATAAAATATTAACTGTACTTATTCTGGAGTAAACCAACTGCACCATAGGGGACAAATACAAATTCCTAAGTTCCCATGCATTTGAATGCAGCTGTTTAACCTCCTGAATGCCAGTGATGTCTCCAGTACATTGTATTGCAATGCACTGGAGAAGTCTTCATCATTCATGTGGTTAAAATCCTGATTTTATTTAAAATGAATTTTCTATTTGTCCCTATGGTGCAGTTGGTTTGATCCAGAATTACTCCAGTTTGTTTTATAAATATGGGTCACTGATTTCATCTACTTTTTGCATGGAATCAGTGTGGTAAATCCAACGCATTGCAGAGTGGCGTCTTATGAGTTCTTTCTCTTCTGTTAGTAAAATAATTAGGGGGAAGAAAGAGCATGAGGGAATATAGTTGAGAGGGAGAGCTGTGTAGAACTTTAATATCTGGCACACAACTGTGCCAGCCCGACCTGTCAAGCTTCAAATAAATAAAGCTAAGCATCTTATCAACTACTACTTAAAATAAAAAATGCATAACATAACATAGAGTTGGTTCTGAAAGCTCCTTCAAATTAACCCAAGTGGTCATAGAGTGCATGTGTTTCATTATTTATATTTGCTCCCTTTAGTGCCCTTGGTTTTTCCTAGAATTTCTCTAGTTGTTCTTAGTACATTAGTCTCACTATATTACATGAACATTTGCACATTCACATTTTTGTTAACCCTTTGAGTGCCAGAGGGGTACACAACGCATTGCATAGCAATGCATTGCATATCCCTCTGACATTCAAAGGGTTAAATATTGGAATATTATCAACAGCTAGGATGTGACCGTAAATATGCAGTACACGTTAACTATAAAAATGCAACTATATCATGTGTGTGAAAGGTTAAAAAATGATAAGAATATTTTGTTAAATATGATGTAAATATAATCATAATAATGTATTTTGTATTTGAGTTAAGTAACATGTATATGCTTGTACCACCTAAGTCAGCAGTCTGATTGTATGCAGGTCTAGCTTGCAGTGAATGTGCAAAATGAAATGAAGTGTAAAATGAAGCATGTGATCATAGAAGTTTTTTTGTACAAGTTCACAGATGCCTTAAAAAGTTATGAGCTGAAGTTCCATCCATCTTTCTGTATGTCTCATATTGAAGTGTAAATGGGCTTTGTGACCTTCAGAATGAAAGTATAAATAATGCTTTACTTGATAAGTTGAGTATAGGGTTCTTGCATCTCACATCCACATTTGGTTCTATAATAGAACTGCTGTAAAATAAATAGAAAATACTTGTTAAGATTTATAAGAAGGGGAACAAGTTGATTTTTGTGAGGAATTTTGACTTAATACATTATTAACTACTGTTACATGAGGCATGGAGAGTGAGAAATGAGGCATGGGGGAAAAAAGGGAGAAAAGGAGGCACGGAGGAAATAATGGAGGCATGAGGTAGAATGGAGGCATGGGGTAAACAGAATGCATGCGGAGGAAAAAAGGAATGGAAAGAGAAAGTGGGCATGGTGGGGAGAGAGGAGACATAGGGAGGAGAAAACAGAAATGGTCCCATGAAGCATATGAGAGCAGAAATTAGAAAAAAGTCTGCTGGGCGGAGGAAGAAGTGGAGGGATGAAAAATATGGAAGGAGGAAGAAGATGGAGGGATGGGGAAAGAATCTGAAGGAGAAAGATGGAGGGATGAAGCAGCGAAGAATATAAGATGATTCAGACAAGGTGTTTGAGAGTATAGGGGAACTGATGAAATGCAATGGGGATGTTGAGACACAAGGGGATCTAACTGGAAATGAAAGAGCTTGATAGGAGGTGGGGCTGAGTAATTAGAGGAGAGAAATGGGATGGGCTAAGGGGGAGCAGAGAGTGACAAAAGGAGAGCAGAATCATTTATTCTCACACACATCTTTTTTCTACTATATGGAAACAATAAATAAAAATAACTTTGCTCTACACAAATGATAACTTATTGGGGCATGTGATCACTTGTACAGCTTATCTAGACTCCTGCCAGCTTTCCCATGTGTTCAAGGAGAACTACTCTAATTTCTTAATTCCTCTCAAAACAGAAACCAGAGTGTGAGAGTGGCTAAGCGGTGACGTTAGAACAGTTCTCCTCAGACACATGGGCAAGATGGAGGGAGTCTTGATAGGCTGTACAAGGGATCACTCATTCAGCAAGTAATCACTTGTTTATAGATCAACTTTTTTTTTATCTGAATAGTAGCAGGGGGAACATGTGATTTTCCCTAGATGCTATTGGTAACACTTATACAGGTGAAGACTAGCAAGTGTATGAGGAGGGAAGGACTCTCTCTTTTTCTCTGTTAGACAGGGTATTTACCTTACCTTTCTCCCTTGCTGTGCATGCACCTCTCACCTTCCTTATGTTTGAGCTGCAGTGCTTTTTTGTTCCTTTGAGATGCCTCATGCATTATGTGACCACAGTGCACAGCACCAAATTCAAACAGGAGTAGCGTCTGGCCTTGTAGGTCCATATCATAGACGTGCTCCATTGTTCCACCTGGCACCCTCCAGATGTTGGAACTTGCACATTCACACAGGTCATATCCATGAGGCCAGTCCAGGGCACACATAAAAAGGAGTAGTAGCTGGCCTTGTGGGCCCATGATATTTCTGCACAATTAGTTTGAGACTCTATCATTCAAACTGATTATGAATCAGTGGTATGTTCTATTTATTTCCTATAGTGAATTGATTTGATCCAGAATTGCTCTTATTTAGCTTACTGAATTGCACTTTTAGGGCAAATCAATCATAAATCTATCAATAGAGAGAACACTCCTGGCAGGGGATATTACTGCTGGCAGTGCTTTAGTGGTAAAGTTATAAAGTGACCTCTGCACTGATAGATTAGTTTATTTTTACATTTCATATTTTATATATTTCTTAGTATTATAATATTGTACCCTCTGCAAATGTGAACTGTAAGTGTGTGCTATGGCCTGGAGCTGACTATACATATATGATGCATATGACATGAACAGGAGTAGAGGCTGATGCCTCCAGAGGTGTTTCATCAAGCTCCCAACCAGACGCAGCCTGTGATGACTGAGAAGAGCGAACATTTAGGGCGAGATAGTTGTAAGGAGCGTTACTCATTTGAGTACCAGAGGGGTGTGTGCAACAAATTTCTTGAAAATGCATTGCATACTCACATTAATTACATAGTTACATCAACCACCAACACAAAATGCAGAACCCCTCCAACACACACACATATACGCACCCCACCAACACAAAACATAAAAGGGATTGAACATTGAACCCAGGTGTACATTGGATGGAGGATATATTTCAAGCAATCTCCACCTGCCGTCTCTACATGGTGGTCCCCAGGCAGTCCACCCCCATCTTCTTACTGCTCAGCATCTCTGTTCCCTTGTACTGCGGGCTCCTCAGATGGTCCTAATTTGGAATTTGGTAAGGATTAACATGTGAGGAAAAACAACGACTTTATGACAAGGTGGAATAATATAGTTTGCCAAATGGTTTCTATTCAGGATTCAATTAACAACAGGGAGGCAAATTTGGCTTACAAGACATCACTGCAAGGCATTACAGAACTTCATCATCCCAAAATAATTGCAGCAGTATGACAAATATTTCTAACATATGCCTCATTTCTGTATTAGTGGAATACTTAACACTTGGTGTGCCAGAGAGGTGAACATCACATTGCATAGCAATGTGCTGCCTCCCCCTTTGGCAATGAAAGGGTGATATGAGGGATATGGCAAACGCAATAGGGAGAATAAGGGGTTGCTAATACACGTGAAACAATTTAACATTACTACAAACATGTGTGTACATGAAAGCAACTTACCATCCTCCTTTGTCTCCACAGCATTCTACTCTCCCTTCCTGCCAGAGCTGGCTACTCCACCTAAGCCATGTGTAATGAAAAGTGCACAATTAAGCAACACTCCTTTGAAAGAGAGGATGCTGATGGCCACAGGTTTAACATTTTAGGAATGGGAGGGAGTTCACACAATGCTTATACAATACACTGCAAACTTTTCTGCTCCATGCAATGCATTGCACTGAGCAGGCAGTTGTACACTGCATTGCAAAGCACTACATTCCAGAGCAGATACATATGCAATATGATACTTTGTACTAAATTGCACTGAGCACATACATGGACATTGTATTACAAAGAACTACATTGTATTGAGCACATACGTTTGCTATACAATGCTTTACTGTACATTGCATACCTATCTGCTCAGTGGGAGATAAATGCCAATATCACATGTATAAATACACCATAATTCAGTTACTTACCATAGAAGGAGGCATGCTGCTTTGACTCCTCACTGAATAGGACATCTGCCTCTAGAGAACCCAGGTTTGAGGTGTGCAGGGAGGGGGTGACTCTGTCACTGATCTTGGCAGAGCTGGTGAAAATCTCCAGGATGGAGGAAGAGTCACTACCTCCAGCAAGGGAAGAGTCGTCTGATATTCTAGCATCAGTATCCGGAGTAGGCATCATAACATCAGGGAAGACAGGTGCTGGAGTGGTAATGGAAGATGCAGGAGTATGGTCATCCTCAGCATTTGAGGAATTCATTGGTCCTGCTACAGCGGTGATGGGAGCTAGTCCAGCACAGGATGGACCAGCAACAACCTGATCACATCCTACAGCAGAAGAAACTTTTTCCTCAGATGCTGGAAGCCTCATTCTCCTTCATGCTGAAACCCGGTTCTCTTCCTCAGCTATGTTTTGGTGTGCGATGGCTACTGGGGTCTTCGGGTAGTGTCTTTCCTGGCAGCTTGTGCAGTTATGAGTTTATTTTTGAACTTCTCACCTTTTTTTACAGGTCATATGATCATATTTTACTTTTTGAATTGTTTAGAGAATTTCCAGATTTCAAAATTTTGGGAAAATGGGATAGAATGCAGGTAGATGAATGGGCAAAGCCATTTCAAGATCCAATATATGTCGAGGGGTACTGGCCATGACATTGTAACCTATGTTGGTCCGGTTGTGACAGGCATGGGTTGGTGAAGTTCACCAACCTAGGCAGTAGACAAATGAGACAGGAATGGGTTGGTGATGATCACCAACCTACGCTAGGGGAGAATGAGACAGGCATGGGATAGCGATATTTGCCAATTTATATGGGAGGCTAATGAGACAAGCATGGGTTGCCTTATACTATAATGAATACTATAAGGACTGGCACAATCTTGACAGAAGCTATTGCCAACCTATGCTTTGGTCAAATACAACAAATAATAAGTTGGCAATGTCCTCCAAACTATGCTTTTGGGGACTATGATATGAATTTGACAAGTCAATACTGTGCTTACTCCAAGTGGACCACTCTACTCCAGTTCATCTCCAAATTTAGTGCAAATAGTGATGTGTGTCTCTATTGACAAGGTGAAGTGTTCGCCCACATATCTCCACAACATCAAACCTTAGTGTATCTCAGCTGAGAGATCCTAGTGCTGAGAAGTTACCTCCTTTTTACCACACTTCTCTCCCACCTTTGTGCATAAATACATGTTTGTGTAAATATAATAAACCGTATGCAAAATATTATTTTACTCTAGTTAAATATGTTCTTGTAGATTGGGGTTTTACAGTTGTTTTAGCCAGTATGTGAGGTTCCAAATAATTTGTGAAAAAAGGGAGTTAAGTGAGTCAGTTATGTGCACTAACAGAAATATGTAATACAAATGTAAACAATGTTTTTGAAAATGTCATGCACATAGGCCACCTATGACATATCACAATAATATTGTGTTAAGATATTATAAAATAATATAAATGTCAAAATTTATGAGAACCATTACAATTTTACTGTTTATAGAAAGACAATTTTTATCACACATTCTAAAAATTAGAAAATTGCAGCAAAGAATATAAGTAACTGAAGCTTAACAGACTGAAGATCAGAAGAGTGTACAATGTATTGTGAAGTGAATGTGTTAGTGAATTATGTATTATAATGCTAAATACTCCACTTTCATTTTTGTGCTCTTGTTTCTGCAGAGATTTTTCTTAACAGTGACCCAACAGTCAGAGGATGGTCTCCTTTGACAGCAATGTGTTGGGCTGTGAAAGAGCTGACCCAGACATGGATCAGGATTGACCTTAAACTGTTAAATAAAAATGCAGCCAGCCTTCAAGACCTCAAAACCATACAATATCGGCTGCTCCTCTGAAATGACATCTCTGATCTTCTGCTGTTTTAAACCTCAGAAGTTTCCTTTGATGTTTAACATTTATTATTGAAAGAGAGAATAATCTTACTGTATTAAACTGATATAGAGTAGCAGAAACCAAGCTGCCACATATCTTCTTATTCCCTGTTCTTTTCATCTCAATATAGTAAAAGAGCCCCAGTGATAAGTGCTGTTCTTTTTAGTTTTATAATTGCATTATCAATTTATATGTGAAACACTACTGTATACATCGGTGTGGTAGAAGTATGCTTAGGCTTGCCACGTTTTCTGGGAAAAAATACTGGCTAATCTGTTTCAGCAGTATCATGATTATTGATCCAGGGTGACATTTGGGCTGGTGGCAACAGTACCAGGACTCCTGGATTATGGGTCACATTTTCCCCTTATTCCTCTTGCTCAGGATCTCTGAAGTTCCAGATGATCCATTTGATTCAAGCACTGCTAGCTGTGTACCTGCTCTGTTGTCACTTTTGCTTATAGTGTGGATTTTCCTCTATCTCTTTCTGAGACAGAACTCAAAGTTTGTTGTCTGACTCTATAGCCTTTCTATCATGTGGCTAGTAGGTCTAGCCATGCACAGTTAAAAACACACAAACCATCAAGATACTGCATTGCACAGGGTGGGGTTGCAAATGCATTCACTTAAAACATATAAATTATGGAGATTGTATACTGAGGGACTGCATAGGAGCCATCACAGCTTTGGACCAGGGGTGGGTATAGTTCAGTTCTCCAGTTACCGGTGGGCTCAAACTCCCATTATTAGGCATCCATATGACTCCATCTGTTGCTGGGCTACAGTTCTCATTAATGCCAGTTAGCAGTTGACTGGCCAACCCTGTTCTGTAGCTGCAATGTTTTCTATTCTGCCAATACTTAAGGGAGAAACTGTCATCCCTATTCACACATTTATCTTGGTAAATGTTTGCAATGTTGGCAATACCCCTATAAACATATAGTTGCAAAGGGAAAAGAAGGCCATGTTTGTGGGAGTTTATAGTCTAAAGAAAATGAAGGGGAATGCATAAGGTAGTAGGGATTTAGGGGGATGGACAATGTAAATTCTGCATGAACAAGTCACATAGCTATAAATCCTACAGTTCTTGCAAGCGCAGTGCCTCTGTGTAGCTTCTAGATGTTGTCTACTCAAGATAATGCTTTTTCTTTTTGTCCACGATATATCCAGTGATATATCCAATGATATATATCTCCTGAGAGACTAATTAGTGACCCAAGTAGCGCTTCATATATTACATCAAAAGCAGTTTGTATGGTGTTGGAATGCTGGCTATATCATGAACAAAAAGAGGAAACAATATCTTGAGTAGACAACATCTAGAGGTTACACAGCTGCACTGCGCTTGTAAGGATCACTGCCCAAATATGGGGATGATAGTAACAAACCACAGTTAAGAACCATAAGTAAGATAATGTCCAGCCTGGAAGAACAAGAGTTAACTCTACAATGGAAGAAAACAGCTGAGCGGTGGTAGATTTCCATTAGGAAACTCACCTAGACAACAGGTGTGTGAAGCTGGATCCCGCATGAATCAAGACTCAGATGCCAATAAGTACATTGAGACTGCGAGTTTATAAGTTGTGTTTATACCCACTCTGGAGATGAACATGCAAGTGTAAAAGGATATGTAACATTCTATCAAGAATTATAGTAGTATGGCACAGTTAGCGTAATAAGCGATATATACGCTACACAGTAACTGTTCTACTGAAGGACAAGTAAATCCATGCATCATCGGACGCTTGATGTTTGGATCACAATTTTATATGTTTTTTTTCTCCTCTGTTTCACCCAAGGTACCAGGGTTCAGTGAAAGGCTTACTGTAATTTACAAGTGTATACATGATAAGCGTTGTTAAGCTGAGACTTTGTATCCGCTTGAAAATGTATTTTGAAGATATATGATATGTGTGACCACAATTCTCCCAGATGGAGCTGGTGACTTTAAATGGGAGCTCAAGTCATATGGCATATAGGGCTTATTGGTAATGTAGCTGGAGATCTATTCAAGTGTCCGTCCCCAATGTTCAATTGTTAGTAGCTGATCCGCATCCAGCTTATTCAGGTTGTATGTGGATTAGGGGTTTGTGGTATATGTGAAAATATTGGTGTTTATAACTAAGAATGTTTCCTGGAGGGCTTATTTTTGGATTGAGTCTTAAATGCTCCAGTGACGCATGCTATCATGGGGAGACCTTTAAGACATCTCTGCCATCTTAGCCTTGTAAAGTCTGAGGGCCTAAAGAATGGTGAGGATTGACTAGAGGTTGATGTCCAGTGGGGGCTTAGTATGCTGGGGTACTCTGACTCTTAAGTCCACGATTAAACCCATATAGCAGTGTTTCCTCAACTCCTGTCCTCAGGACCCACTAACAGGACAGGAATTGATGATTTCCTTGTTAGAGCACAGGTGAGTTAATCAATGTGAATGAGCCTCTGATCACCACACCTGTGCTCTAGCAGAGAAATCCATAAGTCCTGGCCTGTTAGTGGGTCCTGAGGACAGGAGTTGAGAACCACTTCCATATAGGAACCGTGGTTTTAGATTGGGGGAAGTTAGATTTTATTTTTATTATATTATATTTTTTTATTTTATTGTACATTAAAATGTATGGTTATCACCACATTAGAGTGAAGACAGTTATTGTGATATATTGAGATCCCTTTATGTATTAGCGAAAAATTTGGTATACAATCTGTACAACTTATCCATTGCTTGAATAGATTGAGGAGAGTGATATGGTATATTGGTATCCTTTCTATGCTACCTGCGAAGTGCTCAATACATACATGTTCCAGAAATGTTTACTAACCTGGGTGTCTCTTCTGTTGTTTACACTGGACCTATGATAATTCATACCTTTTTTTTGTGTTTGTCCTGCCTCACCCACATATAGTCCTGTTTTGAGACATTTCACACACACGAGGTTGACAATATTGGATGAGCTACAAGAGAATTTGTCCTTGTTGTGATTTTGGTGGTACATTTGTGTGAACAAGATCCATTTGTCTTTTGTAAAAAAGGAGAAGTAACATTTATAGGAGAAGATCAGAGGTTTTGGGAATATCATTTTTAATCTGGTATCCATATGTAGTATCATTTGGAGCTTGTTTGAGAATTTGAGATTTTGTTGTAAATCACTAATAAGGGCACTCTTTTCGCTTCATGTGGTTGTTTGCAGCATAGGCCATAAATTATTGAACAACACTGATAAGAAATTCACTATTTGCATGAGTGTTTCACCTGTCGTGTATTGTAAATTGAGCCTTCATTTTTATTATGCCTGAAGAAGAGACTTAAGGTTTGATTCAGTTGCCTCCTTTATGAAAACTAAACTACCGCCAGAAGTTTTAAGTCACAGTTAGGTATTCTATTACCTGCGCTGTGGCAAACTACCAAACGGTTAAAATGCATGACCGAGCTAAATTAGATCAATGACAAAGTCAATGAATTTGTGATTCAATTTCATGCATGGCTAGTAACATGCAATAAGGACTCTTTTCTTTTCCTTAAAGTAACGTCTAGAAAACTGGGCGTTGAGTCCCTAGTGCGTGTGTAATAGCAACCAACATTTAAAAAAAAAAAAAAAAAAAAGAAACACGTGCAACTAGGGACCCCTACAATAGTGACCCGTGGAAGTATTGATATGGGGCCCTAAGCCCCATATCAATACATCCAAGGTACCAAAAACATGAGTGAAAAGAAAAACAATTAACTCACTGAGTGTTAGTGGAGTATGCAAAGCATTGAAGAGTATTGCATACCCTTCTGGCAATCAAAGGATTAATCCCCCTAAAGCTAACACCATCCCATTAAACACTTACCTGTAAGTCTGAGGTCCAACAGGGTCCTCCACCCTGGTGTTCATTTTTATTTCGTCTTCTGTAAGCCTATCTCTTCTTCTTTTTTCCTCTTCTTCTTTCTTCTTTGTTAAATGCCCCTATTAAAGAAGAATATTCAGTCAATCCAATGTCGCTTAAACTTTTGCCACTGCTGGGGGATAGCAAAAAAGCATTTGTGACCCCTCCAGCTAGAAGCTGTTTGGCTGGGAAGTGTGGTTACTGCAGGGCACATTCCATGCCCTGCGTAACCCTGCTCACCAGACAATGGGAGCATGGGGACTATTTTGAACAGAGACTGGCCATATAAAAGCCAGTCTTTGTTCAAATTTCCATCAGTTTGGATCGGGAATGGCCCAAAAGATAGCACTATGGGGATATTTTTTTCTATTATTCTGCTGCCACTGGTGGCAAAAATTTAAGGGGCCATTCGGTTGACTGAGTATTCTTCTTTTATAGGGGTAATCTGGGCTGCAAGTCATGTTCTGGCCACCAACGTTTGTAGTTGGTAGGACAATTGAATTCTGACGGTACAACTGTGTGTGTACCTGCCAGAACTCATTTTTTGCCCTACAGTTTGAATTGAATCAAGCCCCTAATGCCTTGACATCTTTTATGCTAGAGCCACTCAGTTAGCCAATAAAGGTATTATTTTTAAAATCTACCAGTTTCCTTCCATAACTTAGATTTAAATTCAGTCACTTGATCTGAAAGAACCTTTTTTCAAAATCGCATGCACAAGGAAGCTGTTTCAGGAGCAGCAAGAAGCTTTTTGGAGGGAATAACAGTGACCCATTGTGATTCTGTCCACAAAACCTTGAATGATAGTATATGCACATGCTGGTAGCAAGTCAACAACAAAATCCACTGATATGGATGACCAAGACATGACAGAATTGACAGAAGCAACATTTTTCCTGCAGGTCTGGTATGTATTCCTTTGGCTAAATTAAGAAAATAACGCACAGAAGGAATTACATAGTATGGTAAATTTAATAAACAACAATAAGAATTAAATGTGATAAGTAATGCACTTACAAACCCCTTCTTGGGGAATAAGCATATCAAAGTTCTGTAGTTCAAAGGCAACATCGAACCTCATCCTCCAAATTAAGGGATCCTATTGCTCATTATTTTTAGAAGCAGACTTGTGTATACGAGGTCAATACAAGAATCCCTCTAGTGAACTTTTCATTCCTAGGCCAGATCAAATAACTAGGGGGCACCCCTTACAGTTAGAGGTAAGGAGGTTTCAACAGAGCAGAACAATGTTTTTTTTACAGTAAGGTCTCTTAAATTTGGAATTCTTTGCCCAAGGACATGATAATGGCAGATGCAATGAATACATTTAAGAGAAGATTAGATTTCTAGCAAGAGGATTATGCTGTGTATTAGTAATTAGTAAGTAAAACATGAAGCTCTGATAAATAGACTAATACACAGGGCTGGATGTACATTTCAAGCACCCCTAGGAACAGCACCCGCTGGCACCCTTAGCTCCGCCTTGGCTCTACCCCTAGTCACACCCCTCATTTAACCACACCCTCTTTTGGGGCCCAAACCATTTCTAGATTTATTCTTCACAGTAAACATGTAAATATTGTTTTTATTCTGACTTTAAAAGTATTCTGACATTAAGAAGAACTGGAGCAAAGCAATTGCAATATAAGGGCCAAATAAACATTCCCTAAATGCTCACACAATGATGGAGCAACACTAGTGATATCACTGAGCTAAACATTGAAATGGCACTACATAAGTGACACCACAGAGCTTATAAGTGAAACGGAGGAACATTGGTGATACCACAGCACTAGACAATGAAATGGGGTTAATAAGTGATGCCACAAAATAAAAACACCTTTAGGTGCCAACTTCCAGGGGTTAATGCATGATTTTGGCACCTGCCTGGCAGTTCTAGGGTTAATAATGTGCCAGATGTCATAGATTTGGAACATTATTAACCACTGGAATACCAGAGAGGTGCCAAACTTAATTATGTGCTATGCCCCTATTCTGTTTTCTAATGTTATATAGATGGCTGATGTTAGGCATATGTCAGTTTATCAGAGCTCTTAAGCCCAACACAAACCTCACACTCTTCCATAATCAGAGCTCTCACCAACCAACAACATTACAGCCTTCAGCTTCCCCCTTCCTTCCACAGCAGAGCCCTTAACCCTTTGAATGTCAGAGGGGTGTGCAACCCTCTAGCACCAAAGGGTTAATATCACAGACCCCACTATGTACAGTAGCTTCCTATAAATACAATGATGAGAGCCTAAAGGCAGTGCAGAATTATGTGCTGTGGGTCGAAAGGATAGATCCAGTGAGCCTGTCCAATCTTCTTCACCACTGATGGGGCAGGCTGGTCTGATCAATCTCCCATCCAGTGTTTTAATATAAGCATTTTAACCCCTTGAGGACCAGAGGCTTTGTAATGCCTTGTGCTCCCCTCTGGTCCTCAAGAGGATAAGATATCTATTAAATTCTCACAGAAATAAAAACAAACACACATAATATGTTCTAATAATTAGCAACAAAGAACTTGGCTGAGAGCAAGAAATTACAGCTTGCCCCAAACTCCCTGATTGTTAGCATTCACATTCTTTCAGACTGACTCTCACTGATAGAATAAAGAGAGCAGTATAATTCCCCAGGAGCAGGTGACAAGGTTGGTTTGGTAATCAGCGTGCTTTCCAGATCTGATGCTTTGCTGGGTCTGTGGAAGGCACTAGTGCTTCACATAGGCTCTGCTCTGTATGGACAGCAGCACACTACAAGCAGAGATTCATGGGGGATGGCCCAGGCTTTCTTGCTCCCCAACCAGTGTCCAGAGTGAGCAGGTAGTTTCCTTAACAGGAAATATACTTAGCCCACAGCTCTCTCAATTTGCTCCCCAGCTCATGGACCAAATAACTTTTTTAAAAGTCAACCTGCCAAAGCTGGGTTACCCTGCTCTCAGGTTCGATACAGATTAGAAGAAAAAAGTACCATAGTACCATAATATGCTGAGAGCTCCAGCTTACCCAGCTCTAGAGCTGTGGTAGGTTGGGCAGAGGACACCCTCCTGACTTGGTGGGACACAGGGGGGAATTTAAAGTCTACATTGTTGTCCCACTATACAGGTTGTTCGGTCTGGCTCTATTGTTTTTCATCTCTTGTAAAAAAAAGTATGCAATATCTATTTACTGAGTCCTGGGCTGGCTGCTCCAGTGTGCTGCTGGCTACATCTCCAGTGTTGCTGTCATCCTGAGTCTGCCTCACTCCAGTCATCCTCAGTTGCTGTATCTCTACTGAGTCCTGGCTGTTCCAGTGTTCTGCAGTTTGCTGCTGGCTACATCTACAGTGTTGCTGTCATCTTGAGTCTGCCTTGCACCAGTCATCCTCAGTTTTGTAGTCTCTTGAAGTCTGCAGGATCCATCTACTGAGTCCTGGCTTCTTCAGTGTTCTGTGGTTTGTTGCTGGTTACATCTACAATGTACCAGTCATCCTCAGTCTTCTTTCTTCCTTCAAATTTAGCTACATCCATACTTCACTTCATCCACAGTACTATAAGGCTAAAGCTCCACCGTACCCTGTTCCACCATCTTTATTTAGACCCTGGAAAAGGGTCCATTTATTTAATTTTCATTTTTATTGTATATTTTAAAGTATTTTAAATTCAACGAATAATTCGGACTGTCGTCAAAATTCGTCCGATTCGAACAAATCTGATCCAAAATGTGAGTCGCCGAATGAAAAAAAAATAAAATATTTGTCCAACATCGAAATTTACCTAAAATTTTTGTCATGCACAAGTCTAATACATTTTATTCTTCTGGAGTAATACTTACTGGTTTGTAGAGAATCTTTTGCTGGGTGCCAAACACCATCTTGGAGTTCATTACATTGTCGGTTGATATGGATGACCGTGGTCAGTTAACCAAGTAATTACTGTGACTGCCTCTAATAAATTTAATATGTTCTGTTGTTTATCATTACATATAAACCTTATGAACATGTGCAGATATAAGTGCCAGTAAATTGAGCAATCTATGTTAGTTTCTTTTTGTTGTGGGTTAGAAACGCCACAATACATTCAGACATAGCTCTAAATAAGAACCCATTGCTTCCTGACATATTTATAATTTGATGTTATTTGTTATTTGAGGTTGACCAAACCTCCCTTCCATAAACCAATGTAAGGTTGTTATTGTATCTCACCAGAGCTCAGTCAAATACATATTTAGATTATTGAATTTTTGAGAGAAACAAAATGTTATGCTTAATGTATATAGTCACCCAGAGACATAACTAGACCCTAATGAATTTGAGCCTGCAGTCCCCCACCCACACATAATACATACTTATGTACACATTCATACATATAGATTCTGGAGCAAGCCTGAATAAGGAATATCAATACAGACTTTATTTATTGTTCCTGCGCAAGTTTTAATCATAAGCTAACACAAACCCAAGTTGCAATTCACCACAGGACAATCTCAGATGATCTTCATGTAGTGGAAAAGCAAATGCATGGGAAAGGCACCATAGCCTAGAAGCTTACCTTTTGGCACAGGAAACATAACTATCAATGCAAAGACATTTCCTCAGAACAGGGAGATATATTTCTCGTTGACTCAGAAATTCTTAAAGGTAAAGCTTATTTTTAAACCTTACCGTGATGCGTGAACCCACAGTGTTCCTCCATTCCCAAGCAGAATTTTACCATTCCTGAGTCAAGTCATGAAGTTCCCATGCCGTATTTATGACATTCACATTATGATGTCATGATACATGTACCTGTATCATTACTCATATACACATGCATACACACACATGCTCTCATTTGCTCCTTTCTGTCTGGTAGGAGAGATCAGCAGAAACAGCCTTCATTCTGGAATTCCCTCTGGAGGCTAAAAATCTCTGTTTCTGAATCTCTTCCAACTTTACAACGTTTTGCATACTTCTACTGTTAAGAAAGTTATTGGAAATATTATTAGAAAACAAAATCAAAACAGATAAGGTTGAATTGTCACTTTGAAATAAAATATGTGATTTTAAAGGAACCTTCAGTATCACGTTTATCTTAGCTTTTTTTTTTTTAATTTAAAACAATAGTTAATGAGATATTTAGCTTTCTTTAATTGTCATTTTATGCAAACTACTCAGGTTATTCAAACCAGATATTAATATTCCAAAATGCTCCCCCTCTGACGACCACTCTCTGCCAGCCAGTATTAGTTAATTTGCATAAATGTATCAAATTACAACCATGCAAACCCTATTGAGATGGATTCTCCCATTTAGGTGACAGATGGCTGTCCCACTTTAAATTAGTTTATATAATGTATCTCTCACTACATGGACCTTAGTATTGCAGGAATTCATATAACTGTCTATGATTATTACCGCCTAACTTTATAGTGTTGTGAGTGACATGCATACAAAAATTCCCATTGTAATAACCTATAAGTATGGACCCCTTTTTTCATTAAACTATAATTTTATATAACCTCCTGGGCAAATTTCCAAGTTGAGATAATACATTAAGTTTAAAAAGAATATGTGGAGTAATTTAATTATGCAAAATAATGACTTTGTAAACTTCAGTTCCTCCTAGTACACTGTAGATCATTTTGTATGAATCTTTAGATCTCAGTCTGTTTGATACAAGAAGACATTGATTTGCACCTTAGGGAAGGAAAAGGCCAAAATATATCTCATGTCAAGTGTATATAAAAAAAACATTAATCACTCTAAATTATATGGGATCCTCTGCAGACATCCTCCCTTTGTATATATCAAGCAGCCTTCCTGGAACATGCTAATTCACTTTAATTACTCATTTAGTTAATCAATGTAATTGTTGAATCTGAATTCGCAAGATCTGTCACTGAGGGAGAAATGAGAATTTGTTTGCTTTGTCCTTGTATGTCCTGACCCTGTCTACAAGTCAGTGCTTGACTGGAACAACAAATAGAGAGCAAATATCACACAAGACAATGCTCTTTATATTTGTTTAAATTTGTTTAATTTATCAGATAATTTGTCTCTCAATCAACAACTAATTAAAGGAAGTGGTGGCTTGGCTGTTACTGTGAATTAAATGTTGTGAATTATCATAAAAAGCAGCATTTGGTTTCAGCTTGCTTATTTTCTTCTAATTTTTTTTTTAAATCTCTAACAGAATGTTCTCTGAATGTTCAAGCTTCTCTTCACGACATTTGTGTTTGTTTTTTAATTGTTTACTTTGCAAGTGAAGCCAGATTAATGCAGGGTTTTGGATGATGTTTCACCAAAGGAGAAACAATACATTAATTAAATGTATTAATTCTTACAAAGTGCATGAAATCAGTGGTGCCTATGTGAAGGTTCAGAGTGTTTTTACTAAGCCAGTTTACTTCAGGGTCTATGTGGTAGCACACTGAGAGAGAGAGAGACCCGCTTCCCAATCAGTACAGGTACACTAAAGTTAGAAATCAGTTCATCTGAACTCCCCAATGTTTACTTGTTCTCACAATTAGTTTGTACTACTCACTGTTTGTTATTTTAAAGGTTCTAGCTGGGCTTCTCTTGTGACTCCTGATATGAGCTATAGTGGCCAGTCCAGGAGAAAAGACTTGTGGTCTTTTCTGGACATTCCCGCTTTTTCTCTGAGGCCTCTGCTGGAACTTCTTGTTGCACCTGGTAGCAGATGGGGCCTTGTTGGTGTCCATAAGACTTTTTTTCTGATGAGTTCTAAAGCCATAATGATTTGGTTGTTGCAGTCATCTTTTTTTCCAATCTGTGTAACACATCCTCCATTTAAGCATCAAAAGAGATGTTTGTTAAACTAGTTTAAGGACAATTTCACATTCAGTGTTCCCCCTGACACCCAGGAATAGCTGCAAGGACCAGAACAGCTCAGCAAGTCTCCCATCACTGAGGATTACTTAAAGAAGCTATGCCCAGCCTGTCTTCAGGATGTTAATTCTCCTGTTTTGGAGTCTCTTACCTCTCAGGTCAGTATGCCTTCAGATTTTTCCTCTATGCTCTTGTTGTTTACATTCTTTGCCTGGAAAACATAGAAGTCTATGAGGGTAGAGGAAGAGACCTTAAGAAGGCTGAAACTCCAAGACCAGTTTCGAATGAGTTATACATAGGTTCTAAGTAGAAACACAAGATATTTCTTGCTCATGAATAGGTAGCTAATGTAATCAAGAAGTAATGAGAAAACCCACAGAAATACCAATCCTTCCCCAAGAAACTAAAAAAAAACTAAATACTCTCTTTATTGGGATGAAGAGCCCAAGGCTGAGGTCCATATAACCAGATGGTCAAACAAAACTTATCTCCCTATAGGAAACAGTTCTGGTTTGCATTTCATCCATGAGGACCTATCACTTGTGTTTGCAGAACCAAGTGTCTTTGGTTTCTTCAATCAGAGAAGGTATTATTAATACAATGTATAGGGAGGACATTTTAAAGTTTATGTCTTCTCTTTGTCTGGCATCCAATTACTTGTGTGATGCCTCTATGGAGAGTGTGCATATGGTGGCTAGTTCTTCTTGACTTAGGCAGAATATTTCCTTTAAAAATGGGTTTTGCATGATTCTGTTTCAGGAAAGATTTTTGTTTGGGAAGTAGTTAGATTTTCTTTTGCTCTCCTGTTTGGAAAAGAAGAGCTCTCTTCGTCAGGACCATTTTACTCATTAGTCTTTCTTTTGCCCATTTAAAGGCAGCAAGAACTCCTCAAAAGAGAAAATGCTATCACTCAAATCCTATTATGCTAAGGGTGGCAAGTATCCATGAAAGTCCTTCCAGGATCCTTCACTTAAGCAACTCTGATGATAGGCAGGACGTGCCAATGGGAGGAAGGCTTTAACACTTTCTTTCCTATTAGCTGATTGGAACCATTTTGTCAAACAAGGATACATTTCTATTCCCTCCCTCCTCATCAGTTCCTATTTGCTCCAGCTCATCTTACAAAATAGACATTTTTAGCTGCTTGATTCTTCACCTGGTCTCAGAAGGAGTTTTGAAACAAATTCCTTCAGAGCTTTAAAGAAGGGGTACTTATGCAACCATATTTTAGTCCCAAAAGTTTATGGTGGTTTCTGTCCCCTTGGTGTCACACCGTGCTTTGAGGCGGCAGGAGGAGAGAGCCGCTCACTTCCT
Source organism: Rhinophrynus dorsalis (assembly GCA_037306005.1). Classification (NCBI taxonomy): domain Eukaryota; kingdom Metazoa; phylum Chordata; class Amphibia; order Anura; family Rhinophrynidae; genus Rhinophrynus; species Rhinophrynus dorsalis. Next base: position 225,987,152 of record CM074724.1, read on the forward strand.
GTCTCCACCCAACTGTGACTGACGCGGGCGGCCGGCATCCAGGCACCGGCCGCTTCCGCATATCAGTCCCTCTCACGAGAGCAGGCACGTGTCAGCTGGTCTGGGCATCCAGTGACGCCACGCTTGTTCTTATGTGGCCCTGTGTTTGGTCTATTTTGGCCCCACCTTCCTCTATGCATGTATAAGCTGCCTGGACACTGGGCTCAGTCGTCCTTACATGGTGTTCCAGTGCAGCAAGCTCCTAGTAGTCCTGTATCTGTATTTTGGTTTGATCCTTGCTTGGCTTCCGTGCTCTCCTGTGTCCAGTTCCTTGGCTCTGGCTGTCTACCCACTCTGTGCTTGAACCCTAGCTATTGTCTGACTACCCATTTGGTATTGACCTGTGGCTTTGGCTGACATCCGTTCTGGTTTGCCCTTGGGCCAGTATTACCCACGGCTGTTGGCTCTGTTGGGTCCTTGATTACACAGGTTATGTTCCAGAGTAGCATTCCTAGTTTCTGTGAAATTAGTTGCTCTAGGTCAGACACCTACAATACTGGGGATATTATTCGGGGTTGTCTATTTTCCTGATTTGTATTCCATTCAATAAAGGTGGTGTTCATTATACTGTACGTGTGTCTAGTTCTCATTTGCACCGCTACCGTTACAGTATGTAAGGACCATGAGTACTGAATGTGCAGGGAACCCACCAGCTCAGAGCATTTTGGCCAGAATGGATCAAAACATTGATCAGTTATCTTTGGCCATGCAGACTCTCCTAAACCGCACCGTTCACCTTGACCATGCTGCTCGGAAACCGGTGGCCTCCTCAGATCCTACTCCGGCACCGGTTGTTCTTGCTGGTCCAGAAGCCAATGTTGCCAGAGGTTTAACCGGTTCTGCTCCACTCCCACAGTGCTATGAGGGTGACCCGGCGCTGTGCCGTGGGCTCCTCAACCAGTTGGTACCACAAGCCTTCTCTAATGAGCGGGGTAAGGTTGGATGAATGATTTCACTCCTGTCGAGCAAAACATTGGCATGGGCCAATCCATTATGGTAGCCAGATAAACCCATTATATACAACTTTGCTGAGTTTGTGGCCTCTTTTCCATGGGTTTTCCATGTTCCGGCTCGTGCTGCTTCCGCTGACAAGCAACTCATGACCATCCGCCAGGGCGCACGCACGGTGGCTGAGTACGCAATCAAATTCCGTACTCTGGCGGTGGAGGTAGGTTGGAACAATGATGAATTCGTAGCCGCGTTTTCCCAAGGATTGAGTGACATAATCAAGTACGCAATTACAGCCCGTGAGCTGCCCAGTGATCTATACAAATTATTAACATGTACCGTCCTGATTGATACCAGGACCAGAGACGGTCTTTTAGAGAGCACCTGCATAGGCCACCGTCTCGGCTGGAACCTACCTTTGCGCACCCACCCATTCCTACCTTGCTTCCCATGCCTCCTGGTTCTGACCCTGTTGGTGGTGAACCTATGCAGCTGGGTTTCAATCGCCTCTCAGTGGAGGAGAGGTCTTTCCATTGGAGGGAGGGCCTCTGTCTGTATTGTGGGAAACCTGGGCACTTATTGCGGTCTTGTCCCGTCCGGCCGGGAAACACTCGCACCTAGGGTCATGTAGGGGACAGACTCTGGGTGGAATTTCTTAGTCCCCGGAGGTTCTACAGGTTAAACATATACTTGATGTTATTCTTTCTTGGGCCATTTCATCGGTGGTTGCCCCAGCCTTGATAGACTCGGGCGCTGCCGGGAATTTCATTGATGCTGAGTTTGTGGCCAAACACTCCATTCCTTTGCAGCTCCACTCCTCTCCATTTGCTATTGAGGTCATAGACATGAGGCCCCTACAACCCTCGTATGTTATGCATGAGACTCTTTCCTTGTCTCTTATGGTAGGGGCACTTCACATGGAGACACTGCAATTTCAGGTGATCAATTATCCACATTATGCTATTGTCCTTGGGTTTCCTTGGTTGCAGACACATAACCCTAGGATTGATTGGCACACTTGTGACATTTGTCCTGGTCTTTACAGTGTACCAACTCCTGCCTCCAGTGAACCATGAGAATACTGCCTTGCCTGAGGAGTACCAGCCTTACAGTGATGTATTTAACAAGGTACAGGCCAGTACGTTACCTCCACACATGCCATAAGACTGTACCATTGATTTGATTCCTGGTACAATTCCTCCCAGGGGCCGCGTGTACCCTCTGTCAGTAGAGGAGAATAAGGCCTTGGAGGGTTATGTGACTAATGCCTTGTCCAGAGGGGTAATCCGCAAGTCTTCCTGACCAGCTGGTGCAGGTTTCTTCTTTGTAAATAAGAAGGATGGGGAACTAAGACCTTATATCAACTTCAGAGGTTTGAATAAGCTGATGGTTAAGAATGTCTACCCCATTCCTTTGATTACAGAGTTGTTTAATCAACATAAGGGTTCAAAGGTATTCACCAAGCTTGACCTCAGGGCCACTTAAAATCTCATAAGAATCAAAGAGGGCCACGAGTGGAAGATGGCGTTTAATACCCAGAGCAGGAATTATGAATACTTGGTCATGTCTTTTGGTCTATGCAATGCTCCCGTTCTTCCAGGAGTTCATCAATGATGTTCTAAGAGTTTTACTACAACGTTGTGTGGTTGTCTACCTGGATGACATTCTTATCCATTCTCTGACGCTTGAGGCCCATCGTTCAGATGTGTCCATGGTGTTACAACTCTTACGGGAGAGTAAATTATTTTGTACACTGGATAAATGCGAATTTCATAAACCCCAACTGACATTACTAGGGTATGTCATCTCCTTATCAAGTTTGGCTATGGACCCTCAAAAATTATCGGGAGTCCTCCAGTGGCCTCTTCCTGTGGGGCTTAAGTCTATACAATGATTTTTGGGTTTTACCAATTACTATAGGAAGTTTATACGGGAACTTTTCTACTGTGGTTAAATACCTTACGGACATGACTCATAAGGTGGAGAATACTTCTGACTGGTCTCCCAGCACTCTTGTAGCCTTTGAGACCCTTAAGTCTGCTTTTGCTCTGGCTCCGATATTGTCCCATCCGAACCCTGCCTTGCCTTTTATCCTGGAGGTTGAAATGTCTGAGTCGGGAGAAGGCGACCTCCTGACTTAGCTCTCGGCTCCAGGAGAGGTATTGCTTCCCTGTGGGTTCTTTTAAAAAAACTGTCCAAAGCTGAAAGTCTATATGACATTGGTGACTGTGAATTTTAGCCCTTCGGGAGTGCGTGCGTCAACTTCGGGCGTGAAGGTGCATTAGGCACTGGTCCCTGTCTTATACTAGTGGAGGCATATTAGCTCCACCTATCTACTTCCTGGATCTTCACCCAGTTACCCTTATGTGGTTGTTCATTGCAGTACTAAGTTCCAGTTGTTCCTGTATTCTGTGTATGACCCAGCTTGTCTGACTATCCATCCTGGTGCTGACCTGGGGCTCTGTCCAGCTATCCTCCCAGTGTTGCCCACTCCTAGTGAACAACCTATCTGCTGCAGTCCTGTGGCTCTGGCTGACTAATCGTTCTGTGTATGACCCTGACTTGTCTGACCATCCATCCTGGTGCTGACCCCGGGCTCTCTCCAGCTACTTTCCCAGTGTTGCCTACTACTAGTGGACATCCTATCTGGTGCAGACCTGTGGCTCTGGCTGACTAATCGCTCCGTGTATGACCCTGGCTTGTCTGACTATCCTAACTGGTGCTGACCGATGGCTCTGTCTGTTGGCTCCACTGTGTTGCCCCCTTTTCCACAGATGTCCATTCTGGTACAGACCTGGGGCTCTGGCAGACTCCAGCTTTACTGACTGCAGGCATGAGTCAGTAGTCTCCATCATTGCCATCCATATTGGAGATTAGCTGTGCCAAACTAATGGCAGGTGTGAGTCAGTAGCCTCCCTTGTTGCTACCTATCAGGAGATTGTGGATCTATTCTGTGTTCCACTCATTTGTACTGAGACTACCAGTTGGCTCCGGCCTAGTCTCTTGCAGTTGTGGTTGGCCCATTGGCAGACTCCTATTCTTGATAGAGTAACTAGCCACTTGTCACCCTCTGCTTGTTTATCATTGCATTCTTATAATTCTAATAAAGGTGATTTCAACTATACCGTCCGACTCCTTGTCTTGATTGCAAACCGTAACATGGGGATATTACTTGGGGTTGTCTATTTTCCTGATTTGTATTCCATTCAATAAAGGTTGTGTTCATTATACTGTACCTGTGTCTAGTTCTCATTTGTACCACTACCGTGACACTTGGCCAACCTCTGTCATACAATTTTTTAAGGCAGAAAAGTACAGGATGGTGGGTCTGCTGTCAGCAGTCAACATCCTGCAGCATGGAGACTACATGGCAATACTGGATCTTCAGTATTTTATCTACATATTTCAGTTCATCCTGTCAGACATAAGTAACTGGTAGTAGCAATAAAACCAGAATTAGTCCTTTCTGTTTTTGATGATCATCGGCTCTCAGGGTCTTCACAAAAATTCTGGTGGTTTTAGCTGTATTCCTGTGGGGAAAAGGGTACCAGTGATTCCATACTTTGACAACAGGTTTCTTAAAGTGATCTCACCATTTCTGCTTCAGGAACACTCAGCCTTAGTAGTATCTACTCTGTGTTAGCAGATATTAAAATAAATTGACGATACGTTGCAGAACAGAGAAAAGATTCCTGGCCACGATCCTGGACTCTACAGTATTAAAGACTTTTCTTCTGGAGGAAAAGATTTCTACTGCAAATTCTCACCATCATAATTTGTGACTCAAGCCAGTCCTAGGGCTTAGTTATGACTGTGGCAGAAGAGGCAGTACCATAGGCAAGATGTAATATAAGAACTTGAACTGGAACAAGAACTTGAAAGACCTTCATCATCAGGTCTACATTCAACTCCAGGTCAAGTTGACTTTGGCATAATGAAACAGGAATAACCTGTCAACAGGAGTCACTTATCTGTCTCCAGACTCTAATATTTTTACAATGGATGCCAGCAACACTGTATGGGGCAGCAATGATTCAGCAGAGATCCTTCAAGGGAAAATGATCCTCTTCAGAGGCCAGATTGGATTCCAACCAATTGGAATTCCTGGCAGTCTGGAGAGTAGGGATGGGTGAAACTTTTCACTCAAAGTGAAATAGGAGAACCATGGGCATTCCCGCAGAGCAGGAAACGTTTCATAAACATTTTCATAAACATTTTCTGCTTTTTTTTCTGCTTTTTTTTGCTTAGATCATGGCAATGATATCTCAATGTGAACACTGAATTTCCCCCCACAATGTGGCAAGATACCCTTCTTTTCCGCAGGCATAGTATAAAGATAGAGAATACAGATACCCCCAAATACCCCAAACGTTTAAGTATCTTACTGGAAAGACACAGACAGCCATGATCCAAGTTTCTTCCTGATCTGGCTGTGACCTTTTTGCTGGGGAGTTTGGAGTTTTAGAAAGGAGCAAAGGAGAATTATCCCAAATAGCCCAAAATTCTGTGTGACTGACCGGGAAGACATAGACAGCTGTGATCCAAGTTCCTTCCTCATCTGGCTGTTATCTCCGTGTTGGCTGAGTCTGGGGAAAGAAGCATTTAAATAGGGAGCGTGTTTTTTTTTTTTTTACAGTGACAGGGATGCTGGGGGCAGGTAGTTAATTAAAAAAAAAAAAGTAAATAAAATAAAAAAAATTGATAGGAAGAGAGAGGTATGAACTGTGAGTGAGGCAGACTGATACCAGATAAGATAGAGAATTTTGTAGAGAGCCAGGGTAAGACATCATAAACAATCAGTTCTAATGTGTACTGTACAGTAAAAACAGTGCAGGGATGTATAAGTAAAATAGTAATTCAAAAACTGACTGCAGACCTGGTTGCTGCAGCGTGTGCAATAAATGATGGTGAACCCTCTCCTCGGATACAGTTTTTCAAAGTCCCTCCAAATGTGCCACCACCAACAGCACCAGTGCTATTAACACACCATCTGTCTTGAAAGTAGCAAAAAATGTTGTGAGTAATGGGGAACAAGAGGCAAGCAATGCTGAAGAAGTCCTAATTATTGATGATGACGTTGATCTAAAATATATCTTTCTAGCATCCTCCTCTTCTTCAGATACAAATGAAGTTTAGAGTGAGAGAGATAATGACATGGCCACAAAACTAGCCAAATGTAAAGGCTCAAACTTCCACCTCTGAAAAGGAGCACTGTGCCTTTATATAAAATAGTTGAGAAAACAATTGGAAAGTCTGACCCTGCACAAGCAAATATGACCAAAATACACAGCCATCCTGCTATTCATCACCAGCATCATTCCTGCTTCCAAGTCCCAGTCCCACTTAGTCACACACACTACTAGTGTTGAGTACCCAGCAGCAACAACATAGGTTACCAGCATCCACAGCCCTAGCTAAGATGAGTGCCTCTGCAGCTGTTGGATGTAGAGCACCTATGAGACCTAGCAGTAGTACAATTGCAGCAACATCTAGCCCCAGTAGTAGTAGCAGCCCCTCAAGAACCCCAGAGTCTGAAGTCCACAGTTTAGAGATACTTCATTAATGATCCAAATGTTAATCATGTTGCTATATGTTGTCTGAGTAAAAAGCATATGAGCAGGGGGGAAAGCAAGCTCATACCTAAGCATCTCCTCAATGAGATCCCACCTGAAGCACAATTACAGATCTTACCATCAAGCTATCAGAGATACCACAAGTGGCAGAAGCACTCCACAAAGTTCCTGATGCTCTGGGGAACATAATAGAAGTAGTGATGTTCATGTGTCAGAGAGTGTGCCAAGGATTTGTTCATTCCAAATAGCACCTATGGCTCCTGCTGCAGATGAGTTTGACTCTGAATTAGGGTTGAAAAGAGGTTGCAGGGATGTGTAAAATTGTTGCAGTCTTATCACGGTGGGGGGACGGGTTTGCGCGGTTTGATGAGATTACCGGTGAGGAAGTGGTGGTCAGAGAAGGGAAAGGGGACATTAGAGAAGTTGGAGACTGAACAGAGGTTAGTGATCAAGATCAAGTTAAGGGAATGACCATCACTGTGTGTGGGAGAGCTGGTCCACTGTGATAGGCCAAAGGAGGTTGTTAAGGAGAGGAGTTTGAGGGTGGGGTGTGTGTGTTATGATTATTTAAAGGGATGTTGAAGTCACCCAGGATGAGAGTAGGGACATCAGAAGACATGAATTGAGGGAGCCCGGAGCTGAAGTGATCAAGGAATTGTGCAGTGGGACAAGATGGCCTGTATATGACAGCTAGATGCAAACACTCGCTGTCAAACAATGAGAGTTGGCTTTGTTTTCCTTTGATGTTCCTACAATTTGCACTACTTAGCTTGAGTTGTGGGAACAAAAAGCAACAACGAGCATTTGTCCAAAATGTGAGTTTTGGCCACCAACGTTCATTGTTCCATGTACCTCTTCAGCTATAGAATAGCTGAGGTACAAATGTGGGTCTTATCGTTCAGTCTATTTTTTACTATTACTGACAGTTGTACCAATGGTAATGGTATCAAGACCTGAGAGTGTTCTTCTATGTCATTGTTCTGTAGTATATTGGTCATCAGTAGACCAAGTGGAGATTCTGCACCAGGAGCTATATATGTGCGGACTAGGACAGTCATTTGGTATTCTAGAATGTGCGGCCATCTAATCCATATTATCTCTATAATATGTGCAAGAATATTAACTAATTTCCTCTGAACCTTGTAATTACATGTGGAAAAACAATGGACATAGGAAAGGCAGACCCCTAAAGGTCCATACACCCCATAATGCTTTACCCTTGGCACAAACTGTATAAAGAGCAGAATTTTCAGCATAGTAAAGAATTGAAAAATGGGTTTTAGGCATGTGCAGTACACGAAAATTGGTTTCAGCACCTATTTTAACATTGAATCATATTAACACATCTCTCTAATGCAGAGATGGCAAAATGTGTTCTGCAGGTCAATTTTATTTCTCCCTTTAGTATAGAAGGTTGTATAAATACAGCAGTGTGGCTATGTAAAGAAAATATCAGTTTGGTTTTTCTCTATAAAAACAATGATACATTACAAAGCATATGTTTGAAACAAATTTGTCATACTACTAGCACAGAGAGAGCCTGAATTGATACATTCTCTTTCTAGGAACTGTAATTTTTCGGTAAATATAGACACTCAAGGATAATCTTAATATCAACTCCTTCCATCTCCTCAGACAACCTCTAACTTCCCGTCTTCAGCTCCCTTCCTCCACTTCCCGCTTCCTGCTTCCCACCCTCTTTTCTTAAAGGGAGAGAGAGACTTTGCTGTATGTTACATCACCCCCCTCTTTTTTATTAGGCATAAGACAGAAACATTTATATTCACTGAAACTGATTATGTCATGACTATATTTCCTCAATTAGTATTGATGGGGCTTTTCTTTCCCTCACAGGATAGCATCTTGAATAGTTGGGAATATCCTTTTCCAATGAATTATCTGTGTCCTTTTGAGAATGAGTATTGTCAATTGCAGACCATTGGCTGAGGGGGTTCACCAATATCTTCTGTAGGCATGACTATGAAGTGTGAGGTATTCCTGGTTATGGAATGTCCATCACATTCTGCTGTAACCATACTTCCTTTCTTGGCTGTTACATAGTATTCTGCTGGGTCATAGAATGATGTAGTCTTATTATGTGGCTTTTGATGTAGAACAACCTTATCTCCCTTGTGTAAAGAGGATGGTTGGGTATTGACGTCTCCCATCAGCATACTTTTTCATTTTCTCCTTGTTCTTTGCATCTTTTGACCTTACAGTGACTTTGTTGGGTAGTGCATGAGTAGAAACATCAGGGATCCTTATGCAAGGATTTCTGTTGAACAATAGCTGTGCTGGGGCAGCACTGGTTGCTGAATGTTGTACACACCTGTAGTTGCGCAAAAATTTGTACAGTGCTTGTTTCAGTGGTATGTGCTCCAAATTAGCTATTTTCACTCTCTTCCCCAAAGTGTGCATGAATCTTTCCACAATACCATTTGCTTTTGGCCAGCAGGGTGTTATTTTCCTATGAGTAAATCCAAGATATTCAGAGAATTGTACAAATGTGTGTCCATTAAAGGGAGGCCCATTATCTGTTTTGACAACTCCTGGAATGCCAAATGTTGAGAAGATGTTGTCCAGTTCTGGTATGATACTAGAAGCTGAAGCTGATGAAATAAATGCAATAGCTGGATATCTGGAATATTCATCAGTTACCTCCAGAATGTATTGACCATTAGGTAGTGGGCCATAGATATCAACCACCACTTCTTCCCATACTGTTGTAGGGAGAGGAGACATTATTAATGGCTCAGGTTTTGATGTAGAAGTAACAAGCTGACATGTAGAGCAATGTTTTATTAAATTGTCTATCAGCTGATCCATTCCTGGAAACCATACCTTTTCCCGAAGAAGTTTCTTTGTACCAACAATTCCCAGATGGCCTTCATGAGCTATCTGTATTACTTATTGACGCAAGACCTTAGGAACAACTTGCCTGGTGCCTCTTAGAATGAGATGTTTTTCTGTGATAGATAATTCTGCTCTTACACTAGAGAATGATTTTAACTCCCTGAGGTCTATTTCAGGATCTGGAAATTTTGTTCCTTGAATTTCATGCCATTTTCCATTTTGGATGATGTAAATCAAAGCACAAAGGCCTAGATTTAAAGGCAGCCGTTAAACCATCCGCTAAGTAAAAAAGGCACGTCGGCCGCAAAGAACACATGTTTTACGGCAGATTCAAAGGTAAGCGTTCAAGAATAGCTATCGGGCGTAGGCACTACAAAAACACGTTAAACAAAAACCAGCGTCGCACCTGATTTTGCATCACCGTGCGTCCCAAACACCCGTTAAAACACAACTTAACTCAAAATGTTACATTACGGCTGCCGTTGTCTAGCAACCCTGATAGATGCACAAACAAAATTCAAACCTACAGCCAATCCCAAGGCCCCAAAGTATCAAAAATGTCCAAATACACCTATATATACCTCAAAATAACGGTTACACCCTGTCTGTGTTTCGAGTTTCAGCAAGCTAGAGCACAGGACCCAGGAGTGGAGGATAGCATTTAGAGAGAGAGAGAGAGAGAGAGAGAGAGAAGCATACAGAGGAGTAAGGTAGAAGGATTTTGGAGAGGAGAGAGTTACATTTAAATAGACACATAGCACACTTTTGCACATAGCACATACATCCATACAAACACATACACATACATACACATAGTCTTTTTTTTTTCATCACACCTTACACATTTTAAACTTTATTTTTACAGTGTGAATCCGTGAGTGAAAGTGTGTGACAGAGAGTGAGTGGGATCGAGTGTGTCTGTGAGGGCGTGTGAGAGTGCCTGGGTGTGACTGGGTGAATGATGGCCAGGAGAGGAGGACAGGAGAGAGGGATGGGGAGACTAGTGGAGGAGGAGGAGGAGGAAGGTCAGGAGGGGATCCCTCAGCAGAGCAGGGGTGGGAGAGGGAGATACGCAGGGCGGAGGGGGACCAGGCCCACAAGAACAGGCACACAAAGAAGAAGAGGGACAGATCCTGCAGTGGGACGAGGGGTAGTGCCTGGGGACCACCACACACAGGCAGGGGCAGAGCAGGCAGGACACTCCGGGTCTGACTCCTCGCATGCCGGAGCTGAGGGGGACAGGCTCAGGGATCCCCGATATACCGAGGAAGAAAACACGGCCCTCGTGGAGGCTGTGCTGGAGAGGGAGAGTGTCCTCTTCCCGGGGGACAGACTCCCTGGCCTGTCTGCGAGGAGGAGAGCTGCCTGGAGTCAAATCTGCAGCAGAGTTAATGCGGTGGCCACCTGCAGACGGGATGTGGACTCAATCAAGAAGAGATGGGGCGACTGCAAAAGGCAGGTGAAGAGGAAGATGGGGGATGCCGCCCTGCACGCCAGAGCCACCGGAGGTGGGCCACCTGTCCCCATCACCTACAGCGCATGGGAGGAGAGGCTGCGGCAGACACTGTCATCCACCCTCATTGAGGGGGTCCCTGGAGGATCAGACACTGGGGAGGAGAGGAGCCTCCACACCACCGGTAAGTGCATCACCCCAAAACCACACACCACCCCAAACCACACACCCATCACAAACAAGCACTCACATCCCAACATCTGCTCTTCATTCAACCACACAATTGCACCAACACAGCACCCTGAGGGTTTAAACAGGGATCAAGACAAGGACAAATGTCAATGTTCAACAAGGCCAAAACCTGTCCAACTCCCTGGTTAACCCTCATGTTGCTGTGCTCATCACACACAATACACACAAACCATGCTCAGTAAAGTGTTGTATGTTAAACATCACAATTGTTGTCACACAGTGTTACCCATGTTCACACAGGGAATCCAGCACATAACCCCATGAGTGCCAGAGGGATCATCAATGCATCGATCAACAATGCTTTGGCAACCCCTCTGGTACTCAAAGGGTTAACCAGACAACAAACACATGTCGATAGGTTAACAATTACATGACACATAGGGGACATTCACTAAGCGGTGAAAAAGAGCTGATGTAGTGAATTTGACACTTGCATACCCTCACTTTACCAATTACAATGTTAGTCTATGGAGAACATCCAATAACAGGATTCAAGCTGCACAGGCCCCATTGTGTGGACTCCATAGAAAACATTGCAGATGGTGAAATGAGGTCAGCGGAGAAGTCAGCATCATAATCAGTTCATCAGGTCCACTTAACCGCTTACTGAATCACCAACAGGATGGATCAGGTCACAAATCACAGTGCCACTGAGAATAAATGCTTGTATGTGCAACACACACGCCAAAAACAATCACACATAAGTAAAGGTGAAAAAGTTGGCCTTGGTGTTGTGTATGCAATCATTTACTCTAACTTCAATTTACATAGCTCACATTTGATTCACATATAGATCCTCAGGAGTGCTGATGCCATGGATGGATGGTACACCAGACACTATTTGCAGGATAAATATGGGAACCAAATATGAACCATTGAGGTTTGGTCAATAACAGGCCAGGGATTATGGATATCTATGATCGGGTCTGGCTGCCTCACACAGAAGGATGGATGGGCTGATCCAGGAAAAAAAAGGCCTCAATCAATGATATCCTTCAAGACTGGCTTGATTGTTGCCCCTCAGGATTCAACTTGAACAGACCTCATGGACAGAATCCTGTAATGTACATCAATCCCTGATTGCCACGGTGGTATCCCATGCATCACAATGCTATGCATAGGATACCATCATGACAACCAGAGAGGGACATGTCTAATCTGACAAAATCCTGCACTGTACGGGATGAACTGATAACATAGGGATGAATACTACTTGAATCACACTGCAGATCTCTTCAAAAAAGATATGTACAGAAAGAAAAACAACCAGATTTGTATGTGGATATGTCCCTTTCAAATGGGTACAAATAGGTCCCAACAAGATGTAAACCCAGAGTTCGGTTCAGTACGTGTGATTGTCCAACTGCCCATATATGTGCACCCTCAACAAAATAACTCATATTGATATCATCATCACAGTACATATACCCAGTACATTACACCTACTTGGATGGGTATCACTTGTATCTATGAAAGTTCATTTGTGATGGCTGTACATATATAGGCAGTTAGACAATCACATGTTCTGAACAGATCTCTGGGTTCATATCTATCAAGGATATGTTTGTACCCGTATGAAAGGTACATATACACACATATCAGACCATATTCCTCACTGTGTACCTTGGCATGGCAATGGTTAATTTCACTTGATGTAACCTTGCAGGCATCATAAAGAGATGTTTAGAAAGATGTTACTGTATGTGACAGCTGGAGATGTCAGTCATATGACCACACGGAGGCTCTTCAGCAGACCCAAAATTGAAACAATTGGAGATGGATCCATCATTGACATGGTCCACAGAGCGTGCTTACAAACCAGGAACACTTAGTAGACAATGGCAAAGATGTAGTTATCTCCAAATGGGTCAATGTGGAGTCTGCTGAAGAGCCTCCGTGTGGTCAAATGACTGACATCTCCAGCTGTCACATACAGCAACATCTTTCTAAACATCTCTCTATGATGCCTGCAATGTTACATCAAGGTGAAATTAACCATTGCTATCCCGTTAAAGAGATAGTAATACCTAAAATGTGAAAGGAAAAATACATGTCATAGGATTGATCCACCGGGTAATGCAAGGGTATCCCCACTACTGAAAGGTGTTTCATCACAAGAGTATAACAGCTCAAAGTTGAATATTCCAGGGACAATATCACTGTGGCCTGAAAATGTACTATGCCAATGTTGCCAGACCATCCTCTGGCTAGCTTTGGTCCAGGGAACAGATATCCACAAAGGATGATGTGGCAACAGCGCAAATGTACAATTTCAGGCCACTGGGATGTGGCACCAAAGGAATTCAACTCTGAGCTGCAATACATGTAGAATACAACACCCATCACCAGTAGGAGTACCGTTGTTTCACACAGGGGGATACACCATACAACATATATGTTCCTTTACACATTTCAAGTATTAATATCAATTTGACACCATCATGGCTAAGTTTACTGATCACACAATCTCAATCCTCCACACAGGTTATGTGTCTCCAGCACATCAGGAGCCCATGGAGGAGGCCACCTCACCACCCAGTGAGGAGTATTTGGAGGAGGGGACCAGCCAGTGGGCACCGTACCCAACGACATCCACACCTCTTGGCCAGCTGGATGCACCAACTCTGCCTGCACCAACTCTGCCTGCACCAACTCTGCCTGCATCAACTCTGCCTGCACCAACTCTGCCTGCACCAACTCTGCCTGCACCAACTCTGCCTGCACCGACTTATTACAGTGACTGGATGCCCCCCACCACCTCCAGGAGCTATTATCCCCCAGCAGCAGCAGCAGCACCACCACCACCAGGGAGGCAATGGCTGCCCGGTGATGTGGCCACCACCCAATACGGGCCATACCCACAGATTGACCTACCCTCCTGGATGGCTCCCCAGCATGGCCCCAGGTATGATCCTAGGTGGGGGCCAAGCACATACCAGTGGCCAAGGTTTGACCCTTGGCCACTCGACTACCAACACCTGGGCCTGCTTGGGGAGCCCCAACAGCCTATGCGAAGGGACGTGTTTACCCCACCACCTCCACCAGCACAGACATCGGTGGGCAGCAGTGGGTCAATTGATGTGGTGGGCACATACCCATCTGCAGCACAACCAGCACCAGCAGAGGAGGACACAGCAGCAGCAGAGGAGGACACAGCACCAGCAGAGGAGGACACAGCACCAGCAGAGGAGGATACAGCAGCAGCAGAGGAGGATACAGCAGCAGCAGAGGAGGATACAGCACCAGCAGAGGAGGATACAGCACCAGCAGAGGAGGACACAGCAGCAGCTGATTCACCAGGCACAAGCATCACCAGCAGTGAACGGCCCACGGGGATGGAAGCTGAGTGTATGGCTCTGCAAAGGAGATTACTCAGGTCAAGCCTCCGCACCAATGACAACATCACCAGGAGCCGTAGGGAATCCCGTATAAACACTAACAGGATAGAGGCAAGGATCCATGCCCTGGAGTCGGAGGTCATGAGGATCAACACTCAACTCCATCAGCTACACACGGGGGTGATGGACCTGCTTGCACAGCTACTGGTGGAGTTGAGAGAGCTGAACCGCAGGGAGGACTTACGTTTGGAGAGGGAAAACCTGCGCTCCACAGAGGGATCCACTGCCCCCACCACCCCCTCTAATGTGACCCCCGAAGCCACACCTAGGGGGCAAAGGGTGACCAGGAGATCATCCAGGTTATCCACTTCTGCCACACAGTCTAAGCCCCCCCCCAAGAAAAAAAAATAAAATGCCCAACATGTTAAATTTCCCCTGAATAAAGGAACATTGTGCTTTTGAATCCTGTCTGATCTGCTTTGAATTTGGTCATAGATTTGGGTGGCAGAGTTGTCTCCAATGCATTGCCAAACAATTCAGTGAATACAACTCCTGCCTAGGTAAGATGTTTGTGGGATGTTACAACATGGGTTCACATACACATCGTTGTACAAAGTCAACTGTAAAAACATCCCTGTTGCCATATTACACAACTGTGTTATATGGCAATGTTGTGTGTTGATTTTGCATAACAAAACATTCCCCTTAGCCCAACATTTGGTACAACATTGAACATTCATCTACATCATATGTAGTGTTTAACCCTTTGATATCCAGAGTGGTAGGCAACGCATTGCAAACAAATGCGTTGGGTACCACTCTGGCACTCAGAGGGTTAAGGGGATAACCAAACAAACGGCTTAGCGGTGAGATAACAAGCAGGACAGATAAATGGGACATGTATCCATATTGTCTTGGATTCACACACTCATTGTGCAACAGACTGACTGGGGAAGCCAATGTTTTCAACCTAGGATTTCAATGTGTAGCACACACATTGATATCCTGGGGTGAGCATTGGGGCCTCCAGTAAGTTGACTTGTTGTTTTTTCTAAGGGTGTAACAGACTTCCCCAGTGAAAACACTTGTCCACTTGGTCATGTACTGTGATATGTCCCAGTGGAGCAATATCACTGAACATTGATTATACTGAGCAACACATTAACTGTGGACAGGAATTCACTGTGGAAGTATGTCCCCTTTATCACCTCTTTATCACTCCAACAACACATTAGTGTATCACTGCCACCATCTGTTAGCGTGAATACATCACTGAGTCCACTCACTTGCAAACAAGTGGTGGAGTCCTGTGATATGGGTGATGCCTTTCCATGTATGGGGATACTCTACCCTGGGTGTGGTAACGCATTGACAACTGTGTTCTCAAATATATCCTCCTACAGACACAGATAGAATGGTGATGGTTCATCTTTATTGTGTCTCAAAGTACATTAGGATGTACATGTGTTTTCTGTGTATTGCCTATATGCATTGAACACCTGTATGAGAACACTAAATGTACTTTGAAACAAAAAAATAGTACTTTAGTTACACTGCTGCCCAGCTCATGTGTTGTCCACAAGGTTTGACAACTCTGTAGCTGAGCATCCTAACTGTACAGGTTATAAAACTCAGGAATTAGTGTTTTCTGTGTCTATATGAAAATGATCCAGTAGAGGTTTGTGTGAACCTCAGGTCAAACTTTGCATCACCAACAACATCAACATAAACAGCAAGGGGTGATCTCCATGAAGGTGATGTCAAGACATCAATCCAGTCACATAGAAGAACTTCAGTTCAAGGATGGATCATGTTACGGATGCCTGTGGAAGAAGAGGACAGGATTTGGAGTAGTTGACTTGAACTGATCATCAAGCAACAACAATTTAGTCTTTTTGATCCCCTCAATTTTCACAGTTACAGGTGAGTACACAAACCATTGCTTGACAATGTGTTGTGTACTCATCTGTAACCAATTATGTGGAGAACTAAGGACATGTGCCCCAGCCCTATGGATATGTGCCCCTGACATGGATACACACATCAACAAGTGTTCTGAGAGCTCCATGGAAGTAATGAATTTGGGCTGCCACTGTTAATGTGACAGTGGCAGCCCAATGTCATTTGTTCCATGGAACTGTTAGGACACATTTGTTGATGTGTGTATTCATGTCGGGGGCACATATGTCTGCACACTCACAGGTCAGCATGGTGTCCCTGGTAATCTGATCTACGTCTCATGACCTCTACATTGTGTGCCCATACCACTGTACATCCACCCCTGTGCTGCTCTTCTCAGCTGTAGCACAGTACAGGTTCCATATTGAGTCCAATGGCCCTTTAACCCCTGATGTGACGGAGTATTATCCAATGCATAGCATTGGATAACACTCTTTCGCTACAAGGCTAGCATGGTTGCTCTGGCTATGCTCATGGCAAATCAAGTTAGCTGCTGTCAATCAAGCCCTGTAAGGCGATGAACATGGGTTATGTGTTGTACCTTGTTTCTCCTGAGGGTGTGCGTGATATCCTTGGGGTCTGTATGTCAACGTGGAGAGTGGAATGGAGGATGGTTTTTGAGTCCACACACACAATTTGCCACGTCCGCTGCAAGTGCAGTGCTGTGTCACTGTTCCTGTGGGGTGAGACAGAACAAAATGTGCAGTGTGGTTAGTGTCACAGGACTGATGGGGGACTTGCATGGATTGTTTGCATGCCTGTGTTATACTCACATGTAAAGTGTTCCGTGATGAGCCTGTCTCTGATCTGTGTCCCTCTCAGGGTCTCCTCAACGTGTCCGATGTCCATGGGCACTTCCTGTATGGGGGGGGCCTGGATGTGCTCCAGCAGCCTGGTGTCCACTGCGATGTTGTGCAGTATTGCGCACGCCACAATGATGTCGCACACCTTTCCAGGTGCATACTGCAGTGCTCCCCCCGAGTGGTCCAGACATCGGAATCTTGACTTGAGGAGGCCAAAGGTCCGCTCAATGGCATTCCTCGTTCTGCCATGAGCCTGGTTGTAGCTTTCCTGGGCATGTGTTCGAGGATTGGCCAGTGGGGTCAGTAGCCAGGACTTGCATCCATAGCCAGCATCACCTGTGTAATGTGAGTGACATGGTGAGACAGGGAGCACATGTTGTGTGGATGATGTTTTGTGTGGTAGACGTAGTAGCTGTGGGTCAGGAGCATGCTAAGCAGCGTTGTGTGTACGCCTGTGTATGTGATGTGATTTTGTATTGTGAACTCACCCAAAAGCCATCCCCCTGTAAAAGTTCCATTCTCGAAATCTCTGTGGACTGAGGAGTTTTGGAGAATGTATGAATCATGTGAGCTGCCAGGATGCTTTGCACAGACATTCATTATCCTCATATGGCTGTCACACACCATCTGCACGTTGATGGAGTGAAAGTTCTTCCTGTTGATGAATATCTGTGCGTCACGTGCTGGGGCCTTAATTCGGACATGGGTGCAATCTATAGCACCCATGACCCTGGGCATGCCTCCCCTGGCGTAAAAGGCCTGCTTGACTTGTATCCAGTCCATGTCGGTGGTGGGGAAATGTATATAGGTACTGGCCTTGCTTTTGAGGGCTGGCAGGACCTGGGCCAGCACCCTGGAGAATGTGGCCTGTGACATGCCAGATGCGTAACCCTCTGTGGACTGGAAGGCCCCGCTTGCCATGAAGTGCATGGCACAGAGTAGTTTCTGCAGGCCAGTTAGGGCATGGTTGTAGATGTAGATGGGATCCACCTGCTCCTTGATGACCTCATACAAGGCAATGATGCTGTCAGGCCTCAACCTGTAGCGATCAATGACCTCATCATCGGTCATTCCAAAGAGGGTGACCCTTGGGCGGTATACCCTGGGCCTTGGTGGTCGTCTATACATCCTGTGCCCTCCAGGTGGGGATGGGCTCCTGTGTGGCTGCTGAGCCAGAGCCTCCTCACTTGCAACAGGTGGTGGCTGTTGATCAGGCATGCTTGGAGGTTGCTGATGTTCCCTAGCTCTCTCCCTTGCACGCCTTCTCTTCAGTCTTCGCAACAATATGTAACCCAACATACTGTTTGCTCTATCTATCTGTCTCTATCTATCTGTCTCTCTCTCTCTCTCTCTCCCTCCCAGAGTGGAAAACAAGCCACAAGTGAGTGTGTTGAGTTGTCCCTTTAAGTACTTGCTAGGGCGTTGTGTGGGTGTGGTGATGAGGTGAGTGCTGACCAATGGTGAGTTGTTTTTGTCCAGGTAAGTGTTTGCAGGTGTGTGTGTGTTATAAGATGTGGTGTGTTGTGCTTGTTATGTGTGTGCCATTTGCGGGTGTGCAGTTGTGGGGTGCAGGTCGTGTGTTGATGTTGCCCAGGTGAGCTTGTATTTGCAGGTGTCCGCTTTGTGTGATAACCCCCATTATTCCGTGCCATGTTGTGTTGTTGTTTTTTTGTGTCGTTGTCCCTGTGGTGTTGGTTGTTGTTGTGTGTATAGTGATTTGTGTTGTGTGTACATGTTTTTGTGTTGTTTTGGCATTGCACGGGTTAATTTTCCCATTTACATGGTTGTGCGGTAAGCCTTTTGTGTCTTTTCCTATGTAACGGGTGTTTTGTTTTGGCCGTTAAGTGTCTAACGGCTAAAAAAAAGTGGGTCTTAACTTTTAGCCGTTAGGTGTGTCTTTTTTTCAGCCGTTATCAGTACCGCAAGCCTTTGAATAGCTCTGGGGTATGTTTTTCCATGCGTCTGAATGCACGTAAGTGTATCGGCCGTAAGGATTGTACAACTGCCGTTAGCTGTTCTTTAGACGGATCTTTGAATTGCAACATGTCACTTAACGCACCCGTTAGTGATTTTTTTTGCTAACGGCTGCCTTTAAATCTACCCCAAAGTGTCTTGTCATTTGTAGTTGCTGTGACAAATTGATTAGCTGAAAGTGCTTTTGATATCGTATGAGTTGCAATAAAATTGATATTATCTTCAGTGGACCAATGAGTAGTTTGATTCACTTCAGGAGGATGTCTTGAAATGTAGTCAGACGGATTGCTGTATTTTCCAGGTCTGTGGCTAATTTTATAATTATAGCTTTGTAGTCACAGGCCCCATCGTTCAATTCTCACTGGCATTTTGGCTTGTGGATTTACAAAAATTGTAAGTAGAGCTTGATGATCTGTTACAATAGTGAAAGGTGCTCCATAAAGAAACAAATGAAAGTGTTCATATCCCTAGACAACTGCTAAGCTCTCTTTTTCAGGCTGGGAATATTTTCTTTCTGAATTAGGCTTTACTAGCATATGCAATGAAGGACGGCTCTGAGTTATAGGTTTTGTATTGTACTAGGATAGCACCCAGTCCCACTGGACTCACATCAACAATCAGCGTAGTGCGTAAATTAGGATCAAAATAGGCCATTGTTTTTGTTGCACACAGATCATTTTTAATCATATCAAAAGAAGTTTGGCATTCTTGAGATCACTTGACTTCATGTCCTTGTTTAGTGAGTTCTATCAGTGGTGCACTAGTTGTTGAAATATGTTCAATTTATCTAGCACAGTAGCTAGACATACCTAGAAAAGAGCGAACTTCACTGACATTTTGAGGAATGGAGGCCAATTTGATAGCCTGTACCTTGTTTGGATCAGGCTGTATTCCAGCTGCAGAAAAAATGTGATCATAAAATGACAAAGAAGGTTTGTTAAATTCACATTTCTCTTTATTTAAAGTGAGTCCCTTAGACGAGAAACACTCAAAGATAGCATGTAATGCACAATTATGTTCGGCCTGGGTTTTGCCAAATAGAAGAATTTCATCACTGTAGTTGAATGCATTGGGAATATGTTGAATTATATTTCTTATGACATCTTGAAAAATTTTTGCAGCTGAACAGACCCCAAATGATAACCGTTTATATCTTCTGAGGTCTAAGTGTGTAGAAAATATTGTCAAATATCTGGATTCAGGACTCAGTTCCAGTTTATGATAACGTTTGTTAAGGTCTATTGAGAAGACAGTTGCACCATTTAATAGATGAATAATATCATTTATTGTTGGAGAGATGTGTCTTTCTCACTGAATGCTAATGTTTGGGAGTCGCATGTCAACACAAAGTCTTATCTTGTCAGGAGTTTTTGATTTTGGAACCACCACAATTGGAGAGACCCATGGAGTGGGACCATTTACACATTCAATAATATCTTGGTCTTCCATAGACTGGAGTTCGGTTTCTACTTTCTGTCTTAGATGAAATGGAATGCGCCTGTGAACTTCTGCAACAGGATGAATATTCTCATCCACATGAAGATGTACTTGGAAGTCTTCCAATTTGCCAAAGCCACTGAAAAAAGAAGGAAATTCATTAATCATAGTTTGTATATCCTTGTCATCTGAATCAGCTGTTGTATGAATGATTTGAATGAGACCCAAGTACATGGCGGTATGATAACTAAGAAGTCAGCCTCCAGAACCTTGTAAGATGTAAAAACATGTCTTTTGTATTTTATTTTTATAACTGAGTACAGCGTCAAATTTTCCCATAATGGGTAGCTGAGTTTGAGAACCATATGGAAATATTTTAGTGTGAATATCTTCTAAGACAGATTGCATTTTCAATCGGTCATATGTATCACCGTCTAATATATCCACTGATGCTCCACATTTATTACACATTTGACCTAAAGCTGGACATTTGTTTGTGTGAGGAAACTCCATTCCACACCTGTAACATGTTTTATCTTTTGTTTTTGTGTAATTAACTGTTGTGTGTTTATACTGAACATTATTCATGTGTAGTCATGTCCTTTTTCCATCCTAACAGCTTGATAGTCTGCAAATTCTATGGCACGAGCCATTTTAACCCCTTAACATCCGACCACGCAGGCACGCGGCGGTTACTAAAGGACCATGAAGCATTTTTTTTTTTTTTAAGAATCCGATTCCGGACTCCCTGAATGGCGTGCAGCCGCGGGGGGAGCCTGGAATTCCATGTTGGTCATAGTACGTCAAGGGTCGTTCAGTCAGATTTTCCCATGACATACTATGACCGTCAAGGGTCATTAAGGGGTTAAGGAATTCATGTAGAGAGTAATCTTGCTGTAATGCTTTGTGTCTCATAGCAGATGATGAGCAAGATACAATTATTTGTGTTAGAATTTCATCATCAACATCAGCAAAAAACACATCTTTGTGCCAGTTCTCTTAAACGTGTGACATATGTGTCCATGGATTCATCTGGATGTTGTTTAGCAATCCTAAATATGTATCTCTCATATCTGATGTTTTGTTTCAGGTTGAAGTAATCCGTTAAATCTTTGGAACAGCCATTGTATGTGTCAGAGTCTGCAGCAGGTAGTGTGCCGAATATATCTTATACTTCCGTGCCAGTATAATGTAATAATAAAGCCTGTTTTATTTTGTCATCTTTTATGTCCATTGCTTCTAGAAAGTTTTCAAATCTAGTTATCCATTTTCTCCAGTCATGGGCCAAGTTGTGGTACCAGGGGTATCAAATTTAGGAAACGTGCAGATAATCCTCCATCTCAGCTCCACCCAGTAATGCGCTGCTAGACCACAATTGTAATATAGTCGTATGAATATAAGCTTCTGAGTGTTGCCCTCCAATGCGATAATATTCACTTCACATACCTTAATTTCTAGTCCAATTTTTCTCCTCGTTACCAGATGTAATGTTTCCGTAAATATAGACACTCAAGGATAATCTTAATATCAACTCTTTTATTTAACGCCTTTCATCTCCTCAGACAACCTCTAACTGCCCGTCTTCAGCTCCCCTCCTCCACTTTCCGGGAAGGCCTTCTTTTTCTTAAAGGGAGAGAGACACTTTGCTGTATTTTACAGGGACATTGGTGAACTCTCTAGCATTCAAGGGGTTAAAAGTCTCTATTCAAGTGCATTGGAATTTAGTAATTAATATCTGTCTCCTATGGTGTAGTTAGCTTACTCCAGAATAACTCCAATTTGCTTTTGTAAATATGGGTAGATGAGACGTAACCTTATGTCACTTTCACTGAAGCTGCAGTCATAAAATTGGCCACCTATGATTATGATAGTCTTTTTACATTTTTTGAAACATCTCTAATGAATAGACCTAAGTTGTCTTGAAAGTTACATTCGAAAGCTACTCAGTCAATAAAGGTAACTCTTTTACCTACCAGTATCCTGTTTTTTCCTTTTTACGAGAACATGAATCCTTTCAGTACCAGAACATTAACCCTTTGAGTTCCAGAGGGGTACTCGATGAATTGCTCTGCAATGCCTTGCTTACCCCTCTGGCACTCAAGGGGTTAATCTTTGGCAAAGCAATGCATTGGATACCTCTCTGGCACTTGAAGGTTTAAGATATATGTTTTTAACCCTTAAAATACTAGAGGGGTGTGGTAATCATTGCAAAATTTCCCCCTAAAACTTTCCTGGAAAAAAAGTCTGCACAGAAAAAAACAGAAAGAAAATAAAAACTGTTTTTGAACAGAACAGGTAGAAAAATATTTGTAAGTAAATTGTGTTAACGTCTAAGGTTATTTGCTTTGGTTCATAAGTTTTCAAGATTATTAAGATCCTACAAGATAAAGTTAGAATTTTTTGCTTTAATAGTTAATAACATCAAAATGAGAGAATATGGACCTTATATACAGAAGAAAAGTACCATAATTTGTGGGGTAAAATAACAGAACTATTAGAGACCAACTTTCCATTGATTTTAAATAGGGCCTTTACCCCTTGAATGCTTGAGAGGTGTCCAATGCATTTCTTCTCAATGCTTTAGAGAGCTGTCTTACATTCCAAGGTTAAAAGCTTTAAATCAATGGAAACTTGGGACCCCCCCATGGTGCAGTTACTTTGCCCTATAATCACTCAATGATTATCTTGTGCATAGGGCCCCATGTTAATTTATTGAATAAGTGACATTTGAATGTGTAATCATTTTTCTTCTATGTAGCATCAAACTATTGCTCTATTTAACCATATTGTTTAAATAGTTTTTACTGCATTTATAAGTTTTTAGTGTTTTTTTGCTTATCATCATTGAGGGACTGAGGGATTTCATGCAAATAATTCCAGAGATAAAGTAGCTTACTCATTAATGTATTAGGCATTATGGTTATAGCTGTGGGATTAATAATGTGTGAGATCTAACTAGGGATATTGGAGAACATGCCCCAAGGGGAACACATTACTGACCCACAATTGAAGATTGATACTTCTATTATATAATTTAAGAAAAACAGTTTAATTGATATTATAACCAAAACAGAGCTGAGGCTGATATACTAAAAATAACTTGTGGGGGAGGGGGAGGGGGATAAAGTTATGCACTACGGCAGTGGTTTTCAACTAGGGTGCTGTGGCACTTTGATGGAATATTGGTGTCCATTTAGGGAAGGGTGTGCCTTCCCCACCCACACTTCCAAACCAGAGGAACGGTTCATGAATTCTACATACACACATGACACCTTCTTCTTGTCTGTGATTGATAGGGAGGTGAGATTACTACCACCCTTCTAAGTGGACCCATCCTGCATAAAAAGAGCCATAGATGCACCAGATGCTAATATAATTCTACCTCTATAAACATCATTGGAAAGGTCTCATTTAAAATATGGAGTACATTACACCAGTTCTTAAAAAAGACATTACTGAACCGGAAAAAAAGCAGAGATGTGTGGTAAAGGGTTTGAAGGATCTGAGTTATAAAGAGAGACTAGCCAAACTGGGTTTGTTTACATTAGAGAATAGACATCTAAGGGTGATATGATTACCATTTACAAATATATTCAAGATCAATACAAAGAACTATCCAACTAATTATTTACACAAAGAGCTGAGCTACGAATGAGAAGTCGTCCATTAAGGCTAGAGGAAAGGCTCTTTTGACTAAAAAAGGCAGGGATTTTTTACAGTACGGGAAGTAAAACTATGGATTTCTTTGACTTTGGATGTTGGGCTTGCAGGTACTGTAACTACTTTTAAACAAGTAATGGATCCCTATCTAGCACAGAACAATATTGAGAATTATGACAGATGGCTTCAGTACAGATAGGTTGTTGATCCAGTGAACTATCTGACTGCAATTTGGAGTCAGAAAGAATGTTTTTACCCACTTGGCTTTATTGGAAATGGCCTCAGTTGTGTTTTGTCTTTCTCTGGGTCAACAGGGTTGATTTGGCATGGGCTGGAAGTGATGGATGCATGTCTTTTTTCAGCCTCATCAACTATGTTAGTATATTAACTTTTTTATTGGCAGATTGGCTGGGAATGCACTGCAATCAATGCGTTCAAGATGGGTCAGCAATGGAGGGATTCAACATGTTAAAAATAAATAAGTTGTTAAATATAATGTGAAAAGGGTCTTATTTAGGTCTTTTGGGGGACCAGGTTGGAGTGTTAAAAAAAGGGGTCCTGGAGTGCCATATTTTTTAATTCCCTACTTTTATGAGTGAAAACAAAAATGTCTACTATTCCTCTCACTTCATCTTAGTTTAGAAACAAATCCTAAAAAAATCAATGCCAACAAATGAAATCAATATGAGTTCAGAGGCCCCATATTGATTTATACACTGACCAATGTAGTAAACAGAGAAAATATTGGTATGAGGTCTGGGACCCCTTCCTCTGCCCTCCCTAAGGTAATAGAAGTTAGCGAAAAAAAACAAGTAATAAGGCAACTGTAAGGAAAAAAAGACAAGGATATCCTTATATATAGCAATACCCTGTTTAACCCCTTAGTGACAGGCCACATGCACACGCGGCCGTCACTTAACGCCCGGCTAACATTTTTTTTTTTAGCAAATGATTCCAGAGTACCTGGTACATCCATTGTCACTAAGTGACAGTTTTTGCGGGACGTACCAGGTAAGTCCATTGTCGGGAAGGGGTTAAAAAAATATCCCGCTATCCCAATGGCTAGAAGGTGAAGCTTTAATTTCCTTCTTTAACGAACTGCACAAAACAAAAAACATGGGTTACATGCATACCAATTCATTTTAAGGTAAAAAATATAAAAAATAAATGTATATATTAATTCATTAAAAAATAAAGACTAACAAAAAAAAATATGCTCACTTCAGCTCTCCATACTAACTAAAACCTCTGATTCACTGCAAGACCATATCACAAGAAAGAAGCTGGTTGATCTGCCTTCTCCTTCAGAGTTCCGTAAGTCTGGAATAACATGCCCGAAAAATCAGATCTTCACCCAGTCTAAAATCTTTACAAATAAGTTCTTCTTTGTATCTAAAAACAATATGCAACTGTATAAATATTTTTAGCATGTATGTATTTTTATGTGTGCGTATCCTATATAATAATTTGCTAGGATGTTTGTCACGATGCAGTCATGTGCAGTAGAGACTGCCCGTGTTCGGGCAGTCTCTACTGCGCATGATTGCATCATGTGAGTGAGGTGATACAAGACTGCATCACGTGGAGCAGTAAGGTAGCAGCATCTTAACCTTTTGAGTGTCAGAGGGGTATGCAAAGCATTGCAAAGCAATGCATTGCATACCCCTCTGGCACTCAAAGGGTTAACATTACCTGGACCTTGGTTAAAAAAACACGAAAAGGTCTGGAACACCTTTCTCTTTCTTCTTTAAGGGATAAATATATGGTCTTGAGCCCCTTATTAACCCTTTGAGTGCCTGAGGGGTATACAATGCACTCACAGGGTTAATATATGAGTAATCTATGGAAGCTCATAAGAAGGGGTCAGGGATCCCTCCCTCTGCCCTACCTAAGCAAGCGGATGTATTCCCCGCTAGGTGGTCCTCTGAGCAACATATCTAAAGCAATGAAAGAAAATAAAATACAACTTTTTTTCAGGATTTCCTGGGGGACATCAAATAATATTAATAATAATCATAATAAAAAATTGATAATCCTGGTCTGACCCACATTCACAATGTGTTTGCAGAACTGACCAATTCAGAATATCTGCAGAAGCTAAAACTAGTAATTCAGCAAATATTTCTGGTTGTATTCCAGGTCTCTGGATATTATGCACAGAAGAAAGAAGGATTTTGAATGCTAAACAACTGCACTACAGAGGGTAACAGAAATTCACATTCATTAAAATGAAGCTTTTAACACCTTGAATACTACAAATGTCTTCAAAGTATTGCTTGAACAATTCTTCGGCCTTCATTAAAGTGAATCTATCATATATAGATATCTAATGCTGATTAGATAGAGCATTTAGAGAAAAAGTTTAATATGTTATTAATTAAAAAAAAAACTGTTATCTACGCAAAAATTCATGTTTAACAGGTGCCCAGCAGCCTACTTCTGCTTGCCTCTGCAGCAAGCTGCTTCCCGCACAGAGGCTGCTCCCGTCCCACTACCCAGCATCCTCTGATGATGGAGGATGTCTGTCTCTAAGCTGGTGCGATCTCATTGGCTAGATATCGATCTCTGCCAATGAGATCGCTCCAGCTTAGAGAAAGAAAACCTCAGTCATTGGAGGATGCTGGGTAGTGGGATGGGAGCAGAGGCAGTGCTGCAAGCATGAAGTAGGCTGCTGGGCACATTTTAAATTTGAATTTTTGCACAGATAATGGGTTTTTTAAAAAATGACTTAACATATTAAACTTTTCGCTAAATGCTCTATCTAGTGAGCATTACATATCTATATGTGATAGATCCACTTTAAATGTGATTCAGATAGAAAAAGAGGCAGAAAGAAAGACAGAAAAGCTGAAAGTAGGAGAGTGAGGAGAGGAAGAGGAAGACAGACAATTGGAGAAAGGGAGAGAGAGAGAAAGACTGTGAGAAAGGGAGAGCGAGACTGAGAGCGATGAGGAGATGTACAAAACTGATTCCACACTAAGTCAAGTGCAGGAATATATGTTAAGCCCCTACAGATACTTAACATCAATTTACCAAGCTAAGAACACAAGGGGGGAGATTCACTAAGTGTCGATAAAGAGGTGTTGAATTGGAGATGACTTCTCCAGTTTATCACTTCTCCAGTTCCTATGTTAGTCTATGGAGCCTATGCTCAACTTAGGAGATCTTAGTGCATAGGCTCCATAGAATAACATAGGAACTGGAGAAGTGATATCACTGGAGAAGTCATCTCCACTCCATCTCTTCTTTATCACCGATTAGTGAATCTCTCCCCCATATTTCCTCCCCTTAACACCATAGTACCAAAGGATACATACCCTATAATGCAGCCAGTGGTGTTAGATACAACACCAGCATGGCTGTACTGGCAAATTCATACATTCACTGCAGTGAGAGAGAATGAAGGGAGGCATGCAGTTAGACAGATAGAAAAGCTGAAAGAATTAGGAGAGGGGGAGGGAGAGAGAGTGAAGCAAGAGTGAATTAAATATTAAGAATGAGAGAGGAAGAGAAAGAGAAATAAAGAGACAGAGAGGTAGTATGAGAGAGAGAGAGAGAGGCTGACAGGCTGAGACAGATGAATAATGGGGAATGAGAGAAAGTGAGAGTGAGAGAGACTGAAGCACCTGGGTATATTTTCTACTATACAATAATAACCTGTTTATAAATATCTTTCTGGTGAAGTGAAATACCACTAAAACCGAATTATCTTAATCATTTATAGAGGCTTTTTCTGTCATACAAATGAGAGTTATATAAATACATTATACTGAAATTGCTGCTAGCTTTTGGTATTTCAGTCCCAGACTTTTCCCTAGGAATCTAAGCTGCAAGTGTGCTCTCCCTGCTGGTAAAAGTCTTGCATTGTTGCACTTGTTTGGGTTCTCTGGATCCTTCACCCATATGGAGAGCTTTGTTTAACCCTTTGAGTGCCAAAGCGGTTTGCAACGCGTTTCTTTTACATTGCTTTGCATACCCCACTGGCACTCAGCGTGTTAAAATTTAGAACATATGTTTGTTTTCACTTGCAATGAGTGATAAAAATACTTAATGCAGTTGACTTCTTGACCTTTACATAACTGAAAGCTCTTAGTAATATCCCCCAGAGCCCTCATAGTACTCCAAATACCATTACACAATCTTTTAACTCCAAAAAGCATTACACAATACTTTATATTATCACGATGGAATAATCTCTATTAAAAGCCCTTTATTCCCAGCTCTCTGTTTGGTTCTCTTGTTTTTATTTAAAGGATTTAAATGTTTTCCATCTGCAAGTGACATTAAACAGTGGTCCATTTTCTTACAGATGGAGATAAGCCGCTTCCAATGCATTCCAAAAGAGCAGTTAGATAAGGCCGTGAAATGTTTATGTTTGTGGCTGCTGGAAAAATATTGCAGAATGTTGAATGTTTTTAACCCCTTAGATCAGGGCTTAAAACTTGAAGTCCTTTGCTACTAGCCAGACATGAAAAGTTACTCGCCACTGCAAGCCAAACCATACCCACCAGGGCTAAATTTCTACTCGCCAGGGCTAAATTTTCACTCTCCATTGGCTAGTGGAGAGTGGAAATTTTGAGCCTTGCCTTAGATGTTACAGAGGTCTTGAATGCATTGCATTGGATTGCAATCTTCTGGTGTCCTCTCTAGCATCCACGAGGTTAAAAAGATTTGAATTTTTGAGTTGGAGACTTTTCTAGCAGAGTTGATTTTCAGTTGGGTCAGTGACTAGGTACCTTTTTCATCTGGTATAACAATAGACCACTGGTTCTTTATTTTTTGTCACCAGGAAACTCCTAACACATAATCTATATTTTCTGAGGCACAACTAACATTTTATGTCTTTTGTCAGGGGTACAAATGAGTAATATGTACACTGTAGTAATTCTTAGGTCTCACAGTAAGAATAACAAAAACAAACATATTTTGCTTAAAGGGATAGTACACGCTTCATGAAAGCTACATGTCACAAATGGTGGGAGCGCCGACAAGAAATAACAATGTATTGGACCTAGTGATCACTAATAACACAGAAATGGTATCCAATATTAAGGTAAGAGAACATTTGGGAAACAGTGATCACAACATGGTTACATTTGAGATCTGTCTGGCAAAGCAAAAATGTATAGGTTCAACCAAAACTCTTAATTTTAAAAAAGCAAACTTCAAATTGTTAAGGGCCTCAATACAACACATAGACTGGGATATGTTATTTAAAGGCAAAAATACTGAGGAAAAATGGTCAGAATTCAAATTTAGGTTGCAGAAATGTACCCAACTGTATATACCAATGGGGAACAAGTGCAAAAGAAGTAAGTCACAGCCAATGTGGTTAACTGCACATGTAAAGAAGGAAATGGCAAGGAAAAAAAAAGCATTCAAATTATTTAAGTCAGAAGGAACTGAACAATCTTTCTTAAAATACAGGGAGAGCAACAAAGATTGCAAAAAGGCAATTAGGGTAGCAAAAATAGATAATGAAACTCGAATTGCAAGGGAAAGCAAGACTAATCCAAAAAAGTTTTTTAAATATATAAATAGCAAAAAACTTAAGAGGGAGTGCATTGGACCATTCAAAAATGAGATGGGTGAGTTGGTTAGTGAGGATAAGGAAAAGGCTGATGTTTTAAACACTTTCTTTGCATCAGTATATACAAGGGAGCAAGGAATGGTAGAAGAGCCTCCGCAAGTATCAAATAAAACAATACAATTAATAGATATTGGGTTAACTCAAGGAGATGTCATGGGAAGACTGAACAAAATTAAGACCGACAAAGCACCGGGTCCTGATGGTATACATCCAAGGGTTCTTCAGGAACTCAGTGCAGTGTTAGCAAAACCCCTATATTTACTCTTTAAAGATTCTATTACCACAGGCTCAGTGCCACA
This sequence comes from Rhinophrynus dorsalis, assembly GCA_037306005.1. Lineage (NCBI taxonomy): Eukaryota > Metazoa > Chordata > Amphibia > Anura > Rhinophrynidae > Rhinophrynus > Rhinophrynus dorsalis. The sequence continues at coordinate 226,017,330 of CM074724.1, forward strand.
GGATTGGCGAAGAGCTAACATAGTGCCTCTATTTAAGAAGGGAACTAAAACAGAACCTGGGAATTATAGACCAGTGAGTTTGACCTCTGTAGTGGGAAAACTATTAGAAGGCATAATAAGGGACTATATTCAGGATTACAACACAAAAAATAAGATCATTAGCACGAATCAACATGGTTTTATGAAGAATAGGTCATGCCAAACTAATCTTTTCAGCTTCTATGAGGAGGTAAGCAGCAACCTTGACAATGGCAAGGCAGTAGATGTAGTATATCTAGACTTTGCAAAGGCATTTGATACAGTACCACACAGAAGGCTGGTGTATAAAATAAGGAAATTGGGGCTAGGAGATAACCTTTGCAATTGGATACAAAACTGGTTGAAGGATAGGGAACAGTGTGTGGTTGTAAATGGAAAATTCTCCAGTATAGTTAAAGTGGAGAGTGGAGTACCTCAGGGTTCAGTATTGGGTCCGCTGCTTTTTAACATGTTTATAAATGACCTGGAAATAGATATAGAAAGCAAAATATCAATATTTGCAGATGATACTAAATTATGCAAAGTCATTAATTCAGAACAGGATATTTTCTCTCTACAGAGGGACTTACATACAATGTCAGATTGGGCAAACATGTGGAATATGAAGTTTAATGTGGGGAAGTGTAAAGTCATGCATTTGGGAGGAAACAATCCCAAGGCTACTTATAAACTTAATGGAATAATTTTAGGTGACTCGTTGCTAGAAAAAGACCTGGGTATCCTTGTCAACTACAAACTTGGAAACAGTGACCAGTGTCAAACAGCAGTAGCAAAGGCAAACAAAGTCCTGTCTTGCATAAAAAGAGGTATTGAAGCAAGAGTGGATAACATTATTTTGCCATTATACAAATCATTGGTAAGACCTCACCTTGAGTATGCAGTGCAATTTTGGGCACCGGTTCTGAAAAAGGATATACTAGAACTAGAGAGGGTACAGCAGAGAGCAACAAAATTAATTAAGGGAATGGAGGACTTGACATATGAGGAACGACTAAACAAACTTGGTTTATTTACTCTAGAGAAAAGACGACTAAGAGGAGACCTTATCACATTGTACAAGTATAAGAGAGGTCAATACAAGGATCTCTGCGGTGAGCTATTTATTCCAAGGCCTGCTCAGGTGACCAGGGGACACCTCTTGAGATTAGAGGAAAGGAGGTTTAAACTTCAGCAGAGGAAGGGTTTTTTTACGGTAAGGTCTGTCAAATTGTGGAATTCATTGCCCAGGGAGGTAGTTATGGCAGATACAATGGACACATTTAAGAGAAGATTAGATACATTTCTTTCAAAAGGGAACATACAGAGTTATACTGTTTATCAGTAGGCAGATCAGGAAGGTCTGATAAAGACTAATTTAATTGGTAGCAGGAAAGCTATAAAATTCTTAGTTACTGAGGTATGAAGCGAAGGTTGAACTTGATGGACTTGTGTCTTTTTTCAACCTAATTTACTATGTTACTATGTTACTTTGTTAGTAATGTCAGAAAAAAATATTAACTATATGGTAGATACAATTAAAAGTGAGTACTTGCACTTATTCGTATCTCTCAAATCATTATGGTTTGAGAGATATAGGAAAATAACGTTCTCTGACTTCCCTTTCTGCTTGACGAGCTGTAAAGCTGTCAGAAGCAGATTCTGGTCACTTGACCAGATGTGGCTCTTCAGCAGTGCCAATATAACGATATCTAAAGATAAATAGTTAATTTGGAATGGTCTACAACGTGTGCCTGGCTTGCAAGCACACTTTGTGGACCGTTCCAATTAAGTATTTATTTCTAAATATCGTGATTTCAGCTCTGCTGAAGAGCCTCTGTCTGATCAAATGACTAGAATCTGCAGCTGTAAGCTAGATGGCAGACTAGAGTAAAATAGCCAGGAAAAGGTAACTTTAGAAAGTTATATCTCTCAAACCATAAAGATTTGAGAGATAAGACTTACATCATTGTTAATCTTTTTTTAATGTCTACAATATTAAATCAACTTAACATTAACCATTACTATCCCTTTAAAGTTCCATGAATATACATTGAATCTCAACATTCACATTTTTGTCAGTCTTCATAGAAAATAAGGGGTGCCCTAAGTGTTTGTCGTGGGTCATCTAAGTGCCATGTTTGAGAATCATTGTATTAGCCCAACATAGCAATATACCAATATATGTTACCAGCAGGGCATTACACACTGGTATCATTCATTTTAGAGAATCTCCCCTGTTCTCTTACCCCCTCAAGGGGTTAATGGAGGTACCACAAACTCCATTTTACTTACTCTAATTTGATATTCCCATCTGTTATTTAGCTCAAATGTCCCTTAACTTACATTTATAGGCATCAAGAAGGATAAAGACAGATCTTAGGTCTTTCATTTAGAACAGGGCCTGGTATCAGCACCAACACCTGAGTCTACCATACAAACAGGACAGGACAGATTAAGGCCTCAATTCAATTAGGTCTGATGCAAAAAAAAAAAAACAGGTGACAGCATTTTTTTTCAAGCATGGTAAGATATTCAATTACCTGTGCTATGAAACAATACTGGTAAAAAAAAACATGTAAGGAGCTAAATGTAGCAACGTTTTCACCCGCTGAAAATAAAAAAAACACTGCAAGATGCAATTCCATTGAATGCATTAAGCGGTAAGGGGCTGGATTCATATGCAGGAGATATATGTTACCTCAAGTTTTATCAAAAATTTTACTGTTGAAGTCTATGGGGATACCTGGAGATAAAAGCAGAAATAAAATTATACCTGCATTTGAATCCAGCCCAAGATCTGTTAAGGGACCCACTTTACAGTGGGAAAATCTGCACCCAGTTTTTTTTGGAAGCAGAGTTCCTTAACAGATGTCAAAACAGCGAATGCATTAATTGAAAGTCCCTAGTGGATGTACTAATATAGGGCCCTAAGCCCCATATCAATGCACCTAAAGCACTGAAAGAATGTGTCCATGTTAGTAGAATTAACCCTATGAGTGCCAGTGGAATACCTCACTGGCACTCACACGGTTAACTCGACTAAGTTACAAAGCAACAACCCCAGAAAACAAACATTTACCATTAATTCTGATGTCCAGCGGGGTCTTCAGCACCCTGGTCACCTACTGTCCATCTTCTTCTTCTCCATCTTGTTAAGGACAAAAAGGCTTTGCATATCGCTAGGTTAGAAATATTAGCATGTTATTAGCATGATAGTTCCGCTTTAAAAAAAACATGGTTGGTACTTTATAAAATGTATTTTTGAACAAAAACAAGGCTATTCATTTTGGTATAAACTGTACTCTCATGAAATGTTTGAAATAGGGGGCATGGCTGATTAAATAAGAATGCATTAGGGGCTAAAATCCCATTTAACCACCCATTTTTCTTTGATTCTCTAAAGTAGATTTGATGGTTTCAATGGAAAAATATAATTCCTTTCCCACTGATAAAATTCCAAAGTACTTGACAATGTGGTCTTGGTGGTTGAATTATTCTTCCTTACCCTTGTCTCCACATATACCCATTGCTTCTCCTCTCCCCATCTCTTAAGTATCCCATGGTTATCATTCAACCCTATGATCTGCTTGTTGATGGCTCTCACATTTAATAATCAGATGCTCTTCAGCCCTTTTCTTAATAGCAGGTTAGTCAAAAGCCTCGAGGAACCTTTGATTTTGTTTTTTATTTTTTTTTAATTCCTCTCTCCTTCCCCTCTATAGTTCCTTTCCTCTTTTCTCTCTGTATTCCCTCATGGTTCAGCTTTTTTCTCAATCAATAACAGACATGGATAACCTGCTCGAGCTCTCCTGATGGTTATTCACATTTCCCTAGAAGGTTGACTGACTTCCCTCAGAGTATAACACTCTGGCTTCAGATACCCACCCTTTAGATCTACTACTTTTAAAGTCTCATGTAGAAGAATATATAGACTGCATGTCTGATTCTACAGTATCCCTTGTTATATTTTCCCTTACTATTAATAAATCATTAAAAAAAATCCCAGTACACGATTCTTATTTGTCCCCAATTACGCAGTTGATTTTCTCCAAATTTTCTCTAGTTTTCTTATTAACACTTTGAATGCCAGAGGGGTATGCAATGCATTGCGTATCTCTCTAGCAATCAAAGATTTAACCTTTTGAGTGCCAGTGGGATATCAAATGCATTGCATAGCAATGGGTTGGCTACCACGCTTTCACTGAAAGGGTTAAATCAGCACAAAGATGAGCACTGGCAATACTATTTACATTTTGAAACTCAAGACACATCCATGAAGAAATATTTCGCAATTGGAGAATATTTACTGCATGCTACTAGATTTATTTAAAAAAAATATATATTTAACTTGTAGCAGAAGCTCTTAATTTTCTAATCATAAGTGCACATTCCATTTTGGCCTTGGATCTTTCGAACACCTAATAAATTGTATGGCTTTCACATTCCTGAAATATCTGTCTGCAATTTTATGGAAATAATATTTGTGGCCAGTTTCCTGTCTTTTCTGGTATCTATGTTAGGATTGTTTTCATTGGTTAGGCCAGCTGCCAATCATTAATGGGCAAGAGTCTTGCCAAGCCTACCAGATGCCATCGATTTCTGAATACAGGGAGAAAAGTCAATGTATAAGCTGAAATATATGAATTTAATATACTTAAGAAAACTGTAACAAAAATGAATAAAGCATGTTTATGCTGAGTTAAAATGTAAAATGTATTGCTTTATGAAAAAATGTCTTGCTTATAAAAAAGTGGATATACTACTTTTAACACTCTGCAAATGGGACAGATGTATTTTTCAGGCAAGGCAACCTAGGTGCCTTTTACCCCTCCAGTGGCCACATTCATAGTCCTCATATGGACCCACAACATTCCTTATATGACACCGAATCCCATGCATGCTTTTAGTCTGAATCATATAAACACAAAAATGTTCTTAACCCTTGGTTGCTAGAAAGGTATTCAATGTATAGCTTCACAATGTACTGGAGATCACTGTAGCATCCAAGGAATTAAACTATTGGGTGCCAAAAAGGCACATAACACATTGAGTTTCAATGCACTGGATACTTCTCTGACACTGAAATGAATGTTATATAGTAACAAGCAGAGTAGTATGTAAACTGGTTAATAAAATATACCCGACTGGATGTTTAAGTGAAAGACTTGGGGCTACCTTGGTAATACAAATAACTAGTCAAAATTTGGTACCATTTGCAGCTGCCTACTCTGCCTAATTAAAAATCTGACTCTACAATATACAGTGGAGATCCCAATAAGACTGGTATCAATTTTTTAAAACAATGGAAACTGAGGATTTGTAAGAGGGCGTTTGGGAAAATTGTATTTGCCCCAGTGGTGCAATTGTTTTGACCATTAATTCTTCCAGCTCTTCTTAGAATATCATCCACTCTCTGTTTCTCACCTGTGTAGTTCTATACCACCTTTCCTTTGAGCTGAGACAAGTACATTTGGAAAATGTAAAGGAAATTTTTTTAATAATTACGTTACATCAACATCCCAGGTGACATCATCAGTAACATCAGAAATGACCTCATCAGTGACATTACTTGTAACATGACAAATATTGTTAACATCACACATTATCTCAGCATTGACAATGGCAGATACACTAAATCAAATATCAATTTTTAAAATGATGCTTTGCAGTGCCATTACTGAGTTTGGCTTTTTCGACACTTTATGTTACTTTAGTGTAGCTTTACTATTGAAAAGCTGCAGTTTTGCTAGATAAAAATTTTGTTGAAGTATGTGTAGTTCTTGACAGTGTGTGTGCTAAATGGGGAAATTCAACTCCAATTTTTCTTAGTATTATAGTGCTGGTAACACCGTTTTGTAGTGTAGTGTTTCTGCTCTCAAATGATGTGCAATATAAGCTGGGTAATTCTGATGTCACCAATTATGCCATTGTTGAGGTCATTTGTGAAGTAAACGACAATGTGTTGTCATATGTGATGCCATCTGTAGGGATGGGAAAAAGCTTTTGCCTCAACACAGAAATAGGAGAAAAATGGCACTTCCCAACAAGCGAGTAATTTGCAGCAAAAAATGCAGTTTTTCCGATTTTTTTGCCTAACTCATTGCAGTGAAATCAATGGGAAAACTGAATTTACACCAACACATAACAAAGTTTAGTTTATTTCACACAGGCATAGTATAACAGGGATATCACGGTCCCTGTGTTGGTGGAGTTTGTAGAAAGAATCAGTTGAACAGGGATTTTTATTTGTTTTCTGTTGACTGGTATGGGGGGCAGTTAGTAAACAAAATAAAAACAAAAAAATCGGTACGTAACGTGACAGAGACAGGAACTTCTCTGACATACGCTGTGACTGGAGCAGACCGATACCAGGCAAGACATCACACACACTCAATTCTGTGGTTTACTTTCTAGTAATAACACATACAGTAGTTAAGTAATGTCCAGCAAACACATGAGGAATAGGGTGAGCCTGAAAGTATTTAGGACGTATAAGTAAGTGGTAGTCCAAAAAAAGACTACAGCCATGGTTGCTACAGCGTGTGCAATAAATGATGGTAATCCCTCTCTGCTTCCTAACCCTTTTTTATGATTTCTTTATTTTTCTTTTTAAACAATGGTTAGTAGGTAGCATAACAGCAGCCTTAAAGAAAGCTGAAAGATAAACCCTGAGGAAACATTGATTTGTAGGACTTAGATTATTAGAGCTGAAGCCCAAGCACGGAGGATACATTGACTTGTAGGACTTACACTTTTTAGGCCCAAGCCTGGGAAACATTGATTTGTAGGACATAGACTTGTTCGGTCAAAAAAGCCAGTGATTTGTTGCACTCAGGTACAAGTAGGGGTGGGGGAAAGTTGTCACCATGTTCCCTCGAGAAATCCCACAAAAAACACATTATTGTCTGCTTTTTCACAAGAAAATCCGCTTTTAAAACAGCAATTAAAAATTGTGCATTTTTCACCCATTGGCCAAAATTCCCCACCAATTTTTCAGTCCTAGAAAGGTTCCGCCCATTGATTTACGTGGTTCTCTCCTTTTCGCTATAAAAACATGACGTATTTGCGGAACTGAAACACAATAGAAGCAGCTACAAAGCGAGGTAGACATGCTGTGCTGTTCTGCTGTTATTTTTTTGAAAAACTGAGGCAAGAGAGGCTCATAGTGACTGCTATCACTAGCAGAAAGTTTCCGCCCATTGATTTACGTGGTTTTCACCTTTTCGCTATAAAAATGTGACGTACTTGAGGAAGTGAAAAACAATAGAAGCAGCTAGAAAGCGAGGTAGACGTGCTGTGCTGTTCTACTGTTATTGTTTTGAATAACAATCCTTATGAGCAGGCTTAAAACTAATAGAAGGAGTTACTGGAAGGACCCTTATGTCTCCACTGAGTTTGAGGAGGAGGAGGAGGAAGTGAGCACAACTGAACCAATGCTGTCCACTCCCCCTAAATCACCCCTAGGGATCTTGGGGAAATTATTGCCAAGGGAAGAAGAGAAGGGTAGTAGTGAGAGCAGGACAGGTCAGCTGCCTGTGCCTGCTGCAAGATGTGCTGCCCCTGCTGTCACCATTGCTGTACCTGCTGCCAGATGTGTTGCCTCTGCTGCCACTAGTGCTGTACCTGCTGCCAGACGTGCTGCCTCTGCTGCCACTAGTGCTATACTTGCTGTCAGACATTTTGCCCTTGCTGCCACTAGTGCTGTGCCTGCTGTCAGAAGTGCTGCCCATTCTACTGCTACCACCATTGCTGTTCTTGCTGTCAGACATGCTGCACCTGCTTCCACCAGATCTGTGCTTGCTGCCAGTGCTGAACCTGCTGCCACCAGTACTGTGCCTGCTGTCATACTTGCTGCCCCTGCTGCCACTAGTGCTGTGCCTGCTGTCAGACATGCTGCCCCTTCTGCCACTGGTACTGGACCTGCTGCTAGTGTGTCTTGTAATACACTGGAGGGGGGAAGGAGAAGATGGTGCAAAGTGTGACAACAAGGGACCCTAAGACACACTTTCCATCCCCAAGCAGTCAGTGGACAGCATTGGTTCAGTTGTGCTCACTTCCTCCTCCTCCTCCTCAGACTCAGTGGAGACATAAGGGTCCTTCCAGTTCCTCCTTCTATTAGTTTTAAGCCTGCTCATAGGGATTGTTATTTAAAACAATAACAGTAGAACAGCACAGCACGTCTACCTCGCTTTCTAGCTGCTTCTATTGTGTTTCACTTCCTCAAATACGTCACATTTTTATAGTGAAAAGGCGAAAACCACGTAAATCAATGGGCGGAAAATTTCTAGCCACTGAAAAATTGGTGGGGAATTTTGGCCAATGGGTGAAAACTGTACAAATTTTAATCGCTGTTTTAAAAGTGGATTTTCTTTTGAAAAAGTGGACAATAACATGGTTTTTGCAGGATTTGTCGTAAGAACATGGCAACAACTTTTGCCCACTCCTACTTGTACCCAAGTGCAACAAATCACTGGTTCCTCACAGCTTTTTGGGCCCAACAAGTCTAAGTCCTACAAATCAATGTTTCCTCAGGGCTTGGGACTCTAACAACAAATCATCATCTACAAAATACTCTATCAAGTCAAGTTTCAGTCCACCCCAGTGGCAGCTTATGTCAAGGGGTTCCTGACTCTATCAATATACAAACACATTTCTTATTTTATTGACTTATTTTTTATTAACTGCTCCCCCTCAATTCCAGTCAAGAAAGCCCCCCAAAACAAATTCCCTGTTCAACTGATTCTTTCCCAGACTCCACCCACCAACACAGACACCCTCCTCAGACCCCTTTTAAAACATGTCTTATGTCTTTAATTGTATTTAGGATTTTTTTTTTTATTAACTACTCCCAAACCCAGTAAACAAAGCCATCCCCAAAAAAATTCCCTGTTCAACTGATTCTTTCCCCACACCCTACCAACAAAGGCACCCTCATGCCCCTTTTATACTATGCCTTTAGGAAATGAAATAACATTTATTATGTGATGTGTGTAAATTCAAAGTTCCATGCCATTATTTGCCGTTTTCAGTTTGAGGCAAAATTTTTCACCCACCCCTAGCTACGGTCATAATGTAACTTAATGTTGATGTTAATAATTCAATTGAGTGTGAATTAAGTTTTAGAATAATTCTAAGTAGAAATAGTAATGAAAAAAGAAATAGTAAATGTGCATTTATAGATAGACTAGTATGAAAGCTTGTGTACACGGGCTAAAGTGCCTCCAAGCGGCCCCAGCTGCTGCCCTGGAGCCGGGAGCAGAGACAGGCCCCTACTCCGGATCAGCTCATTCTGCCAGTCTCTATTGTGTATGATTGCATCATTCCGGCAGTCTCTACTGCACATGTGCTGTTATGCACACAGGGAGCTTCGCAGCCTAGCAATTTAAATATAGATGTGATCCATTGTAAATATTGAACTGTCTCCCCTCAGAATAAAACCTTCTATTATAGACAATCATAAGCCTTAATACTAATACTCCAGAACACTATATGCAATACAATTTTTGAAATAAGGCAAGAACATCCATAAAACACCAAACCGTCAGCAAAAAAATCTAAATACAAAACTCTCTTTACTCAAAAATTCTATTTAAAAAGCAAACCATAGTCTAAACAAAATAAATGAATAAAAAAAATTCTTATCTATCATCAATGAAAAAGATGCACACGAAGCGGGTGAGCTCTACCTTGTTTATCAGTAGCATTCAAATGGTTAGATATATGTATATAGGTAGAAGAGCAGCAAGGGCTATATTTTATTTACATATACAGAATGTAAACGAAAAAGAGAAAGTCTGCACATAAGATCATAACTTTTTCCAATAAATAACCAGCAACTTAAAGGGATAGTAATACTTAAAATGTAAAAAAAAAATATGTTGTAAGGTTTATCCCCCTGAGTAAAACAAGAGTACTCCCACTGCTGAAAGGTGTTTCATTCAAAAGTTGTTAATTTTCAAAGTTGAATTTTTTAGGTGCAATATCACAGTGGCCTGAAATTGTACAGTGGCGCTGTTGCTACACCATCCTATGGCGATTTATGGTCCCAGGACCAGAGCTGTCCATAGGATCATGTAGCAACAGCGCCACTGTACAATTTCAGGCCACTGTGATATTGCACCTAAAAAATTCAACTTTGAAAATTAATAACTTTTGAATAGAACACCTTTCAGCAGTGGGAGTACTCTTGTTTTACTCAGGGGGATAAACCCTACAACATATTTTTTTTTACATTTTAAGTATTACTATCCCTTTAATACAGATAATAAACAGGGAGATTTTAGTTGCATATTTGAAGCCATGTGTCAGCCAACATCAAGGCACCTCAGATTGATTAAGTGCCCATTTGCCTCAAATGTGAAGTGAACATGTATTTAGTATAATGCAGTTAAAATCAGTGATACTGTATTACCTTTCTGTTGACAAAAAACCTAGTGAGTGAAATAAGGGAGTTAATTCTGCCTTTCCCAATTGCAAAATCATCTGTGTGCTGAGAGCTATTCACCAAGGAGGTGGGAGGAGCAAACTGCCCAAAATACATAAAAAAATACAAAACCTGGTAATCTCTCCCTTGCTCATCAATAGTGTTCAGATAGTTACAAATATGCACATTTTTCAGGGAGCGGCAAATACTTTATTTTGGATACATAAACAGAAAATAAACAAAAAGAAAGTCTATCAGATCCTAATTTTTACTGGTGACTTAAAGGGATAGTAATGGGATAGTAATGGTTAATTTTAAGTTGATTTAATATTGTAGACATTAAAAAAAAAGGTTAACATCTATGTAAGTCTTATCTCTCTTTATAGCTTGAGAGATATAACTTGCTAAAGTTACCTTTTCCTGGCTGTTTCACTCAAGTCTGCCATCTAGCTGACAGCTGCAGATTCTAGTCATTTGATCAGACAGAGGCTCTTCAGCAGAGCTGAAATCACGCTATTTAGAAATAAATACTTAATTGGAACGGTCTACAAAGTGTGCTTGCAAGCCAGGCACACTTTGTAGACCGTTCTAAATGAAGTATTTATCTTTAGATATCGTTATATTGGCACTGCTGAAGAGCCACATCTGGTCAAGTGACCAGAATCTGCTTCTGACAGCTTTACAGCTCGTCAAGCAGAAAGGGGAAGGACAAGAGAACTTTATTTTTCTATATCTCTCAAACCATAACGGTTTGAGAGATACGAATAAGTGCAAGTACTCTCTTTTAATTGTATCTACCATATAGTTAATATTTTTTTCTGACATTACTATCCCTTTAATATACATAATAAACTGTGAGGTTTTAGTTATGTTTGCAGCCAAAAGCGTGTGTTGCTTGCCTCCAGTGTCAAGGCATCTCAGACTGGTCAAGTCCCAAAATAAACAAAAGAGAAAGCCATACGCTTTAAAGGTATACCCCAATCATTATATGTGCAATGCATTTAAAATTGGGCAAAAAAAGCAAACAATATCAATGTACCAGCGTCAAAACCCAAAATCTGAAACTGCAGTTGACTAAAATGAAGGACTGATAAAGGATCACAGAAATTCTTATCTATCATCAAGGGACATTGACAAGTGATTGACTTCATTAAGACCTAAAATGTGTATCCAAAACGTCTCCTTTTGGAGGAGCAGTTTTACTGCAATACACACTCATTTGAAGGGCGGTACATGATAGATCAGCATGAAGGTTAACAAGAACACTCAGTGTGCCTTGGCCAGAGAATGTTTTGCCACAAGTTTATCCATGGATTTATCACAGAATGCAGTACGTTGATTTATGTCTTATAATTCTTTCTCCTAGAGCATCCAATGTGTTTTTCCTACATATGTAAAGCTCACATAGACAGGTGAAGAGATAAATGACAAATTCTGTGGTGCATGTGAAACAATGTCTTATTTGAAAAATAATGCAGTTATGGAAATGTTTAAACTGTAGACCTGTCCTGAGCCAGTCCTTGCGATGAGCCACACCTGAAGGGAGGAGTCAGAGTTGGAGCAGGGAGGCACTACATATTCAAGCTGGCCACAATAGTGAGGGGAGAGGAAAGGGGTTGTAAAATCAGAAGAAACATTCATGGAGTAAGTCGATGGAGGGTGGGGGATCAAGGGGCCATGCAAAAGTATTTAGTTGCTGGGTTGCAGGGGCTTTGTAGCATCTGGTGGTGGCATGGGTGTGGAGAAAAGTGTTGACAATAGTGTTTGGTGCAGGTCACTTGCCTTGTTCAGTAGATCCTGCACCTAATACAGCTGGATGAGCTGGTAAAACTGTGGTGTCAGCTTCTGCACGTAGTTCATGCTCCTTTGTGACCTTACTGGGGTCTGCACTGTTGTATGCATGGAGATCAAGGATTACCATCACCTCAATCAGCTCCAGTAGGAAGTAACAGAGCTCAGCAGTAAGCCCTGAGATTTCTACCTGCATCTGATCATTGTTGCACTGCTGTCGATCCTCATTCGGCCTGATATTCTGGCTCACTATGCAGAGGGTCTGATGTATGTCTTGGTGCTCCTTGTTCCAGTGCTCAATTGTTTGAAGCTGCCAAGTCTTAAGAGTATCATGAATCTGAGCTCTCTTGCTCTGATACACAATGAAATCCCTCATCTGTCACCTCACTTCTTCCGCCATCATTGACATAGTATCTCTCTCCCAACAGCCTCACAGCTGTTGGTTCCAGCTAATGTTGGCATTAGACTGAGTAGTAGTTGATGGGTCCTGGCATAGTGTTGGCCTTATTGGTGCCAGGACCAGTCACTGTTCTAGCTTTTGTGGCACCAAGGTGAGTGTCACGGATGGGGCAGTCTTCAGTGCCTATGTTCATGGTGGTGGCATTGTCACAGCTTGTGGTGCAGCAGAGCTTGTTCCTGCAACCCCATCCACAGCTGGAGGCAAGGGAGATGAGAATATCCATAAGGAAGCATTGTGGAGGAGGCTAAGTTGGGCTCATGAGAAAACTTCATGGCTTTCAGGGCCTTCTTCACTTATTCCTCCTCCAGGCCACTGGCTCCCTTCTCCATTGAGTGCATCTGTTGCTGCTGAGCCAGGCAAGGTATTGAGGCTGTGAGAGGAAAAAGAGATTACATGTAAGCTGCCAGGTTATGTATTTGTGTAAACATAACTTTAATATAGTGCAATGGTTCTCATCTTCTGCCCTCATGGCCTACTAACATACTAGGATTTGACAGTTCCTGAGATCAAGCACAGGTGTTTTTATCACAATGACTGAGCCTCTGTTGAACTATCCTGTTTTCAGTCTGGGATATCTTCATATCCTGGTCTGTTAGTGGGCCTGAGGCACAGGATGAGAACCACTGTAATTGGAGACAAATCAAAAGATAACTATAGTCTTAAAAGTTGTTGTAAATCCTTGAATGATCAAGGTCTGCAATGCAGGGTGGACTAATGAGTTGCAGACCTATCCAGCATTCAAGGGGTTGAAACAATAGTTTCCACTACTATGTATTTGGCAGGAAGATCCACAAATTTGGGAAAGTCAGTGGTGGACTCTACTGCAAGTTAATCTTCTGGATTTGGATTGAGTTTTTTAAACAGAAGCATTAAAATGGCCATCAGGTAGTAAGACTTGGTCAGGAAGTCATCAAGATCTTTACTGGCTGACAAGAGGAGGGAGGCACTGGGGAAATGCACTCTAACCAGGAGCTAAAATTAATGTTCTAACCCTACACCTGCCTAACCTGCATCAAGGGGAGGGAAGTGGCGAAGGGTATTCCTTTCTTCTGTGCGTTCCTGTTACATCCTAAACAAGGCATAGTGTAAATGGCATAACTTTACTCAGGCAGGAGTACAGGACTTGCTGGCATTAAAGTCTTAACAATGGAACCATATATGCTCTGGTTCTCTTTAGTGCATACCACAATGTTCAGTTTATGGTGCTGGAGGCTAATGCAAGTGGAGATGCAATGGAAAATTTGTGCATCCCCATTGTCATACTTCTAAGAAAAGGTGATGTTATCATCTGATGGTGGGATGTGTAGTCGAGAAAGATAGTAATAGTGGATGAAAAATGATGGCCAGATCTGCTCCATTTTAGTAAAATGCTGATGTGTGTTGATTACTAAGCTATGGAATGTTGTTGTTACTGAAACATTTGATATAATCACACTCATCATTGGTTTCCAAATGAGATGACTCATAAAGCAATACACAGTGATGAGAAGATTTATTAAATCCATCTGATTATAGAGCTTCCTGAGGTATCAGATTATGACAGTTATCTATACCGTCTTACTGCAATCACAACACTAATGGCCATATTCTGCAAGCTAAAGAGGTTCTGAAATAAAGAACATTTGCATTTTTTTAAACTGAACCTTAAACCCTTTGGATGCCAGAGAGGCCTCCACCACAGTGCAAATCAATGATTTAGAAACCTCTGTTACATTTGGTGAGTAAATGTGACCATTTCAGCCAGGGTAGATTTGGAGAATTTTTATTTGTTTTCTATGGTGCAGTCTGTGTCCCAGAAATTGCACCTCATTAGCAGGCTGAATACAGTCCTAAATACCAAGCATGCAGATGAAAGCCTCATTTGTATCTGCTGTGATGGTCAGTCTGTTCATATTCCTTTCTATTGACTCAGCCAACAACAGCAAAGAAATATGGACCAGCCAATGAAGGGATTGCCAACATACCTTTTATCAGTTTATGGAGCGTGTTTCAATCAATGGAATGTCCTTCATGTTATACAGTAAGGCAAAGTTTATTACTTTTCCTTGATACTCTGTCTGGTGGGTTGACTTCTGGTGCCAAGCAGAGTCAGACTCTGGTTACTTTTTTTATTGCATATAAAGAAAACCTTTATCTCCAACCCAAACCACAAAATGTGCAGGCCCGGCTTTGACTTTATTGTCTGGTCACCCCACGCTCAACATATAAACCTTTCGGACAAACAGAACATCAGGCCTTACTGTTTTTGAGTTTTTTTTCAGCTCCATTCCTCTACAGTCAGATGGAGGGAGCATTTCATACACGACACAGTATAAATTACTTTCTCATATTTATTATACATGTTATTATGCCAGACTCCTTCAAGGCTGGTTTTGTTCTAGTCCTGGTCCTTGCAAATTATTAATCCTAAAAATAAGGTAAGATTATTAATGTTTAAAAATTTGTACAATATTCTGCCAAAATAATCAACAGGCAGACCACAGTCAGAAGTTTCCAAAGCAGACATTTATTTTTAGGTATGGAGAAGCAACTAGTTTCAGTGGTAAAAATCAAATAAATAAAGAAAAACCACAATCCCTGAAATTTATCAATCATGCAATTGATTAAGAGGATTTTTTAGGTCAGAAACATATTTTCTTTCACCTCATGAATTAGCTGATTTTGAAATTTGCGATCCAACTGGAATCTTTCTCATTATTTTTATTCAGATTTCCCCATGAATGAGTTTACTAAGAAATGAACCCTTTAATTTCCAGAGGGGCACTCGACACATTATTTTGCAGTGCGTGCATACCTCTCTGGAACTGTTAACCCTTTATCCCTTTGCGTACAAGAGAGGTATCCAGCTCATTGCCCTGCAATGGTTTCAATAACCCTCTGGCACTCAAAGGGTTAAAGACTGCATGCAGAAAGAAAAGAAAAGAAGTTCTGGAGCAAACCAGATGCACCATAGAGCACAAAATATTATTTTAATTGATTTTAAATGGATTTTTAACCCCCTTATTGCTAGAGATGTTTCCAGTACATTGCAAAGCAATGACATTTTTTATTTGCCCCCAGAGTCCAGTGGGTTTGTGCTAGAATTGCTCAGTTTCTTTAGTAAAGTCATCTCATCACATCCAAATAAGGTCTCCAAGGGCCAAAGACAGGAGAAATAGAATTTGCACCCAGTCATGCTGTAATTGGTTTGCTCAAAAACCGTTACTGTTTTGCTACCTGCATAGGGACAAGTACTGGCAGAGCATTATATCTGCCACTGTAATTTTCCATACAATTAAGTTGCAATCTTCTGTATTCATACAAGTAGTTAAGCAAAATCACCAATTTAAATTATTACTTACTATAGTTCTCTTCTCTCATAGATAACTTAGTTGTCATCATCTGTCAAACAAGAATTACAGAAGAATATATAAGAGATTATGACAGTTTATGAACTGTAATGTAAAATTGGCTTATATGTCAATGCTTAACTGCAGGCATGTCAAACATATGGCCCTGGGGTCTCATTTGGCCCTCTAGCTAATAATCTGCTCTTCTGATGTGAATTAGTAGCAAAATTGAGGCAGGAGAGGCTCATAGTGATTGCTATCACTATGAGCAAGTTTAAGAATAATAGAAGGAAGAGCTGGAAGGACCCTTATGTCTCCACTGAATCTGAAGAGGAGGAGGAAGTGACCACTACAGACTCAGTGATGCTAGCGAGTCCCCCTAAATCACCCCTAGGGATCTTGGGGATATTAATCTCAAGGGAAGAAGAAGAGGGTAGCAGTGAGTCCAGGAAAGGTCAGTTGTCTGTGCCTGCTACCAGTCGTGCTGCGCCTGCTGTAAGACGCGCTGTGCCTGATGTCTGACGTGCTGCTCCTGCTGTCAGACATGCTGTGCCTGATGCCAGTGCTGTCCCTGCTGCCACCAGTGCTTCCCTTACTTCCACCAGCGCTGTTCCTGCTGCCAGTGCTGTCCCTGCTGCCACCAGTGCTGTGCTTGCTGTCAGTGCTGAACCTGCTGCCAGTGTGTCTTGTATTTCTCAAGAGGGGTTCCCTAAGTCACACTTGCCTCCCCAAGCAGTCCCACAACTAAAACGACTACTAAGAAGGTCCAGCATCTTGTCAGTGTTAAGAGTGAAGGAGGGGGTGATCATCATATTACTAGTGACTGTGAGGAGGAAGACTCAGTGGAAGAAATTGATGTGGTTGGTGTAGTGGTAGTAATAGTGATGGTGAAGCAGCTGGTGGGACTCGCTTTAGGGGAGTGGTAGAGGAAGCAATGCAGAGCATCCAGAGTAGAGGTCAAGGGAGTCCACACATTATTTCCCTGACCCAGGGAGTCCCCTCCCCCTCTTGGCATTGTCCAGGTGGAACATGATTGTGAAGAAGGCAGAATTTTTGCCTAGCTGCAATTATACCGCCAGCACCAACAGGAGCACAGATCAGTTGCCTGTTCCTGCTGCTACTACTGCCAGTCTGCCTTCTTCAGGTCAAAAAGAAATGGCAAGTGTGACATTAAAAACCTTCTGTCACATTGATCATCATCTTCTCCAACCGGTGAAATGACTGTAACAGAGCAGCAGCACAGAGGGACTAGTGGTGGTGATGATGATGATGGTGGAGATGGTGGTGTAGAAGAGACATCGATGGCCTCTTTAGCCCAAACTGAGAAGGAATGTGAGACAGGGATGAGGATGGGCATCACCACCATCCCCATCAATATTTCCTTACCATTACAGCTTGTGCCAAGCAAGTCTAAGTCCTACAAATCAATGTTTCCTCAGGACTTGGGCCTCTCACAACAAGTCTTACAAATCATCTTCTACAAAATACTTGATTGAGTAAAGTATCAGTCTACCCCAGAGGCAGCTTACGTCAGGGGTCACTGTCGCATGTTACGTACAAATGTCTATTTTGTTTTTTATTTATATTTTTAACTATCACCCCAATATCAGTCAACAAACCCCCCCCAAAATTCCCTGTTCAACTGATTCTTTCCCCAGAATCCACCCACTTCAGGCCCCTTTAAAATCATGTCTTATGTTTTTTTTTTAAATTGTATTTAGTATTTATTTTTATATTAACTGCCCACCGCATCCCAGTAAACAAATCCCCCCAAAACATTTTCTGTTCAACTGATTCTTTTCCCACACTCCACCAACGCAGGCACCCTCATCTCTGTATAAAAATAAGCGCAAAGAGGATCATCTAAAAGTGGAGTTTTATTGTTCAATAACAATCTTCTCATGCACAAGAACTGGAATAACATTCACAAGAGATATATAAAACCAGCACGTTTCTCTCTCATAAGTCATCCATCTAGTTATACCTCTCTTCTCCTTCAAGTAAATACCAATACTAGGATACAACTTGAACAAGCTCTTGGTGCATAACAAAGTCCAACTCTACACAAAGAACAGTACCCGTCTGGGCGGGATAACCAATCAACTCACGGAACCGTTCAGTAGAGACTATGTTTAATATACTAATATTATTCTTATCTTATAAACAGAGTGCCATTCATCACCATATACCTTTTTCTAATGTAGATAAATGTAAGGTTATGCATTTGGGCTGTAGAAACAAATTTGCAACATATACTCTAAATGGGAAACAACTTGGGGAATCCTCATTAGAGAAAGATTTAGGAGTACTGATAGACAATAGACTTCGCAGCAGTGTGCAGTCACTCATTTGCTGCAAGAGCAAATGGGGCACTAGCCTGCGTAAAAAGAGGTGTAGAAGCAAGGGATGCTAATATTATCCTACCTCTGTATAAATCCTTGGTTAGGCCTCATCTAGAATATGGAGTACAATTTTGGGTGCTTGTTCTTAAAAAAAACATTACTGAACTGGAAAAGGTGCAGAAACGTGCTACAAAACTGGTAAAGGTATTGGAGGATCTGAGTTATAAAGAGAGACTAGCCAAACTGGGTTTGTTTACATTAGAAAAGAGATGTCTAACGGGTGATATAATTACCATTTACAAATACATTCAAGGTCAATACAAAGAACTATCCAATTAATTAGTTATGCAAAGAGCTGAGCGAAGAACAAGAGGTCATCCATTAAGACTAGAGGAAAGGTGATTTTGACTAAAACAAAGGCAGGAATTCTTTACAGTAAGGGCGGTAAGGCTATAGAATTATTTGCCTTGGGATGTTGTGCTGCATGACAGTGACCCCAAACATACAGCAAAAGTCATTAAGAACTGTCTTCAGTGGAAAGAAGGACAAGGAGTCCTGGAAGTGATTTTACAACCCCCACAGAGCCCTGATCTCAACATCATTGAGTCTGTCTGGGATTACATGAAGAGAGAGGTAAGCAACTGAGGATGCCTAAATCCACAGAGGAACTGTGGCTAGATCACTAAGATGTTTGGAACAACCAACTCGCCGAGTTCCTTAACAAACTGTGTGCAGGTGTACCTAGAAGAAGTGATTCTGTTTTGATGGCAAAGGGTGATCACACCAAATATTGATTTGATTTAGATTTTCCTTCTGTTCACTCACGATACATTTTGTTAATTGATAAAAGTAAACTATTAACATGTCTATTTTTTTAAAGTATTCTTACTTTACAGCATTTTTTCTCACTTGCCTAAGACTTTTCCACAATACTGTACAGTATGTACTCTAATATTTATAAAAGCCGATTTGTGGAACTGTGGCAAGAATGTCATGTGAGCAATAGTCAATTGCCTCCATGCAGATATTAGCACTCTGCTACTCCCCTTTCACCAGGCTCCTCACAGGATCTCAAGACACAAAGGAAAACCACAAAAAAGAGGGTCATGTTTATTTATTCTATAGATAGCAAATTCCTCTAACTGAAATACTTGCACATAAATAAAAGTAGGTCTCAGTGCCAGGAAACTGACAATAAAAGGGATTCACCCTCTTTGCTCAGAAAACTTTAGAGTCTCCCAGGTACTCGGTCAATAGATCAACATAGGCAACCCTCCAAACATTGGATATAAAATATTATTTCAGTGCCAGAGCCGTGTTCATAGCATTGCAACACAATGCATTGAATACCTCTATGGCACTCAAAGGGCTAAAACAACAATCTACATAAAATCATGTAAACATCTCCAAAAGGCTTGCTCTATAAGTTTCATAGCTTGCAATACACTTTGGCTTCTGATGAAATATTGTAATCACATGAAAAACATATAGAGTCTTTTAGAATTGTTTACATGAGTTTACGTTGCTTGATGTTTTAATAAATTACTTTTATATGCAACATTTGGAGAATTGCTTATTTTGATCCAGTATCTGGGAAGCAGTCTGGAGTACCCCAAACAGGACAGTCGAGTCCCTTGTATGTTCTGTTGACAATGTATTAGTGCTGAGACTGGCTTTTATTAATTATTAAATACTAGTGTAAAAGCCTACGTACAGGGGCCAAGGTAACATAGTAACATAGTAATTTAGGTTGAAAAAAGACTTGCGTCCATCTAGTTCAACCCTTTTCCTATTCCTGTTTACCATCGTTGATCCAAAAGAAGGCAAAAAAGACACCCTCAATATAGCAATTTCAAATTCTGCCTTGAATGAGGGGAAAAATTCCTCCTTGATTCCAAATGGCAATCAGATTTCTCCCTGGATCAACAAGCCCTAACTAAATATTAATCCCAATACTGACGTACATAGCCCTCTATGTTATGCTCTTTTAAATAAGTATCCAGGCCCCTTTTAAAGGCATCTAATGTATTCAATAGCACCACCTCCTCAGGCAGTGAATTCCATACCTTTATTGTCCTTACTGTAAAGAAACCCTTCCACTGTTGTAGATTAAATCTCCTTTCCTCAAGTCTAAGTGGGTGGCTCCTTGTCCTGTGTACTGTTCTGTTAATGAACAGGTATCACGGTCCCCGTGATCCTTTATGTCACATAGAATTTGAAACATAGAAACATAGAATTTGACGGCAGATAAGAACCATTCGGCCCATCTAGTCTGCCCAATTTCCTACTGTGTAAAAAAAAAAAAAAAAAAAAAAACCTCAAACCTCTTTTGGTCCTTGGTCTTTTCTTATGTTAAGGACCGCCTTATGCCTATCCCATGCATGCTTAAATTCTGTCACTGTATTGACATCTACCACTTCTGCTGGTAGGCTATTCCACTTGTCTACTACCCTCTCAGTGAAGTAAAACTTTCTTACATTACATCTAAACCTGTGTCCCTCTAGTTTTAGACTATGGCCTCTTGTCCTAACGTTTTTACTCTCAACTGTGCTGCTCCCTGATTGGTTGAGCTGTGTTGGCCCGCCCCTGGTTACCTGTTTTAATCCAGCAACTGTCAGATGCCCTTTCGTGGTGTTTCCGAGCCAGCATTGCTGTTGCAGTATTCTAGTATCCTGATCTACCCTGTACCGACTAGGGCTGTCCGACGACGTTCCTGTGTTCCTGTTCCGTGATTGACCCGACCTGGCTGACTTCCTGCGTGTTCCTGATCCGGCTTGTCTGCGAATCTCCTACGGCATCTGACCCGGCCTGGCTGACGATCCTTCTCCGTTACTGATCCGGCTTGTCTGAGAATCTCCTGCGTATCCTGACCCGGCCTGGCTGACTACTGACCACTCATTGCATTGTTCCTGCTATCCTGATGGACGATTCCCGTTGTCGCCTCGGCGACATTCTGATACTGCATAGTGTGACTGAGCCTTCGCTTCTCCGTTGCTGAGCCTTCCATTGTTTGCCTTTTGTGTGCTGAGTCCAGACCCTTACTGTGCTGTGTCGTTTTCTGTACATAGACGCTGGTGTTGTTTCATCCGATTACTGCTACTCTTCCACCTATTGCCTCAGCCTGTTTCGCTGTTTCTGTGAGCCGGCCGCTTGTGGGCCTCAGTAGTCGGTGGCTCTACCTTGACAGAGCAGTGGTTCCATTACGCCCGTTGGCTGTTGGCGAGCAGTACCGTACCCAGTGGTCTCCGTTACGACCGTGGAGGGGCTATAGACACAAGCAATCACGATACTAGTGGTCTCCGGTTACGCCCGTGGGGGCTATTGGCTCAAGTAATCATGATACTGTAGTCTCCGGTTACGCCCGTGGGGGCTATTGGCTCAAGTAATCATGATACTGTAGTCTCCGGTTACGCCCGTGGGGGCTATTGGCTCAAGCAATTACGATACTAGTAGTCTCCGGTTATGCCCGTGGGGGCTATTGGCTCAAGCAATCACAATACTAGTAGTCTCCGGTTACGCCCGTGGGGGCTATTGGCTCAAGCAATCACAATACTAGTAGTCTCCGGTTACGCCCGTGGGGGCTATCTCCTTATCACTTGCAGTTTCCATGCAGTCATAGCTTTATGCTACAGCTTCACACAGTGAATGGACTTGGGTGCTATCTTACAGCACATATCAGTATATGCAGCACCAAGGGCGTGCCTAACACCACATTTGAGACTGATAACAAGTACTATTAACCTCTTGTTTCCTGTTTTGTGCTTCCATACTTAGTGAAGTATTACCTGTTGCACCAGGTATCTCTGCCTTTATTCTGCTTATGCCAATACCGCCCCAGTGGCGACCTTGTCATTTATTTTGCTTTAATAAAACTCTATTTGTTTTATCTACCACTGTCTGAGTGTCTGAAAACTGTAACAACAGGTCTTTGGGGAGCCCTTTGTATGGGCCCTGAACATATTTATACAGTGTTATGATACCCCTCTAAGATGCTGTTTCTCTAGTGTGTACAAGTTTAACTTTTCTAGCCTTTCTTCATAACTAAAACTTTCCATTCCCCTTACTAGTTTTGTAGCCCTCCTCTGCACTCTTTCTAGTTCCATAATGTCCTTTTTCAAAAAGGGCGCCCAGAATTCAACAGCATATTTTAGGTGGGGTTCTTACCATGGACCTGTAAAGAGGCATAATTATATCTTCCTCCCTTGAGTCAATACCCCCTTTAATAAATGCCAATATCTTATTGGCCTTTGCAGCTGCCAGCTGGCACTACATGCTACTGCTAAGTCTATTGTCTACCATTACTCCCAAATCCTTTTCATTTGTAGATTTCCCCAGAGAAACAGCAATTAAACTATATGTTGCATTTTTATCATTATACCCAAAATGCATAACTTTACACTTGTCTATATTGAATCTCATTTGCCATTTGCCTGTCCAGTTACTCAATTTGTCCAAATCCTCTTGTAATGAAGACACATCCAGTTCAGACTTTATTACCTTACTTAATGTTGTGTCATCTGCAAAAACTGATACATGGCTCCCTATGCTCTCTGGGAGGTCATTAATAAACAAATTAAAAAGAAGAGGACCCAGGACAGATCCCTGAGGTACTCCACTTATCACGTTTATCCAACTGGAGAACTTGCCATTTACTACCACTCTTTGTATTCTATCTTTCAGCCAATTTCCAATCCACACACAAACATTTTCCCCTAGGCCTATTTCATTCAATTTGTACAGTAACCTCTTGTGTGGAACTGTATCAAAAGCCTTGGCAAAGTCTAAATAGATCACATCAACCGCTGCTCCCGCATCTATATTATTACTCACTTTTTCATAAAATGCGATCAGGTTAGTTTGACAAGACCTTTCTTTCACAAAACCATGTTGGCTATTGCTAGTGATATTCCTGTTCCAGCAGAATTCTTGAATATATTCCCTTAGCAACCTTTCAAACAGCTTCCCTACCACTGATGTCAAGCTTACAGGTCTGTAATTTCCTGGCTGTGACTTTGATCCCTTTTTAAATATGGGCACCACATCTGCTTTACGCCAATCCATGGGCACCATACCTGAAATAAAAGAATCCCTGAAAATCAAATATAACGATCTGGCCAGGGTCTGGCTTAGCTCTTTAAGTACCCGTGGGTGTATACCATCTGGCCCCAGAGCTTTGTCTACCTTAACACCATTCAATTGTTTTAACACTTTTTCTTGTGTTAGCCAGTCCCATGCTTGCTGTGACTGTTCTGTAAAAGTAGTTTGCAGATTCTTGTCCATTGGGTCTTCCTTGATAAAAACAGAAGAAAAGAAATTATTTAAAATAACTGCCTTCTCTCTGTCCCCTTTGACCATCTCACCGTTTCAGATAACAAGGACCCAACATTATCAGACTTTAATTTTTTGTATTTAAATAATTTTTTGGGTTGCTCTTGCGATCCTTAGCAATATTTTTTTCATTCTCCAGTCTAGCTAATTTAATAGCCTTTTTACAGGTTTTGTTGACATTTTTGTATTCTGCAAATGCCTCTGCTGATCCCTCAGCTTTGTAATGTTTCAATGCCGCTTTCTTGTTATTTATTTCATGAATTACTTTACTGGTTAGCCACATTGGTTTTAATTTGCTTCTTTTGTATTTGTTTCCAACAGGGATAAATTTACGTGTGTATTTTTGCAATGTTATTTTGAAGGCATTCCACTTACCTTCTGTGTTTTTTTCCTGAAAATATTTTATCCCAGTCAACGAGAACAAGGGATGAATTAAACCTGCTAAAGTTGGCCTTTTTAAAATTCAGTGTTTTGGTGGAACCCATACCAAATTGCTTTTTTGAATTAATCTCAAACGATACCATTTTATGGCCACTATTCCCCAAGTGCTCCCTAACTTGGATATTAGAGGTAAGTTCTTCATTGTCAGTTATTACCAGATCCAGATCCAGGTCTGGGTGATGTTAACCCTTTGAGTGCCAGAAGGGTACGCAGCGCATTGCTTTGCAGTGCATTACGTACCCCTCTGGCACGCAAAGGGTTAAGAGGTCGATCCTGTTCTGCATCCTGCCGCCGACACAGTCATGCACTGTAGAGACTGCCCGAAAGCACAGAATGCTCCCAGTACAGATCTCCCAGCATTCTGTGCTCCCAACATTCTGTGCTCCCAGCATTCAGTGCTCCCAACATTTTATGCCCTCAGCATTCTGTACTCGCAGCATTCCGTGCTCCCAACATTCTGTACGTTTGGGCAGTCTCTACTGCATATGACTGCTTTTGACAAACATTCTAGTGAATTATTATATAGGATTATCCCTTTGGTTTAGTGGAAATTCCTGTCTTTAAACCTTGAATGCTAGAGAGGTCTCCAATGCATTGCTTCAGAATGTGTTGCAGACTTCTCTAGAATTCAAGGGATTAAGAGGTTTTTCTTTTCATGTTGAAATCATCTAATGCTTTGAATCACCTATGAAAAATGTGCCAACACAAACCTTATTTAAAGTACTCTATAAATTGTACGCTTTCAAGAGCAGGGCCCTCTCTACCATTTGTTTCAGTCAGGTTCTACATATCACTGGAAGTTATCCTTCTCTAATTTGTACAATATATGGTGCTCTATAAATAAACAAATTCATTATTAAATAAAAATAATAATAATTATGAAGTCCCAGAGCAATTTTGAGTGACTCATATAAATCACACTGGAGGATCGAAGAAGCCATTCAAAAAAAAGAGCAGAAAGGGAATTGGTTTTCAGCGTCAGAGAGCTGCTGCATCATGATTCATGACCCACATCCTGAGCGTTAACCCCTTTTTGTGCAAAAGAGGTTTCCAACACATTGCTTTGCATGTCTCTTTAGTACTCAAAAGTTAAAGAAGAAAAGGAAAGCTGCTCCCCATAGCTATTGTTATCCTGCTAGTTAGTAGTAACTATATGTGATGATGTCAGCATCTGCAGGCCAAGATAGAATATCGGTCTTGTAGGGAGTTGTTGGATAGTCGCCCCAGATCAACCACTTGGATAACAGGCCCTATCACAACTGCATGGTGTGTTTCCTTTGTAGTGCCACCATGGGCACAACCCCCTGAAAGATATTTGGTCTTTTAAAATGAAAAGTAAAAAATGTAATTTCCACGAATGGTGAAAACAGACAGCACAAATTTTTTCAAACTTGATTGCTAGGCATGTCCCCAATGCATTGGGAATCGATGTGTAGCACATATCACTAGCATCCAAGTGGGTAAAATTATTTAACCCATATTGATGCAGATAAAGCTCAAGGGAGACTTTAGAAGGGTTTTGCTTTAGCTGGAGTTGTTTCAGCTGGACCCTTGTTTCAAAGAACCCTTTTTTTTCAAATTATTTGAGTTGGACGAAGGCCAAAAAACCTACAATTAACATTGTCTGCTCCAAGGAGAGGGCAGAGGGGCAGTCTATCAGAGATTTGATTAGCTCCTTTATTCCTCTGCAAAACTGACAGCATGTATTAACATGATATAGATAACTTTGTTGCCATCACTGAGACATTCCATGACCATGGGGCTGGTGATGGCACTGGGCTTGTATGCATTAAAGTCTTATGGTGGTTGCATGTTTCCACCAGCATGCACTACATGAGTCATATGCTGTAGTGCTTATTCTTACATGAAGCTGCCAAAGTTAGAGGCTAACAGCATGTGACTGTAATGATACATTTGCCTCTCTGTTCCTCTGTGCCTTGTTTAACCCCTTACCTCCCAAGGACGTACATGTATGTCACGAGCGGATGCCCCACGTGGACAGAGGACGTACATGTACATCCCGGAAAAAAAAAAGCAGGCATTAAGTGCCGGCTGCGTGCGTACGCGGCCAGTCACTAAGGGGTTAACCCTTTGAGTACCAGAGGGATGCACAAACACATTGAAAGCAATCTACTGCAAATGCATCTGGCATTCAAAGGGTACAAAAGAAAGTCTTCTAACTTTACTTGATTTACCTTGCATGCTATAGGGTGACATTTGGGGCTTGCTTGTATTAAAGTCTTAATTTTGGTGGAGTGTGTGCACTGAGATACTGAAGTGTTCACATACATATTTTTGTGCATACCCTTAAGTATAGCCGAATTATTTATGGCTAAAGTCTTAGCAAAAAAAATTAGTTAGCGCACCCCCCCTCCACTCCACTGTTTTCAGACTGATAATTTTGAGTGTAATGCTTGTAGTATAAATATCAGAGTAGAGAAAAATGATTGCAGTAGTTTAACACATAAGATGATAAGTATTTGAAATGTCATCCTAAAAAGAAGAATTGTGAAAATTGCCTTCATTAGAATACCATCTTCATGAAAATATTCACCTGACATAAACTTCTACTTCTGTGATAATCTGGATAGTTTATAGTTATTCTTTTGAATTGCTATGTCAAAAGCATGGATTGTTGAATTGCCACTATATGAGTGCAATTTAAAAAAGCAATTGAAATATCACACACAAAAGAATAGCAAGCTGTCCTAAGATGTGTTCAAATGATTTGGGTTGCCTTGGGGCAAAAGAGGAACAAAACTTAGAAGGAAATAGATCAATCTTCCAAGCTCCTACAGTTCTGCATACTTAAACTTACACTTGGGTTGGATGCTGTTTCCAACCAACTGAACACCAGGCAGAAAAAAATATCACCTCATATTAACCCACCCTCCAGGGGGCAGGTGTTTGAGTGCAGTTTGGTTCATAAGTAAACTAATTAAGTAAATAAAAAAGAATATAAATAAGCTGAAGTCTAATAAAATTTTAAAACTTGTGTTCTCCTGCTTTGCCATTTTGCTGCCAGTGGAGTTGCCTGAAAACCCTTGCTAAAACAAAACTCCAGTAACTAATAATAACAAAACAGAAACCCTTTGACAGCATATAAAACAGCTGCATTGCAATCCTCCTGTATCCTAGGGCTTTAAGCATTTATTGGCTGGAAATAGAAGATAATGAAGGCCAGATTTGCAGATTTTTACAAAGCGCTACAGTAGATCACACTGTCTATGAAAGGATAATATATTTTATTATTTTAGAAGTCTGTAAACTATCACACCAGTGATTAACCCCTTGGATACTAAAGGTCTACGACCCAATATACAGCATGGTTTTGGAGACCTACTGAGCATGTGTAGGGGTTAAAAAAAGAACTAACAACTCCTAATAATAACCTTCCACTCACCTTATTATGTCTAGAAAATCCTCTTGGCCCCTGTGAAGTTTGCTCTTGTCTTTTTTTTATGTTAGATGATTTTCCTTTGCACCTTGTCAGCACATAGCATAAACCCTTTGAATGCCAGAGGGATATGCAACACATTGCTTCTTACTGTGTTGTGCACCTCTCTGGCACTCAAAGGGTTAAACTAGGAACCAAGGGGCAAATGCACAAATGCACCAGTACAGTCACATGTTGACTCATATAGTGCAAGCTGGTGGACACATGCTACCACCTTAAGACTTTAATGCGTACAAGCTCTGTGCCATCAGACCCATAGCATGCACAGGGAATGTGTCTGTGATGGCAACTATTCCATGTTCAGTGAGTCCAGTGATGAGCAGGCTCAAGTATCTCTAGGAGTCCAAAAAATTTTTAAAATATAAAATATTTAGAAAATGTTAATAGTTTTCAGTAAATCTGGGGCCCATGGTCCACATTCACTAGATCCTCAACTAGTGTTAACCCATTAGATGCTATAGACCTCTACAGAACACTGGGCTTTAACCAAGGGTCAAGTCCTGGGAAAAAAAAGTGTGGGAACCCACCCAAGATTCCCCCCCACCAGTGGTGTATTTAGGTTTTGTGCTGCCCTAGGCCTGACTAAACGTACACCCCCAATCTTCATTTGTCCCACTCCTTCCTGTCCAGACCATACCTCTTCCTGTTAGGATCCACCCCTACAACTGTAAACCCCACCCCTTTCTCTTTTATTGTCATGTCTAGGTCTTAAACTTGCTCAGGTCACTCTTCATATAGAAACAGCTTTATTAGCATCTAAGAATTCAGTTCTTGCACACATCATTTGAAAGTTAGGTCAAGGATTGCAACATGTTGTTCATGTACTCCAGTTTCAGAATTAAAGGAAAACACATAAAAACAAACATGCTTTATATACACTTAAAACCCCAGTAAAATGTTTCTATTTTGTTTGAGGCCTAAAATCTAGTCTTACATACCCTGTGGGAGCAGCCATTCATACATTCTCTATGTCTCCAAGTACCACACTTGTCCTGGTCTGCCTGTAAATGGGCTGAGAACCATTTCCGAATACAAGACAAGTGGGTACTAATTACAATAACTGAACTCTTGTTACAAACACACTAACAAAGTTAACCCTATGAGGGGTGTCCAACAAGTTGCTTTGCACCCCTCCAACACATAGGTAAAATAAAAGCTCTTTGAATAGGATAATTTACACATTAAAATGTAACTTTAAAGATATAATTTTAGGGATGTAACACAATTTTTTACCAGCTGCTCCTGAAAGAACATGATATTTATTATATCATCAATTAGTTCATTTTTATGTTAGTGTCCCTTTAATTTCTGAACATCATGTTTCCACACAGCTGGCACACTGCCTTATCTCCTTATCAGATAATTTAATCCATTAAGTACCATAGATGTGTGAAACAAAAGGCAATAAATACTGGCAGTCTGGTGACCAGTGCCTACTCAGTGTTGATGAATTAAAAACTGGCATACGTTTGGGGAAAACCACCACAGGGGAATGATACAAATATTCTGCAGAAGTAGGACTTTAACCCCATGAAAAAGCAATGCGCTTAAGACCTCTATAGTACTCGATGGGTTACAAGCCTTATTTAAATGTTAACATCATTTGTCCCCCCCAAGTATAGTTTTGTTTTTCTGCAGAACTAATCAAGTTCCTCTTAGTACATCAGCCAAAGTGCAATGGAAGAGGGCACAGGACTTATCAAAAGTAGCATTGCTTAGATTGTGTGGTGACAATTATTATATCACATATCCCCGAGAGCAGCCCAAAATCACGTTCAACACCATGAGCCCGAGGGGCTCCTCAGACTGTTTTATTTCTGTCCCATAATCCTCTTAACCCTTTGAGTGCCAAAGAGGTACACAATGCTTTGCATTGCATTGTGTACCTCTCTGACACTCAAAGGATTAATACTCGTGCTGGTGAAGTAGGGATTGTGCAAACAATGAACTGGCAAGGAGGGAGAGTAACAATAGGCACATCCAAAAATCAGAGCTGAGTCAATGGCACTAAGGGTGCAGAGGTTCACATGAGAAATACATTACAAGGAATGATGATAAATGTTTGTGCATTCACGCAGCAATAAACGTACATCAACACCTTGCGTAATATTTACCATTGTGCTAGTGCTGCACAATCCTATCCAGCACCCAGTAGAAATGACGGCCTCGAGTTCCGACACAGCAAATTCAGCATAACGCCACTTTGCCCCGCCTTCCCACCCAGTGAATGACCAGCTTCTCTTCCTCATGGGACAGCTCTAAATAAGACTAACCACAGCCACCCAGGAGAATTACTGAGCAGGCGGGCTCAAATTCATACCCTCATTTCACTGGGCCCTTTCCAGGCGTTCCTGCTGTGGAAAAATTACAGGACCACCATCCCCATGCGTTCCTGCTGGACTCAAGCCCTGCCTTTACCTCTAAGAGCAAAGCTAGACAATTCTGGGTCAAACCAACTCTATCATACAGTAGGACAAATAAAATACCCCACACATTTAAAAGGGGCTTTTAACTCCTTGAATAGTAGATAGATCTCCAACACCTTGAAAAGTAATGGCATAGAGACCTCTCTAGGATTCCAAGAGACAAAGAGACCCATTTAAAACAATAAGAATTTGGGGAATTTTTATTTGTTCCCTGTTGTGCAGTTGGTTTGCCTCAGAATTGCTCCATTTTGTTCTTATATATAAGGCCAGATGTGTTGGAGAGGTATCTAGCATCCATGGGGTTAAACCTGGGTTTCCCTTTCAGGGAACTAGATAAAATATAACAGAGGTATATTTTGATTTATGTAGCTTATAGTACGATTAGAAAGAATTCCCTAATTAAAAAAAAAAAGATCAAAGGTAAAATTGTTTTTGAAGAGTTTTGTGTGCCTGATGGATAAATAAACAAATTAAGACACACAATAATAATATCTATCTGACAGCAGAAAAGCACATACACTGGCTTCAGGCTATTTTTATAAATTCTTGTTTATAGGATCGATAACATTTTATTTTGAAAGGAAGAAAGATAGAAAAAACATAAATAAAATAAATTCTTAACAATACTGGTAGTATAATAAATTATGCGCACACACACACACACACATATATATATATTGTGCAAAGTAGTGATTGAAATTTATTCAACTGATCGACATTTCGGTTACCGCTGTAACCTTCTTCAAGATGCCATACAAGTGAAACAAACCCCCTTCTTAAACCCTGGTGAGCCTGAAGGCGCCAAAAAGCTATGTTGTCATTGGTTAGTGTTACATTGAATGTAAGGTAATACAGTGATTGACAAACATGTGAACCAATGTATCTTCGTACATTGGACTAAACTTAAATATACTGTATGGAACATAACTTCTAAGTAATGAGCATAAAAATAATGATAACAATATACAAGCAAATGAATAGATGTAGTCATAAAAAAATGAATGAGTTCAAATAAATGTTTCAACTTATGTTACATGGAGATAATCAACGGTAGCAGCCGCGGAATTCCTGTGCATCGCAGAGCTTGATCAATGGCCCGCTCATCTGAGGTGTATGATATAACGTCAACTGGATATATGCTAGCCCATGTCTGCAATGTATAAACATAGTAAAGAAATAGGATCCAACTGTCAGACCAAGAGGATCAATGGTATATTGTCCTCAAATGACCCCGTAGCTATGTAGAAGATGTCTAACGTTAAAAAGATAACATGGGGGTAAGCTGACCCATTCTGGCCTGTATATGTATATTCGTATTAGGTAATATATCTCAACTATATTGGTGGCCTGATAGATTTCTAAATGAAAAGCATATGTACAGAGCAGGTATAATGTACAAATTTGAGGTATCCTATAAAATGCTGTGAAGGAGGTCCCATTGTATATCCCCTACATGGTCTAAACTTTAAGACCATTTTGCAAGTGGTTTGTGGAAAAATCAGGCTTTGGCAAATGCGGAAGTCAATAGTGTCACTTGTTGATGATACAGGTATGACATATGGAGTGCTGGATTGAAGATCCTATTATGCATCCATTAACCTGTTGTTATGTTATGGTGTCACGTGTTGGTATTGACAATGAGCCAGTAGGACTGCTGGATTGGAGATCCTATTTCGCATCCATATTTATGCTGGTCTCTTCATACCCCAATTCTGTAGGTTCGTGGTCACATACTGGACAAATATTATGTATAGTTTAAGTCAAGAACACTGTAGCCTCTGCTGGAAAAAGATACTGTCCAATTACAATGGTTTAGTTGATCCACTCAAGTAGTTGCAGTGTTGCAGTGTCAGTAAAAGGCAGAGAAGGTAAGATTTTCATTAATCCCTTTGGGGGCTACTGTATCAAGTGTGTGGATCCAGAACACTTCCTTTTGTAGCAGTCTGCTCTCTCTATCTCCCCCTCTTTGTATTGCTACTGAGCGATGAAGCGTGTGGATCCAGAAGGCTTCCTTTTGTAGCAGTTTGGTCCCTCTATCCCCCCTCTTCATATTGCTACTGAGCGATGAAGATCCAGAAAGTGACGTGGTACTGGTTTATCCGATACCCCTGTCTGTAAGGCTGTACAAATCGTTGAAAGATGATTCACCATGTGTTCCATGAAGGTGGTCTCTGTTGTTTCCACTTAATATTTTGAGCAGGGGCAGAGGAGTAAATATATGACATAGGCAGATGTACAGGTAAGGCGATGACGTATTGTGTAGACATGATTGGTATGTGGATATCTGAAGGTGGTCATTTTTAACATGCTATTGCACATGGTGCAGTTTAAGGCATCCTTGATTTTCTCTTGTGAGCCAATTTGATTTTTATTGACAGATGTAGTATTCTGTGCAAGGTCTGGAGGCATCAGGTGGGCTTTGAGGGTTTTTCCTCATTTAAATGCAACCATTGGGGGAGGTGTCGAGAAAAACAGTAGCCTAGGATCTGTAGAAAGAATTGGCCATTGTTGTTTTAAAATGGTGCTGTCTTTCAAACCCAGGGAAGTATTGTGTGGTAAAAACCATACATGTTGGTTGTTCCTTTGTTTTGTCCCTTTGTAGTATGTCTTCACGTTTGAGCTGTTTGGTATGAAGCATCTCCTGGTTTAGTAGTCTCTTATATCCCCTTTGTAGAAATGTTTGCTGCTTTTCTACAAGATGGTGTTCCTCCTTATTAGGATAGTCATTGTTGCGCAGTACTCTCATAAACTGTGAGTATGTAATACTCTTTTTGAGAGATAGGGAATGGCAGCTTAAAGGGATAGTAATGTTTCATAATAAAAGCAGCTCTAATTAATCATCATAGTATTTGGACTTTGGAGAGCGTTATTTCAATTCTATCAGAGTTGTAGTTTAAGAGTAATTCAATGACAAAGTATTCCCCTCCCACCCCTTTTACTGATTTAACGCTGTTCAGTCATATCAGAAGGGAGGTGCCCAGGTAGACTGCAGAGAGGGGCAATCTTCAATTAAGATAAGGGAAAAACCTGAAAAACTTGTCAAGGGGGCAGGGCTTTCATTGTTCTCAGAGGAAGAAGATTGTCCCCTTTTGTTATCTGTCTGGTCTTACAACCAGATTCCACATCTGAGAAGAGATGGCTTACACTAGGTAAAAGGGGCAGGAGGGAAACTTTGCTCGTGAATATCTCTAAAACTATAAAGGTTTGAGAAATAAGACTTATATCATTCTTCATGTTTTTTTAATGCCTACAAAATAAAATAAATATAAAACAAAGTATTACTATCCCTTTAAAGCGTGAAGTATGGTATTTCTGTCAGTTGTTTTAGTAAATAGAGTTGTGCCTAGTGTGTTCTCTTTTTTTTATAGATTTTTAAGTCCAAGAAGTTAACTGAGGCTACACTATGTGTGTATTTAAATTGAATGGGACTATCCAAAGTGTTCAGATTATCAGTCCAATCAATGAGCTCCAGTGTATTGCCTGTCCATATAATAAGTAAATCGCCGATGTATTGTCTGTAAAAGACAATACATGGATGGCTGATATGCTGCTTCTCATACTGCAACATGTAAAGATTAGCGTATGACAGAGCTACATTGGACCCCATTGATGTTCCCAAAGTTTGCAGGAAGAAAGTGTCTTGAAACCTGAAATAGTTTTTGGCAAGAGTCAACGTAAGTAAATCACTACAAAGAGTCCAGGAAAAACCAGGTATATTACTATCTCTCTGGACAAAAATAATGCTTTGTAAAACCTAGAAGACAACCCAGACGAATTATCAAACCAAAAAACTTGAACACTGTTGACTCCAGTGGTAACTCATCTCATCTGATACTGAGGAGCCCACCACTTCTCAGACACCCTCTAAGACTCAGACACAACACCCTGAAACTGAGGTTCCTTTTTTAGGCATACCGACCAGATCCAACAGAAGAGGAAGGGGAGGAAACACCCACACCCTAGGAGGGGCGGCAAACATCAGGGATCATTTAAAACCACCATCAATTCCGAGACAGTAGTCTTTAACTTAAGCGATAGAGCCCTGTCTATTGCAGAAACATCATTACTAGCAAAAGGTTTCACTTTTGTCCCTACCACCAGACCTAACAAGTTCAATCTAGAGGTGGACATAAACAGGTTCCAGAGAAAACTCAACTTGAAGAATTTCTTTAAAGAACAGGAACACCTCAGTATATCTAGTCTGAGGCCTAGAAGCACCTTTGAGTCCCCCAATATGGATGCAGCCATTAAAACCTTCACACACAGAGCGATGACAGAAACCAACACCTTCATTCCCAAGACTAAAAACTCCAGTCTCTCTGGTCCAGAAGTGAAAGTTCTACACACCCTATCCAAAGATCCAAATCTGGTCATTAGACCAGCATACAAGGGAGGGGCAGTTGTTGCACTTAACACTAAGGAATGTATCTCTGAAATCTTAAGACAACTCTCAGATAAACAGACTTATCGGGCCTTACAAGGCGATCCCACCCAGACTTACAAAAAATTCATTGACAACATTCTGAACAGTGCAAACAATAATAGATATACCACCAACTCTTTGTTTCAACACATGACAGTAAAACACTGTCTGTCCTATCATTTATTTTTTACTAAAAATCCATAAAAAACAGTTTCACCACCGGAATGTCCCATAATCTCTGCCAGAAGCTCACTGTTGCAGCCATTATCCACCTTCCTTGACAAAGAACTTCAACCAATAGTAAGGTCAATACCCTCTTTTCATAAGGACACCTCTGACCTATTATGTTCAATTTCCAAACTTACAAATATTGGCCAGGATGACATTTTGTTAACAATGGACATCGACAGCCTCTACATGGTGATTCCCCATGAGGGAGGAGTAGAGGCTGTAGAATCAGAATTAACTACCCAATATCCATTGGACTTTTTGTGTGATTTAATTACGTTGACTCTTACCAAAAACTATTTCAGGTTTCAAGTTACTTTCTTCCTGCAAACTGCGGGAACATCAATGGGGTCCAAAGTAGTGCTGTCTTACACTAACCTTTACATGTTGCAGTATGCCCCAAAGCAAGACACCCTAGGCTAGAGATTAGCTCTTGGGTAGACAATCTTTGAATCTTAAGCTAAGGTCTACAACGCCTATTACAAACTAATGGCTGGTTGGGAATGATGGTAGTTTAGCTGCCTAAAACTGGAGTTCCAAAGATTGTCTTAGCCTATTAACTGAAATACTAAAATATCCCTAGCAAACTACCCAGCACAGAGGCATACACATGTCTGAGTCAATTAAATAGAAATATTACAAGATCCCTAGTAAACCACGCAATACAGAGGTATACACTTGCTTTACCTTATTAAATTGAAACACTAAAATATTCCATGCAAACTGCCTAGTACAGAGGTATACACATAAAAAATAATATTATTAACATTTAATATTAATGGTTATGGTTTTGGATAATATTAGAGCATAGGGTTAAAGGTTAGGTTTTGAAAATCAAGTTGCGTAAAGGATTATATTTTAGGTTATTGATTTAGTATTAAGATATTGTGTAAGTAATGCTTTTTTTCTTACAGCATTCATACACACTTGGATAAAATGCAGATTAGTAAAATGGAGTGATCCATCAAGTAGCAAATGGCTGAATGACTAATGAAATCAGAGAATTTCCTTAAGTATAACCACATTGTATTTGTCACTCGCTTATTCATCACATGACATATACCAAATAGCTCTAAGAATTATCCACCAGCTTCAGGGTGGAGCATCCCACAAAAAATTATGGGGGGAGGGCAACACAAGCACACACATAAGTTGCTTACATACATCATATACGCCAAGATAGGTAAATATGACTGACCATTGCTAAATACTGGATGGTATTTGTCAAAGATCACAGTAAAGAACAGTGTATCTGATAAGCAGCTTAATGAATCCTGGCTATATTGTGGGCATTAAGCAGTTCTGAATGTAACATATATGTGATAAATCTGAAGATCAGTAACATCATATTGCTCGTAACAACAGCTAACTGTTGGTGTAGTAGTGCAATATGATTTTATAACAGCTGACACAATGCAGGTAACTGTTCAAGAAAAATATACACAATATTTATAATAATAGAATAACATAATACATGACATTTTTACAGCTTAATGTGTATTTAAAATAAATAGATAAATATAAAGGAATGATGTTGGTATCATGGAGGATTATGAGAGCTTTACTATAGGAAACCTAAATCCGTTTTATGATGATTAAACAACCTCTAATCAAATGTTATTTCCTGGAAGATAACTCCTCACATCACAGTGTTTGATCAAAACATTAAAGGAGGGACAAACAACCTATGGCCCTCCAGTTATTCTGGACTATTACTCTTATCTTCCCAGGCCAACAGCTGGCTGGCTGAGAATTTTGAGAATTATAGTGTTCATCAGCTGCAGAGCCTCAGCTTGGCTATCCCTGCATTAAATCAAGGCTTCAGTCTGCAAACTCTTCTGTTGCACTTCTTTCCTTAATGGGAATGTTCCCTTGAGATGAGCAACCTAGCAATGAAAGTGTTAAAGAGGCAGTTTATGAGAAATGCACTGTGCAGGGATACATTACTCTCTTACCTGTTTCAGTGCTGGGTTGCTCACCTTATAGAACATTGCTTTAGGCCCCATTAATAAATTTTGTGGGAAAATCATTTAAACAAATAAGAATACAGACCTTGGTAATGAAAACTGGTTGTTCAGGTGTGCAGATATATTGTATTTCAATACACAGCACTTCATTGGTTCATATCATTGCAGGCTGATATAGCTATATTTCACTCTCCTTCTAAGTATTGGCAGATGGCTTGAGAGGAGTTGAGGTGCCACTTATCAATTACATTCTAATTGGCACAATTTGTGCTTCAATCAATCTCTAAACATTGGAGGATGTTTAACCATTATTTTTAATTTGCCAATTCAAATGTTATATTTTATTATTATTTTTTATTTTAACCCATCATCTTATCTATATGTGTACACCATTACCTAGATGGTAGGTGGGTGGGAATAGTGCTGAATAGGGATTTTTCTCTTCTTTTAATTTATGTTTGAATATCACAATCCCAGCAGTCCCTCATTACTTCATTGCCTTCGATACTCATTTGACAGAGGTGCATCATTCTTTCTTTGGTGTAATACTACTGGTGCTGAGTGCTGAAGTGTAGAAATCCACAGCTTAAAGTAAAAGTTGCCAGCAGTCTGCCTGAGCACCCAGTGCTCAGTTGTTAGACCTGGTGGTGAAGACACATATTCCTGATTGCTGCTTCCTGATAATTTGATTCTCTGGTTGACACTGGCTTATTCTAGTGTTTTCAGTATATTTCCTTTTCTTTCATTTACATTATATGTTATATATACACAGACACATTACCCAGTCTATATGCATGACATTTCAAACACCTATATTTAGGTAGAGCACCACTAGTTGTATTTTGACCTTGGCTTGTACCATAACTTCACTTATACTCCGTCTGTCTTGAACTTGGCTTGTACATTGGCTTGTACATTGACTTAGTTTGAACTCCGCTCACGTTGACTTATTGGCTTGCCTTCTATGTCTCCTGCTCTAGTACTTCTGCTTTCCCCAGACTACCATTGTACTTATCCTGATGTAGCACCTGGCTCAAGTAGGGCTTGGATTTCTGGCTTCTCATACAGCAACTTTAATACAGTTTTGACCATGGATAGGGTACACTGGTTTCTGGCTCCTCTCCCCAGCCCCGTAGTCAAGCTTTGCTCCCTACCCTCCTCTGTAGAGTCTGTGAGCCTTAAGTTTCCTTTCAGTCCTTTTGAGACATGGAGGAGGAAAATATTTATGGTGACCTGATGACATCAGTAATTCATCAACAATGATCATAACTGCAGTCCCAATTGTCATAGATGGTGGCAACGCTGCAAATTTCTCATTCACATTATCATCAATCTCAGTGCTATTACCACCATTACATGTACTGTATTCTCTGTTTTATAGATGTTTCCCTTCTGCTTTTTGATATTCATATGATATTAGATTCTGGTTCATTTTTAAAAAATATACATCTACAGAAGGATGAAAAGATTTCCATGAATGATTTGTGCTGTCTAACAGAAATCTCTGTGGTAGAGCTTAACATAACATTACATCCATTACTTTCTACAGTATGAATCTGTGCAAATAGCTGTGAGCGTAGATTCCTCTAATATTGCTTCACCACCAAATCTCCCCGCACATGTTTACTAACAAAGACGTGTCTGAAAACCAATTATATGGTTAACAACAACAGCACACTTGGGTCATTGAAACTGCCCCAGTTGCGGTATGTAGAAACCTCTTCATGATCAATATATGTAGGAAGCTCCTCCCACAACACAGTAATATAATATACAGCAAAACAAAAAAGAGGGCAGCCATTAGGGTTATAACATTAAGATTAGTGTTGAGCGAGCATGCTCGGCCGATGCTCGGATCGGCTCGAGCATCGCTCTGCTCGGCACATGGCGGTACTCGTACGAGTACCGCATGTGCTCGCCCGCCATGTTCGGGTCTCCTCCCCGCACGTTTCGTGGCTGCTGCGCAGCCAATAAACGTGCAGGGAGGCTCTGACATCAGTGTAATGCCAGCAGCCATGTTGGCTGCTGGCATTACACTGATTGGCTGGCCAGAACCCGTGGTCGGGTGCTGTATAGCACCTGACCAGCGAGTTCGGCTCAGTCTTAGCCAGGGAGAGATGAGGATAGGAAGGGAAAGTCAGTGTAGGGAGAAGACAAGCAAATTTGTGAAAAAAAAGACCCAAAAGTCCTTTTTAGGACTACTGTGTGTGGGGGCAGCAGTTTATTTTGTGTGGGGGGAAAAAAACAAAAAAAAAAAAATTCATATATTCTGTTTAGTGTGCAAAGTTGCAGATTAGAGCACATTCTGTTTAGTGTGCAAAGTTGCAGATTAGAGCACATTCTGTTTAGTGTGCAAAGTTGCAGATTAGAGCACATTCTGTTAAGTCTTCAAACTGTAAAATATCAAAGTCACATATTCCATTCAGTGTGCTTCGCCGCAGTTTAGCAGCACATTCTGTGTACTGTGCAGAGTTGCAGAATAGGAAGAAATACTGTTAAGTCTTCAAACTAAAATATCAAATTCACATATTCCATTCAGTGTGCGTCACCGCAGTTTAGCAGCACATTCTGTGTACTGTGCAGAGTTGCAGAATAGGAAGAAATACTGTTAAGTCTTCAAACTAAAATATCAAAGTCACATATTCCATTCAGTGTGCTTCGCCGCAGTTTAGCAGCATATTCTGTGTACTCTGCACAGTTGCACAATAGGAAGAAATACTGTTAAGTCTTCAAACTAAAATAAAAAAAGTCACATATTCCATTCAGTGTGCTTCGCCGCAGTTTAGCAGCATATTCTGTGTACTCTGCACAGTTGCAGAATAGGAAGAAATACTGTTAAGTCTTCAAACTAAAATATCAAAGTCACATATTCCATTCAGTGTGCTTCGCCGCAGTTTAGCAGCATATTCTGTGTACTCTGCACAGTTGCAGAATAGGAAGAAATACTGTTAAGTCTTCAAACTAAAATATCAAAGTCCCATATTCCATTCAGTGTGCGTCACCGCAGTTTAGCAGCACATTCTGTGTACTCTGCACAGTTGCAGAATAGGAAGAAATACTGTTAAGTCTTCAAACTAAAATATCAAAGTCACATATTCCATTCAGTGTGCGTCACCGCAGTTTAGCAGCATATTCTGTGTACTCTGCACAGTTGCAGAATAGGAAGAAATACTGTTAAGTCTTCAAACTAAAATATCAAAGTCACATATTCCATTCAGTGTGCGTCACCGCAGTTTAGCAGCACATTCTGTGTACTCTGCACAGTTGCAGAATAGGAAGAAATACTGTTAAGTCTTCAAACTAAAATATCAAAGTCACATATTCCATTCAGTGTGCGTCACCGCAGTTTAGCAGCATATTCTGTGTACTCTGCACAGTTGCAGAATAGGAAGAAATACTGTTAAGTCTTCAAACTAAAATATCAAAGTCACATATTCCATTCAGTGTGCGTCGCCGCAGTTTAGCAGCATATTCTGTGTACTCTGCACAGTTGCAGAATAGGAAGAAATACTGTTAAGTCTTCAAACTAAAATATCAAAGTCACATATTCCATTCAGTGTGCTTCGCCGCAGTTTAGCAGCATATTCTGTGTACTCTGCACAGTTGCAGAATAGGAAGAAATACTGTTAAGTCTTCAAACTAAAATATCAAAGTCACATATTCCATTCAGTGTGCTTCACCGCAGTTTAGCAGCATATTCTGTGTACTCTGCACAGTTGCAGAATAGGAAGAAATACTGTTAAGTCTTCAAACTAAAATATCAAAGTCACATATTCCATTCAGTGTGCTTCGCCGCAGTTTAGCAGCATATTCTGTGTACTCTGCACAGTTGCAGAATAGGAAGAAATACTGTTAAGTCTTCAAACTAAAATATCAAAGTCACATATTCCATTCAGTGTGCTTCGCCGCAGTTTAGCAGCATATTCTGTGTACTCTGCACAGTTGCAGAATAGGAAGAAATACTGTTAAGTCTTCAAACTAAAATATCAAAGTCACATATTCCATTCAGTGTGCTTCGCCGCAGTTTAGCAGCATATTCTGTGTACTCTGCACAGTTGCAGAATAGGAAGAAATACTGTTAAGTCTTCAAACTAAAATATCAAAGTCACATATTCCATTCAGTGTGCGTCACCGCAGTTTAGCAGCACATTCTGTGTACTCTGCACAGTTGCAGAATAGGAAGAAATACTGTTAAGTCTTCAAACTAAAATATCAAAGTCACATATTCCATTCAGTGTGCGTCACCGCAGTTTAGCAGCACATTCTGTGTACTCTGCACAGTTGCAGAATAGGAAGAAATACTGTTAAGTCTTCAAACTAAAATATCAAAGTCACATATTCCATTCAGTGTGCGTCACCGCAGTTTAGCAGCACATTCTGTGTACTCTGCACAGTTGCAGAATAGGAAGAAATACTGTTAAGTCTTCAAACTAAAATATCAAAGTCACATATTCCATTCAGTGTGCGTCACCGCAGTTTAGCAGCATATTCTGTGTACTCTGCACAGTTGCAGAATAGGAAGAAATACTGTTAAGTCTTCAAACTAAAATATCAAAGTCACATATTCCATTCAGTGTGCTTCGCCGCAGTTTAGCAGCATATTCTGTGTACTCTGTACAGTTGCAGAATAGGAAGAAATACTGTTAAGTCTTCAAACTAAAATATCAAAGTCACATATTCCATTCAGTGTGCGTCACCGCAGTTTAGCAGCACATTCTGTGTACTCTGCACAGTTGCAGAATAGGAAGAAATACTGTTAAGTCTTCAAACTAAAATATCAAAGTCACATATTCCATTCAGTGTGCGTCACCGCAGTTTAGCAGCACATTCTGTGTACTCTGCACAGTTGCAGAATAGGAAGAAATACTGTTAAGTCTTCAAACTAAAATATCAAAGTCACATATTCCATTCAGTGTGCGTCACCGCAGTTTAGCAGCATATTCTGTGTACTCTGCACAGTTGCAGAATAGGAAGAAATACTGTTAAGTCTTCAAACTAAAATATCAAAGTCACATATTCCATTCAGTGTGCTTCGCCGCAGTTTAGCAGCATATTCTGTGTACTCTGCACAGTTGCAGAATAGGAAGAAATACTGTTAAGTCTTCAAACTAAAATATCAAAGTCACATATTCCATTCAGTGTGCTTCGCCGCAGTTTAGCAGCATATTCTGTGTACTCTGCACAGTTGCAGAATAGGAAGAAATACTGTTAAGTCTTCAAACTAAAATATCAAAGTCACATATTCCATTCAGTGTGCGTCACCGCAGTTTAGCAGCACATTCTGTGTACTCTGCACAGTTGCAGAATAGGA
Source organism: Rhinophrynus dorsalis (assembly GCA_037306005.1). NCBI lineage: Eukaryota > Metazoa > Chordata > Amphibia > Anura > Rhinophrynidae > Rhinophrynus > Rhinophrynus dorsalis. The sequence continues at coordinate 226,059,274 of CM074724.1, forward strand.
AGAAATACTGTTAAGTCTTCAAACTAAAATATCAAAGTCACATATTCCATTCAGTGTGCTTCGCCGCAGTTTAGCAGCATATTCTGTGTACTCTGCACAGTTGCAGAATAGGAAGAAATACTGTTAAGTCTTCAAACTAAAATATCAAAGTCACATATTCCATTCAGTGTGCGTCACCGCAGTTTAGCAGCATATTCTGTGTACTCTGCACAGTTGCAGAATAGGAAGAAATACTGTTAAGTCTTCAAACTAAAATATCAAAGTCACATATTCAATTCAGTGTGCGTCACCGCAGTTTAGCAGCACATTCTGTGTACTGTGCAGAGTTGCAGAATAGGAAGAAATACTGTTAAGTCTTCAAACTAAAATATCAAAGTCACATATTCCATTCAGTGTGCTTCGCCGCAGTTTAGCAGCATATTCTGTGTACTCTGCACAGTTGCAGAATAGGAAGAAATACTGTTAAGTCTTCAAACTAAAATATCAAAGTCACATATTCCATTCAGTGTGCTTCGACGCAGTTTAGCAGCATATTCTGTGTACTCTGCACAGTTGCAGAATAGGAAGAAATACTGTTAAGTCTTCAAACTAAAATATCAAAGTCACATATTCCATTCAGTGTGCTTCGCCGCAGTTTAGCAGCATATTCTGTGTACTCTGCACAGTTGCAGAATAGGAAGAAATACTGTTAAGTCTTCAAACTAAAATATCAAAGTCACATATTCCATTCAGTGTGCGTCACCGCAGTTTAGCAGCACATTCTGTGTACTCTGCACAGTTGCAGAATAGGAAGAAATACTGTTAAGTCTTCAAACTAAAATATCAAAGTCACATATTCCATTCAGTGTGCGTCACCGCAGTTTAGCAGCATATTCTGTGTACTCTGCACAGTTGCAGAATAGGAAGAAATACTGTTAAGTCTTCAAACTAAAATATCAAAGTCACATATTCCATTCAGTGTGCTTCGCCGCAGTTTAGCAGCATATTCTGTGTACTCTGCACAGTTGCAGAATAGGAAGAAATACTGTTAAGTCTTCAAACTAAAATATCAAAGTCACATATTCCATTCAGTGTGCTTCGCCGCAGTTTAGCAGCATATTCTGTGTACTCTGCACAGTTGCAGATTTGCAGCACATATTCCGTGTAATATGAAGAAGGCGGGTAAAAAGGGACGGGGAAGTGGACGTGATCCTGATAGTTCAGGGCGCGGGTCAGGACGCGGAGAAACTGTGCCTGGTGCCAGAGCACAAGAAAGAAAGACATCCACCATACCTAGCTTCATGTCTCATTTTACAGGGCGTTGCAGGACATCACTCTCGAGGTCCGACCACTGCGAACAGGTGGTCGGTTGGATGTCAGCTGATACTGCTTCCAGTCGGTTAAGCACCACCCTGTCTTCCACCAAGTCCACTCTCAGTAGCCAAGAGTCTGGTCAACATAATCCTCACTCTGATCATCCTTCCTCCCACCATACACGGTCTGGTCAAAGAAGTGATCCCACACTGGAATATAGTGAGGAGCTCGTCTCATCACCAATCCTTCATTTGACCCTCTCTCCAAGCACGCTTGCAGAGGAACATGACATCTTGTGCCCTGATTCACAACCTCTAGAGGGTACCCAATCACAAGAAGATGACAGATGTGAACGGCATTTAAGGTCAAAGGAAGTAGTGGATGATGATGATGATGATGAGACACAGTTGCCATTAAATCAACCACAATTACTGTCTCAAGACCTTGTTGAGGAGGATGATATACAGTTGTCAATGACTGAGTATGTGGTGGGATCAAGACATGAGGAGGATGATCAGAGTGAGGAAGTGGAGGAGGACTTGGTGGACGATGAGGTGACTGACCCCACCTGGGAAGGTGTAGAGCCGAGCGATGACAGCAGTCCTGAGGGTGAGCCATCTGCAGCACCGCAACAGGCTGGAAGAGGCAGTGGTGTGGCTACAGAAAGAAGGCGGACCGCACCAAACCGGCCCGCAAATGTTCCACGGAGCACCCCCTTGCGTAAATCTACCTTGCCAAGGGGTAGGTGTTCCGCGGTATGGCGTTTTTTTAAGGAAAGTGCGGACGACAAAAGAATTGTAGTTTGCAACCTGTGCCACACCAGAATGAGCCGAGGCATGAACACTAGAAACCTCACCACCACCAGCATGATCCGACACATGGCATCCAAGCACCGTAGTAAGTTGGAGGAACGCCTGGATCGCCCATCTGTGTCTGCAGGCCACACCACTTCCTCCTCTTCCCCTGTTTTCGGTGCCGGCCAATCGCCTGTCGAAGGCGCAGGCCCGCATACCTCCCGCCCTGCACCTGTACCATCTGAAGCACCATCAGCGACCACATCCACTTCCCTGTCCCAGCGCAGTGTCCAAATGTCTTTACCCCAGGCATTTGAGCGCAAGCGAAAATACCCAGCCACCCACCCACAGGCCATAGCACTAACCTCACACCTTTCCAAATTACTGGCCATCGAAATGCTGCCATTTAGGCTTGTGGACACTGAGTCCTTCCGCAGCCTGATGGCAGCAACTGTCCCTCGGTACGCGGTCCCCAGCCGCCACTACTTTTCCCGGTGTGCCATCCCCGCATTACACCACCATGTGTCCCGTAACATCACCCGTGCCCTGACCAACGCAGTTACTGGGAAGGTCCACTTAACGACTGACACATGGACAAGTGCTTGTGGTCAGGGACGCTACATTTCCCTGACGGCACACTGGGTGAATGTCGTGGAGGCTGGGAGCGACTCGGACCCTGGGATGGCACGGGTGCTACCCACGCCGAGGATTGCGGGCCTTACCTCCATCAGGGTTTCCGCCAGCACCTACGTTATTGGCTCCTCCGTTTCCACCTCCGAATTCTCTGCACGCAGCGCCACTCCCCCATCAGCCGGTAGCTGGAAGCAGTGTAGCACTGCAGTGGGGAAGCATCAACAGGCCGTGCTGAAGCTGATCTGCCTTGGGGACAAACAGCACACGGCCTCAGAGCTGTTGCAGGGGATTAGTCACCAGACCGAGCAGTGGCTCTCGCCACTCAACCTGCAACCAGGCATGGTTGTGTGTGATAATGGGCGTAACTTGGTGGCGGCTTTGGAGCTCGGCAAGCTCACACACGTACCATGCCTAGCGCATGTATTTAATTTAGTGGTTCAGCGATTTCTAAAAACCTACCCCAATGTGCATGATCTCTTGACCAAGGTGCGCTGCGTGTGTGCACATTTCCGTAAGTCATCTACAGCTTCAGCCGGCCTGTTGAAGCTGCAGCAGCACTTACAATTGCCAGCTCACCGGCTGCTGTGTGACGTGAGCACGCGCTGGAACTCCACCTTCCACATGTTGGCCCGGCTTTGTGAGCAGCAGAGGGCAGTAGTGGAATACCAGCTGTTACACGGTCGTCGCCTCTCCGTTCAACTTCCTGTAATCAGAAGTGAGGAGTGGGAATGGATGTCAGACCTCTGTGAGGTTTTACGCAATTTTGAGGAATCGACACAGATGGTGAGCGGCGATAACGCTATTATCAGTGTAACCATCCCACTTCTGTGTCTACTGAAACGCTCGCTGCTCACAATTAAAACTGACGCTTTGCATGTGGAAGAGGTGGAAATGCGGGAGGAAGAGCTTACACAAGGTGGTAGCCAGAGCACCCTCACTTCGTCTTCTCAGCGACAATTGGAGGAGGCGGAGGAGGAGGAGGAGGAGGAGGAAGACACGGTTGCCTCCGCTACAGAGGGTAGCCATGGAACTTTAGTTCCATCTCTTCAGCGTGGGTGGGCAGAAGAGGAGGAAGAGGATGAGGAGATTGAGAGTCATCCTCCTGGTGAGGACAGCGAAATATTGACTGTTGGTACTCTGGCACACATGGCTGACTTTATGTTAGGCTGCCTTTCCCGTGACCCACGCGTTATACGCATTTTAGACAACACAGATTACTGGGTGTTCACCCTTCTGGACCCCCGCTACAAAGAGAATTTCTCATCTCTCATTCCTCCGGTGGAGAGGACAAGCAAAATGGTGCAATACCAGAAGGTTCTTGTTGAAAAATTGCTCCAAAATTTTCCATCTGACAACGCTGGCGGCAGAGTACGTGCTACCTTGGCCAACAGAGAAGGGGAGAAAAGGGGAGCACACAGCAGTTCCGACAAAGGCAGGGCAACACTCTCCGAGACGTGGGACACCTTCATGACACCCCGCCAGCACCCTCACCCTGATGCGCAGCCTAGTGTCACAAGGAGGGAAAAGTTTTGGAAGATGGTGAAGGAGTACGTAGCAGACCGTGTCAGCGTCCTCAATGATCCCTCTGTGCCTTACAACTACTGGGTGTCCAAGCTGGACACGTGGTATGAACTGGCACTCTACGCCTTGGAGGTGCTGGCCTGCCCTGCCGCCAGCGTTCTGTCTGAGCGGGTATTTAGTGCTACTGGTGGCATCATAACAGATAAGCGTATCCGCCTTTCCACCGACAATGCTGATAGGTTGACACTTATAAAAATGAACAAGGCCTGGATTTCCCCTGACTTCTCCACTCCACTGGAGGAAAGCCCTGGGGGAACATAAACTCACTTTATATATGTTATTTACAATGATGGGAATACTCTGTATTCCCATTCACCCCTTCCACCCAAAAAACGGGTATATGGTTGACTCTTAATCTTCTCATCCTCCTCCTCCTCTTCCATATGCCCTGTGATATAATTTTTATATAGGGCCAGCTCACCAGCGGGCCCTGTGATATAATTTTTATATAGGGCCAGCTCACCAGCGGGCGCTGTTTGACAATTTTTTTATAGGTCAGCTCACCAGCGGGCCTTCTCATATAATGTTTTATTGGGTCAGCTCTCTAGCGGGCCCTCTCATATAATGTTTTATAGCGTCAGCTCACTAGCGGGCCTTCGCATATAATATTTAGGATGGTCAGCTCCGCAGCAGACCCTCACCCATAATGTTTTAGATGGTCGGCTCAGCGCACGTTTCCCTCTTAATCATGGCCCCAGTTCAGAAAAATCGAGGAAATTTTTGGGAGAATTTGCCTCTGCGCACGTTTCCCTCTTAATCATGGCCTCAGTTCAGAAAAATCAAGGAAATTTTTGGGAGAATTTGCCTCTGCGCACGTTTCCCTCTTAATCATGGCCTCAGTTCAGAAAAATCAAGGAAATTTTTGGGAGAATTTGCCTCTGCGCACGTTTCCCTCTTAATCATGGCCTCAGTTCAGAAAAATCGAGGAAATTTTTGGGAGAATTTGCAGATGATATACAAGTAAATATACAGCAAATACTGTTTGGTAACAATTTTTCGCCTAAAGTCGTTTTTATTTTCCTTTTTGTGTGTTTTACGGTCAGTCTGTAAAAATGGCGTACTACGGGCGAAAGATCGTTCCCAGCAGCGATGTTGGAGTCCAAGATGCATCCAGACATCCTCCCTATGCTGTCCCTGAACCATTTCTGTGGTGTTTCCATCATTTTCTTCCCTTTTCCTATGGACCAGGCACCCTCCCCTCATCAGAGCAGGGGGTGCCTGGTGTAATGCTCGAGTCCTCCCATTGACTTCAATGGGGCTCGGGTGCTCGGCCGAGCACTCGAGCCTCCGGGGGTGCTCGGTCAGAGCACCCGAACACCCGAGCATTGGGGTGCTCGCTCATCACTAATTAAGATCATAAAGTGAAATATGATAAGAAATAAATTCACAGGTATTGGTTTTCAGGGGGTTGTAATACTCTAACCCACTGACAAGAAAAGTTATCTTGTTTCTGTCCAGGAACCTGTGACCACTGGATCAGATGCTTGGTAATAAAAAAGAGACTGCTCACCACTCAGAAAGTATCAATTAAAAAAATTAAAAATTTTAGAAAATATATAAAAACATCAGTTGATAAATATATTACATATATTATATACCCATATATTGTATTGTGGAACCTACACAGTAAAATATCAAAACAGGAAGTAGCACGATTACATTTCATATCACATTCCACAATGAAGTATCATTTTATCCTGAAGGACTGCAACATTCTGTTTTCAATGTAGAATCTGATCCCTGCCTAGACCAATCTTCAATCTGAGGAACTTTTACCTTCTGTTTTTAGAAAATGCCTCCAGCTTTTATTCTGAGGCAAAGGATTTTGTGACCTTTGGCACTGTAGTGAACCTAGGTTGATTATGATTGAGCTCCTGAAGAATTCAGTATAATAAATGTGTCTTCTCTGCTTAAGAAGACACGTTCTTTGCATGTCTCTATGTTTTACCTTCTTTTCACTTAATGGCATTATCTACACCATATATAAATGAATACAATGTAATTTTGACATGCAGCTCCTCCATAATTATCCTTCATGTTGCATAATCCCAAGGAACAAGATGGCATTTTATAAACAATGGAGACAATATTTAAACTAACAAATAAATGTGTTACTCTACCTTGCAGTCTGTTTTGTGGCTAAATGCTTTCTAAGTATTTACCCCGTGACTAGAGATAAGTGAAACACTTGCTCAGAACTTGAGTTTGCAGTGAAACAGGCTGAATGACAGGTGAAGAGCTGATTTGCAAACCCCCAAAAGCTGATTTACTCATTAGATTTAATTAGGAATGGAGAAAAGTTAACTTTACAAATGATTAACATTTATCCATTAACTTTATCTGAATTTGGATCTCCTTCAGAAAAAGTGAACTGGATGTGCATATGTATATAATCAAAAGGATGACTGTTTCAAGATTCATCTTCATTGAAACACAGCCCTAACAGATGTAAGTTTTTTGCACCAAGGACTTTTCTGTCTCTTACGTTTGTTTTTCATAGTAACAGTTGTTAGACTCTCTGTCACTACAGTTTATTACTGTATGGAGCAGAGATGCAGGCTATGCTGGCACTTAATAAATGTAACCCTTTAGATGCTAGTAGAGATGAGCAAAACTGTTGAGATTCAGTTGACTTGATTGATTAAATGCATAAACACACACACACTCATCAATGCCTTTAACCCTTTGAGTATCAGAGGCTCACCCAGCGCGAAAGTTCAAAGAGGGCTGAAAATGTTGATGTCCTGTCGAGCAGTGTCGAAGGCACATAGATAGTATTCTCTAAATTGTCTATCAAATCACATCACCATCACTCCAACAAAAATATGCCCACATCGATATCAATCTGACAGGTTTGCAAATTTGCATTAATCACATCGATAATGATCTATTTCCATATGGAAATGAAGCATAATGACTCATTTCCATATAGAAACACTGAAAAATGAGACAGTTTAGTATGCAAGGGGTGTGTTGAGATATTAATGTGACACTTCAACACATTCACTAAACTCCGATAGCAGCCTTTGTTATCGGAGTTCACGATCTCAACTTCACCTACCCGAGGCTGGCAAAGTTGAGATCTCACTGTATTTTCCTATGCAGTAACAGCCCTCAATCAATCACAAGCAGGGAAGTCTGTGAACTGTTGTCTGTGTGGAAGGGATTTCCTCCCTTCACATATCACCAACTCTATGACAATTCTGAAGTTGAACAGCATTCTCTCTGCTTCCCTGCTTGGCCAGTAGGGGAGCAGAGAGAACAGTTTCAACACCATGGACAGCATTGAGTGCCATTAGGATGTGCATTGCTCACCCCCTATGGCACTCAAAGGGTTATAATAATAGTACACCAAGCACTACACAATTATCCCCTAACCTATATATCATATATTATATATGTTGTGCACTCACAGGGGAACAAGACTGGGGGTCACACATCATCTATGGGAATTTGTGGCTACCACTTTCCCAGCCTTGTTCCCTTGCCCAATGGTATCTGTAGAACCCCATATACACTGCTTGTTCCCCACACTTGTTCTCTTGACCACTAGTAACCACAGATCCCCATGTATACTGTCTGACACTCTCTAGCCTTTTCTCCTTGTTCTCTTGACCACTGCTAGCCACAAATCCCCAGGGCCACTGCCTGGGTGCAGGCAATGTATATGGGGCTAACACACAATGGTGTTGTTTCCCATGCTGCACATGTTAGAAATCCGACATAGAGTTCCCCCCTGACATACTAACTGCCCTTTGTAATTCGACATATAGTGCTCCAATTGGAAATAATAACTTTCGCCTGTCAAATCCGACATATAGTGCTCCCATCCATAGTGCCTCCTTGTGTATGTATTGCTTACTTAACCCTTTGAGTACCAAATCCTGTCACTGGGTTTATTCATTCATGAGAAGCACATTGTTGCTCTTTCATGAATGAATTATTCACCCGTTTTTGAATGATGGCTGCACATCATTCGGGGAGCCCTGAAATCCATGACATGCCAGGACCGTCATGGTTCCTTATGGCAAGTTCACCCATGATGGCCGTGGCACGTCATGGGTCTGTAAGGGGTTAAGGTATAGTGCTCTGTTTTGTTTACAGTGAGGATAGGAGGTGTGACTAAGAAGTGGGCTTCAACAGAGATCATACAGCATACTACATACATAAGGCATATATAATCCTATATAATAATTCGTTAGGATGTTTGTCAGAAGCTGTCATGCACAGTAGAGACTGCCCGAACGCACAGGATGCTTGGAGCACAGAATGCTGGGAGTTCTGTGCTGGGTGCATTCTGTGCTTTCGAGCAGTCTCTACAGTGCATGACTGCGTCGGTGGCAGTAAACAGAGCAGGACTGGCCTCTTAACCCTTTGAGTGCCAGAGTGGTATTCAACGCATTGCAAAGCAATGCATTGCATACCCCTCTGGCACTCAAAGGGTTAACATCACCTGGACCTTGGCCCATGTACATGGGCTTTTACACTAGTACAAAATATAAACAGATAGATGCACCTGGAGGCAAGCTTCAAAATATATCACAATATACAGCATACAGCAGATATAATGTGAAAAATAAATATATAAAAACACCTGTGTGTTGTATTAAAAGCACCTATCCAGGTAAATCAATGTGTTAAACAAGTTAAAGTGGACCTGCCAGCCTAAAACAAGTTTAGTTTGTTGTACAGAAAATTAAAATTTGCCTGTATGTTGTAAAGGCCATTTTGTTCTTTAAAATAAATAGTGTTTGAGAAATGTGTTGGTGGCATATAGTAGCAATTTTTGCTAATTCCCTGAATGGTTTGGTAATAAGACAATACTTAGAGCTACTTCTGTTATTAAAAATGCCCCCAGTGTGTGGGCTCAGCCTAGATTCATTCACAGCACATTATACGTGGTACAACACAGAAACAAATCAGCATAAAGTGCCAGACTGTGCCAACAACATATACAAGCTAATTTTGAAACAGTTTATATTACCAACAAATGGCTGGTACATCATATAGGAGGGTTTTACTTGGTTTTAAAGTGAATTAAACTCATCCCTAAGGTGACAGGTCCATTTTAAAGGGATAGTATTACTTCTAAATTACTATCCCTCATATTGTAGCCCTTAATAAACTGAGTTAAACGACACCAGCGGCATCTCTCAAACCTTTATGGTTTAAGAGATAGCCGCTTTCAAAGTTTCCTCTCCCCTGCTGTCAGCGTTCTGCTGCCATCAGGGGAATCCGGTCCCGGGACAGGCGGAGGCTCTTAAACAGAGCCGATATCTCGTTATGGAAGGAAAAATGATTCATTGAAACAGTCTTCTATGTGTGCTTGGTTACCATGCACATGTAGAAGACTGTTTCAGTTAATCATTTTTCCTTCCATAACAAGATATCGGCTCTGCTGAAGATCCTCCTCTTGATTCAGAGACTGGATTCTCCTGCTGGCAGCAGAACGCTGACAGCAGGGGAGAGGAAACTTTGAAAGCAGCTATCTCTTAAACCATAAATGTTTGAGAGATGCTGCTGGTGTCATTTAACTCATTTTATTAAGGGCTACAATATGAGGGATAGTAATTTTGAAGTAATACTATCCCTTTAATAGTAGCTGCTGAGGGATGATGGGAGTTGTTTTCAACAAAAGCTGAATTACCTCAGCTTGATCACCCCTGTTCTAAGGGCTCTATGTTCCAAAGAAAACTAGTATCAACAACCAACTGCACCAAAGGACACAAGCACAATTCCCATTGATTGAAATGGGGGTTTTACTCCCTGAATATTTGGGAGGTTTCCAACTCATTGCAAAGCAATGTATGATAGATTATCTATGTAATTCCTTTGTTAGATTGTTGTTACTACCTACAATGTGAGTGGTGGATGTCTACATATTTGGTTAGCCAGGGTGAATGAAGATGACAGGAATTACGGGGGGTAGGGGGGACATGTGCAGCTTTCGGCTATGCAGTTTGTAGTCAGATAGTTGGTATAAGCCATTTTAAATTAATGAGCATGAAAAAGAAGAAAACAAAACTGCGCAATCCACTCTAAGTGCAGTAAGTTGGACTTAGTATTTCAAGTAGAAAAGACATAAAGAAACCCCTTTATCAGGGTGCTCACATTTAAAAGATGCTCAGTCCACCTCTAGATATTTTTACCTTGACCAGATCTGACCTCCAGTCATGGTCACTCTCCTCAGTCTCCCTGCTGCTAATTCCCTTATCCTCCAAGAAAGTGGAAACCAGGCACACTTTGCAGACCATTCCAATTAAGTATTTATTTCTAGATAACACTATTTTGACTTTACTGAAGAGCCGCTGGCCAGTCAAATGACCAGAATCTCCTTCTGTCAGCCAGAGCTGGCGTCTGTGAAAATGGCAGGAGGGGGGAACTTTATAAGCTTATATCTCTCAAACTATACATGTTTGAGAGACGGGACCTACGTCATTGCGTTAATATTTTTTATATCTATAATATTCAACTTTTTTAAAAGCAACCATTACTATCCCTTTAAATACTGGGGTTCCAATGGATGATTCTTTGGTTTTCAGAGTTTCCTGGTTACCTCAGGCTCTATGTGTCTAAGAAGAATGCAGAAAATGCAATAGGCACATAACACTAAGGTAAAAGCCACATCAGAACAGCTTTGGTTGAATTTCTATATACTTGTTACTAGACTGAAATAATGCAGTGACATAAAACTAACTTAAATAATAAGAAATTTATTCCAAGCTGGCTTTAAGGCCCTTTTGGTAATATTCTTACAATTTGTAGCTCTGTTAGATGTCCAAATGCAATATGTTTTGTTATCCTTTCTTGCTCTAAAGTGCATCTGGGAGGGATTATATTATGCTATTGCTAAAAGTCAACATATCTACAGAAAAAAGCATCAGTATATCTGTTTCTGTTTCTTACAGTGCGAAAGATCAAAATCATAAAAACACAATATTGCAGTGATCTTTTTAGCCCTTTGGAGAACAGGTGAATAAAGAAAACAGACCCTCATAACATAGAATAAGAACTTTTGTCTCTCGGTTCAGTATGAGCCACTAACTTTGTCTTCATTATTCACTTGAGCTCATGGGAATATGACATTAGAAGTCCTCTGCAACTCATGTCAAGACTCTGGATATAGGGAGCAGCCAGAAGATTAGACCTCTGGATATCAGCTTCCTACACACAGTGCAGTAATATTCTCTTATGAGAAAATAGAAAGGGAAGATTGCATATCATTCTTACAGTCTTTACTGGAGAAATCCATTGGTTACATATTCTATTCCTTTCTCATATAACTGCATGAATTGACTTGTATCATTAAACAGTATAAAGAGCTGTTCATTTTCAATTATCAAATAAAAATGCACATCAATTTTGTGTGTAGGGAATATTTTATACAAAAATGAAAGACTATTATTTCAAGGTTGCAAAGAAGATAAAGGGGTACATGTTAAAATAGGTTAACACTTAAAAGACTAGAAGGGTGAAATGCATTGCACTGAATTGGTACAAAGAGATGCAGGAGTACCATATGCCATACATAATATATTTTGACTTACAAAATATTTTTTTCTATTTGGAGAAATAGTTCAAAATGGATTCAAAAACATTTTATTTGATTTCGGAACAAATTAAATTTAATCGACTTGGAATGCCTGCATGACTTTGAGTTCCAGAGAGGTACACAACGCATTTCTCTGAAATGCGTTGCGTACCCTCCGGCAGTCAAAGGGTCAATCATTATACATCTTTAATCATACATTTTGCAGTATATTTAATGTTGCCTTTTTTTCTTCTGTTTGGGTACATTTTTGCTACAAAGAAGAAGATAAGAAGACAGACGAGGAAGAGAAAGAAGAAGACGGAAGACTGAAGATGCAAGAAGAAGACAGACAGTGGATGACAAGTAAGTGATATTCAGCTCTGGGTGTTAGGTTAGTGTTAGATGTAGTATTGTTGCACTTCACTGTTAGGGGTGGTGTAGGATTAATGATTGGGTGTGTCTTGAGCTGAATCTAAGCCCATGCGCACCCTCCTCTCCCATCTTCTTACTGTGGCCAGGATGTGCATCCCACTTCTCTGAAAATCTATAACTCCCCCTTCCTTTGTCATTTGGCTATGAAAAGTGCATGACATTATGACTCTCAAGAACCTGACGCACCTTTTCTCTGGGGCCGAGCTTTCCTTAGATGCTATCTGGTCTCCTTGGTGCCTTTCGTATAATATACACTTATAGATACTAATAAAACTGCCCTCTCTATTCCCTCATTGGTCTGGTTGGTATCATAAGGCGTTCTCTCTCTTACTCTAGAAATGATTATAATTTGCTTATCCAATACAGACACTAGGTCATATCATAACTGAGAGCCTAATGGGCCTTTTGGCACACACACAAGACCACCTATCCTTATCCTTTCCACCCTCCCCTCTCTTCCTTGAGGATGGTTTTCCTCACTTTTGCCACTCATCATCTACCTCACTGGTTCTCACATTTTTCTCCTTTCTCTTTTCCAGTTCTCGTTCCTTATCCCTTTCTTCTCATTTTCTTCACCCTTTCCACCTGTTATGTCTCTCTACGGTTTTCTTATACATACTGTTGCCAATTATGCTAGTTGATTTTCAAATGTCATAGGCTGGTAAGCCCCTTTGTTATCTTGTATTATGTACCTACTAGTTGAAGAGCCCATTACACGGGCCACAGTGCCACTGGCAGCCGGTTGCGGGGCAGTCATGCGCAGTAGAGACTGCCCACACCATGGCTGATACAGAGCTGTATGCTCCTTCAGAGTGTCCAGCTCTGCGCATGACTGCAGTACGCACAGCAGTCTCTACTGCACATGATTGCATCATTACACACGTTTTAGCAAATTATTATATAGGATACATTGCTGAGATTTGTACATGTAGCTGTATATCTGTCTGTCCTATCTATGTAATACTGTTCTTATTTTCTCAATAAAATGTAAAAATTAAAATAAAAAACTAATTAATTTGATATTTGTTAACTGCAAGTAAGTGATATTTAAAGTTATTCACCTATTTAATTTGTGTTGTTAGCACTCCTTTAAATTTACTTAGCCAGTACATAATGCAATATTGGGCCCCAAGGCCCCATATTGATTTAATTAAGTGTATTTTGTCTTTTTTTTTTAGATTTTAATTTTAAATGCATTAATGATCCAATCACAGCTCCCTTTTTTTAACTATGCTATCTTAACATTTGGTCTCAAACCATACCACCAATTATTTATCTTTGATTGCTGTGCAAAACACAGAGCTATGACATATAGAAAGTTATGGTGTCTGTACAATTGATTCACACAAAAGGGGATATCAGATGTTTAGGGTGATCAGCACAAGTATGTAGAGGGGAGGTCAGGGAAGGTGGGAAAGTGTGGGCCTCCTGTTGTTGAATGGGATGTATGGTTGATATAAAAGCAAACCAACTGCTCCATAAGGGAGAAATAAATATCCCCAAGAACTCCTATTGAATTAAAAGGTGGTTAACCCCTTGAAAGCATTGCTCTCAAGGATTCAATAGGTTAAAATCCCAGTTTAATCTAATGGGACGTTTTATTTGTTCCACATGGATCAATTGGTTTGATCCAATATTGATCCTCATTTCTTTTGAGAATAATGCCCCACATGTCACTTTAAACAAAAATCTTATCAGACTTTACTGCTATTACTCGTGTAAGTTTACTTGAACATTAATAGCAATGCAGTTTGAGAGGACATACTGCAGGATGCTTAACATTTCAATTTCCTTGTCATTTTCCCATTTAATCAAATCAGTCCCTCAAAGTGAAATCAAAAACGCAATGGACCCAAATTCCCAGCATCAACCAAAGCCCAGACAGAGAAGAGGAAGCTGTGCTGTACTCTGCCACAGACACAGCAGAAAGAGATGAGCAGGTAAAATGGCTTCCTCCAGTCAGCATAGGCACATTAAAGGAGAACTACACCTACTTTACGTTAGCCATGAAATTGTAATAGCTCCCATGACTTTTTGCCCTTTTGCCTTTGCTCAAGGAATAAAACATTTTAGTCAGTCTCAAATGTCATGTGTGTAAATGGTAGCTGCAGGCAGTTTTTTTCAAACTAAAACAAGCAGAGCACATGCACCTATATAACCCTTTAAGGACTGAAATTAATGTTTTGCACACACCCTCTGGTCTTTAAAGGGCGAAACGTTTGAGTGCCAGAGAGGTATCCAGTGCATTGCATTGCAATGCGTTGGATACCACTCTGCCACTTAAAGGATTATGATTACCACGGTGAGCAGAGTTTGAGATTCAGTGAGTCTGCTGGCAACTGTCATGTCTGCTTCTATGGATATGACTTTCTGTCTTTTGAGCAAAGACACAAGGCCAAAATCATTGGGGTCATTATAAGGCAAGTGGGATAGAGGGGATTGTTAGGAGATTCTAGTTCTCTCTTAGTACATAAGAATGAATAACATATGGGTAATTGTACATATATATATATATATATATATATTTATATATATATATATATATATATATATATATATGTACAAATATAGAACATTCTGTGTGAGAGGTAGCTGCATCTGGTATCCTTTTAAAAGGTTGCACGCAAAAGAGCATGTGACCACATAACACCTTAAACATATCGCCATAATTAAAATGGCGACATGAGAATCTCGCACTGCATGACAGCGTGAGATTCTCATGTAGCCTACTGAAGGGTCGCATACCATTTCTGTCAATAAGAAATCAGTTGCCTCTGCATTCAATTATGCTTTGTTGGGTTGCTTCCTGCACTCTGTTCATGTGCCCAGCTAATGTATTTCTCAGCAGTTGTGGGTGTGTGTAGGAGCCCTCATCCATTCTGAAACACAGACGTGCTAAGCTGGTTCCTCCTCAGCTATTTCATACCTCATTCATTTGCACTAAGCTCTTCCAGTGTCTGGAGTTCCCCATGCCTTAGTTACCAACTCCCATCAGTAATCATTTTTCGCAACTACTGCATGTTCTGCATGCAGAGAAGAGGAGAGAGAGCCATTGCAGCGCTCAGCAAGATGGGTAAGGATTATGGGAGTTGTAGTGCAACCTTATCCCAGTCTTGCTGAGCACTGCTGTGTGAAATTAAATAGCAGCAGAAGAACCAGCTTAGCATGTCTTTGCTTCAGAATGGATGAGGGACTCCTATACACACCCGCACCTGCTGGGAAATACATTTGCCGGGCACACGACCGAGCAGAATGCAGACAGCAACCTAACGAAGCATAATTGATTGCAGAGGCAACAGATTTCTTCTTGACACAAATGGTATGTGGCCTTTCAGCAGGCAAAATGAGAATCCTGCGCTGTCATGCAGTGCGAGATTCTCATGTCGCCATTTTTATCATGGTGACATGTTTAACCCTTTGTGTGCCAGAGTGGTACACAATGCATTGCTTTGCAATGCGTTGCGTACCCCTCTGGCACTCAAAGGGTTAATGCGTTATGTAGTCACATGCTCTTCTGCGTGCAACCTTTTAAAAGGATACCACTGCATTTTAGTATTGCTTTAGATATACAGAGCAAATTTTGTGGAATATGCAAAAAAAATGCATGTGACCCCATAGAACATCTTTGTAGGAGTTATGTCATATTTAGTAGTGAGACAGAATTCTCAAGTGAAAAATACTCCTGATAAATTAGACTTTTAGGTAAAACAACACTCTCAGCTCTTCAGTTCTTAACTCGCTGAGTGCCTGAGGGCTGTGCAACACAATTTAGTTTTGTATTTAGGACACAACATGAGCACTTTCTATTAGCAAAACATGTAATTTTAAAAATAAAGCCGCCCTGCAAGGAAGTTAATGTAATATTAATATACTAATAATGCAGTTCTATTTTATTATATTCCCTCTTGATTCCCAGAGGAGTTCAGTTAAATGGTACAGCTTTAATCAAAATACTTTGAAATGATGACTATTTGCCCTCAACCCCCCATCACTAAATTGTTACTGAGTCTAGACAACCTCACCTCTGGGAATTTAAAAGCTCTGAAATTCTATAAAGTACCAGAATAGTGATTTTGAAGTGTATTCTACAACAAGTTTGCCTACAATTTTAATTAATGTATAGATCTGTATCATATTGTTCAAGGAAGACTCATAAGTCTGAGAAGAATTGAACACAAATAAATAAATTAGAAATAGCTAAGAATATGACACAGTCACTGAAGCAAATTACTTTGGTTTCAATACTAGTTTGAGTAAAAGATCTTGCATTTAATATAGGTTGAAGGCGGTACTGTTTAGCTGTAGAACAAGCAGGAGCCTGGTAGAGTAAAAGTGATACATTTATTGGCTAACTAAGTGGTTCTAGAATGCAAAATTTCAAGACAACTTATACACTCATACAAATTGTTTTTATATTTAAATTCTTCTGGAAGTGAAATCCTTATCACCATTGTCTAATGTAAATTATTCCCTAGGCTCCAATAGAAGCATTTCTTTGTAGAGGCTAAGTGGTACAATATTTATTTCTCTTCTGCAACTGAGTTTTAACCCTTTGTGGTATGACCTAATTATATCCCATTCTGCACCTCCAACCCTGATTGTAACCCTTTGTGGTATGTACTCACTGCACCCCATTCTGAAGTTCCAACACTGATTTTCTCTCCCTACTGAGTTTAAACCCTTTGTGGTGTGGACTCACTGGGCCCCATTCCATTCCCTGAGGAAAAAGCAAGAGTCTACTTTGTAAAGTGTTGGAAAAGAAAGAAGAAAATTCATATGGAAAACTGATACATGAATTGTGTCATGAAATAATGCTCAGTGCGGAAGGAGCCGCCACATTTTCACTTGAGAGAAGTTAGAGTTATCACTAATAGTGGGAGGGGTGTTTTTGCTTGTTATAATGAACACACACAGATGCCAGCAATTCAGACCAAGGTAGCCGGTCCAATACCTACTTCAACATGGTCCAGAGTGAAATCCTGCATGAAAGAAGGTGATTCAAGGTGATAAGCTGAACAGTCCCTGAAACAGCAGTGGAAGATACAGTTAACACCTATAGAAAAAAATAAGAGGTGGTGTTTAAGCAGGAAGTGTGCCTGTATAAAAAATCTTGAGTTTCATACCATTTATTAACATGATGGATATATGGACATATTAACATTGATTGACATGTTCCAGGAGTTTTGAATTAAAGTGGAACTACCAACCCAAATAAAGTTAAACCCCAAAAATTACCCATCTGGCGACTAGCTGAACAATAGTACTAGTCACCAGAATAATTACCTCCTTATAGCTAAATTCTACTGCTCCTGAGACTGACGAACAGGCAACAGCACTTTAACCTTTTAAGGACCAGTGGTCCAGGGAAGTTACCTTTCCTTAAGGATCGCTTTGATTCTTGCCGACCCGCCGTACATGTGACCTGTTAAGGGTACCGGTGCATTGCTTTGGGTCTTAAGAGAGACCACTCCATTCTTGGAGCAGTCAATTTTAGGCCCCATTTTTGCTTAAAGTGCTCCCGGTAGAGCTCTGTAAGTAAAAAGTATGTGACGTGTTATGACCGTCATAGCATCATCTGGTCCTACAGGGGTTAAAAGAATCTGCGCACCTGCGCCGTCAGTCCCTTCTGTTACCATAAGGTACCTATCAATGCCTCCTAGAGCAGGCTGGGACTGACAGTGCAGGAGAGCAGACGTCACTATGCAAAGATGTCTGCACTGTTTCCTGTCTGTCAGTGCCGGGAGCAGTAGAATTTCTCTGTAAGGAGGTAATTATTCTGGCAACTAGTATTATTGTTCAGCTAGTCGCCAGATGGGTAATTTTTGGGGTTTAACTTTACTTGGATCAGTAGTTCCACTTTAAGCTCATTAGGTTTATTGTGTCCACTACCAAGAGATTGTTATCTTGTTATTGTATACATCTCTATCTATATAGGATTTTTATAGAGATTGACTTTTTAACAAAAAATGTTTTATGATGATCATCTTTTCTTTTTTTGTTTTGTATAGGGGCTATTTTTTATTTGAGGGGTTACTCTTAATTTCTGTGATGAATTTTCAGATACATTTATTCATTGTGTCGGCCATATGGTAGACTGAGCTGTATTGAAGATCAAAGAGGGCATCTATTCCTGAGTTGGCCTCCAATTGACAATATTTTCCTTGTGATGGATATTACACACATCCTGGGTTTTGTCCAGAGGTGTGGGGGATAATTATCACATGGGATTGCTATTACTTTATATCTGGTTTAACTATCAGAAGGACATTATTCTGTGATTCAGGCATATTGTTCTTTATAGAAGGGTCTGTATATTCCAGTTTGGGCTGTCATTATGTTCTCTTAGATGTGTTTGAGCAGATTATGGTCTGTTGTAAGTGCCTGGTCTAAAATATGGAGTTTTTCTGTAAAAGGATAGGACATTATGTTTATAAGGACACACCTACCAGTCATTTGGAGATACTGGTGACGTCTGAACTGGGATACGGGACTTTATGTTACCTCTAAAAAGAATGTAGGGATTATTTTTATTTTTTTTTCTATGGTAAGGTTGGGTTGTCCCAAAATTGTTCCACTTCCTTAATACATCTGACACTGTGTGTTTTACTGTCTTTTTTCATTTCTTTAATTGGATTGAATACCCCATTGGAATATTTAGAGATAGTTTATTGTCACTTTTTGGATAGGGTATTTCTAGTTCCTGAAGGATTGCTGTGATATAAACAAGTACTACTGTTTTATTTCAGAGGTGATTTGTCTGACGTTTCAGGGCTAGACTGTCTGTGTAGGTTGGGCCATACTCATTTGAAAACTGAAATGTCTTCTCTGTAATGGCAGAGAGTATTAAACTTGATTGCACAGCCCCTGATTAGGTACCAGTTTAAAAAGTTTGTTCAGTCTCTATGCTTTAGTCTCCCGAAGTGGAGAGACAATATGCTCCATTTCACTGATAAGGCCCATAATATGCCTAAACATATGTCTAGGATTGCTGTTTTTCTCATTCAAAGGAAAAATGCTGGACATTTTGTGAGCGGGACAAGTAAAATGAATATGGAAGATTCTCCACTCTTAAGTTGGGTAACTTTTTAAGTACAAATTATTTAAGTGAGTGCTTATCACAGTTCTTTTTATTCTATTGTTAGACCATGTTTCTAGTCCCTACTGCACCCCTATATTCCTAACATCTCTTCTACTGCACTATCATACCATATACATACATACTACAAAATGAACAGTTTGCTCATATAAACCTAACACATCCATTCATTTTCCTCTGCATACTGGGTCTAACTCTGTGGCTCAAGCATAGCAACACTTAGTATTTACACATTTTGCATCAATCCCTCCTCACTTCCTATAGAGTATAAGTTCCTTCAAGCAGAGCTCACAAAACCACATGCACATGGATCTGCTTACCCATACCAGATATGCAGATATATTAGAAAATATGAAAAAATATATTGTTGAAGTTGTTATAAAGCAGTGATTAATAATGATATCATGGAGTAACAAAAGCTTGTAATTCAGTAGAGAGTGACTTCCTGAAATTCAATAGATATCACGGAGTCCTCAGATGTAAATAATGATTTCTGCTGTAAATTGCTGTACTCATGATCATCCAAAAGTTATTATAAGATACAAGAAGAAAACAGGACATTCTTCTAAGTGCAAGTACTTATTTCCTATGCCCACTGAATATATACACAAGCAACTGACATCTTCCATTTTACACCATCTAGGTCTATGGAGAAGTCCTCCACCACCCACCAACCAATGGCATGAATATTTCATCTTACCCATATGGTGCAGATGGTTTTCTCTAGAATTGCAACTCTTTATTTTGATGACTATATTTGGGGTTTAACTCTCCATTTAATTGGAATGTTTATTTGCTCTACTTTGTCTTTATACATACTCCCCTTTCTCTGATTGAGGGGTGTGTATGAAAAGATTTGTGCACTAAAACCCATGCAAAAGAATGATGTTGTACACTTGGTCTGCCTAACATCTAAGTGCTAAACGTCTTTATGCAAATAAAAGCTGATTTGCTTTCTCCAAGGGATAAGCAGTGTGGGAATGTAGGTGCAAAAGGAATCAGCACAAAATCTTCCTCCTTCTTACACATGCTTTATGGATGGCTTTCAGGCTTTCTTGCATTAAAGTCTTATGCTCTCAGTGTTGTGTATGTTGGCATGTACTGACATGACATGATTACAGGCACTGGATTTGTAAGTTACATATCAGCCGCACTAGCCAATTTGTACTTTCTCTGCTAATGCTAACAATAGTCTACTTAGGTTGTGCCTCCTAATTTTTGGATAATATGAAACCAAGTTTGACCTTTTAATCTTTTGTAAAAATACCAATACATTTGTGTGCTAAAAAATGTACCTAACAGGAAAACTACATTTAGCTTCATTATAAGTGGCAGTTAAATAACCCATGGGCACGTGTGATATCTTACTTATGCAAAGCAAAGAAATTAATTTGTATTAATGATGTTACTCATAAATGATTTTATATTATCATTTAAGTATGCCATTATTAATCAGCTTATGCA
Organism: Rhinophrynus dorsalis; assembly: GCA_037306005.1. Taxonomy (NCBI): domain Eukaryota; kingdom Metazoa; phylum Chordata; class Amphibia; order Anura; family Rhinophrynidae; genus Rhinophrynus; species Rhinophrynus dorsalis. The sequence continues at coordinate 226,080,098 of CM074724.1, forward strand.
AGTAGAAATAGTGTATATGTTCTGGCACTTACTCAATCTACTTTCCCTCAGGGCTATACATTGCAACCTGCTTGACACATGATTAATCTCACGTTTCAGTAGGAAATGCTGGGAGGAAAAGTCTGCATAGTGACAAGAACACAGAAGGGACCCTTGTATATTCCAACCTATCACAATACTTTTATAGCAAATTTATAAACAAGAGCAGTAAAAAACACAGAGGTCATTGGTCAAGGGCAAGGACATCAGAAACAATCTGAATACTAAAGCATATCAGCTATATTTAGTTCACAATTTTTTGTGTTCAAGCCTAAATTTCTAATAAACAACTTAATTAATTAATTCCTTAGCTTCTAAAACCTCTTTGACGTTTACATATAGTTCTCAAAAGAGACTGCCCTGACTTGGGACTTTATCCTTTATTTACTTCTTGATTTCATAGCTGCATTTGATACTACGCAGACCACACTCTTTTATAGCAGGTTCTACAATCATTTAATATATGTGGTTTAGATTATTTCTGGTTATTATTTTACCCCTCATCTCCACTTAATCTCTTGAGAGGAACCTTTCAAGATTGCTCTGGTTTGGGAATTCCTACCTTCTATTATTATACTCAGTTGGCTTTAATAAATATTTTTATGCACTATATACCTCTATTTACATACCTAAATTTGTATTTACCTCTGAAACTCTGAACTATGAACCATATTTATTAGTTACTGGAATTGTAGTTGACATATTGACCGTTATGCTTCCTGTACTTTATTTAAATGCTGCTCCCATATTAGTTAGCAGGACCTATAGTCCCAGTGCTCTTAGAAAGCATGACCCACAGTCCAAATGTGAAAACTGATCAGTGTTAACAGAATAATGGCCACATACTAGGTGTGTTACTGATGTGTGAATTACTGGACAGTAAAATAACATTTTATTTATACATGTGGTGCAATATTTCTAAAGTAGAAACACTAAAATCTGGCATATACAAAATGGTAGCCATACAAAGAATACGTTTCATAATCAACAAGTGTCCAAACATAATTTATGATTGGGGTTACTCATCTCTTTCTCTACCCATAAACTTTGTTTGACTGAAACCTAACATTACTTTTTTCAAATTATTGAAAACAGGTGATTGTTTTACTGTCATACAACAGTGAAAATTCTTATGACTGGCAAATGCATTTCACATCTGAATTGATAAAACATTATTGTCACCAGTTCCTCTGTTGTTCATGTTACATCCTATGCTCTATTAATTTACCACAATCATTGATTCCATTCTATGTATGTATCTTTATTTATATAGCGCCATACATGAACACAGCACTAAACAGAATTTGAAATAATAAAATACAAAAATACAGAACAGAGTTAAGAGCATTAAGCTAAAGTGCGATCATTGCATTATTTTGGGGGGAAAGTGCAGCAAGGGAAACATACAATGGGAAAGGGACCCTGCCCCAAGGAGCTTACAATCTAATTCTATAAAAGCACATATCCATATCATCCACAAATAATTTTTTTATCTTCTCATAAAGCAACATGTCACCTACAAATTTCTCCTTCTTGCCTCCAATGTTCTACATTCCTCTGTGCCATGTTACACATCATTTATGACAAGGGTGTCAAACTTCTCTCCCAAAAGGCCAAGCCAGTAAATGTTTTGAATATCCCTAGTTTTGCATAGGTGATACAATAATTACATAAAGTGTGTTATATCATCTAAGCCTTATTTAATACATTGCCTTTACCCTTTGCAATGCATTGGGCATGCCTCTGGCACTTGAAGAGTTAAACAAGGTGTAGAAGAAACAAATGCCCCAGAATGTTAATGACTAATCCTATATTATAATTAACTAAGGATGTTTGTCAGAAGCTGTCATGCGCAGTAGAGATGGCTGCACGTGCTGCAGTCATGCTCAATACAGACTGCCAGCACCTCGGCTGATAAGGAGTGGGGGGCTCCGAATTCAGACCGGAGTCTTCTCTGCGCACCTTCAGGTGTGCAGAGAGGACTCCGGTCTGAATTCAGAGCACCCCGCTTTCTATCAGCTGCAGCAGGGGCAGTCAATACTGCGCATGACTGCAGCACTGCCGGTGTTGGTCTGTGTATGCAAGCTTTAAAACTAGTGTACTATAATTCCCTTGGAGCAAGTGGCATTAAGTGGAGGAATTTGGGCACACAAAGCTTAGTAAATAGGAAGGCACAACAAAAAATGTATTCCATCATATGATTTAAAACAGAATTGCTGTGGTGCATTCACCAAAACATTTTTTCCTTATAATGATAGGTTCCCAACATTGTAGTAAACATGTACCCTGATATGTCAGCTAGCTAAATGTTTGATATCAAACACTGTAGATATGTGATTTAATTCACTTGCAATGCAACTGAGGATTTCTCACTTTCTGCGTCTTACAAAGCAAGCAGAGAAATCCAGGAAGACAATACAGCAAAAACAGCTAGACTGGGTGGAAAATATGAAGAGATGAACATAGAATGAAAAGTGACAGGAGACAGATGAGGCCAAGCTTCAGTAGAAGTTGGGTTAAACGAGGTGCCCAGTTCTTCACTGTGCAGTTTGTCTCCATAGAATTGTTTTCTTTGTACCCTGGAGAGGCTTAATGGAGGCTCTTTACCTCAATCAGTGAGCAGGAACCTTCCTCACCTGAGATTGAAGAGTCTCTGTCTTCAGAGGCAAGAGAAGGAGGAGGGACATCTGCTGGGATATAAGCACTGAAACCTCTGGATTAATGATACCTACTAATTTCTTCTTATCACTACTCAGTAAAAAAATGCAATATTGCAAACTTAATGTGGCATTGCAGGAAATATCTTTTTCTATTTTTTTCATGGTGATTCAGAACAAATGCTCACAATTGTTTGGTATGAAAATATTTTTAAAGCTCAGTATAATGAATTCAGTTCTCTCAAGCGTGCACGTTTTTGTTGACCTATTATTATGAGCTGATTTGTTCATGTATTTATTTTCATGTCTCTATGTTTCTACATAACTCTCGGAGACAGTTGTTATCACAGTGTAAAAATTGGGAAGTGTATTAGAAAATGTTTTCTTTTCTGATTACTCTCAAATAGTGCTACATTTATTAACCAAGTGTACATTTCTGCAGTTTTTTTTAATTGCATGAGTCTGAATATCATGGTATTGAGGCCTATTTCATTAACCCCCAGTTTTATTGGGTTGATTCCACTTACATCTTAGGGCTCAATCTAACTGATCCCATTAAAAAAAAAAACAAAAACAAAAAAAACAGCTGATTGTAGGTTCAAGAGCAGTAAGCCATCCAATTACCTGTGCTGTGAAAAACGACTGCATGGGAAAAAAAGTTTTTTAAATTTTGCCCTCATTAGAAGCTATTAAAAAGAGTTTGAATGTTTTAAATACTTAAATTGTTGTTGAAAATTAAAAAAAAAGAGTTTGAATTTCCCATTCAATTCCATGCATTAGGCAGTAACATGCGCTAAGGGACCCCATTTTATTGCCAACAATCTGCACTTGCTTTTTTTGGCTCAGAGTCCCCAAACGCATGTTTTAACCTGCCGATGAATTGAAGGGGAAAAAAAACCTGAAAAAAACCTGTATCAATACATCCATATCAATACATCCAAAGTACTGAACACATGTGTGTAATGTTAGAAAAATTAACCCTATGAATGTCAGTGGGGTATGTAATGCATACCCCACTGGCACTCATAGGTTAATCCCCTTAAAGTTAACAGCATCCCCTGAAAATAAACACTTACCTGTAATGCTGATGTCCAGTATGGTCTTCTTCTTATCTTCTGTCTTCTTTTCTTCGTCATTGTCCCAAAATAATAGTACTGTAATATAAAAAAAGGACACATTTCCTACTTTCCTCCCTTCCCACTTCTGCTTAATCTATTGGTTCGTCTAAGCCCCTTCGCTCCTGAGGAATGGGTAGGCAATTTTTACCTTTGTCGACCCGTTTAGATCCTCTTTCCCGCCTTTATTTACTTACTGATATTCCTCATACAACTCTGATACTACTAGCGATGCATACCTCATTGCAGCTGGATGTCCACTGTGGGTACTTGTTTTCCAGATTCCCTTTTTACATTGTTTTGTTCCCCCCCTTCTCCCTTCCCCCCCTTTCCCACCCCCTCCTCTTCTCTCTCTTCTTCTTTCTTCTCTTCTTTCTCTCAGTCTTTCTTCTCTGCATACCTTTTCTCTTTTATTCTTCTCTCTTTCTCTGCCAATAGGCCTCTTGGCACAAGTTTGACTATGTTCTTGAAATGTATATTTTACATTGCATTGTATTGCTCTGCAATTTTTTTTTCCTTTTCTATAATGTTTATTTTTTATGTGCCTTCTGTATTTTACTATATCTTACAATAAAGATTTTTTGAAAATCAAAAAAAAAAAAAAAAGGACAAATTATAAATGCTCCCCAAAGATATGCTGCATTAACCTTTTGAATGCCAGAGAGTTATGCAACACTTTGCAGAGAAATGTGTTGTGTACCCCTCTTGCATTCCAAGGGCAAAAAGTATGACTGTATTCCGATAATAAAAATGTGATGGCAGGCCAATAATTAAGTGTGATGGCAGTCCAAGAGTTAAAGCAGATAGGATATTGATCGGGGGAACTATTTGACTACCATTTGGGGCTAGATTGGAAATGGCTCCAGAGGGCTTTTTGCCTTCCTCTGGATCAACAGGGGTGTTTTTGGCATGGGCTGGACTTGATGGATGCAAGTCTTTTTTCAGCCTCATCTACTATGTTACTGTGTTAAAAGTATGCTGCCATTATAGCTGGTGGCGATGGCAAGAATGCAGAGCAAATATCCCCTCCCACAAAGTTACCTCTTGGGCTATTGCCTGACCCATTCTGTGGAAAATGTTAACAGAGACTGGCTTTTATATGGCCAGTCTCTGTTCAAAATGGTTCCCACTCTACAATTGACTGGTATGTGTGCTTATGCATCTTCCAGCCAATTAGCTTCTATTGGGGGGAGGGTTGAGAAAACCCACTAGAAGCTTATTGGCAGGGAGGTGCGTAAGCACACATTCCAGCCAGGTGTAGTGTGGGAACAATTTTGTACACAGACTGGCCATATAAAATTCAGTATATGTTCAAATGTCCACAGAATGGCTCAGGCAATGGCTAGAGAGGTAACTTGGTGGGGGTAATGTTTGCTCTCCATTCCTGCTGCTGCTGCCTGTGCAGAGTACTTTTAACTTTTGGACTACCATCACACATTCAGTTATTGGACTGCCATCACACTTTTATTATTGGAATGCCATCAAATGTTTTGTACCATCCCCATTGGTTTACTCCTCCCCTCTGGTAGAAACTGATTCTGGTTCTAGTAGAACATGTAAGTAATTAATTATGCTGGCTTTTCTCAGGCAGGTTGGAGAACAAAGCTCTGCTGAAATGACATAACACCTAATCAAAAAAGTCATTAAAACTAATAAACTGAAAAACAAAAAGCATTCGGAATAATCACTTTGAATAAATATATTTAATTAAACTAAAAGCTGTTTGGGTAACAGACCTGCTTTAAAGGGTTAGTAATGTAGTTATCAGGGAGTTTGTGCCAATGTGTGTTCCCTCCTTTCCCCTTTTCACTAACCTGTCACAAATTTTGCACTGTACCGTTGTTGATGATGACTGCACTGTGTCTGTCGGAAGAGAAACCCATGACTTCATGGGGGAGGGATAGGGAACAGGTGGAGAAGAATGCCCTCTTTCTTCTTGTCCTCCACATTCCCTTTCCATGGCAGATGGTAATGTTGCTGTTGTTGCTGCTACTGCCTCAGATTCAGCACTGCAACTAGGACCAGGAGTATTGCTGGTGCTGGAAAGTGGAACCTGTCCTAGTTACACATCACTTGTTGACCCCATTCCCACTGTGTCCACAGTGGTCTGTGGCACACTACCCTGCTCCTCAGCATCCTGCTGCCCTTGCAACTCAGCAGCAGCAGGAATTAGAGCAGTTGCAAATTCCGCAAATTCCAAAACCTTATTGCTAGTGGTGGTGGTGGTGATGCCCACCCTCATCCCTGTCTCCTATTCCTTCTCAGTTTCTGCTAAAAAGGCCATCAATGTCTCTTCCACACCAGCTTCTCCACCATCATCATCACCACCACCACTAGTCCCTATGTGCTGCTGCTGTATTACAGAGTCAGACATCTCACTGCTGCTTGGAGGAGGTGACAAACAATGTGACAGAGGGTACCCTAATGCCACTAGCTGCAGTAGCAGCAGGCACAGGCAGCTGATCTGTGCTTCTGCTGGTGGAGGTGGTATTAATACTGGCCTCTTCAGAATCATGTTCCACCTGGACATTGTAGTGAAGGGAAGGGGACTCCTCGAGCCAGAGGAATGATGTGTGCTCCCTTGACTACTAGTCTGGACACTCTCAAATGCTTCCCCTACCATTCCCCTAACACTAGTCTCATTGGTCACTTCACCATTACTGTTACTACTACTACTAACACCATGCACATCAAGTTCAGCCCCAGAGTTACTCCTGATCTGTGCTCCTGGAGACTAGGGACTAATCACTAGTCACTAGTAATATATTGATACCCTCCATCACTCGTAACATTAACAAGCTGCTTGACCTTCTTAGTACTAGCACTGGTGGGACTGCTCAGGGATGGCAAGTGTGACTTAGGGTCCACTACTGTCATATTTGACATCATCTTCTCCTTCCCCCCCTTCTGAGAATTACAAGACACACTAGCAGCTTCAGCACTGGTGGCAGCAGCTTCAACACTGGTGGCAGCAGGATCAGTACTGGCAGCAGGCACAGCACTGGTTTCAACAGGGGCATAAACAGTGGCAGCAGAGGCAGCACATCTAGCAGCAGGCACACGCAGCTGACCTGTCCTGCTGTCACTAGTACCACCTTTTTCTCCCTCCCTTCCCCTTTCTCCCTCCCTTCCCATTCCCTTTTCTCACTCCCTTCCCATTAAATTCTGCAAGATCCCTCGGGGTGATTTAGGGGGACTGGACAGCATTGGTTCAGTAGTGGTCCCTTCCGCCTCCTCCTCAGACTCAGTGGACACATAAGGGTCCTTCCAACTCCTCCACTGATTATTTTTCACCCTGCTCGTAGTGATAGCAGTCACTATGAGCTTCTCCTTCCTCAATTTTGTCAAAATATCACAGCAGAACAGCACAGCACATCTACCTCGCTCTGTAGCTGCTTCTATTGTGTTTGATTTCTGCAAATATGTCACATTTTTATAGCAAAAACAAATAAATGCACGGAAACTTTCTAGCCATTGAAAAAATGTCAAAACATTTTGTCCAATGGGCGAAAAATGCTAACATTTTTATCGCTAGTTTTAAAGTGGATTTTCCCTCGAAAAAGCAAACAACAGTGTTTTTTTTGTGGATTTTCCCCGGGGAACATGGCAAGAGATTTTGCCCATTTCTAGTGCTAAAATCAACTGGGAAATAGTCACTTGTTCTCTTGGTTCAATTGATTTTCTGCATATTTGCTTAATATTGTCTTAGTTAATCAGTATCAGTGTATGTGTGGCTCTTTGACTACCAGTTGATGTGTGGAATATTACGGTAACTGTTACGTAAAACTTTAACATAATAACTTAGTCTTTATGCTAGACTAAATTATTATGTTAAAAATGGATACTGATAGCAGCTTAACCCCTTGGATGCTAGATAGGTTTCCCAGTACAGTATGTAAATTTTATGGCTTAAAGGGATAGTAATACTTCATTTTAACTTTATTTTATTTTGTAGGCATTAAAAAAACATGAAGAATGATATAAGTCTTATCTCTCAAACCTTTATGGTTTATGAGATATTCACAAGCAAAGTTTCCCCCTCCCGCCCCTTTTACCTACTGTAAACAATTTCTTCTCAGATGTGGAATGCAGTCCATAGACTGGACAGATAACAGAAGAGGACAATCTTCTTCCTATGAAAACAATGAAATCCCTGCCCCCCTTGACAAGCTTTCCAGGTTTTTCCCTTATCTTAATTGAAGATTGCCCCTCTCTGCAGTCTACCTGGGCACCTCCCTTCTGATCTGGCTGAACAGTGTGACATCAGTAAAAGGGGCGGGAGGGGGACACTTTGCTTGTGAATATCTCTTAAACCATAAAGGTTTGAGAGATAAGACTTATATCATTCTTCATGTTTTTTTAATGCCTACAAAATAAAATAAAGTTAAAACGAAGTATTACTATCCCTTTAAGTCATAGCCTTCTCTTGTTTAATTCAGCCTCTCTGGCAGACACTCATCACCCTGAAATTGCTGACATGAGCTGTATTTGGGCTGATTCCATGATTTTTTCCATATTCAATGGCAAAAAAGTCACAGGCATGTTCTCACTCAAACACACAAAAGCTTATTCAATAAGGGAAGGTATATTTCCCACCCAAGGATTTTGCTCACAGCAGGTGTAAAATTGTATCACTGCTTTTTAATTGCTTTATACTAAATATATATTTATTTAAGCACTGATGAGATAGGGACTTGCTCATTCTGAGGTGCCTTAATGGTTATTGAGCAAGCTACACATGCTTTTGGCCACAACAGTGTAACTAAAATATCTCTGTTTATTAGACTTGTCCATTCATTTTAGAACAGATGCAAAATTTAACGAAAATTGCATGTTTTGTGATGTTCGGATTTGATTAAGTCCCGAATGACACAGAACATCCAGTTCCAGAAACACAAATAACACACTCAAGACATTCATACAAATACATTAATTTCAATCATTCATTCGTTGCGTTATTAATTCACATGCATACTTCCACTCTTAAACACATTCACAAGTATAATGCTTACCTTGATGTTGGAGGTCCAGCTTTGTCCACAATGCCCTGGTCCTTCAGCATCTTGTATTTAAAAAAACATTAAAGAAAAAAAATAACCTGGCACCACCATCAACTCTTCAGCATCTACAATAAATGAATCCCCCACACACACACACTTATTCCTGTCGGCCTTGACTGAGCAAGACTGAGAGACAAAATGAACAGGGACTGGTTTTTATATGCTATCCCTATTAAAATAACCCCCCACACAACCATTGGCTGGCATTGTCAGCTTATCCAGTCCACAGAATGTTTCCTGCAGTAACGTTATCTCCCAATCAATCAACGTATCATGACTTCATACATATGATGACGTCATGCCATACCTTTTTATAGAGGATGCCGCCAGTAGTCCAATGTTCAGCTGAACTGATCCTTTAGTGCTGTTATCAGTGTTTCCACCTTCTCTGTTCCTGATTCCTGATCCTTGGCTTTCATTTTGACCTTGATCCTGTGATTCCTGCCCCTGACCTTGGACTGCCTGACCACTTTTTTGGATTTCCCCTTTGGATTTGTTTGTTGGACTTTTGTCTCTCTCTGCTCTGCTTCCCATCTTGCCATACACCTGTACACCTGTGTACCTCTGCCTCCTGCCTTCAAAAGTCTGTTCAGCTCTAAACCTACACAAGCCATATACCTGTACACTTGTGTACCTCTGCATCCTGCCTTCAGAAGTCTGTTCAACTTTAACCCTGTACAAGCCATACACCTGTATACCTGTGAACCTCTGCCTCCTGCCTTCAGCGGTCTGTTCAGCTTTAACCCTGAACAAGCTATTCACCTGTACACCTGTGTACCACTACCACCTGCCTTCAGCAGTCTGTTCAGCCATACACCTGTACAAGCTATAAGCCGGAGTACCTCTGCCTCTTGCATGCTCAGCCATAAACCTGTACAAACTATACTTCTGGTATATCTCTGCTTCCTGCTATCACCTGTTTGCTCAGTTATATTCTGTATCTACCACTGCTGAGTACACTGCCATCTCCCTGGATTTGTACCATGCCATTGGGTTCCATTATCTCTACACCATTTCCAGAATAAAGACGTTTTCTGCTATAACTCTGTGAAATTATCACTTCTCAGAGTAAGTTCCAGTAAGTTCACATTCACAAAGTTAACCTTTTCTGTGAAGGTAGAGCTCTTCAGGATAATGTGAAATATCAGGAACAAAGTAACCGACCAATGGAGAAATGTAAATTCCTGCTGATGGTACATTTAACCCCTTGAGTGCTAACGAGTTCTCAAGCACATTAAGAAGCAATGTGCTGGAGACATCCCTATCATTCAAGGGGTTAAAATCTAATTTAAATCAATGGGACTTTTTGGATTTTTCATATCTTCTCTATTGTGTTATTAGTTTGCTCCAGAATTTCACCTCTTTAGCTAATGAAATACATCCCTAAGATAGTTTTTGTGCTTATTTTCGCTTGTTCCATATACACATTTGCCTCCATCTGTTCAGGTTTACACTGTGTGAATATACAATATGTCAAAAACTAAGCATTCCACATTTAGATTTTCATTCTCATTTCTTGACTTTAGTCTCATCTCAACATTTTATAGCTTCCTATCAAAGCCTCACTTTACTGCAGTGTGGGATACTGACAGCTCCAAGCTTTACAATATATGTCGGTATAGTAAGTATTTATAAAACACACATTAAATTACTTTTTCCTGCTGAGTAAAAAAATGTACTTCCAGTGTTGGGAGATGCAGTTTAAACTGTTGTTTTTAATGATAACATTGCCCTCTAGTGGCCAAATTTCAGACAGATATTCTGTTGCAATCTATGGGAGAGGTGAGTCACTATCAAAAATTCTTCATAGAATATTACAGTAACTGCTGAGTCACTTCCTATCAGTTTGAACTTTTAGGAAGCAAAATGCTCCTTGAATCTATTTTACTTGAGTATAACTGTTTTGAACTATTAATAACATTGATTAAAACAGCCAGCAGTGGGAGTACCCATGTTTTACACAACAGGAAAAAACACATAACATACTGCTCATTTAGGACATATAAAACTTAAGAAAATGCATTATGTTGAAATAGTTTATTTTTATTTGCAATGACAGACATATTATTTATTCTTGATTTTACACCAACAGGATGATTTGTGTTTGAACTAGTCTCCTGAAATCAGTCAAGTGGCAGTATGATATTGTCAATTGTAAACAGGATTTACATATTCAGATTGTTAGTGGTGAATCCACCTCTGTTTTAAGATCCAAATAATCTTCTATACCGGGAGATCAAAAAAAGCAATTGTCTTACTGGATTGAATTAAATGAATCCATAAATATTAGTTCTCTTTTTTACTCAGCTGGTTACCCAGAATCCTACAGAAATAATAATAGACGAAGGAAAACAATTTAAGGGTCCAAAGCATCTTCAAAGATGTACAACAAAACTAATAAAAATATGTAAATTGTATTATATCAGTTCTGATAATATGTTTTATGCATTCTTGCAAAGTATGTGAGATAGTCCATAATCATGGAGGCATTTCTTCTGTTTTGTTTTCTGATCCTTTATATCTAAAAAGAAAAGGGATTGTGAGTTTATGACCTCTAAAGTAGAATGTAATTTGTAACAAAACAAATGACAAATTCCTGTGAAACACAAGAAAAGCTTGCTAGTTTAGACTGAATACTAGATATTACCATTTTCATACTGTCATAATAAAAACATGAAGATGAGTATAATGAACATCTCAGAGTTTTGCCAGTCCATGCATGGATATTGAACACTATAATACGAATACTCAAATAATTCTGATATTTGTGCCCATATAATATGCATGGGTCATCAGAGAGAACCAAATATTCATTAGAAGTGAAAATTATATATATAGAGGGAGAAAGAAAGCAAGAGAGAGAGAGAAGAGGGGAGAGAGGGAAAGATGTGATTTTGCAGTATTTTGTACATCTACATAGGAGCATAATGTATTCTACTAGTGTTTGTACATAGAACTCAATAATCTGTCCTTTTGAAACATAGAATTTAATGACAGGTAAGAGTCAATTGTCACACCTGCCCATTTACCTATCTGCTTAAAAAAGCTTATATGTGTTTTATCTGTAAAATAAACATACATTTATTCCAAAAGCTCTTAAATGAATTTCTATTTTTTATATTCTACCACTTCGTTCCTGAATCTATCAGCCTTCAGTATAGTTGTTTTTGGTCACATTCCATAAAATAACATGGCAGTGTCAGTGATTTTCTTCCTATATATACATTTACGAGCATATGTTTGCTCAAGATTCGTGGTTTGCAAACATTCTGAACAGCCTTAAAGTTTTATATTATATGTTATAGGGTGCTGTTCTTGGGTAACTGCTTACTGGCTCAGGAGCTACCCTGGTCCCTGATGCAGTGTAGGCAGGAGATACACACTTGGCAGCTTCCTCAAGTAAATTTGTTGGTGGGGACCTCATGTTGCTGAAACATCAGAGGTGAGCTGTCACATCGGCTGGCATCAGGGGCAGGCATTCACATGGATGCCTAGATTGTTTACTGAGTTATTGGAGCCAATGCACAATTGGTAAGGGATATTATTTTAGCAGATATACCGAGAGGAGTAGTCAGTCCCCAGGATACTACTCTGGCGCTCAGACTATTAACTTATGACCTTGTACACATACCAAAAAAACACTGCAATATTATTCTTCTAATCAGCTTTGTTTATATTCAACACAAAGTCCCCACACAGATTAATAACAAACAGTCCATTTGTTCCTTCTTCTTCCAAATTTATATATAGCTCCTAAAGTAATAGGTGTTCAGTTCACCGTATCTTCAACTGCATCTATGCGAGTCTCTGCTGTTCAGAAACACCGGTGGAAGGTGTGATCAAACTGCAAACACAAAAAGAGAAAAGGAGAAGACCCCTCTAAGAGTGTATCTGTATAAGTTTTTTTTGTGAGGAAAGTGCCCCAAAACTGCTCACCAAAACTAGAAGTAAATCAGCTTGTCAGGAGTCAAATGACCGTCTGGATTGGGTCTTCTCCTTATTGTATCCACACACCATATACTCCAGCACATAGGAATATTCAATATATTTATTAAGTAAAATCACAAATAAAACACTCAACTAATTTCAAAGCACTAATGACACTTTGTCAAGGGTCAAAATATATAATCGCATTTAAGAAAAGGCTGCGCCCTTTCTCTTCTTTTTGTGTTTGCAATGTCTTTTACCTCACATACACAGAGAAGAAACATTCTGAAGCATATCATACAGTCCTGCAAAAATGACAGGCCAGCCAAGAAATTTCAGACAGGTAACCTCTGCCATACTCTCTGCCTTGTTGGGCTTAATCAATAAGATGCAGCTGATCCCTCTGGGCACTTATGCGCAAGGCCGAAATGTACATCTGGGGTTAGCTGTTTCCCTTGTTGAGAGAGGAATTGTCTGGCATTTCGTGGCTGGACTGTCATTTTGGTAGGACCTGTATGATATGTGTGAAGAAACAGGAGGTTAACCTCTCATGTCCCTGTGATGTGAAGACTGTGGGATTACATATACTTTACATCTGCTATGAACTTTTTCCATCCAAAGTCCTTTAAAATCAGTGTTGCCATTTATTGATTGAACACTTCATAGCAGCATTGCACTGCCCTCTATTGGTTGAATACTGCATAACAATATGGCACTGCCATCTATTGGTTGGTGCCATGCATAACATCATTGCTGTGAGTCCCATGTGAGTTGCAAATAGCCAGGCAGTATGCAAATGTGTTGTTGTTGCCAGTTATGTAACTCTAGTTTGCAATGCCTAATTCTATCTCCCCAATCCTACATCTCACCTGTTGTGTTTGTGATATGTTCTGTAGTTTGTATTATGTGTGTTATAGTATTTTGTTATTATTGGTATGTAGTATCTCCTAAGGTAAATGTAGGCTATAAAAGGCCTTGCACTGAATTTCAATACACTTAGATGTAGTTTTTTAATAGGAATGGTTGAAATTTTTTCTTTTTATGTGAAAAGTGCAATTTTCTTGCTTTTTTTTTTGCCTAACTTATTGTTTTGAAATCAATTGGCAGAATTTTTTTCTACAGCCATATAAAAGGCTGTCAGGCTCTCACAGCATTCTGTTCCATGTTTCTGAGAGAAAAGAGGCAAATAAGCAGGAATTGAAGCTTAGTTTTAGAAAGTCATTTAGATAAGACATTTGTTTTCTGTAGTAGGGGTGTCTGGGGGCACAATGGTGATAAGAAGGGAGGGAGGAGGTTGGCCCAAAATTTGGTGTGACTGACTGGCATAACTCAGGCAGCTGAGGTCATAGGCCATAGACCTCCAGACTCCCAAGTTGGAGGGTGGCTCAAGGGATAGGGACATCCCTAGAATTTTTTTGCCCTGTTTCTCTTGACCCTTTTGGATGTTTGCAGAGGACCGCATTTGGAAGAAGCGATTGGTCACATGCTGCACAAGGGCTGGGACCCACCTACACATGTTTCCTGGGCCCCCCAGTTCATAACCCAGATGACCCTCTTCCCACAGGAGCTACCTGGGCTTCTGTTGCTCCTCAAACTTTAATGTTTTGGCTGGAGGGGTGGGATCCATTTTGCTTGACCCAAAGGACTGGCAGTTCATTACCCTTGGACAAAGGAGGAGGGACAGAAAGGTGCACCTGGTGTGTGTCTCACCAAACTTGCCCTTATTCTGGACTGTGGGACTCTGCAAGATGCGCACTCGGGGCCTACAAGTACTACTGGGATCAACTGAGTTTAAACCCTTCTGTAAAATTTGTGAGTCTGAGGGGGTCTAAGGGAGGCCTCCCAGCAAATCACTCATTTGGGGGGAGAGGAGAAGTGTAAAGAAACAGAAGGATAACCTCTCATATCCCTGTGATGTGAAGACTGTGGCAATACATCTGCTATGGACTTTTAACATCTAAAGTCCTTTGAACTTAATGATGCCATCTATTGGTTGAACACTGCATAGCAGCATTGCACTGCCCTCAATTGGTTGAACACTGCATAGCAGTGTTGACTGCCATCTATTGGTTGAACACTGCTTAGGAGCATTGCACTGCCCTCTATTGATTGAATATTGCATAGCAATATTGCACTGCCATCTATTGGTTGGTGCCATACATAACAGCATTGCTGTGAATCCCATGCCAGTGGCCAATAGCCAGGCAGTATGCAAATATGTTGCTTTTGCCTATTCTGTAACTCCAGTTTGCAATGACAAATTCTATCTCCCCATCCTATATCCCAATAATATATTATTCTGTTGTGTTAGTGATATGTTCTGTATTCTGTGTTTTATAGTATTTTGTTTATAGGAATGTAGTGTCACCCTAATGAAAATGTAGGCTGTAAAAGGAAGATTGACAACACCAGGCATATTGAAACCAAACAACACACCAATATTTTAGGGTGTTGTTGATATAGCAGGGTGCCTAGTTTTAAGATGGAGGGGATTCAGAATGAGAGGTACAATAGGTGATCTGTAATGATCTGATCCACTTGGTGGAAGTGTGGTTCCTTACCAAGGTCAGTGCATTAGGTGGCTGGCTGCACCTGAAGGTCTTCCCATCTGGTTCACAGTCTCTCCTCTGAGCAGAGCAACTAGATACAGTGATAAATAGAAGCGGTCTGTCTGGTGGTCCTTTGAGGCCAGTCCAGTGTAAATGACTTGGTAGATAACACATAATCTACAGGGGTGGGTACTGAGGCTGTTACATTATGCTTCAGAATATTTATTCTCTGTGTATGGTACTTGTGAGCTAAAAGAGATTGCACTCTGGGTTCAGGACACAGTCCTAGTGAGCTCTTTGCATACACTTGCAAGCTCATGAGCCTGGCTGAGCATCTCTGACTTCTCTCTAGATGCAAATTGCTCTTAGGGTTAGTCACCCTAAATGTAATGGGGGAATCCAGGCATGAACCCCATGCTAACAAGTAATGAAAGGGATCAAACCCACCTTGCTTTCAATGAAAAAAAAAAAAAAAAAAAAAAAAAAAGTGTGTGTGTGACATCTATGTCTAGGGATTAGTTGTTTCACTTGTTTAGGAAGGAATTGTCTGACATTTTGTGGCTTGCCTGTTGTTTTGGCAGGACCTATATGATATGCTTCAGAACATTTTGTCTCTGTGTATGGTACTTGTGAGTTAAAAGAAATTGAGCCCTGGTCACAGGAAACAGTCCTAGTAAGCACTTAGCATACTGTTGCAAGTTCTTGAGCCTAGTTGATCATCTCTGACTTATCCTCTCTAGATGCAAATTGCTCTTAGGTTTAGTCACCCTAAGGCTAATGAGGTAATCCAGATTTGGAACTCTTGCTCACAAATGCTTAATGGGATCAACTGCACCTCACCGACAATGTCAAAATGTATGTCTGTGGATAGCTTTTTTTTTTTTTTTTTTTTTTTCTCCAACTGTTGTGCTTATACCCTTTTTGGTCCTTTGGTTTTCCAGTATTTACCCTCCTCTGTTCCTGTCCTACTATTGAATCTCATAGGCTTTATAATCTACATTGGATCTAGTGCTCATCTCCTGATTATTGAGCTAGTTTCTGATATGTCTAGTTGTTATTTTTGGTACTGACCCTTGGCTCCTATCCTGATTCTGTTTTGCTCTTCTCCATTGTACCTATTTGCTCCTGGTGACCCCTTGGCTTGTCTCCAGATCATCTGCTTGCTTCCTCTGACAGGCCCGATGCTGCTGGTGACTTTTGGCTTGAACTGACTCCTTCTCTCTCTCACATCCCATCGGCAGCTTTCTACCTCAGTCTGGTGGATCTGTTGAGGCCAGACGTAGTCCTCCTGCTTCTGTGCTGCCTTTCCAGTGTGTTCAGTGTTTTGGCCTCCCCCAGCTAATCAGGCTGTTCCCATCTCTCATGGGCCATGGGGTGCAATCTCTTTTATCTCATGAGTGCTATACACAGAGAAAAAATATTCTGAAGCATATCATACAGGCCAGCCAAAATGACAGGCCAGCCATGAAAAGCCATATAATTCTTCTCTGAACAAAATAAACAGCTACCCCCAGAAGTACATTTCAGCCTTGCTGTGTCTCATCAGTGAGGTACAGTTGATCCCTCTAGACTATTGTGAGTAAGGAGTCCACATCTATATTCTCCCATTATCCTTAGGTGACCCCTTGGCTTGTCTCCCGATCATCTGCTTGCTTCCTCTGACAGACCCAATGCTGCCTGTGACTTTTGGCTTGAACTGACTTCGCTCTCTCTCTCACATCCCATCAGCAGCTTGCTGCCTCCATCTGGTGGATCTGTTGAGGCCAGACGTAGTCCTCCTGCTTCTGTGCAGCCTTTCCAGTGTGTTCGGAGTTCTGGCCTCCCCCAGCTGACCAGGCTGTTCCCATCTCTCACAGGCCATGAGGTGCAATCTCTTTTATCACGTGAGTGCTATACACAGAGAAAAAGAATTTAGAGGCATGTCATACAGTCCAGCCAAAACAACAGGCCATCCATGAAATTATTCACTAAACAAAACAAACAGCTACCCCCAACAGAAGTACATTTCAGCCTTGCTATGGCTCATCGGTGAAGGTAATACCTGCTGACTCTTGTGAGTAAGTGGTCCACATCTAGATTCCCCCATTACCCTTAGGGTGACTAACCCTAAGAGCAATTTGCACATAGAGAGAAGAAGTCAGAGATGAGCTTGCAATGCTATGCAAAGAGCTCACTAGGACTGTGCCCAGGGTGAAATCTTTTTTAGCTCACACGTTGCAAAAACAGAGAAGAAACATTGTGAAGCATATCGTACAGTCCTGTCAAAATGACAGGCCAGCCATGAAATGTCAGACAATTCTTCTCTGAACAAGGGAAAAAGCTAACCCCAGACGTACTCTCGCCCTTGCTGGGTCTCATCGATGAGGTGCAGCTGATCCCTCTAGGCACTTGAGAGCAAGGCAGAAACGTACGTCTGGGGTTAGCTGTTTTTCTTGTTCAGAGAGGAATTTCTGTAATTTCATGGCTGTACTGTCATTTTGGTAGGACCTGTATGATATGTGGGAAGAAGCAGGAGGTTAACCTCTGTGATGTGAGGATTATACATGGACTTTACAGTCAATACATCTGCTATGGACTTTTTCCATCTAAAGTCCTGTAAACTCAATGTTGCCATTTATTGGATGAACACTTTATAGCAGCATTGCACTGCTCTCTGTTTGTTGAATACTACATAGTAGTATTGCTCTGCCATCTATTGGTTGGTGCCATACATGTTCTGTATTCTGTGTTATAGTATTTTGTTTATTGGTATGTAGTGTCACCCTAAATCAAATGCGGGCTGTAAGAGGTCTTGCACTGAATTTCGATAAACTAAGATGTTGTGTTTAATAGGGATGGTTGGGAAAAAAAAAAAAAAAAAAAAAATAATAATAATAATAATAATAATAATAATAATGTTTTGCCTCAAGCTCAAACCAGTGGACAGTTGCACTTTCTACTTGGTGAATAATTTCCAATGAAAAGTTCAGTTTTTATCTGCATTTTCCGTTTTTGTTTTTTTTGCCTAGCTAATTGCGTTGAAATCAGTGGGTAGAAACAGCCATATAAAAGGCTGTCAGGCTCTCACAGCATGCCATTATTCTGTGTTTGAGAAAGAAAAGAACAGCATGTTTTTGAGCTAGAGAAGATCGGTAAATAAAGGGGAATTGAAGCTTAGTTTTAGTGAGTCATTTAGGTACGGTATTTGTTCCCTGTAGTAGGGGAGTCGGGGGCCACAATGGGGAGAAGAAGAGAGTAAGAAGATTGACCCAAAATACCCCCAAATTTGGTGTGACTGACTGGCTTGACACAGGCAGCTGGGATCCAAATTGTTTGCTGATTTTACTTTTATTGTCTCTGTGCTGGGGAAGTCCGGGGAAAGAAGTTGTTGATTTTGTTTTTTAGTTCTATATATTTTATTTGAGACTAACTGTGATAAGATATGGTTGATAACTTAAAAAATTAGTAATTAAAAAAATAAATATATTAGACACCTGACTGAGAAATGACAGCAGACGACATTGAGAATTTTGTTGAGGCCAAAGGCAAAACATCACACTCCATCAGTTGTGTACTGTAAAGAGTAAAAACACACACAGTAATCGAGCAATGTCTAGGAAGTGCATAAGCGGGAGGGGGAAAGGTGGAGGAAGTGCAGGGGCGTGGGAGTAAAGTGGTAGTGCAAAAACTGGCTGCAGCAATTGTTGCTGCAGCATGTGCAATAAATGATGATGATACCTCTTCTCCCGGGGTGGATGCAGTTTGTCAAGGTCCCACCAATCATACCATGCCAGTCCCCACCACCACTACCTGCACATCTACCACATTGTAGGTTGTACTTTATTTTTTTTAATCACTTGACCACATCATGAATATGTACCAGTGTCACTTAAGCAGTAAGTAAGGGTTGTGGGCAAAGGATGAATGCACTCTGCATGCTAACACATTTTTCAAGGTATATGTTGCTGTTGGACTCACAACGTTGACTTCCAGCTACTTATGTCTCTACTACAGCACTCAGAATAAGTAATGTTGTGCTGAGAAATGTTGCACCATATTAAACATAGGAGAAAATGTGTTGGAATAGGAGAATAATGTGTTGGAATAGGGGAAAAATGTGTTTGAATAGGAGAAAAATGTACTGAATAAGTGAAAAATGTTTTATAATATGCAAAAAATGTGTTAGAATAGGAGAATCATGAGTTGGAATAGGCGAAACTGTTGCATTGGAGAAAAAGATAAAACTTTTGTGAAAAAAGTGAAAAAATTGTCCATTTTTCATGAAAAGTCATGCAGGAAATTTTTTATCACTTTTCGCCCATCCCAAGTTTTTAATCCTGAAGCAGATTTTTAGGCTCTGTTATTGGTGATGGGTAGTGATGAGCGAGCATGCTCGGCCGAAGCTCGGTTCGGCTCGAGCATCGCTCTGCTCGGCACATGGCGGTACTCGTACGAGTACCGCATGTGCTCGCCCGCCATGTTCGGGTCTCCTCCCTGCACGTTTCGCGGCTGCTGCGCAGCCAATAAACGTGCGGGGAGGCTCTGACATCGGTGTAATGCCAGCAGCCATGTTGGCTGCTGGCATTACACTGATTGGCTGGCCAGAACCCGTGATCGGGTGCTGTATAGCACCTGACCAGCGAGTTCGGCTCAGTCTTAGCCAGGGAGAGATGAGGATAGGAAGGGAAAGTCAGTGTAGGGAGAAGAAAAGTGTTGGAACAACATATAAAGACCCAAAAGTCCTTTTTAGGACTGTTGTGTGTGGGGGCAGCAGTTATATTTTGTTTGGGGGGGCACAAATTTAAAAAAAAAACGTCACATATTCCGTTCACTGTGCCTAGCCGCAGATTAGCAGCACATTCTGTTTAGTGTGCAAAGTTGCAGATTAGCAGCACATTCTGTTTAGTGTGCAAAGTGTAAAAAATAAACGTCACATATTCCTTTCACTGTGCCTAGCCGCAGATTAGCAGCACATTCTGTTTAGTGTGCAAAGTGTAAAAAATAAACGTCACATATTCCGTTCACTGTGCCTAGCCGCAGATTAGCAGCACATTCTGTTTAGTGTGCAAAGTTGCAGATTAGCAGCACATTCTGTTTAGTGTGCAAAGTGTAAAAAATAAACGTCACATATTCCTTTCACTGTGCCTAGCCGCAGATTAGCAGCACATTTTGTTTAGTGTGCAAAGTTGCAGATTAGCAGCACATTCTGTTTAGTGTGCAAAGTGTAAAAAATAAACGTCACATATTCCTTTCACTGTGCCTAGCCGCAGATTAGCAGCACATTCTGTTTAGTGTGCAAAGTTGCAGATTAGCAGCACATTCTGTTTAGTGTGGAAAGTGTAAAAAATAAACATCACATATTCCGTTCACTGTGCCTAGCCGCAGATTAGCAGCACATTCTGTTTAGTGTGCAAAGTTGCAGATTAGCAGCACATTCTGTTTAGTGTGCAAAGTTGCAGATTAGCAGCACATATTCCGTGTAATATGAAGAAGGCGGGTAAAAAGGGACGGGGAAGTGGACGTGATCCTGATAGTTCAGGGCGCGGGTCAGGACGCGTAGAAACTGTGCCTGGTGCCAGAGCACAAGAAAGAAAGACATCCACCATACCTAGCTTCATGTCTCAGTTTACAGGGCGTCGCAGGACATCACTCTCGAGGTCAGACCACTGCGAACAGGTGGTCGGTTGGATTTCAGCTGATACTGCTTCCAGTCGGTTAAGCACCACCCTGTCTTCCACCAAGTCCACTCTCAGTAGCCAAGAGTCTGGTCAACATAATCCTCACCCTGATCATCCTTCCTCCCACCATAGAGGGTCTGGCCAAAGAAGTGATCCCACACTGGGATATAGTGAGGAGCTCGTCTCATCACCAGTCCTTGATTTGAACCTCTCTCCAAGCACGCTTGCAGAGGAACATGAGATCTTGTGCCCTGATTCACAACCTCTAGAGGGTACCCAATCACAAGAAGATGACAGAGGGGAACGGCATTTAAGGTCAAAGGAAGTGGATGATGATGATGATGAGACACAGTTGCCATCAAATCAACCACTATTACTGTCTCAAGACCTTGATGAGGAGGATGATACACAGTTGTCAATGACTGAGTATGTGGTGGGATCAAGAAATGAGGAGGATGATCAGAGTGAGGAAGTGGAGGAGGACTTGGTGGACGATGAGGTGACTGACCCCACCTGGGAAGGTGGAGAGCCGAGCGATGACAGCAGTCCTGAGGGTGAGCCATCTGCAGCACCGCAACAGGCTGGAAGAGGCAGTGGTGTGGCTAAAGAAAGAAGGCGGACCACACCAAACCGGCCCGCAAATGTTCCACGGAGCACCCCCTTGCGTAAATCTCCCATGCCAAGGGGTAGGTGTTCCGCGGTATGGCGTTCTTTTAAGGAAAGTGCGGACGACAAAAAAATTGTAGTTTGCAACCTGTGCCACACCAGAATGAGCCGAGGCATGAACACTAGAAACCTCACCACCACCAGCATGATCCGACACATGGCATCCAAGCACCGTAATAAGTGGGAGGAACGCCAGGATCGCCAATCTGTGTCTGCAGGCCACACCACTGCCTCCTCTTCCCCTGTTTTCGGTGCCGGCCAATCGCCTGTCGAAGGCGCAGGCCCGCATACCTCCCGCCCTGCACCTGTACCATCTGAAGCACCATCAGCGACCACATCCACTTCCCTGTCCCAGCGCAGCGTCCAAATGTCGTTACCCCAGGCATTTGAGCGCAAGCGAAAATACCCAGCCACCCACCCACAGGCCATAGCACTAACCTCACACCTTTCCAAATTACTGGCCATCGAAATGCTGCCATTTAGGCTTGTGGAGACTGAGTCCTTCCGCAGCCTGATGGCAGCAGCTGTCCCTCGGTACGCAGTCCCCAGCCGCCACTACTTTTCCCGGTGTGCCGTCCCCGCCTTACACCACCATGTGTCCCTTAACATCACCCGTGCCCTGACCAACGCAGTTACTGGGAAGGTCCACTTAACGACTGACACATGGACAAGTGCTTGTGGCCAGGGACGCTACATTTCCCTGACGGCACACTGGGTGAATGTCGTGGAGGCTGGGAGCGACTCAGACCCTGGGATGGCACAGGTGCTACCCACGCCGAGGATTGCGGGACCTACCTCCATCAGGGTTTCCGCCAGCACCTACGTTATTGGCTCCTCCTCCTCCGTTTCCACCTCCGAATTCTCTGCGCGCAGCGCCACTCACCCATCAGCCGGTAGCTGGAAGCAGTGTAGCACTGCAGTGGGGAAGCGTCAACAGGCCGTGCTGAAGCTGATCTGCCTTGGGGACAAACAGCACACGGCCTCAGAGCTGTTGCAGGGGATTAGTCACCAGACCGAGCAGTGGCTCTCGCCACTCAACCTGCAACCAGGCATGGTTGTGTGTGATAATGGGCGTAACTTGGTGGTGGCTTTGGAGCTCGGCAAGCTCACACACGTACCATGCCTAGCGCATGTATTTAATTTAGTGGTTCAGCGATTTCTAAAAACCTACCCCAATTTGCATGATCTCTTGACCAAGGTGCGCCGCGTGTGTGCACATTTCCGTAAGTCATCAACAGCTTCAGCCGGCCTGTTGAAGCTGCAGCAGCGCTTACAATTGCCAGCTCACCGGCTGCTGTGTGACGTGAGCACGCGCTGGAACTCCACCTTCCACATGTTGGCCCGGCTTTGTGAGCAGCAGAGGGCAGTAGTGGAGTACCAGCTGTTACACGGTCGTCGCCTCTCTGTTCAACTTCCTCTAATCAGAAGTGAGGAGTGGGAATGGATGTCTGACCTCTGTGAGGTTTTACGCAATTTTGAGGAATCGACACAGATGGTGAGCGGCGATAACGCTATTATCAGTGTAACCATCCCACTTCTGTGTCTACTGAAACGCTCGCTGTTCACAATTAAAACCGACGCTTTGCACGTGGAAGAGGTGGAAATGGGGGAGGAAGAGCTTACACAAGGTGATAGCCAGAGCACCCTCACTTCGTCTTCTCAGCGACATTTGGAGGAGGCGTAGGAGGAGGAGGAGGAGGAGGAAGACACGGTTGCCTCCGCTACAGAGGGTAGCCATGGAACTTTAGTTCCATCTCTTCAGCGTGGGTGGGCAGAAGAGGAGGAAGAGGATGAGGAGATTGAGAGTCATCCTCCTGGTGAGGACAGCGAAATCTTGCCTGTTGGTACTCTGGCACACATGGCTGACTTTATGTTAGGCTGCCTTTCCCGTGACCCACGCGTTATACGCATTTTAGACAACACGGATTACTGGGTGTTCACCCTTCTGGACCCCCGCTACAAAGAGAATTTCTCATCTCTCATTCCTCCGGTGGAGAGGACAAGCAAAATGGTGCAATACCAGAAGGTTCTTGTCGAAAAATTGCTCCAAAATTTTCCATCTGACAACGCTGGCGGCAGAGTACGTGCTACCTTGGCCAACCGAGAAGGGGAGAAAAGGGGAGCACACAGCAGTTCCGACAAAGGCAGGGCAACACTCTCCAAGGCGTGGGACACCTTCATGACACCCCGCCAGCACCCTCACCCTGATGCGCAGCCTAGTGTCACAAGGAGGGAAAAGTTTTGGAAGATGGTGAAGGAGTACGTAGCAGACCGTGTCAGCGTCCTCACTGATCCCTCTGTGCCTTACAACTACTGGGTGTCCAAGCTGGACACGTGGTATGAACTGGCACTGTACGCCTTGGAGGTGCTGGCCTGCCCTGCCGCCAGCGTTCTGTCTGAGCGGGTATTTAGTGCTGCTGGTGGCATCATAACAGATAAGCGTATCCGCCTTTCCACCGAAAATGCTGATAGGTTGACACTTATAAAAATGAACAAGGCCTGGATTTCCCCTGACTTCTCCCCTCCACTGGAGGAAAGCCCCGGGTGAACATAAAGTGACTTTATATATGTTATTTACAATGATGGGAATACTCTGTATTCCCATTCACCCCTTCCACCCAAAAAACGGGTATATGGTTGACTCTCTTCCATATACCCTGTGATATAATTTTTATATAGGGCCAGCTCACCAGCGGGCCCTGTGATATAATTTTTATATGGGGCCAGCTCACCAGCGGGCCCTGTTTGACAACTTTTTGTATAGGTCAGCTCACCAGCGGGCCTTCTTATATAATGTTTTATTGGGTCAGCTCTCTAGCGGGCCCTCTCATATAATGTTTTATAGCGTCAGCTCACTAGCGGGCCTTCGCATATAATGTTTAGGATGGTCAGCTCCGCAGCAGACCCTCACCCATAATGTTTTAGATGGTCGGCTCAGCTGCAGACCCTCATTCCTAATGTTTTAGATGGTCAGCTTAGCGGCATGCCCTCGCCCCTAATGTTTTAGAGGGTCACCAGCAGGCTATTAATCCTAATTTTTCAAGGGTGTGTATGATGCCCTCCTTTATGTGTAATAAAGGGTGTATTGGAGTGACATTTCAGTCTAATTTTTGGCAGCCCTTTCACTTAGTGCATCGGCTTTATGAGTGTTGGACCACTACCTGAACTATTGTACCACAATGTGAATGAGGCCCTCCATTTTGTGATATACAGGTTGTATCGGAGTGCCTCAGGTCCTCCCATTGAATTAAATAGGGCTGGGGTGTTCGACAGAGCAGAAGGTAGTTCTTGGCTTCATCCACTAAGTCACTTCGTCACTTTTACTGAATGGATCAGACCCCACTGTTCCGACTATAAATTTTGGACTTAACAAGGGCAAACGGACATGTTGTAAAACCTGTGGTAGCTGCGGCCTCCGTTCCTGAATGCTGTACCTTACCCGGGCCATAACCACTTTGAACACCTGCTTTACTCTGCGCACGTTTCCCTCTTAATCATGGCCCCAGTTCCGAAAAATCTATGAAATTTTTTGCAGAATTTGCCTCTGCGCATGTTTCCCTCTTAATCATGGCCCCAGTTCCGAAAAATCTATGAAATTTTTTTCAGAATTTGCCTCTGCGCACGTTTCCCTCTTAATCATGGCCCCAGTTCCGAAAAATCGATGAAATTTTTTGCAGAATTTGCAGATGATATACAAGTAAATATAAAGCAAATACTGTTTGGTAACAATTTTTCGCCTAAAGTCGTTTTTATCTTCCTTTTTGTGTGTTTTACGGTCAGTCTGTAAAAATGGCGTACTACGGGCGAAACATCATTCCCAGCAGCGACGTTGGAGTCCAAGATGCATCCAGACATCCTCCCTATGCTGTCCATCAACCATTTCTGTGGTGTTTCCATAATTTTCTGCCCTTTTCCTATGGACCAGGCACCCTCCCCTCATCAGAGCAGGGGGTGCCTGGTGTAATGCTCGAGTCCTCCCATTGACTTCAATGGGGCTCGGGTGCTCGGCCGAGCACTCGAGCCTCCGGGGGTGCTCGGCCAGAGCACCCGAACACCCGAGCATTGGGGTGCTCGATCATCACTAGTGATGGGGCATTAAAAGCACCAGGCTTGTGTAGTCAAAAGTGCCTTGTTAAAGGTGGTTTAGTTATACCATTTAGACTGTAAGCTCCTTGGGGCAGGGACCTTTCTCCTAATGTTTCTATGAATGTGGCACTTATTTTATCCCCTCTTATTTAATGCAACTTACTTCTGTTGGGAATTCCCAGGGACTGACCACTCCTGTAATATGTTGAAAACCTCCAACACCGTGGGGCTGGGTGCCTGCCTTGACAACTTGGGCCAAAACCTTGTCTTTGATTTGGGAGACATAGGCACCAGGCACCCAAGTTGGAGGGTGGCCTAAGGGATAGGGACATCCCTAGAGTTTTTTCCCCTGCTTCTCTTGATCCTTTTTGGATATTTGTAGAAGACCTCATTTGGGAGGAGTGATTAGTCACCTTCTGCTCTAGAGCTGGGACTCACCAACGCATGTATCCTGGACCCACAGTTCATAGCCCAGATGACCCTCTTCCCACAGGAGCTACCTGGGCTTCTGTTGCTTCTCAAATTTTTACATTTTGGCTGGAGGGGTGGGATCCATTTTGCTTGACGCAAAGGACTGGCAGTTCACTACCCTTGGACAAACGAGGTGGGACAGAAAGTGTTCCTGGTGTGTATCTCACCAAACCTTATTCTGGACTGTGGGACTCTGTAAGATGCACACTCGGGGCCTACAAGCAGGACTGAGAACAACTTTGTTTTAATCCCCCTGTAAAACTTGTGAGTCGGGGGGGTCTATGGGAGACCTCCCAGCAAATCACTTATTTGGGGAAATGGGAGAAGTGTGAAGAAACTGGAGGTTAACTCTCATGTCCCTGTGATGTACGGACTGTGGGATTACATGGACTTTACAGGCAATTCATTTGAGATGGACTTTTTCCATCTGAAGTCCTTTGAGCTCAATGTTGCCATCTATTGGTTTAACACTACAGAGCAGCATTGCTGTGAGCCCCATGCAAATGACCAATAGCCAGGCAGTATGCAAATACGTTGCTGTTGCCAGTTCTGTAACTCTAGTTTGCAATGCCTTAATTCTATCTCCCTATCCTAAATCCCAATAATATATTATTCTGTCGTGTTTGTGATATGTTCTGTAATTTTTCTGTTATAGTCATGTTGTGTCCCTTTTTTTTTTTTTTTTTTTTTTTTTTAATAATCATTGGAGGGTATTGACGATACCTGGGTTGTGTAGCTAAAAACAGTTAGTTATATGCTGTTTTGTTATAGTAGGACAGAGGGGGTTAGTGTCTGCCTGGAGGAGGTGTTGGAGCAGAAGGTACCATGCCTGCTCCACAGCAGCAAGGCAGAGGGGTTAGTGTCTATGTGGAGAAGGTGTTGGAGCAGTGGGGACTATACCGGCTCCCCAGCAGCAAGGTAGAGACTTCAGAGCAGAGGGGATAATAGATGCTCTGCAGAGACCTGTTCCAGTAGGTAGAAGTGTGAGTCCCTACCCAGGTCAGTGCACTAAGTGGGCTGGCTGCACATGAAGGTCTTCCAATATGGATGACCTCCTCTCCTCTGAGTGGTGCAACTAGATCCAGTGACAAACAGAACAGGTCTGTGTCGGGGTTCTTTGAAGCCAGTCCAGTGTAAATGACCTGGTAGGTAACACATAATCTAGAGTGGTGGGTACCGAGGTTGTCACATCATGCTTCAGAATATTTAATCTTTGTGTATGGTACTTGTGAGCTAAAAGAGATTGCACCCTGGGTGCAGGACACAGTCCTAATGAGGTCTTTGCATACACTTGCAAGCTCATGAGCCTAGTTGAACACCCCTGACTTCTTCTCTCTATGTGCAAATTTCTCTTAGGTTTAGTCACCCAAAGGGTAATGGGGGCATCCAGATGTGGACTCCTTTCTCACAAATTCTTAGAGAGGTTAGCTGCATCTCATTGAGGAGGTCCAAATCAGGCAATCAGGCAATCAGGCAATCAGGCAATCAGGCAATCAGGCAATCAGGCAATCAGGCAATCAGGCAATCAGGCACACCATGTATGGCTGGGGTTAGCTGTTTCACTGTCAAGCTTTGCCTTATATCCTTTTTGGTCCTTTGGTTTTCTGGTACTTGCCTTCCTCTGTTCCTTGTCTCCTATTGGAACACTCCACTGTATCGAGTGCTCGCCACCTGTTTATCAGGCTAGTATCTAGTATGTCTAGTTGCTTTTGCTGATGTTTTTGGTTTTGACCTTTGGCTTATATCTTGACTTTGTTTTGCGCTTCTCAGTTGTACCTGTTTGCTCCTGGTGACCCCTTGGCTTGCTCAGGACCATCTGCTTGCTTCCTCTGACAGACCCAATGCTTCCAGTGACTTTTGGCTTGAACTGACTTCACTCTCTCATGTCCCCTCGGCAGCTTGCTGCCTCTGTCTGGCGGATTTGTTGTGGCCAGGCGTAGTCCTCCTGCTTCCGCGCAGCCTTCCCAGTGTGTTCAGAGTTTCGGCCTCCCCCAGCTGACCTGGCAGTTCCCACCTCTAGCAGGCTGTGTGGTTGGAGTATGCTCGTTCCTCCCCTCAGCTGGGGTATCCGTATTGAGAGAGTTACAGACACAGCCTTGGCTGGAAACTCTCTCTCTTTCGGTACTCTATTGACCTTGCTCCCTGGAGGACTGCAGCATCCTGCCTGGGTCAGTTGGGTGTTGTGGCTGTCTCTGGTTGGTCTATATCTGGGAGGACTTCCCAGATGGTCTTAGCCCATCCCTGGGTGGACTATATATGTAGAGATTGGGATATTATCTGCTATCAGGCTTGGTCCATATTTGTACTGGACACTGTAAGTGGCCTGAGCATTTCTAGCCTGCTGGCCCACTGGACTTATGGCTCTGCCCTGTATATTTGCGTCTCTTGTGGTTGTCAGGGCAGCTGTTGTGTGATCCCAGCCCGCATGTCACTTGTTTCCTATTCCCTGTTGGGGTCCATCCAGGAACTTAGGAAAATAGAAAAAAGGGGGAAAGAAAAAAACAAGTGCCCCTTGTGTGGGATCAATGAGCCCAGCTATGCCAACCTTTTTATGGGATATCTGGAAGAGCTCCTGGTATATGGTTTTGGTGGGCTTGGCGCGGACCTGATCTTTTATCGCCGTTATATAGATGATATTTTGATCATTTGGGGGGGTGGCACGCCTAGCCTCGACACTTTTGTGGACCATTTGAATCATAATGAATGGGGGATCACATTTACTTCAAATCATCATCCATCTAATATTCAGTTTTTAGATCTGGATCTCAATGGGATCCCAAATGAACCAATCTATACTAAGACTTATTTTAAGTCTGTTGATCGTAATAGCTTTCTTAGATTTGATAGCTGCCATCATAAAAAGTGGCTTCGTAATGTCCCTTATGGACAATTTAGACGTATAAGAAGGAATTGTTCTAATATAACGGATTTTGACCTGCAGTCGAAGATCTTGAGACAACGTTTTTTAGAAAAGGGTTATCCTCATAAGTTGATTCAGGACTCCTATGAAAGAGCGAGAGCATATACTAACCTGAATTGGGGGTCATTCAATCATAAGGTGAAGGGAAATGGAAAGACTGAGTATGTCAAGACACCTTCTTTTATCACACGATATAATACTGAGGCCAATACTATATCTGGTATCATTAAGAAACATTGGAATTTAATATTAATGGACCCACTATTGAAGGGCATTGTGGGTACATGCCCTAAGATTACATTCAGAAGGTCGCATACCCTCAAAAATATTCTGGCGCCTAGCAAGTTTAGGAGGAATAATGATGTGGATAGAGAGAGGTCGATCACAAGGAGTTCAGTCAGTGATTATTATAAACCCATCAAATTGGGAACGGATTTGAATAAAGTGACCCATTCGGTTGGAGCATTTAGATGCAACACCAATAGATGCCTCACATGTCAACTTGTGAGGAACGATATAAATCATTTCAGGTCTAATGTTACTTCAGAATCCTTTTCCATTAAAAGTAGGATGGATTGTGGGTCTAGTTTTGTCATATATTTATTATCTTGTAGCTGTCAGTTACAGTATGTGGGACGTACCACACAAAAATTACGAACACGGGTTGGACAACATAGGAGGAATATTCACAATGGATTTACACAACATAGTGTTTCTCGTCATTTTTTACATTGTCATGACAGAAAGACGGATGGTTTGTCTGTCTTACCAATTGAATATGTTCCTCCTACAGTACCTGATAGAATACAGGAGTTAAATAACCGAGAAAGTTATTGGATCTTTAGGTTATCTACCCTTGTCCCTTTTGGACTAAATGAGACCATTGAACTTCCGAGAATATAAATGTATATATGTTGGATGTGTTGATATGTTGGTTTGAGAGTATACCATTTTATCTCATCATCTATTTTAGCTCGGTTGTTTTTGGATTGGACAGACTGGAGAGCCCATCATTTTATTTTATTTTATTATTTCTTAGTGAGCTCTCTTTGTTTTTTGATCCTGGCATATGTCTGGAGGAGATATCTATAGGGTGAGTTATATACCTTTTTTGTTATTTTGATCTGGAGAGCCTACCGTTTTATTATATTATTTTATGGTGAGCTCTCTTTTGACTTTTAGGTTGCCTACCCTTGCTTTTCTTGGGTTAAAGTAGATGATTGAATAGTGTATATATATATGTTGGATTTGTTGATTTGTGGTTCGAGAGTCCATTATTCTATTTTATCATCCGTTTTAGGTTGGTTGTTTTTGGGACTGGATAGACTGGAAGGAGTGTGAGCCCATCGTTTCATTTTATTTTATTTCTAGTAGGCTCTTTTTGCTTTTTTGCTTTTGTTCTCCCTGATAATGTCTGGAGGAGGCACTTATAGGGCCAGTTATACACCTCCGGTTTATTATTTTGGAACTGGAGAGCCTATCGTTTACTTTATGGTGAGTCCTCTCTGTCTTTTCTTTAATAGAGAAGTTTGGAGGAGAAGTTATAATGTTAGTTATACATATCTGAAGATATATAATCTTTGTCGGATATTTAGAGAATTGTTATGGTTTGGTGACGATTGTTTATAATGTTACACTATGATTGGAGAGTCTGTCGTTGCCTTTTTTTGATCCTCCTTATCCTGATATGGTAGTTCTCTTATGTTCATTATGAGATGTTTTTCGGTAATGTTGTTTTCTTTTTCTTTTTCATACGGGTTACTTACCTTATTATGATTAGATTTCACATTTTGCATGATTTCATTTTATTTTATGTTTTATATATATGGTGATCGATATATTTATATGCACATTACTGTATATGTAATAGCCATGTATTTTTGTCATGTGATTATTGATGTTGAATGTATATTTATTTTGTATGATCTATTCTGTATGATCTTTTAAGTTTATGTTGTTTTGTTGTTTTTGTTAATATTGTATACATGTCACGTTATGGGTTGTTGAGGGTTGGGTCTGACTCCGATTGGCTGCTCATTTTTTGAACTGATCCAATCGGCGCCAAAGAGAGGGTATATGTTGTTATGTTGATCAGACGTCAGGTTTACAGTCCTTGCTTGATTTTTTATTATATTGGCTTTGATAAAGCAGCCTGTGTGCTGCGAAACGAGTAAGCCTTTTTTAGTATATACATCTTTATCTTTTAATAAATGTGATATTTGGACTTATCCTGTCGTCTTCGGAGTCACGTGATTTGGCTGTTTGTCTGTTATCCGAGTGGGGACGGAGGTGTTTTCCCCACAAGCTTGTTTGTCAGACAGTCTGATAACAGTCTGCTGACCACCTTTACATGTGAGTGTATTTATTTTATTATTATTTTTTTGTTTATATCACAGTAATACACTATTGGGGCGTTCCCCTTTTTTCTGTTTTTTGTTTTTATATATATGAATCCAGGAACTTAGGTACTTTCTAGGCTCTGCCTCTTTGGAGAGATCCTGTCCTAGATCATTTTCTGGATTACCCCTGCTGGGACTTTACCTAGTGCACTGTTAGTGGTCACTACCTCTCTAATGGGTTTTGTCTCTTATTTTTGGGTATCTTACCCTCTTGCTGCCTATCTTGTTCTTGGGCGAAACTTTCCGCCTCAAACTGAAATCGGCGAAAAGTGGAACTTTCCGCTTGGTGAAAACTTTTCTGCGAAAAGTGCAGATTTTCCTCTTTTTTCCACTTTTTTTGCCCATTGAAATCAATGGAAACATAGAAGTTACAACACATTACAAATAATATTTCATTTCCCAAAGGTACAGTATAAAAGAGGCATGAGGGTGTCTGTGTTGGTGGGGTGTGGGGAAAGAATCAGTTGAACAGGGGATGATGTTTTGGGCGGTTGCTTACTGAGATTGGGGGGGGGGCACTTAATAAAAAAGAAATCCTAAATAAAATAAAAACCATAAGACATGGTATACAGGGGACTGAGGAGGATGCCTGTTGGTATATGAATGAATCATTTGAACAGGGAATTTGTTTTGGGGGGGTTTCTTGACTGCTATTGGGGGACAGTTAATAAAAAATAAATCAATAAAATAAAATATTTGTATTTAAAGTGACAGAGACAGGAACCCCCTGACATAAGTTTGCACTGAGGTGGACTGATACTTGATTTGATTTGACTTGATTTGAGTATTTTGTAGAGGATGATTTGTTTGATTTGTTGTTAGAGACCTTTGCAGGACTTAGACTTATTAGATGACTAAGCCCTGAAGAAACATTGATTTGTAGGACTTAAAGGACTTAAAGGGATAGTAAAGGTTAATTTTAAGTTTATTTAATATTGTAGACATTAAAAAAGTTTTACATCTATATAAGTCTTATCTTTTGATAACTTGCTGAAGTTACCTTTTCCTGGCTGTTTTACTCAAGTCTGCCATCTAGCTGACAGTGCAGATTCCATTCATTTGACCAAACAGAGGCTCTTCAGCAGAGCTGAAATCAAGCTATTTAGAAATGAATACTTCATTGGAATGGTCTACAAAGTGTGCTTGCAAACCAGGCACACTTTGTAGATCATTCTAAATGAAGTATTTCTCTTTAGATATCGTTATATCGGCGCTGCTGAAGAGCTGCATCTGGTCAAGTAACCAGAATCTGCTTCTCACAGCTTTACAGTTCGTCAAGCAGAACGGGGAGGGACCAGAGAACTTTATTTTCCTATATCTCTCAAACCATAATGGTTTGAGAGATACGAATAAGTGCAAGTACTCTGTTTTAATTGTATCTACCTTATAGTTAATACTTTTTTTTCTGGCATTACTATCCCTTTAAGCTTGTTTGGCACAAGCCCTAAGGAAACATTGATTTGTAGGACATAGGCTTCTTAGAAACAAACCCCCCAAAATTGTTTATTTTTTGTAGGACTAGTATTTATTTATTTATTATTTATTTATTTATTTATTTAAAAAAAAAAACACACAAGCCCTGAGAAAAAAATAAAAATGTCCTACTGGCCTAATGCCAGCAGGTCATGTTGGCCAGTGGCCACTGTCAAATGTCCTCCTGAGTTGCAACTGCTGTTCGTACTGCTGCTGCTGAATTGTTTAAGCAGCAGGATGATTAGGCAGCAGAAAGGAAATGGGATCAACAATAGCAGTAACATGGAAGATGGATGATGAAGGTTCCACTTGCCACAACTAGTTCCAGTGTTGCGCCTGAGGCAGTAGCAGCACAACGACTAGTCCCCATTGGCCATTCATTCTTCTCCACCTGTCTCTTCTCCAAAATAATCATGAGTGTGTTGTTATTAGAATATATATTTTTCCCTTGAGAACAGGAACTGTGGCTTCCATAAGCAACTGCAATGTGCACAGTGTGTGTGTGTGTGTAGTAAATCACATCTGGGGGCACAACTGTATCTAAACGCCATGACACCCGAAACCAAGTACTGCCGCTGTCACTGTACCCCTTGTCCAGACCCCGCTAAGGACACATGACAACTTGATGACAGTTTAATCGTAATGATGAACCCTCCCTGCCAGAATCCTAGCATATTCTGCAGGATGGAATCTACTCAGATGCCACCTGATGACCTGGTATCGATTCTCCTCCACCACACTGGCATGTGTGGTCAGTGCACCGCACAGTGTGCAATGGGTAGAGATGAACTGCCATATCCTACCATTAATAGAGTGGCTATCATTTGGCGAGGGAGGTAACGATGAATGATGTGGATTGGCAGAAGATGTACTTGTTACCCTAGAGGAAAAAGGTGATGTTGATGGGAAGCTAGTTGTTCCTCTCGTCATGGAACTTCCTGTGTCTGTCTGGGTTTTTTTTTTATTCTTCCTCCTCACCTTTCTGGAGAGTCAGGGGGTACAGTACCAGCGGTGCTAGATTTCTGTAACAGGTGTTTGGCTTTAACATGTTTGGAGTAAATGTCATGGTGTTTGTATTTCATGTATGTTATCAGGGCAGTTGTGCCAAGGTGTGTTCCCTCCTTTCCCCTTCTCACTTACGTGTCACAAATTTTGCACTGTAGGGAGGGATAGTGAACAGGTGGAGAAGAATGGCCTCTTTCTTCTTATCCTCCACATTCCCCTTCACTTTCTCCTGAGTCCTGAGTTGCAACTGCTGTTCTTACTGCTGCTGCTGAGTTGTTTAAGCAGCAGGATGATTAGGCAGCTGAAAGGGAATGGGATCAACAATAGCAGTAACATGGAATATGGATGATGAAGGTTCCATTTGCCACGACTGGCTCCAGTGATGCGCCTGAGGCAGTAGCAGCAGAATAAGTAGCCCCCAGTATTTGTGTAGAAAAGAACAAGTTGGCCATTAAATCTTCTCCACCTGCCCCTCCTCCAAAATCATCATGGGTGTGTTGTTATTAGAATATATTTTTCCCTTGAGAGCAGGATCAGTGAGTCTCCTCAGCAACTGCAATGTGCACAGTATATGTGTGGTAAATAACATCTGGGGGCACAACTGTATCCAAACACCATGAAACCCGAAACCAAGTACTGCCACTGTCACTATACCCTTTTTCCACACCCGCTAAGGACACATGACAACTTGCTGACAGTTTAATAGTAGTGATTAACCTTCCCTGCCACCATCTTAGCATATTCTACAGGATGGAATCTCCTCAGATGCCGCTTGATGCACTGATTGTGATTCTCCTCCACCACACTGGCATGTGTGGTCAGTGCACCACACAGTGTGCAATAGGTAGAGATGAGCTACCACATCCTAACATCAAAAGAGTGGCTATCATTTGGCAAGAGAGGCAATGAACAAGGAGGATTGGCAGAAGATGTAGTTACCCTAGAAGGTGATGGCAAGCTAGTTGTTTCACTCCTCCTGGAACTTCCAGTCTCTGCCTGGGTTGTTCTATTCCTCCTCCTCTTTGATTACCGCCTCAACTCTTGTTGCCTTTCTGGTGAGCCAGGGACAGCAAAAGTGGTGCTTGATTTCTGTGGTGGGTGTTTGGCTTTAACATGTTTGGAGTAAATGTCATGGTGTCTGTGTTTCATGTGTGATATGAGGGAGTGTGTGCCAAGGTGTGTTCCCTCCTTTCCTCTTTTCACTGGCTTGTCACAAATTGTGCACAGTGCCATTGCTGATGACTGTACTGTGCCTGCCCCAAAAGAAAAATAGTCCCACACCCATGATGACTTCAGAGGGAAGGGGAAAGCTGTAGAAGAATGGCCTCTTTCTTCTTGTCTTACACATTCCCCTTCATTGTCTGTGGCAGTGGATAACGTTGTTGCTTTTGCTGCTACTGCCTCAGAGTCAGCACTGCAACTAGGATCAGGAGTATTGCTAATTCTGGCAAGTGGAACCTGTCCTAGTCCCGCATCGCTTGTTGACCCCATTCCCACTGTGCCCATGGTGGTCTGTGGTCTGGCACACTAACCTGCTCCTCAGCATCCTGCTTCCCTGGCATCTCAGCATCAGAAGGAATTCCTCTAATTCCAAGATGTCTTTGTTGTGGTGGTGGTGGTGCCCATCCTCATTCCTGTCTCCCATTCCTTCTTAGTTTTTGCTAAAAAGACCATCAATGTCTCTTCCACCCCAGCTTCTCCATCATCATCACCACACCACCACTAGTCCCTACATGATGTTGTTGCTGCTCTATACCAGACATCTCACTGCTGCTTGGAGGAGGTGACAAGCAATGTGATAGAGGGTACCCTAATGTCACACTCGCCATTGCCTTTTGACCTGAAGAAGAAGGCAGACTAGCACTAGCAGAAATAGCCGCAGGCACAGGCAGCTGATCTGTGCTCCTGCTGGTGGTGGTATTAATTCTCAGTCTGCTTTCCTCCCCCAACACCAGTTCTGGCCTCTTCAGGTTCATGTTCCACCTGGACACTGTAGTGAAGAGAAGGGGAGGACTCCCAATCCCAGGGTCAGGAGAATGGTGTGGGATCCCTTGACCACTAGTCTGGATGCTGTAAAATGTTTCCCCTACCACTCCGGCTGCTTCACCATTACTACTACTACTAACACCAACCACATCAAGTTGAGCCACAGTCTTCCTCCTCAGTCTCACAGTCGCTAACAATATCAGGATATTGTTGATTACCCCCTCCTTCACTCCTAAGGCTAACAAGCTGCTGGACCTTAGTAGCAGTAGTACTAGCAGTGGCAGGATTGATTGGGAATGGCAAGAGTGATTTAGGGTCCCTAGCTGTCACACTTGCAATCATTTTCTCCTTCTCCCCCTGAGTACTACAAGAAACACTAGAGGCAGGCAAAGTATTGGTGGCAGCAGGTTCAGCACTGGCAGCGGGTTCAGTACTGGCAGCAGGTTCAGTACTAGCAACAGGTATAACACTAGTGGCTGCAGGATCAGAAATGGTGGCACTTGCAGCAGGGGCAGCATGTCTGGAAACAGGTACAACACTAGTGGCTGCAGTTACAGAAATGGTGGCACTGGCAGCAGGGGCAGAACATCTGGCAACAAAACACTAGTGGCTGCAGGATCAGAAATGGTGGCACTGGCAGCAGGAGCAGCATGTCTGGCAACAGGTACAACACTAGTTGCTGCAAGATCAGAAATGGTGGCACTGGCATCAGGGGCAGCACATCTGGCAACAGGTACAACACTAGTGGCTGCAGGATCAGAAATGGTGGCACTTGCAGCAGGGGCAGCATGTCTGGCAACAGGTACAACACTAGTGGCTGCAGTCACAGAAATGGTGGCACTGGCAGCAGGGCCAGCATGTCTGGCAACTGGTACAATACTAGTGGCTGCAGGATCAGAAATGGTGGCACTGGCAGCAGGGGCTGCACGTCTTGCAGCAGGCACAGACAGCTGACTGTCCTGCTATCACTATCCTTTTCTTCCTTCCTTCCCATTCCCTTTTCTCCCTTCCTTCTATTTCCCCTTTCTCCCTCCCTTCTTATTAAATTCCTCAAGATCCCTTGGGGTTATTTAGGGGAACTGGACAGCATTGGTTGAGTATTGCTAGTTACTTCCTCCTCCTCAGAATCAATGGACACATAATAAGCATCCTTCCAGTTCCTCTTTTTGCTGCTCATAGTGATAGGAGTCACTATGAGCCTCTCCTGCCTCAATTTTTGCTAAATATCACAAGAGAACAGCACAGCACATCTATCTCACTCTGTAGCTGCTTCTATTGTCTCTGCCTTCAGCGAAAACTTCACATTTTTATAGCAGAAGTGCAAAAACAATGTAAATCAATGGGCAAAAACTTTTTAGCCATAGAAAAAATGGCGAAAGATTTTGGCCAGTGGGTGAAAGATGCGAAAATTTTAACCACTAGTTTTAAAGCGTATTTTCCTGTGAAAAAGTGGATAACAACGTGTTTTTTTGGAAAATTTATTGCTGGCAAACAGCGACAACTTTTGCCCATCCCTATCCTCCAGTCCGTAGGAGTCTGAGAAGTACAGTATACTCCATTTCCTATCCTGCCCAGGCTCTCGGCTCAACTGAGATGGGGCGTCTGGTTTTGCAGCCAGCAACTTTACCTTGGCCTTGGCCGCAGCAAGGGAAAAGGGGTGACTGTCACCATTCACGAGCAAGGCTCCCCAGTGATGTTCTCAAGCCCTCTGTCTCAGTCTCATGCTCCTACACTCATCGTGACATTCACTTGTCCAGAGTGGAATTGTCTATCATTTTGGCAAGACCTGTATGATATGCTTCAGAATATTTCTTCTCTGTATATGAGCTAAAAGAGATTGTACCCTTGGTGCAGGACACAGTCCTAGTGATCTCTTTTCATACCCTTGCATGAGCCTAGCTGAGCATTTCTGACTTCTTCTTTCTATATGCAAATTGCGCTTAAGTTTAGTCACACTAAAGGTAATAGGGGAGTCCAGCCATGGACCCCTTGCTCACAAGTGTCTAGAAGGATTAGTTGCACATCACTGATGAAGCTGTAATGTATGTTTGAGGTTTCCTTGTTTAGAGAGAAATTGTCTGTTATTTTGTGACTGGACTGTTGTTTTGGTAGAACCTGTATGATATGCTTCCAAATATTTCTTCTCTGTGTATGCTACTTCTGAGTTAAATGAGATTGCACCCTTGGATGCAGGACACATTTGTAATGAGCTCTTGCAAGCTCTAGAGCCTAGTTGAACATCTCTGGCTTCTTCTCTTTAGGTTTATTTTATCACAGACTGTTGGTCTGTGCTTGTATTGGTCTTGGCAAGGATTTATAATTCCTTACAGGTTACTTTGCTGAGGGGAGGAGCTACATAACTAAATTTGGTCTTATATTTGGGCCTATTACCACAACATCATGGAAGATCAATATCCACTAAGAAAGTCAGCAGGTGAGGCTCCATAGGGAGATGTAACACAGGGTGTGGCATACATACTTTGGGTCAAATCAAGTGCAACATAGGGGACAAATAAAACTTCCAGTTGATTTAAATGGGGCATTTAACCCTGCCTTAATTGCTAGATAAGTCTCCAGCACAACTGAGACCTCACTTGCATAAAGGGTTTAAAAGTCCCAATTAACCAAACTGGAATTTGGTGAATTTATTTTTGGTGAATTTACTTTTATCAAGAATTTCTCTGCTTTCGCTTGAATATCAGATGCTTAAACTTATTTGGGAACGCACAAAACTAATTTTGGCATTTTAAGTGACTCAGGTATTTAAAATCTGAGGATTCTGGGTCTATTCATTATAATTGTTAAAATGTCTTTAAATAGCTGCCTATTTTTATGCAGCAGTTTTCATTATGTTTATAATAATTGTTTCATTGGCAATCTGCATGATGGCCAAAGGAGCCATCATGCAGATCATTTTCAAGGAGACCTGGTAGGTTGTGATGTTACCCAACAGGTCATCAATCATATTGGACATTGATGTGGGCTGGCCATCTGTATTATAGGCCTCTATTAAATTGAGGCAAGGTAAAACAGCCTGTGGGGCGATATTGTCTAACGGTCCATTAACAAAAATGCTAGCGGAGCAAACAAATTGCCCTACAAGCTGAAACCACAAGGGACATTAGGCCACAGAAAAGAACTTGTGGCCAAACATCTTTTGTGTGTTAAGTTCTCAAAACACACACTAAATAGCATGAATAATGAGAACATCAAAGGATAAAAGCTAACGATCAGTTCCTTATACATAGTGAAGCACTGATTGTTAGCTCAAACACAGTCAGTCTCCAAAAACACTAACCCTACTCTACCCCTACCAGTAAAGTGCAACAATATTACTGCTAACACTAGCCTAACATCCATATCTGTGTAATACTTGGCTGTCATCCACTGTCCATCTTCGAATTCAATCTTCCTTCTTCTGTTCTCTCTAATCTTTCTTCTTATCTTTTCTTTCTTCTCTTTCCTATAAAATCAAATAAAGTGTAGTTTCAAGTTTTTTTAAAAATGCCCCCAAGACATGCCAGAGTTGACCCTTTGAGTGCTGGAGGGGTACCCCTCCTGCACTTAAAGGATTAAATGCAGTGTGGTATATCCTTTAAAAATAATATTATAGAAATAAATGGCCTTCCAATGCTGAAAGAAAATTCCACTGCCGCCACCTCCGCTGGCTCCTCTGGCAGCAGCAGCAATGTCTAGAGGCACAGAACCCCCCCGTACCTACAGTTGTAATCAAAATTATTCAACCCCTATTGCAAATCAGGTTTACTGTTAAGATTTAAAGACTTTCAGCCGTTTGCAATGAACAAATCAAACAAAAGTAATTTAAATAGCACAACAAATGATTCAAGAGGTTTCCCCAAATTCAACTGAAAATTCAACTTATAATGGCTTCTCCAGTCTGAAAATTATTCAACCTCTTCATGGCAAGCATCTGTAGTACTTAGTAGAGCACCCTTTAGCTGTGATGACCTGCCTCAAACGAGATGCATAGCCGGACACCAGCTTCTGGCAGCATCCATGAGGAATCTTACCCAATTCCTTATGAGCAATGGCCTCCAGTTCAGTAATATTCTTGGGTTTACGTACTGCAACTGCCTTCTTCAAATCCCACCAGAGATTTTGTATGGGTTTCAAGTTATGTGACTGTGATGGCCATTATGGAATCTTCCAGAATGCCTTCTGCAACCAAGCCTTGGTGGAATTTGAGGTATGCTTGGGATTGTTGTCCTGTTGGAAGGTCCAATGACTCCCAAGATTTAGAATCCTCACAGACGGCATGACGTTTTCTCCTAGGATTTCCTAGGAATCCATCTTGCCTTTCACACGCTAAAGGTTTTCAGTGCCAGAGGATGCAAAGCAGCCCCAGAGCATCACAGAGCCACCACCATACTTAACTGTAGGCAGAGTGTTTTTTTCAGAGTATGCTTCATTCTTCTTCCTCCAGACTGAAAAGTTCCAGTTTTGTTTCATCGCTCCACAGAACAGAATCCCAAAACTTCTGTGGCTTAATTATATGATTTTGAGCATACTTTTCTTGTGCTTTTGGGTCAGTAGTGGTGTACTTCTTGTAACTCTTGCGTGGAAACCTTCTCTACATTTAGTTTGTGCCTTACTGTGCTCACTGAAACCTCAGTGCCTGTTGCCACCAAGTCTTTCTGCAGGTCTTTTGCAATCACTCAAGGGTTTTTCTCAACCTGCATTCTCAGAAATCTGGTTGCAGGCATTGATAGCTTTCTTTTTCTGTCCCATCCAGGTAGTGTAATCACTGTTCCTTTGCAAACTATGCTTCTAACACATTCAGTGCCTTTGCTATCTTTTTTGTATCCTGGTCCTTGTTAGTGAAGGGTGATGATCTATCCTCTTAAC
This sequence comes from Rhinophrynus dorsalis, assembly GCA_037306005.1. Taxonomy (NCBI): domain Eukaryota; kingdom Metazoa; phylum Chordata; class Amphibia; order Anura; family Rhinophrynidae; genus Rhinophrynus; species Rhinophrynus dorsalis. Next base: position 226,120,974 of record CM074724.1, read on the forward strand.
TTTTTGGCCCATTCTTTTGACTTAGCCATTTTTCTAGCATGACACTCAACAAACCTCTAGCCAGTTCAGGTATTTCAGGTGTTCCAGCTCAAGCACACCTGTTGCAACTAATGAAGCCCTTGATTAGTTGCATCAGGTGTGCTTGAGACAACATCTGTTTTGCTTATTTGTGCTGTTGAGAGGGATTCTGGAGAAGTTGCTTTTTCAGTTGAATTTGGGGAAACCAATTGAAGCATTCGTTGTGTTGAGCTATTTAATTTGCTTTTGTTTGATTTGTTCATTGCAAACACCTGAACGTCTGTAAATTTTGACAATAAACCTGATTTGCAATGGGGGTTGAATCATTTTGATTACAGCTGTATTGGGCTGTTGCCTGAGTCGGGAATGAGTGAATTTTGAACAGACAATGACTTTTTATATGGCCTCCAATTGGCTGGGATGCATGCTTACGTACCTACCACCCAATCTGTGTGTGTGTGTGGGGGGGGGATATAAGCACTTATCCCAGCCAGTTGGAGGCTGGCATTAATTTTGAACAGAGACTGGCCATATAAAAATCCAGTCTGTTAAAAATTCCTTCATTTTGACTTGGTCAAAAGCTCAGGTGGTATGGAGGGGGAGTCTGCTCCACTAGATATTGCTGTCACCACCAGCAGCAATAGAGGAGACAGGGGCAGCAGAATTCTCCGGCACTCAAACTCTGGCATATTTTGGGAGCATTTTTTTTCATTTCATTGACATTTTATTTTATAGGAAAGAAGAAAAAGAAGACGAGAAGAAAGAAGAAGGGATCAGCAGAAGGAAGATTGAAGAAGATGGACAGTAGCTGACCAGGGTGCTGATTACTCTGCTGGACATCAGGATTACTGGTAAATGTTTATTGTCAAGAGCTGTTTTTTTAAATTAGTTAGATTAAACCTGTGAGTGCCAGTGGGGTAAGCATACACCACTGATACTCATAGGGTTAATTCTACTAACATTTCACACATCTTTTCAGTACTTTGGATGTACTGATATGGGGCTTAGGGCCCCATATCAATACATCCACTTGTGTCTTAGGTTTTTTTATACTTTTTTTATCTTTCAATTACTACATCGGCACTTCAGAGATCTGTTAAGGGACTCTGCACCCAGAAAACCTGAGTGCAGATTTTCGCATGTTAAAATGACTCCCTTAATGAATCTTAGTGTCTAACGTATGGAATTGAATTGCATATTTCAGTGTTTTCTTTTTTCTTTTCAATAGGCAAAAATGCCCACACATTTATCGCCTGAAGTGGGTTTTTGCATCTACTATTTTTCAAAGCACAGGCAATTGAATAACTTAACCTGCTTCAAAAAAATGCTGTTGGCTGTTTTTTTTGGGCTTGAGGGGGAATTGAATCAAGGCCATACTTCCTCTGCAATGTGATCATGCAGGAAATGTTAAGCAAAAACACAAGCAGCTTGAATGGTGTAACTCTAATGGTGCAACAATCAATTATCCATGTGAAAATAGATTATAACTGAATTTATCTCGAGATTTTTGCAAATACAATTTAAGTAGAATTGTGGCTATAAATTCAAGTAATATATTTTAAAGATAACATAATACAGATTATAAGTTGGTAGGGTCAGTCAACAATCATATTATCAGTTCAGGTATGATGAAACACAAAACGTAGTAAATATAAAACATAAAGGGTATATGTTGGTGTATCATGTTTATTTTGATTAATCATAAAAATATATTTATTGAAGAAACATATTATATAGATCCTCTCCCAAAGAAAACACATGGTAAATGTAGGAACCTAAATTGCAGTGGTTATTGGTTGCCCTTCATTGAATATAGGTGAACATTGACTTAGATTTTTTTTAATAGCAATAAGAACCACTTTTAAAAATATGCAGAAAATAGTGAAAATGCCAATGTGCATCTTGTAAAAAAAATAAATAAAATTTAGTAATTAAGATAATGAAGATGTTTCAATCAGAAAAGACCACAAAAGAGTTATTTCTTAACATATTTTGCATTGCATTGCATTTAAGGACAAATGAAGCTAATCATACCCCATAGAAGTATAATTATCTTTTTTTTCACTAAGGTGCACCATGTGGATTCAGATATTTGGAGCAGTGGGAGATTGTATGAGGCACGTTAAAACTGCATTAAAAGAACAGTGTTCTAATATCACAATTACTACAAGATATCCCCAGGTTTAATTGAGCTTGGTTGTGGTTGGGGGGATTTAAATGGATATCATGCAGATGTGACTAGCACAAATATTTTGGCTAATGTATAAATTTACTATCTAAAAACTTACAGTTAAGATTTTACATATGAATATTTTTAGCGTTTTTTCCATATGTCCACTGGCACAGCCATGTTTCTTTAAACAGCTTTTAACTTAGGCTTTTTTGTTTACCAGTGGCCAGGGTGTGGTAGGATGTTATTAGACAGTGTTCCAATACAATTGTTAGTCCTAACCTGAAGTGCCATTTCATACCTTACTGGTTCTACTCTACAACAAAACTAGTAGGACTTTTATCATAATATGCCAATTCTGTTTCTACTCGTAGAAGGACAAAAAAATGTCAAAATAATTATTTTCACCTGGGTCTTTAACCCTTGGATTCTAGAAATGTTTCCAAAGCATTGCTTCTCAATGCACTGGAGACTGGTATAGTTCCAAGTAGTTGGAAGGACATGGATTTATGGGCTCTGATTTATTCTCCAATATAGCTTATTTGAAGTTGCTTCTGTTACTTGTCTGCAATGTCCTGAATAGCTTTCTAATCTGATCACTGGGGTGGAGTTTGGCAGAAGTGTGACTAATGGCCAGTCCACTTTGCCTTCACCCATATATAATTGACTGTTGCTCATGTGGCTCAGCAAGGCATTGCAATTTTCACTCATGTGGGTAATATGAACACCTACAAGTTGCTGCACACTGTGCTATCTTGCATTATACACCAGAAAAAAATTCCAGAGCAAGCAGTCTTGTATGATGCTATGATATCACTAATTGCTTCTTTTTTTCATGTGCTGCACAAAAAATGCCTATGTGATATAGCCTTTGCAAAATGTAATGAATTAGTAGTACTTATTTTGTATCAATCAATTTGTGACTCTTGATTGGACAATGATCCCTTAATGCTGGGTTCATACCCTCTGTCAAAGAGAGAGGGAACTGAATGTCAGATTTCACAAAATTGATCACACATATTTTTTCACAAGGAGTATAAGAATTACATAATAAGCATTGATGGATATCTGTTAGAGCAGTGTTTCTTAAACATTTGCACTGGCAGAGCCAATCTGCTTCAAATGAAAGCCCAAGAACCCTAAGAATCAAACACTTTAACCCCTTGGCTGAAAGAGAGGTCCCCAATGCATAACCTGGGGGTGAACACTGTATCAATATTAAATGTATTAGGATGCAAATTGGTACCATAAGTGTAAGACTAAAATACTAAATAACGGTCTGTTGGAAAAGATATATCATGTAATTATATCTAATACTATTGTTTTCCTAGAAGATACTTGATTATAGTGCTTATTAGAGAGCAGCAACAAAACCTGCGTATACTATTCTGCCACCACAGCCTCGTTCAACTGATAGTCAGAAAACTCCACAGCTCAACCAGCTATGGAGAGGACATCGTCCCAAAATGAGCTATCCATGCTGCCCAGATCACATGGAACCTGTGCAGTGTTCCTCTGTGAGTGTATACTAAGTGGTAATGTGTAGTGTTGAGCGAGCATGCTCGGCCGATGCTCGGATCGGCTCGAGCATCGCTCTGCTCGGCACATGGCGGTACTCGTACGAGTACCGCATGTGCTCGCCCGCCATGTTCGGGTCTCCTCCCCGCACGTTTTGCGGCTGCTGCGCAGCCAATAAACGTGCAGGGAGGCTCTGACATCGGTGTAATGCCAGCAGCCATGTTGGCTGCTGGCATTACACTGATTGGCTGGCCAGAACCCGTGGTCGGGTACTGTATAGCACCTGACCATCGAGTTCGGCTCAGTCTTAGCCAGGGAGAGCTGAGGATAGGAAGGGAAAGTCAGTGTAGGGAGGAAAAAAAGCAAAATTGTGAAAAAAAAGAACCAAAAGTCCTTTTTAGGACTACTGTGTGTGGGGGCAGCAGGTTATTTTGTGTGTGGGGAAAAAAAAAATTCTGTTTAGTGTGCACAGTTGCAGATTAGAGCACATTCTGTTTAGTGTGCAAAGTTGCAGATTAGAGCACATTCTGTTTAGTGTGCAAAGTTGCAGATTAGAGCACATTCTGTTTAGTGTGCAAAGTTGCGGATTAGAGCACATTCTGTTAAGTCTTCAAACTAAAATATCAAAGTCACATATTCCATTCAGTGTGCGTCGCCGCAGTTTAGCAGCACATTCTGTGTACTGTGCAGAGTTGCAGAATAGGAAGAAATACTGTTAAGTCTTCAAACTAAAATATCAAAGTCACATATTCCATTCAGTGTGCTTCGCCGCAGTTTAGCAGCCTATTCTGTGTACTCTGCACAGTTGCAGAATAGGAAGAAATACTGTTAAGTTTTCAAACTCAAATATTAAAGTCACATATTCCATTCAGTGTGTGTCACCGCCGTTTAGCAGCCTATTCTGTGTACTCTGCACAGTTGCAGAATAGGAAGAAATACTGTTAAGTCTTCAAACTCAAATATTAAAGTCACATATTCCATTCAGTGTGCTTCGCCGCAGTTTAGCAGCCTATTCTGTGTACTCTGCACAGTTGCAGAATAGGAAGAAATACTGTTAAGTTTTCAAACTCAAATATTAAAGTCACATATTCCATTCTGTGTTCGTCACCGCAGTTTAGCAGCCTATTCTGTGTACTCTGCACAGTTGCAGAATAGGAAGAAATACTGTTAAGTTTTCAAACTCAAATATTAAAGTCACTTATTCCATTCAGTGTGTGTCACCGCCGTTTAGCAGCCTATTCTGTGTACTCTGCACAGTTGCAGAATAGGAAGAAATACTGTTAAGTTTTCAAACTCAAATATTAAAGTCACATATTCCATTCAGTGTGCTTCGCCGCAGTTTAGCAGCCTATTCTGTGTACTCTGCACAGTTGCAGAATAGGAAGAAATACTGTTAAGTTTTCAAACTCAAATATTAAAGTCACATATTCCATTCTGTGTTCGTCACCGCAGTTTAGCAGCCTATTCTGTGTACTCTGCACAGTTGCAGAATAGGAAGAAATACTGTTAAGTTTTCAAACTCAAATATTAAAGTCACTTATTCCATTCAGTGTGTGTCACCGCCGTTTAGCAGCCTATTCTGTGTACTCTGCACAGTTGCAGAATAGGAAGAAATACTGTTAAGTTTTCAAACTCAAATATTAAAGTCACATTTTCCATTCAGTGTGTGTCACCGCAGTTTAGCAGCCTATTCTGTGTACTCTGCACAGTTGCAGAATAGGAAGAAATACTGTTAAGTTTTCAAACTAAAATATTAAAGTCACATATTCCGTGTAAGATGAAGAAAGCGGGTAAAAAGGGACGGGGAAGTGGACGTGATCCTGATAGTTCAGGGCGCGGGTCAGGACGCGTAGAAACTGTGCCTGGTGCCAGAGCACAAGAAAGAAAGACATCCACCATACCTAGCTTCATGTCTAATTTTACAGGGCGTCGCAGGACATCACTCTCGAGGTCCGACCACTGCGAACAGGTGGTCGGTTGGATGACAGCTGATACTGCTTCCAGTCGGTTAAGCACCACCCTGTCTTCCACCAAGTCCACTCTCAGTAGCCAAGAGTCTGGTCAACATAATCCTCACTCTGATCATCCTTCCTCCCACCATACACGGTCTGGTCAAAGAAGTGATCCCACACTGGAATATAGTGAGGAGCTCGTCTCATCACCAATCCTTCATTTGACCCTCTCTCCAAGCACGCTTGCAGAGGAACATGACATCTTGTGCCCTGATTCACAACCTCTAGAGGCTACCCAATCACAAGAAGATGACAGATGTGAACGGCATTTAAGGTCAAAGGAAGTAGTGGATGATGATGATGATGATGAGACACAGTTGCCATTAAATCAACCACTATTTCCATCTCAAGACCTTGTTGAGGAGAATGTTATACAGTTGTCAATGACTGAGTATGTGGTGGGATCAAGACATGAGGAGGATGATCAGAGTGAGGAAGTGGAGGAGGACTTGGTGGACGATGAGGTGACTGACCCCACCTGGGAAGGTGTAGAGCCGAGCGATGACAGCAGTCCTGAGGGTGAGCCATCTGCAGCACCGCAACAGGCTGGAAGAGGCAGTGGTGTGGCTACAGAAAGAAGGCGGACCGCACCAAACCGGCCCGCAAATGTTCCACGGAGCACCCCCTTGCGTAAATCTACCTTGCCAAAGGGTAGGTGTTCCGCGGTATGGCGTTTTTTTAAGGAAAGTGCGGACGACAAAAGAATTGTAGTTTGCAACCTGTGCCACACCAGAATGAGCCGAGGCATGAACACTAGAAACCTCACCACCACCAGCATGATCCGACACATGGCATCCAAGCACCGTAGTAAGTGGGAGGAACGCCTGGATCGCCCATCTGTGTCTGCAGGCCACACCACTGCCTCCTCTTCCCCTGTTTTCGGTGCCGGCCAATCGCCTGTCGAAGGCGCAGGCCCGCATACCTCCCGCCCTGCACCTGTACCATCTGAAGCACCATCAGCGACCACATCCACTTCCCTGTCCCAGCACAGCGTCCAAATGTCGTTACCCCAGGCATTTGAGCGCAAGAGAAAGTACCCAGCCACCCACCCACAGGCCATAGCACTAACCTCACACCTTTCCAAATTACTGGCCATCGAAATGCTGCCATTTAGGCTTGTGGACACTGAGTCCTTCCGCAGCCTGATGGCAGCAGCTGTCCCTCGGTACGCGGTCCCCAGCCGCCACTACTTTTCCCGGTGTGCCATCCCCGCATTACACCACCATGTGTCCCGTAACATCACCCGTGCCCTAACGCAGTTACTGGGAAGGTCCACTTAACGACTGACACATGGACAAGTGCTTGTGGCCAGGGACGCTACATTTCCCTGACGGCACACTGGGTGAATGTCGTGGAGGCTGGGAGCGACTCGGACCCTGGGATGGCACGGGTGCTACCCACGCCGAGGATTGCGGGCCCTACCTCCATCACGGTTTCCGCCAGCACCTACGTTATTGGCTCCTCCTCCTCCGTTTCCACCTCCGAATTCTCTACACGCAGCGCCACTCCCCCATCAGCCAGTAGCTGGAAGCAGTGTAGCACTGCAGTGGGGAAGCGTCAACAGGCCGTGCTGAAGCTGATCTGCCTTGGGGACAAACAGCACACGGCCTCAGAGCTGTTGCAGGGGATTAGTCACCAGACCGAGCAGTGGCTCTCGCCACTCAACCTGCAACCAGGCATGGTTGTGTGTGATAATGGGCGTAACTTGGTGGCGGCTTTGGAGCTCGGCAAGCTCACACACGTACCATGCCTAGCGCATGTATTTAATTTAGTGGTGCAGCGATTTCTAAAAACCTACCCCAATGTGCATGATCTCTTGACCAAGGTGCGCCGCGTGTGTGCACATTTCCGTAAGTCATCTACAGCTTCGGCCGGCCTGTTGAAGCTGCAGCAGCGCTTACAATTGCCAGCTCACTGGCTGCTGTGTGACGTGAGCACGCGCTGGAACTCCACCTTCCACATGTTGGCCCGGCTTTGTGAGCAGCAGAGGGCAGTAGTGGAGTACCAGCTGTTACACGGTCGTCGCCTCTCCGTTCAACTTCCTGTAATCAGAAGTGAGGAGTGGGAATGGATGTCAGACCTCTGCGAGGTTTTACGCAATTTTGAGGAATCGACACAGATGGTGAGCGGCGATAACGCTATTATCAGTGTAACCATCCCACTTCTGTGTCTACTGAAACGCTCGCTGCTCACAATTAAAACCGACGCTTTGCATGTGGAAGAGGTGGAAATGGGGGAGGAAGAGCTTACACAAGGTGATAGCCAGAGCACCCTCACTTCGTCTTCTCAGCGACAATTGGAGGAGGCGGAGGAGGAGGAGGAGGAGGAGGAGGAGGAGGAAGACACGGTTGCCTCCGCTACAGAGGGTAGCCATGGAACTTTAGTTCCATCTCTTCAGCGTGGGTGGGCAGAAGAGGTGGAAGAGGATGAGGATATTGAGAGTCATCCTCCTGGTGAGGACAGTGAAATCTTGACTGTTGGTACTCTGGCACACATGGCTGACTTTATGTTAGGCTGCCTTTCCCGTGACCCACGCGTTATACGCATTTTAAACAACACGGATTACTGGGTGTTCACCCTTCTGGACCCCCGCTACAAAGAGAATTTCTCATCTCTCATTCCTCCGGTGGAGAGGACAAGCAAAATGGTGCAATACCAGAAGGTTCTTGTTGAAAAATTGCTCCAAAATTTTCCATCTGACAACGCTGGTGGCAGAGTACATGCTACCTTGGCCAACCGAGAAGGGGAGAAAAGGGGAGCACACAGCAGTTCCGAGAAAGGCAGGGCAACACTCTCCAAGGCGTGGGACACCTTCATGACACCCCGCCAGCACCCTCACCCTGATGCGCAGCCTAGTGTCACAAGGAGGGAAAAGTTTTGGAAGATGGTGAAGGAGTACGTAGCAGACCGTGTCAGCGTCCTGAATGATCCCTCTGTGCCTTACAACTACTGGGTGTCCAAGCTGGACACGTGGTATGAACTGGCACTCTACGCCTTGGAGGTGCTGGCCTGCCCTGCCGCCAGCGTTCTGTCTGAGCGGGTATTTAGTGCTGCTGGTGGCATCATAACAGATAAGCGTATCCGCCTTTCCACCGACAATGCTGATAGGTTGACACTTATAAAAATGAACAAGGCCTGGATTTCCCCTGACTTCTCCACTCCACTGGAGGAAAGCCCCGGGGGAACATAAACTCACTTTATATATGTTATTTACAATAATGGGAATACTCTGTATTCCCATTCACCCATTCCACCCAAAAAACGGGTATATGGTTGACTCTTAATCTTCTCATCCTCCTCCTCCTCTTCCATATGCCCTGGGATATAATTTTTATATAGGGCCAGCTCACCAGCGGGCCCTGTGATATAATTTTTATATAGGGCCAGCTCACCAGCGGGCCCTGTGATATAATTTTTATATAGGGCCAGCTCACCAGCGGGCCCTGTTTGACAATTTTTATATAGGTCAGCTCACCAGCGGGCCTTCTCATATAATGTTTTATTGGGTCAGCTCTCTAGCGGGCCCTCTCATATAATGTTTTATAGCGTCAGCTCACTAGCGGGCCTTCGCATATAATGTTTAGGATGGTCAGCTCTGCAGCAGACCCTCACCCATAATGTTTTAGATGGTCAGCTCAGCTCACGTTTCCCTCTTAATCATGGCCCCAGTTCAGAAAATCAAGGAAATTTTTGGGATAATTTGCCTCTGCGCACGTTTCCCTCTTAATCATGGCCTCAGTTCTGAAAATCAAGGAAATTTTTGGGAGAATTTGCCTCTGCGCACGTTTCCCTCTTAATCATGGCCTCAGTTCTGAAAATCAAGGAAATTTTTGGGAGAATTTGCCTCTGCGCACGTTTCCCTCTTAATCATGGCCTCACTTCAGAAAATCAAGGAAATTTTTGGGAGAATTTGCAGATGATATACAAGTAAATATACAGCAAATATTGTTTGGTAACAATTTTTCGCCTAAAGTCGTTTTTATTTTCCTTTTTGTGTGTTTTATGGTCAGTCTGTAAAAATGGCGTACTACGGGCGAAAGATCGTTCCCAGCAGCGATGTTGGAGTCCAAGATGCATCCAGACATCCTCCCTATGCTGTCCCTGAACCATTTCTGTGGTGTTTCCATCCTTTTCTGCCATTTTCCTATGGACTAGGCACCCTCCCCTCAGCAGAGCAGGGGGTGCCTGGTGTAATGCTCGAGTCCTCCCATTGACTTCAATGGGGCTCGGGTGCTCGGCCGAGCACTCGAGCCTCAGGGGGTGCTCGGTCAGAGCACCCGAACACCCGAGCATTGGGGTGCTCGCTCATCACTAGTAATGTGGAATATTTTGGGAAACCAGATTCTTCCAATGTTTGTGTGAGGGTGGAGTGGCAGACATCCATGCCATGGTTCCTATTTTCCATGCCATAATCAGGGATTCCCAGAGAATAAATTTAACAGGGTGAGTGTTTCGGTCATCAGGGATAATTGACAGAATATCCAACGTTGGGGTTGGGGGAATTTGTCTGTCCAAGACCCCCGATGGGGAAGAAAAGACCCACTCCCAAAATTGGAAAACCTCAGTACATTCCCACACATGGTACAGGAATGTACCAGTTGTAATAGCACATCTGTCTCACAATTCATTGTCCCTAGTACTCATGCTGTATAGACTTGCTGAGGTGAAGTACGCCCTGTGAAGAATAATCAGTTTGGTGAGCTAAAAGTTCCAACACTTTTAACATTCCCTGAATCCAACTGGAGCTTCAACATAGTTTGAATCATCCTAATATGCACAGTGAGGAGACAGAGTAGGAAGCTGTCTAGAGCCCCTCTCCTACCACTTTAAAGGGATAGTAATGTTTCATAATAAAAGCAACTCTAATTAATCATCATAGTATTTGGACTTTGGAGAGTGTTATTTCAGTTCTGTCAGAGTTGTAGTCAATGACAAAGTATCCCCCTCCCGCCCCTTTTACTGATATAACACTGTTCAGCCAGATCATAAGGGAGGTGTCTAGGTAGACCACAGAGAGGGACAATCTTCAATTAAGATAAGGGGAAAAACCTGAAAAACTTGTCAAGGGAGGCAGGGCCTTCATTGTTCTCATAGGAAGAAGATTGTCCCCTTCTGTTATCTGTCTGGTCTTACAACCAGATTCCACATCTGAGAAGAGATGGCTTACACTATGTAAAAGGGGCGGGAGGGGAAACTTTGCTTGTGAATATCTCTCAAACCATAAAGGCTTGAGAGATAAGACTTATTTCACTCTTCGTGTTTTTTTTTAATACCTACAAAATAAAATAAAGATAAAACAAAGTATTACTATCCCTTTAAAATCTGCATGGAGATTCTTTACCAGTGTAGACTGAGCATTTCAATCATAATTTCAGAAGACATGGTTCACTAGTTCCCAGCTGTTCATTAAAAAGCTGCTCATTAATTCTCAAACAGAAATAGTTATGCATGGGTAGAAAACAAAAAAAGTAACAAAAGTTTCATAATAAATGACATAAAGAATGAACCAATGTTCTAACTCAGTTGTATATTTCACTAATTATTTGCTAAACTGAACATATTTATAGAGCAGTAAAATATTAACATCTATAAATCTCGCTTTTTTATCTTTTACATATTCATAGACAAAGCTGGGGACGCTATGCAAAATGCAAACTAAAAATTTTAATTTCATTTTCAGAGATGTGTGTTGACCATTGTGGAAGGGATTATAGATCTCATAATCAATAGTTACCGCATAAGGAGTGTGGCATGGAAAATAATGGTTTATAAAGGGCTACAATGTGGGCATTAACTAGAGCTGAGAGACTTCACTTCAGTATATGAATTAGGCTATTTTCTAAGCCTGCCAGTATCATATTACAAGTACAAATCAAGTTTCATATGACTCAAAACCCATGGGCCCTCTCAGTAAATTTTAACACTTTCAAGAACTCGAACTGTGAGTGTTCATATTGCCAAATCATAAATGAAATTGTAATGTTGGCAGAGAGTTGAACATTGCTTCAAAGGATAAACTACAAAATTAAACTGTATCCCATAAATAGAAAATAGAAGTGCTGCAATTCAAATAACATACATTAAGAAGCTCATTCAGGGACTATAAAGTCCCAGATCGAGCTAGGAACTGGATGCAACCACATAGGCTTTAAAAAAAAATAAAAAAAAAAGGTTAGTGGATAACTGGGTTTTCTGCTGAGATTGCGGCTCAACTTTGCAAACATTGATTATTGATATTTATTTCTACCATAAAAGAAATTTTGAAAGAGACAGTTGTAATAAAGTAACATTTGATTCTATTTTTCTCTCAGATGATTGATAAATTATGAGTCTACCAGAAAGTATTCTGTCACAATTATAAGAAGGTTGGGAACCACAAATGTATCATTTAAAGTAAAGCAGTAGAAAGGGCATATTGACAGGGCTATAGACTCACTAACATTATGATCCACTCAGAGGCAAAGTTTCCTATAATCAGAGATGTGCAATTCACAGTCTCCAAACAATACTCAAACAGCACTGACTATAAAAAAAACATGATAACTGTCATGCAGGCATATTTTTAAAACACATCAAATATGCACTTATCCTAAATAATAATTCGTTAAAATGTGCGTAACGCCGCAGTCATGCGCAGTAGAGACTGCTGCGCGTTCTGCAGTCATGCGCAGTAGAGACTGCCACTGCCGGGGCTGATACAGAGCGGGGCGCTCCGAAGGAGCGTCCCGCTCTGTATCAGCCACGACGCGGGCAGTTTCTATTGCACATGACTGCCCTGCGACCGGCTGCCAGTGGCACTGTGGCCCGTGTAACGGGCTCTTCAACTAGTATGAAATAAAGTAGTAGTGGAGGCAACTGTTCCATTAAAAATGTGTAAACTCCCCTCCAAGCCAATTGAAGTGTAGAAAAGTCTAAACAGACATTGGTCATAAAAAAGCCAATCCCTGTCCCCCCCCCCCCACACACACACACAGAGATCTTATTGATGGCCCAGGCAAGACACATAGAAAAGAGTATCTTCTTTTGCATATTCAGGCAGGCCAAGTGCTGAGATGACACATGGGCTACCTAAACACGCAGGGCAGGCTGTTAAAGCAGATATTTGTTTGTATAAATAAAATAAAAACTAAAAGCTAAGTCATCCAGGGCTCAATGAGATCAGTGGAGATTTAGCTAGGATTGATTTGGCTGGCACTTCTTTTCAAAGTAACCCTTTCCCAAGCATCTGAGAGCTGTTTATGAATCTAGTACCCAGTAGAATCTAGTACGCAGTATGCTTGCTTTAGAAATATGATGACAGTCTTCCTTACTATTCGTCTTTCATTCCCATGCATGTGTTCACTGCTTACTGCTGTTGAGAAAATCCTGATTCGGCCTCCTTTTTCTATTTATCCCTTTCTGGTATGTGCTTACATCTCTTGCTTAAATCCTGCTTCAGACTCTTTTTTCTATTTATTCCTTCCTTGCATGTGGTCACTGTTGCTGTCAAAATACCACTTTAGCATCCTTTTTGTAGATAATGCTTTTTTTGGTATGTTTTACCTGCTTCCAACTTGTTTCATGTCTTTGATTTTGTCTAACATTAGATGTATTATGGTGTCACACATGACTGCCTTCAGGCAGCCGATCTAGGACTCAATTCTATGAGGACCGGTAGTAAAACAAATTTAACTTTGGTAGTTTTAAGTCACATTTTAGTATTATATTAGCTGTGCAAAATTATTCCCCATTGAAAAAAATGAAACAGCAAATGCATTTCCTATTCAATTACACGTGTTGGCTAAAACCAACCGACATATAATTGAAAAGAGTAAAAACAAAATACACACGTGCAACTAGGCATCCCTATACTAGTGACCCTAAGCCATATATTGATACATTGATGTTACCAAAAGTATAAGTGAAGCCAAATAAATAACCCTTTTGAGCGCCAGAGCATTGTATACCCCTTTTGGAACTCAAAGTATTAATCAACTCCTAAAGCTAATGCTATCCCATGGCCCATTCCCCACAACATTAACAATAAGCACTTACCTTGAAGTCTGAGGTCTGAGCAGGTAATGCAATGGGAGTGTTTTTTCTCTCTTTGTCACTGGCGGCGGCGGCAGCAATAGTGAATGGTTAGGATTTAATTTCACTTATCGTTTTTTTTTTTTTTTTTTTTTTTTTTTAAAGATTTCAACATTTACAGAAGAAGAAAGAATCCTTACAGAAGAAGAAAGAAGACTTACAGAAAAAGAGAGAAGACTAAATAAATACTAAAGAAGGCAGAGGAAGACCAGGGTGCAGAAAACCCCGCTGGACCTCTGACTTCAAAGTAAGTGTTACAGCTGTGGGGAATGGGTCATGGGATAGTGTTAGGGCTAGTATTTTTTAATTTTATTATTAATGTTAGGTGTAGTGTAGGGCCAGAGGGGCACTTTTAGGTTTAGTGTCTAAGTGGGTGGGGTCAGGGTGACTGTCTTATTAGCTCACGCTTGAAGCTTTGGACTCTAGCAAACATTGAGCGTTCAGTAGTATCCTTTGATGTTCCTATAATTCATGCTATTTAGAGTGGGTTGTAGGAACAAGAATCTGCAACGAGAATTAGGCCACAGCATGAGTTATTGTGAACAATGCTTTTTGTGATGGATGCTGGCCAAGCAATAGAATTCCAGCAGTACACATTTGTGTGTACCGCCCGTAACTCCTTTTGCCCCTAACAACAGTTTTAATGGCACTAATAGAATTGAGCAGCTAATCTGGAAGGGAATCCTAGTTTGTGTAAATTTAGCCTCAGTCAAGGGCAGTTTTTTGGTGTGTGTATCTGAGAGTTGGACAAGAGAGCTTGACAGTAGGAAGATTTATTCCCCTGTGGAATTTTCACAAAAAAGCATGATTTTTCATTTTTCCTGTGGGAATTCTCAACAGTAGAAAAACCCTTAGATTTTATGTCATTTCACTAACACCACAGCTTTTCCCATGAGAACAATTAGTTTTCCCACTAAACAAACAAACAAACCCCCCAGAATTTCCTGCCATGAAACATGGTGTAGTTTAGGAGATGAAGAGATTACAAGCAGTGGAGGTTATTTGAAGTGCTGACTAGTACTATGACAAGCAGGGGAAGCTGGATGGACCTTGATGTTGTTGATATAGAGGTGGAGGAGAAAGTCAGTAGCACCAGCAGTAAGGGGAGTCCACATATCCCTGACCCAATGATTCCTATTCCCCTGGCATTGTCGCTCTGGTGAAGTATATTGAAGGCAAAACTACCTAGCTGAATGAGCACTTGCACAGAATCACAGCTGCCTGTGCCTGCTGCTACTGCTGCCAGTATGCCTTCTTCTGAGGAGATGCCAAGTGTGACAGCAAGGGACCATTTGTTGCTGTCATCCCCATCCAGTTCCAGAAAGCTGCAAGAGACTGGTGGTGGAGGTGATGAGAGTGAGAGTGATGGTGGAACAGCTTGTGTAGAGGAACGTAAGAGTGTTTTTATCAGAAAGAAATAAGGAAAGGGGGAAAGAGATGCAAATGGGTATGACATCATTACCACAACCAGCAGTGGTGGTTGTTGAGTTGTAGTGTTTGTTGCTGCTGTATTTCCTTATGCAGAGTCATCAGAGGCATGCATCCATCTATCATAGCAGCAGGATGATGATAAGTATGCTAGTATACCACAGTCCACAGTGGTCACCATGGGTCTGGGTTCCTCTTGTAGTGATATGGAACTAGGACAGGCTTAACAGTAGCAACATCACCTGTTGCAGTCAGTGAAGGTGATTCTAGAAAAGAAGAAGAATAAGAAGGCTATTCTTCTCTCCCTCACCAAACTCATGGCATGGATGTGGGAATATTTTTTCCCTTGGGGCAGATGCAGTGCAGTCATATTTGATAAGATAGTGAAAAGGAGAATGGAAGAGAAACACCTTGGCACATCTGCCCTCATTAATCACATGCAAAATAGACACCACATTGTTTATATTAAGCATGGGAAAGCTAAATCTCCAAAAAAAAAAAAGAAATGGACAGCCACTTTCATTGTGCCCCTTATCCCTCCCAAAAGGCAGACAAAAGAACGGCAAAAATCCAAGAGGCAATCAAGAGAAACCCAGTCTGGACGTTTGATGTCTAGTGTAACACCTGTACCATTATTGTCTTCTTGTGCTATGGTCCAGGGGCAGAAAAATGTACCAATTTTCCTTGCCCCAGCACCCTAAGGATCCTCTACTTCATTCTCTGGCATACTACCTTTGCCTCTGTTTCACCAGCTGGTGGCGAGTCTGTAGCAGCAAGGATGGACTAGTAGTGGGGTGGGGGTAAATTGATGATGGTGGAGAAGCTGGGGTGGGAGAGACATTAATGGCCTTTGTAGCCAAAACTGAGAAGGAATGGGAGATAGGGATGGGGTTGGGCATCACCACCACCAGCAGTGAGCTTTTGGAATTTGTGGAGTTTGCAACTGCTGTAATTCCTGCTGCTGCTGAATTGCAAAGGAAGTAGGATGCTGAGGAGCAGGCTAGTGGACAGACCACCGTGGACACAGTGGGAATGGTGTCAACAAGTGATGACAGGTTCTACTTGCCCACATCAATACTCCTGGTCCTAGTTGCAGTGCTAATTCTGAAGCAGTAGCAGAAACAGCAGCAACATCATCCTCTGCATCAGCCAGTGAAGGGGAATGAAGAGGAGAAAAAGAAAGAGGCCATTCTTCTCCACCTTTCCCCCTCACTGAGGTCCTGGGTATTGGACTATTTTTCTCTTGGGCAGGCACAGTGCAGTAATCAGCAATGACACTGTGCACAATTTGTGACAAGTCAGTAAAAAGGGGAAAGGAGGGAAAGCACCTTGGCACAACCACCCTGATAACACACATCAAACAAACACACCATGACATTTATGTGAAACATGTTAAAGCCACCCATCCACCAAACAAATTGGGCAGCACTGTTGCTGTACACCCTGACTCTCCCCAAAGGCATTAAGAGGTTAGGTGGGGAATAAAGAGGAAGAAGGATAGGAAACCTAGCCAGAGCTTGAAAGTTTGATGACAAGTGAAACACCTTGCTCGCCATCACCTTCTTGCCCTAGGGTAACTACATCTTCTGGAGAGCCACCTCATTCATCTATACCTCCCACACTGGTTGATAGCCATTCAACAGATGTCAATGTCTACCCATTGCACACTCTGTGGTGTACTGACCACCCATTGGTACCTCTGTACCTGATGACCATGCCTGGACAACACACTACTGCTCTCTTAAGGGGACATCTTGCCGTCCACAAACGTGGAGTATTTACAGTGAGACCACTCAGAGCAAGATTATGAGCATTATGTTTCTATTGCAATACCTGCGAAGACATCAGAGAAAGGGCTGTGCAAGGGCTACAGAGTTCCAGTAACCTCAAAGCACATATGCACATCTTTCACTTGTTGCAAGTGCTGATGCTCCAGCTGGAGAGCCAGACAGAATCCCATCTCCACCTGGACAACCAAACCAGACAGTAGCACCTCAGCTGCTGAAAATGGATCTTCCACAGCTGCCTTAGCTGCCACAGGGACCTGTGGAGCAGCACAGGGAGGACAGTCAACCACAAAGACCCAGATTATATCACACAAGGGTCATGCTCTTTGGAATAACAGATGCTGAAGTGGAACACCACTACAGGTTGATGCCACACAACATCGTTGACCTATATTAGGTGATAAAGGATGATGTAGACCTCATATACCGCACCAACTGTGCACTATCTAGAAGGCAGAAGATGCTGAGTGTTATACATTTTATAGCCCAGTCCACATGTTATAGAATGGTGTCCAAGTGTTGCCAGCCCTGAAGAGGAAGGCCAGAAGCACATCCACTTCCCTCACACCCAAATGGAGTGGAACGTGTCAAGCAAGACTACAAGGGGAGGCATACCTAGAGTTGTGTGATGACAACATGAGGATCACCCATGTATGTGCTTCCTATCCTGGTAGCTGTCATGACTCCTACATCCTCAGGCACTCCTCCATCTGCCAAGACTTTGAGAATGGGAACTATACAAGAGGATGGCTCTTGGGTGAGTGAACAATCTACACATCACACCACATCCACTGGGCATGCACATGATTACTGAAAATTCAGCTTAGCATAGTCATGACACAAAAGTTGTATGTCCCTCTTACACAACATCATCCATATAATCATGCGGTTCATGTGACATGATGTCACTTCTTCATCACAGGGGATGCTGGATATGGCTGCAAACCGTGGCTCCTCACACCTGCCCAAAATCCTCAAACACTTGACAGCACCACTACAATGAGGCTCACATCAAGACCCAGAATGCACTTGAACGTACCTTTGGTCTCCTAAAAACAAGGTTTCGGTGCCTGGATAACTCGGGGTGGGGGACTCTTCAATATGCACCAGGGAAAGTATACGATATCATCCTAGCACATGCCAAACTCCACAATATCGCTGTGGGCACACGTATAGTGGATGATCTGGAGCTAGAACCCATTGTGAAAGTGCCTGATCCCCAGCCTGAGGATGAGGAGACCCTGAGAGGGGTGGAGATACAAGACAGGCTCATCAGAGTCTACTTGATCTGTGAGTACAATACATGAATCAAACACAATGTATGTATGACCATGATTAGGCACAGAGAATAATGATATGTTTCACTCCACAAGATAACTGAGATGTACATAAGCCTCAATCCTTGAAATACCCTGCTTCAACAACACAGTCACATAGCTGGCACCCTAATGAACAACACAGTCACATAGCTGGCACCCTAATGAACATTTACATTTTTTATTGAATATTTTAATTTTTTTTTTAATTCGGCTGAATAATTTGGACTATTGCCAAATTTTGTCCAAGTCGAATAGGTCCGGTCTGAAATTTGGATCCTCTGAATGGGAAACAAAAGAAATTAATCCGAAATCGAATTTTACTAAAAATGTTTGCAGTGCACAAATCTATGATGTATCCTTTATTCCACTTAAGGCATGTCTCTTGTCTTATGGGTCTATTAAAAGACAAACGAATGTGATGAACGCACACCGAGAAAGAGCAAAATAGAGTGATTTGCTCAAGGCACGTATGGTCTCTCAAGTGCTGCTCAAGTCACGTTTTTCGCTCCCATGTGTCATTGCAGAAAGAAAATCTCCATATTCATATCAGTCTGGACCCACCCACAGACAGCCCATCCCCAAAACGTCAGGCAAAACCTCTCTGCACGAGAGAAACAGCACAACCCCAGACATACGTTTTAGTCTGTGTGGAACTCATCAGTGGGGTGCATCTAATTCCCTCTAGGCACATGGAAGCAAGGGCCTATGCCTGGGATACCCTTCTGCTTAGGGAGACCACAAAAAACAAACAAATGTGATGAACGCACACCAAGAAAGAGCAAAATAGAGTGATTTGCTTAAGGCATGTATGGGCTCTCTGGTGCTGCTCAAGTCACGTTTTTCACTCCCATGTGCCATTGCAGAGAGGAAATCTCCATACTCATATCAGATTGGTCCCACCCACAGACAGTCCAGCCAAGAAATGTCAGGCAAATCCTCTCTGCACGAGAGAAACAGCACAACCCCAGATGTACATTTCGGTCTGTGTGGACCTTGTCAGTGGGGTGCAGCTGATTCTCTCTAGGCATATAGACACAAGGGCCCATGCCTGGGATACCCTTCCACTAAGGGAAACCACAAAAAACAAACGAATGTGATGAAAGCACACCAAGAAAGAGCAAAATAGAGTAATTTGCTCAAGGATTGTGTAGCCTCTCAGGTGCTGCTGAGTCATGTTTTTCACTCCCATCTGCCATTCCAGAGAGAAAATCTCCATATTCCTAAAAGTCTGGACCCACTCACAGGCAGTACAGCCCCAAAATGTCAGGCAAACCCTCTCTACACGAGAAAAACAGCACAACCCCAGACGTACATTTCGGTCTCTGTAGAACTCATCAGTAGGGTGCAGCTGATTCCCTCTAGGCACATGGAAGCAAGAGCCCTTGTCTGGGATACCCTTCTGCTTAGGGAGACCACAAAAAAAACAAAAAAAAAAAAACAAATGTGACGAACGCACAACAAGAAAGCGCAAAATAGAGTGAGTTGTTTATAGCATGTGTGGCCTCCCATGTGCCATTGCAGAGAGGAAATCTCCATACTCATATCAGGCTGGTCCCACCCACAGACAGTCCAGCCCCAAAATGTCAAGCAAATCCTCTCTGCACAAAAGAAACAGCACTACCCCAAACATACATTTCAGTCTGTGTGGAAATTGTCAAACAAGGGCCCATGCCTGGGATACCCTTCTGCTTAGGGAGACCACAAAAAAAAAAAAACAAATGTGACGAACGCACACCAAGAAAGAGAAAAATAGAGTGATTTGCTTAAGGCATGTGTGGCCTCTCAGGTGCTGCTGAAGTCACATTTTTCGTTCCCATGTGCAATTGCAGAGAGAAACTCTCCATACTCATATCAGATTGGTCCCACCCACAGGCAGTCCAGCCCCAAAACATCAGGCAACTCCTCTCTGCACGAGAGAAACAGCACAACCCCAGATGTACGTTTCAGTCTGGGTGGTCCTCTTCAGTGGATTGAAGCTGATTCCCTCTATGCACATAGAAGCAAAGGCCCATGCCTGGGATACGCTTCAGCTTAGGGAGACCACAAAAAAACAAACAAATGTGATGAACGCACACCGAGAAAGAGCAAAATAGAGTAATTTGCTCAAGGCATGTGTGACCTCTCAGGTGCTGCTGAAGTCACATTTTTCACTCCCATGCGCCATTGCAGAGAGAAAAATCTCCATATTCCTAACAGTCTGGACACACCCACTGGCAGTTCTGCCCCAAAATATCAGGCAAATCCTCTGTGCACGAGAGAAACAGCACAACCCCCAGACATACATTTTGGTCTGTGTGGAATTCATCAGTGGGGTGCAGTTGATTCCCTCTAGGCACATGGAAGCAAGGGCCCATGCCTGGGACACCCTTCTGCTTAGGGAGACCACAAAAAAATAAACAAATGTGATGAACGCACACCGAGAAAGAGCAAAATATAGTAATTTGCTCAAGGTATGTGTGGCCTCTCAGGTGCTGCTGAAGTCACATTTTTCGCTCCCATCTGCCATTGCAGAGAGGAAATCTCCATATTCCTAAAAGTCTGGACCACCCACAGGCAGTACAGCCCTAAAATGTCAGGCACATCCTCTCTACATGAGAGAAACAGCACAACCCCACACGTACATTTCGGTCTCTGTGGAACTCATCAGTGTGGTGCAGCTGATTCCTTCTAGGCACATGGAAGCAAGGGCCCATGCCTGGGATACCCTTCTGCTTAGGGAGACCACAAAAAAAAAAAAAAAAATGTGACGACCGCACAACAAGAAAGTGCAAAATAGAGTGAGTTGTTTATAGCATGTGTGGCCTCCCATGTGCCATTGCAGTGAGAAAATCTCCATATGCATATCAGTCTGGTTCCACCCACAGCAGTCCAGCCCCAAAATGTCAGGCAAATCCTATCTGCACAAAAGAAACAGCACAACCGCAGATGTATGTTTCAGTCTGTGTGGAACTCATCAGGGAGGTGCAGCTGATTCCCTCTAGGCACATGGAAGCAAGGGCCCATGCCTGGGACACCCTTCTGCTTAGGGAGACCACAAAAAAATAAACAAATGTGATGAACGCACACCGAGAAAGAGCAAAATATAGTAATTTGCTCAAGGTATGTGTGGCCTCTCAGGTGCTGCTGAAGTCACATTTTTCGCTCCCATCTGCCATTGCAGAGAGGAAATCTCCATATTCCTAAAAGTCTGGACCACCCACAGGCACATAGAAACAAGGGCCCATGCTTGGGATACCCTTCCACCTAGGGAGACCACAAAAAACAAACAAACAAACAAATGTGATGAATGCACACAGAGAAAGAGGAAAATAGAGTAATTTGCTCAAGGCATGTGTGACCTCTCAGGTGCTGCTGAAGTCACATTTTTCACTCCCATGCGCCATTGCAGAGAGAAAAATCTCCATATTCCTAACAGTCTGGACACACCCACTGGCAGTTCTGCCCCAAAATATCAGGCAAATCCTCTGTGCACGAGAGAACCAGCACAACCCCCAGACATACATTTTGGTCTGTGTGGAATTCAGCAGTGGAGTGCAATTAATTCCTTCTAGGCACATGGAATCAAGGGCCCATGCCTGGGATACCCTTCTGCTTAGGGAGGCCACAAAAAAAACAAACAAACAAATGTGATGAACGCACACCAAGAAAGCGCAAAATAGAGTGAGTTGTTTATAGCATGTGTGGCCTCCCATGTGCCATTGCAGAGAGGAAATCTCCATACTCATATCAGGCTGGTCTCACCCACAGCCAGTACAGCCCCAAAATGTCAGGCAAATCCTCTCTGCACAAAAGAAACAGCACAACCCCAGACATACGTTTCGGTCTGTGTGGAAATTGTCAGTGGGGTGCATCTAATTCCCTCTAGGCACATGGAATCTTGTTCCTGTACTGTAGTCAAACACTACGTTTTGTCAGATATTCAAATAATATGATTAGCTGTGTTATGGATTGTTCCAAAATTGAGTATGAATACCATCATAATTTAGTTTTGCAATTTTATCTTTCAGTACATTTTCATGTCACAAGATTGCTTGGCTAAATCCTTTATAGCCACATCAGTGGTTCAAGTTAAATGGTGATGGTCTTGCACAGAGTATGCTAAGAAGTCAGTGTCAGTTCAACTTCAACTCACATCATGGTCAAATAACACCTTCAAGCTATTTAGCTTTGCTAAGTTTATTGTGTGTTGAAATTGGACAGCAGTGGATGTGCTATGTGTGGTTACCAAAGCTTCAACACCTTAACACAAACTAATTTATGCAGGAGTTGTGTTCACTGCATTGCTTTTCAGTGCATTGGAGACAGTTCTGGCACTGACTTTGTTAGATACTTGAAGGAATCACAGACATAATTGGGATCAATAAGTGTATGTTTACTCAGAGGAAATATGACAAATGAGGCTTATTTTTTTGGAGGGGGGTTGGTTGGAAGGAGGTGCAGAAGCAGATGCCCTCACCGATTGTCTAGTGACTTTTGGGGTTGGTGTGTGGGGTCACACAAGGGGGGGAGGTGGTTGCAGTTGACCCCCAGTGGATTGTTGACTTCTCTCCATCTGCAGCATCTGACCAAACATATCAATGAGTCCTGTCCGAGTTTAGAGTAACTGGTGATGATGGCTTGCTGTGATTGTATTGAGCTGTGGGTGGCTCTTGGAGTATCATCTGGCTTCCCTCAGCAGCCTCCTCTGGATCCTGAGGAACTCCTCATCCACCCTTATCATTGGTGTACCTATGGCAGAGGATGAGGTGGCATGGATGGTGGACTTGGGGTTGCTGGGAAAGCCTCTCCACCTTGCTCTGACTCTGCCTGTTGGCCATTGTTTTCCTCACAGTCTGGATGAAGGTCAGATGCTGTAGCTGGCTGTGAGGTGTGTGGAGAGGCATATGCCAGAGGGCCAGCATGGGAGGAATGTGAGGATGATGGTTGTGTCCCCACCACATCAATTGACTCCTCACTGGCCACAGATGGTTATTCACCTGGTTCACTCTGTGCTGGGCATATAAATTCAGAGAGTGGTCACTGTGGCTCTCCTATAAAGTCCAAGTGTTTATAGTTGAGTGGCACTCAAATCTTTTGCCTTCCCACCTGGCTGTTGTCTGAAGGCTGTCCTCCTGGTCTGGTTGCATCCAGGTGGGTGGCTGGGATAGTGCTGTGGGCCTATATGCCCCATATTGTGAGGTGCTCACCATGCTGGGCATCTTGTGACATCAAGGTGGTAGTAGGGGGTCTATCCAGTACCTGACTGCAGTTGTGGGAGACATGAGATAGTATGATTGGTAACTTGAGTAATGACAAAAGGGATGCAAGATGATGACATTGACATGTGAGCCCTTGATGTCAGGATGGTATCCAATGCATTGCATTGCAATGCATAGGATACCAACCTGGCACTCCTTGATTGAACAGTGTGACAGTATTCTGTACATTGATGGAAGCATCCTACAATGGTTGAGCTTTGTTTATCTTATGTATCCTGAGGAGTGGGGATGGCAAGGAATGGCTCCTTGCCATCCCCACTCTTCAGGATACATACCAAAGTTCAGTCATGACATGTTGGGCTTGTGTTTGGTCTGGTTCTCCTGTTGTATGAAACATGGTTTCTCCTACTGGTTGTGTTACTCTGTTCCCCATCAATGTGTGTTTGTAGGTTTGCTGTGGCTGTATGCTTTGCTGACATTGTTTCAGTTTAGTTGTAATGGTTGTGTCAGCTGTGCATTTCTGTGTTTTGAGGCCCTTTGTTTATTGAGCACGATCCCAATACAAGTATTGGGTTTCAAAAATGCAAAGAGTTTGTTGAACTATTATGTGTGTGTGATGAACCCTGTGGACATGTGCAATATAACTGTAGTATAGCATTTTCGTTCTCTGTTAATCCTTGGAGTGCCAGAGGGGTACCCAACACATTGTTGAACAATGCGTTGCATATGCCTCGAGCAGTCAAACAGTTATGTTCTGACCTCCCAGTGGTTCCATATGTAACACTGTGCATGAACATTACAGATATATGTATGACAAGGTGATAGTAAGCATTGTTTTTGTGCAGTGGGTTTGATTGATTAACACAGCAATGAGGGGGTTAAGCATGGACTTGGACATGATTTGGTCTGCTTAACTCTTCACGTTTCTGCTTTTGATGTACAGCATCATCTCCTGGTTTGAACCCTATCAGCACTGAGTTGGTGAACTTGTGAAGATCAATGCTGGCCATGTGTTCAGCTGGCACTGTGTTGTGGCATGGAAGCTAAGAGGGTTTGTGTGATGGGCAATATATTATGGAATTATGAACTTACAGGGAGTCTGGCATGTCTCTCATCTTGTTCTTCACTTGCATTCTGCAATCGGTCCAGCACTTCTTAATGGGGTTGGTGGCCAGCTTACACCTGGACACAGCAATGACACTGATGAGGACCTGACACTAGGTGACCTTCTTCCAAGGACCAGTCCCAGTGGCCTTCTCCATGGAAAACAGAATGTTCACCCTCTCAATCACGCTCTGCGCAAGGACCACATACTCCTCATAGGATTACATTGTGTTCCGCAATCTCTCTTCCTCTGCACCAGTGTTGGAACTCTGTGAGGTGATTTGAGGTTCAGACCCTGCCTGTGATGTCCCTGGCTGTGTGTTGGTCACCAACAACCACCCCTCATCCTACTGCCAGTTCTGTCCCTGTCTGTGGTGTACATATCTGTAGTCAAGTACCTCTGTGTCCAGCTGCTCTCCCTCTCCTTCCCTGACTGAGGATGCTCTGTTCATCTTCCTCCTCTCCTGTGCCTCTCCCCATCCCTCTAGCCTTCTCTCTTCTCCCTGCCATCTCACACCCTCTCACACTCAGGCACTCACACAGACACTTACAGACACACGCATTCTCTGTCACTCCCTTGCACTCACTGAATCACATTGTATAAATAAAAGATAAAGATGTGTTATGTGCATAAAAATAAAAGATATGAGTGTGGGTTTTCTGTTTGTTTGTGTATGCATGAATGCAATATGTACCAAAGTGTATGATGTAAATATTAGTCCAGTGCTCACATAACCCCCCCCTAACTTTCACTGACTGGAGTTTGAAATGGAGAGATGCAAGGAGATGTTATCCCTGCATTGTTTAAACAACAGATGTGAGTAGTGGCTTCTTCCTGTTCCTGTATTATAGTCAAACACTACATTTTGTCACATATTCAAATAATATGATTAGCTGTGTTATGGATTGTTCCAAAACTGAGTATGAATACCATCATGATTTAGTTTTGCTATTTTATCTTTTCAGTAAATTTTGATATCACAAGAATGGTTGGCTAAAATCTTTTAGTCCAATGCTTTCTGCTCCCAACTCAAGTGTCTGCTCCTCTCTCTCTTTCTCTTTATTGTTATCCTACACTCCTGGGACCTGTGCTCTAGATCACAGAAACTCAAAACACAAGCAAGATGTGTCAATTATTTTAGGGTATATATAGGTGTATTTGAATGTACTTGTGTGTTGTGATTGGCTGTGAGTTTGAGCCTGTCTTGACAATGTAGAGCATCACTAGATAGTGTTGACTGTTATATTGTTTCCTTTGACGTTTACTTACCTAGCATTGCTTACAGACTGAAATGATTGCATGATGATGTCAACAAAGGTGCGACACGTGTATTTTTTGCCCTATGCTCGTTAGCCATTCTGGTAGACAGCTTATTGCACATCTACATTACTCAGACATGGCTAATGGATGGTAATGCTTTTTACCTTATCAACAGTTTTACTGTGCTTTATTGAATCAAGCCCCTGAATGAAAAATATTTCTTATCTGCCATTAAATTAGATATTTCTATATGTATATGCTTGTTTTTATGCGTCCCTGACTTAAAGGAACACATGGTCATGTTGTCTGCCTAAATAAACTTTTTATTTTAAAGTCATCCCATTAACCCATGAGTGCAAATAACTTTTATTTAGTTCTTGCAGAGCACCATAAGCAGTTGTAGCAAAAGTGCCATCCAAGAATGACAGACAAGGAAAGCACTGTGTAAAAAATGCATGTTCCAGCTATAAAAAGTTTTTAGTGAAGTTTCCCCAAGTAGTGGAAGTATCTTTGTTTTTTCTTATAAAAATAAAAGCTCCATAAATAAGACAATTTTCATATTATAGCATACTTTCCATTTAAATAAGTCACTTTGATTCTAATTTTACATACCTTATTTATTGGTAGGAAAATACATTTTGGACTCATTGGCAGAAGGTACAGTTATCTCTATATTCATAATTAAATGAAAGGTAAGTTAAAAATGCAAATTTGAACACCTGGTGAAGTACATTTTAACAGAGTTTTATACCATGTTGAAGGGGGTCTGTGTCCAAAAATGGCTGTTTGGAATTTCTGTTTTAAATTTAAGTACATTTTAGTGTTACATTTACTGCTGTTCAAAACCATAATTCATTGTTTGACACTTTTTGATTTTAGCATTATTTTGTCAGAAAGTGGAAGAGAGAAACTTTATTTATACAAATATTGTGCACTTATGTACAAAAAACAAGTTGAGTGATTCTGAGGCAAATCAACTGAACCATAGGCGATTACTAAAAATTCCAGTTTATTTAAATGGGTCTTTTAACCTGTTGAATGCTAGAGAGGTCTCCAAAGCATTGAAAAGCAAGGGATTAAAAGTCCCATTTAAATCAATTTAGTTTGTGGGACATTTTTATTTTCCCTCTTCTTCCCTGAGGATGCCCTGCTCACCTTCCTCCTCTCTTATGCCTCTCCCCATCCCTTTAGCCTCCACTCCTCTCCCTGCCATCTCATACCCACTCACACTCAGGCACTCACACAAGCACTTACAGATACACTGAATCTCACTCCCTTGCACTCACTGAATCACACTGTATAAATAAACAATGAAAGGTAAGTTAAAAATGCATATTTTAAATACCTGGTGAAGTTTATTTTAACAAAGTTTTATAGCATGCAAAAGGGCTCTGTGTCCAAAAATGGCTGTTTTGAAATTCTAATTTAAATTTAAGTACATTTTAGTGTTACTTTTACTGCATTTCAAAATCATAATTCAATTTTTGATACTTTCTGATTCTAGCACCATTTTGTCAGAAAGTGGAAGAGAGAACTTTATTTATACAAACATTGTGTACATATGTACAAAAAACAAATTGAGTGATTCCGAGGCAAATCAACTGAACCATAGGCGATTACTAAAAATAGCCTACAAAAATTCAACCAAGTGTTCCAAGCATACCTTTCAATGAGTTCACATTCATACTTTTTCCTATATCTTATGTTCACAACTTGATTGCTGGAAGATGAATGAAGCTGAATTGGTCTGGATTTAGAGTTGATCAGAGATACTGGTTTCTATTTTACAGTGCTCTGAACTTTGGATAATATAGGCCTCAATTCAATAATGCATGATAAAACTTGTGGTAGGACAAAATTGGCCCTGCCCAATTGCCCTAACCACTGAAACCACAATGAAGGTTGGGCCACAGAAACTGACTTATGGCCAAAAACGCCAGTCATGGGTTTTAAGTTCCCAAAACCCACTCTAAATAGCATGAGTAATGGGAACATCAAAAGTGACCCTCTCAAACACTAACCCTACACTACCCCAACAGTGCCCCTCCAACACTCAAAGGGCTAAATGCAGTCTGGCATATAAGGTATAAATAATATTCAGCCAATCCTGTAAAAAAAAAAAGATAAGCCATTTGTTTTGACAAAAAATCCAAGGCATCCCAAGGGTTAAGATTGCTTCGCAGGAATGCACAGTAAACCCACCCACCACCACTACCTCCATACCTCCACTGCCTGTCAGAATGAGGAAATTTTGAACAGAGACTGGTTTTATATGGCCAGTCTCTGTTCAAAATGGATTCTAGCTTCCAATTGGCTGGGATGAGTCTTTACGCACCTCCCAGCCAATCAACTTCTGGGGAGTGGGATAATGCATGGAATTGAATGGCTTATTTTAATGTTTTGTAATGTGTTTTAATGGGAGCAAACTTAGTTCCCAAGGGGCTGGCTTCTATTGCACTTGATAAATGTTAACACCTGTTTTATCAAACATTTTCCTATTGAAGTCTATGGGGAAACCTGGAGATAAAAACAGAGATAAAATTAGCACCTGCAATAGAATCCAGCCCAAGGTGTTTTTTTTCCTACGGTATTTCTTCATAGCACAGGTAATTGAATTGCTTACCATGCTTGAAGAAATTCCATTGGGTGTTTTTCTTGGAGACGGCCTCAATTGAATTAAGGCCATAATGCTGTGCTGGCTTATATCATGTGATTTTATTTGGGCCCAATACATAAAAGGCAAAGTGGAGCAGGTCTGAAGCAAATCAATTGCTCACCGGAACAAAGAGACATTCTAATTTAAATTGGGCTTTTAAAACCTTAAATGCTAGAGAGGTCATTGGGAATTTTCATTTGTCCTCTGATGCCACTGGTTTGCCCCAGAATTGCACAATTTTGCTTTTTACACATAAAACCTATTACGTTTATGTCTTATATTTTCCTGATTTACATAATTAAAGAAAAAGCATTGAACAAATATTGGCTATATGAGCTATGTTCTAAAAACACAGCTTTATGAAATATACCTGCCCCCCCCCCATTAATAACCCATTACACAAAAGCATCCAGCTAATTTGTAGTCTGTTAATTTCTGATTTAATTCATACATCCTGGGATTAAGGACAATTGATGACTCTTAATTGTTTCTTCTCTTAATGCTAATTGCTTTGGGCTACTCTTATGGGTCTTCTCTGGGAACCCTTTAACGACTTTCAGCAGGGGAGTAGAGTAGGAGGAATAAAAATTAACCTCTTGGATGCTAGATAAGTTTCCAATGCATTACTTCTCAGTGTGTTGGAAACCTTTCTAGCATCCAAGGGGTTAAATTCATGCTGTTAGTTTCAGCCTAACAGCAAAATAGTGTTTTGCTTGACCTACTTGAATTGTAAAGTTGTTATAAACTATAAGGATAAACACGCAGGAGACCAACCTTAAGTGTGAAAAAAATACAGAAATAAAGACCAATTAATCTTTGTTTTTTTAAACCAAAAAGAGCTATTTTATTCCCTTTAGTGATTCACTTTTTGTTTTTGATTTCTTTTGTTTCATAAAATACTTTAACTGTTTAAGGGCCTGAGGTGTGTGTAAACTTATTGCATTACACATCCCTGTGGTCCTTATAGAGTTAAATAAGAAAGAATAAGAGGAAATTGACAATCGGTTTACTATAGAACTTCGCAAATACAGTCCAAGTTATGATTTTACTTGTCCAATAGGAATGTATAATATTAATGCTTCTATACAGATCTATCACTACTCACTTTCTTTGCAAAGGAAAAATGATGCATTTCTTACAACACACCAGTTTGATACAAATGTATCATTCTAACAGTGCACAGAGACAAGATTTGATGCATTTTCTTTGTAGTAACTTGGCTGTTATCAGGAGTACAAGACACAGCCAGACATAATACTCTGATATATATCTCTATAAACAGTATGCACGCACACAAACAGAGCCTACTGACAGCACGTTTAACAGATGTGACCCTCAGCCCCCCAAAATTCCCCGTTCCTTGTTTACTAATAAGGTTATTTTGTCCTCTGTGTCTAAGAACATTTTGGGAAAACTAATCTAAAAACCAACATTTATAATCAGGTTTGTGCTCAATCATTTTTTCAATGAGAGGCTACAGTGATTTGCTAGTGGTGTATTCAATTTTCATAACCAAGTCCAAGCCAGGAAATGCTACTGAAGTAAAGTCAAGACTAAGTATTGGGTGTATGCATAGGAGAATGCATAAAGAGGACTTTGAGTGTGGAAAGTTATTTACTCTTGCATTGTAGCATATTTTGCTGTCATCCATGAATGTATTTGTGATTGATTTAATGTGAAGAGGGATGAAGAGCATCATATCAAAGATGCTGCTCCATAATACATTTGTGATGAATGAAAAAGATGGAGGCACTCACCACTAAAGCCATGCCCCAGTCAAACTCCAGTGACAGAACACACAGATGGCATCAAAGTAGACAGACAATATTCACTGTTTAACTTGATGAAGTCCTTGTTTTCAGACAAAACAGCTCAGCTCAGGTATCTAAGAACACCAACCCAGCAAACCAAGTAACAGTAATCTAACAGGCTACTACTTGTAAAAGAAAGCAAAAATGTCACATACACAATGACAGGAATTATGGTCTGTTGGACCTTCTGTCCAAAAGTGGTTTCAACCAAAGCCAGCTCATTGACACAGTAGTTTTTGCCAAATATGTGAAGATGTGAAGAGATTACCACATCTCTGACTTATACAGCTGTTCTGCTAATGCCTGGTTCTTGTAGGCTCAGGAGGCACCACAGATCTGTTGGAATAAGCATAACCCTAAAGGGCAAAAGCTTATTCCTGAGAGCATATTTCTTGTAAATGATAGTCTCAGGGCCGGCCCAAGACATTGTGCTGCCTGTGTCCAAGGATGAAATTCTGCCCCCCCCCAAAACCACGCCCACCAAAACACACTCAGAGGAAGTTGTAATAGTTCTTGTTGCCCCAGGGTTGATAATGTATGCCAGTATATGCTACCGACACAGCTGTTTGTGGATGTTAGGAACTGTAGTCCACAGCAGCTGGAACTCAAATAATTGACTACCTCAAGTATAATACATCCAATGTTATAAAATTACACTTATAAAGTATGAGAAAAAAATGGCATTACATGAGTTTCCACATCTAAATCTCTCGATACAGAAGTCATGACACAATGAAGCAGCTCTAAATGCTATTCAAGCTACAACTTGAAATCTAGACAACCCTGTTGCATTTATTGTAAATTTACATAACTCATTATTTGTGAACAACTTTGTGAGATTTGAAAGTCTTTTTTCAGCCTGAATCTTTATCTACAAACCTAAATTTGTTTGACATATTATTGAAGTTGAAGACACTCACACACAAACATGATCTCACACCACAGTGAAAGCCTCCACTTTGCCCATCTCTGCTCCACCAAAATGATGTTCATATTCAGTTCATCGTGACATTCATTCATTGTTGATGACTCAAGAAATCTAAGAAGAACTTACAACACTGGATGGACTCGAGATGCAGCGCAGGTTCTCTGCTCCACTTTGCCTTCACTGCTTCTCCTGCTCTTCGTGCCCTGCGACACCACTCAGGAATGTCATCACGCAGCTCTTCCTCCCATCTTCTCATTTGTCACTTTTCCTTTATCTCCAGCAAAAGCAATCAACATTGGCTGTTTCAGTCATCAGTTCAGGTGACAGGTCACATCTGCTTGCGGATATTACTGCCAAAATGTGATGCATTAGCCATCACGCTAGTTCATGGCCAGGGGCCATTGTATATAAACCACACGCCCGAGATGCTAACAGGTGGCATTACTGGGACCTGAAAGAACATGGATTGGGGTGGCAGATTGCTGCCCCTGTCAAAGTGCAGTCTGGGTTCCAGGGACCCACCAGGACCCATGTAAGGGCCAGTTCTGGGTAGTCTTAATCCAAGAAACCACTGTCACCTTAGACACAATCTGTTCCACACCATGGCCCTCCAGATTTACAAAAATTGAATCAGACTTTTCATAAAGGCTGCATATGTGAAACGTAGTACTTCGAGCACCTTCCCACATAAGGTAAAACTTCTGTTCCTGTCTGTTAGATGGAGCAGGACAAAGAAGGAAGAACAATTTCCTGGTTAATGTGAAACTCAAAGACAACCTTAGAATGAAACCCTATTGGAGTCCTCAAAACTATCATATCAGTGTAAAAAAACAGAAATGGAGGTTTAAAGGATAAGGCCTGATGTTCAGCAACCCAACAAACAGACAAAATATCATGATTTTGCCTGCCTGTTGCGTTGTCTGTTTTGTCCCCACTGATGGATGAGCAGCGGCATGGCTGGTCGCTGCCTGACTGCTGGCCTCTCTGTTGCGGGTGAGCGTCACTGACGTTGTACTCACAGTTTTGTACCTTTGGCACTAATCGGGCGACTGATGCCCCGCCTCCTCCATTGGCCTTATATGCGGCCTGAAGACTAAGCTTCAGCGCCCTTTCATGGTGTACCAGTACATTGCTTATAGTATTCCACTCTCTGTTGTGATCTTTGCTTAGCTGCTGATTCTACTCCGTGTATGAAACTTGGCCTTGTCTGACTACCAGATCCGTGCATGAACCTTAGCTCTGCTACAGTGAGTGTGCCCTGACAGATAGTCATGAGTTGTTTAGCAGACGAAATTGGAACATCAAAGTCCCTACGGAATGCGGCCAATCCTGATTCTCACAGACTATAAGAATCTGACATATCTGTCTGAAGCAAAGAGGCTGTCTCCACAACGGGCCTTTTGGGAGCTGTTTTTGTCCAGATTCAATTATGTGGTCTCATATCTTCCTGGCACTAAGAACGTTAGAGCAGATGCTCTTTCCTGGCAGTTCAGGTTAGACCCTGAGTCTGAGAATACGCCGGTGCCTATCATTCCATTCAATCATATTTTGGCTACTATACGGACTATTATTACCTCACCCCTGAGAGAGGAGATTTTGTCCTCTCAAGCTTCAGCTTCTGTGGATAAGCCCAGCAGTAAATGTTTTATGCCCGAGTCCCTTTGCACCAGATTACTGGAGACATATCACTCTTCAAAGGCTGCTGGACATATTGGTCATGACCAATTGATTTGGTCTGTCTCTCTGCTTTTTTGGTGGCCTAGTCTGAGGGCAGACTGCTCAGCATTCGTAGCAGCACGTTCCACTTGTGCTCATACCAAGACCCCTAGACATCTTCCGGTGGGCCTACTCCAACCAGGGCGAGCACCCTTGGTCACACTTGTCCATCGACTTTATGGTCAAGCTACATGCTTCCAAGGGATACGCGGTCATCCTGATGATCGTTGATAGGTTTTCCAAAATGGCTCACTTTGTACCTCTTAAGGGACTTCCTTTCTACAGGGAGATGGCCGAGGTCTTTGCTAAAGAGGTGTTTTGACTCCACGGAGTGCCCAAGGTCTCGAGTAAGTCAGTTTGTTTCTCATTTTTGGAGGTCTTTCTGTGATCAGATGGGTATCCAACTCTCTTTATACCGCGGACTGAGTATGCCAGGAATTGTGACACAAACTCCTCCTCTCAGAATTTTCAGTTTCTTATTAACGATGGTTTTCAATCATCTTTGCTTCCTGAGTCCTTTGAGGCACAAGACATTCTGGCACTGGATCTGCATTTTAGGCAACTCTGCTCCACTTGGGTATGGGTTCAGAGAGCCTTACAGAGATCCACGCAGCGCTATCAGAGATATGCAGACCATCAAAGTCTTCCTGCTCCGGTCTTTCAAGTGGGGGAGAGCGTATGGTTATCTTCTCATAATCTGAACCTCTAAGTGCCTTGTAAGAAACTGGCTCCTTGTTTTGTAGGTCCATATCAGGTTCTTCAGAGGGTCAACCCTGTCACATATGCCCTGGACCTTCCTGCTGGCATGCACATTCACAATGTATTCCATGTATCTTTACTCAAGCCATTGATTTGTAATCACTACACAGCCTGGCCCGGTACGGGTCGAGGGTCATGAGGAGTATAAGGTGACAAATATTTTAGACTCATGTAGAGTCAGAGGATACCTACAATACCTTGTACACTGGAAGGGTTATGGGCCAGAAGAATGTTCCTGGGTGTCCAGTGGCAATATCCATGCTCCTGCCTTACTCTGTAGGTTCCATTCTCTGTTTCCTTCTAAGCCTGGTCCTCTTCTGCAAGGGAGGGGTCATTGAGGGGTGGGTACTATTGTGGTGCCCCGTGATTCTGCCTGCCTGTTGTGTTACCTGTCTTGTCCCCACTGATGAATGAGCAGCGGCATGGCTGGTTGCTGCCTGACTGCTGGCTTCTCTGTTGTGGATGCACATCACTGACGTTGCCCTCGCTGTTTTGTACCTTCGGAACTAATTGGGGGATTGATGTCCCACCTTCTCCATTGGCCTTATATGAGGCCTGAAGTCTAAGCTTCAGTGCCCTTTCCTGGTGTACCAGTATGTTGCTTATAGTTTTCCACTCTCTGTTGTGACCTTTGCTTGGCTGCTGATTCCACTCCCTGTATGAATCTTGGCCTTGTCTGACTACCCGATCAGTGCATGAACCTTAGCCTTGTCTGACTACTCAATCCATGCTTGAACCTTGGCTTTGTCTGACTACCCACTCCATGTATGAACCTTGGCCTAGCCTGACTACCTGCTCCGTGTATGTACCTTGGTCTGTCTGACTACCCGATCTGTGTATCACCTTGGCCTTGTCTGACACCACTTGTGTATGTACCTTGGGCCTGTCTGACTCCCATTCCATGCAGGTATTTGGGCCTGGTCTCTACCTCTCAGTGTGGCCTCGTGTTAGACTGCTGCCTTCTAGCCTTGCCAGAGCTCTAGGTTTGTACCGTGGTTATTGGCCTTGGACCCTAGCATTCTAGGACAATGCTTATCTGCTTGGGACCCTAGCATTCTAGGGTATAGCTTATTTGCTGTGGACCCTAGCGTCCTAGGGTAGCGTGTGCTGTTTCCCAGCCACCCTCTCTCCATCTCGTGTAGGCTGCGAGAACCGTAGGCTAGGTTCTCTCCCATTCTGCATTACCTGTTCCAGTAGTGCAGGCTAGATTCAGTGTTCAGCTCCTGGGTAGTGGACTGTAGCGCTGTCCCCGCTCCTGACTCCAGGATGGGTTGGGGAAGTGCTTATCTGTACTTTTGCATTAATAAAGTGGTGTTGATCTTATTCTACCTGTCTGAGTCATTATTTATCTGAGCCTCCATGACACAGAATCACCAGGGAAAATGAAGACAGAGGCTTGAAAGAAGCATTCAGAAGCACAACTAGAACCAAGTTCAAGACCCATGGAGGAGTGGGAGCCCTATAGGCTGGGTACTATGAGCCATGCCTGGGCCTGAGACACCTGTCGAAAAAACTACAGGAAACATTGATATCTGCATCAACGGGAATATGCAGAAAAGCTACCTTTATGTCTAGAGAAGTCAAAAACTTCCCTGGACACATAGCTGTGTTGAGAACTTAGCTTATGTGGAATAGAAACACATAAACCATTCCTGAGAAAGAACAACCACCAAGACCTTCATATCTACCAGGAAAGAGACCAGAAATAGATGACTCCACACAGGATCGCCTTTTGATATGAGACAACAGGGAGGACGGGATATGAAGCCTATGTAGTACCCTTCCAAAATCCCCCCACAAAAACCCACTGACCACCTCAGAAAGAACCCACTTTCTGTGAAAAAGATGCAAAAACATCCAATAGCTGGAGGCAGACCCCTGGAAGTTATGCAGAAGTAGACTTGTCAGCTGGGAGCTTATGAGCAGGTTTCTTGCCTGTCCAGGGCGGTTTGGGTTTTGGGGTAGGGTGCTCCTGGGACACTGTAGCAGTAAATGCCCTGGTCACATACCCATATTTACAGGGGTAAAAAATGTCTTTTGAGGAAAGAAGGAGTATTTAGGAGTAACCTGAGGCAATAAAGCTCTCTTACATCCAGTGGCATGGCTAATAACCTTATCCAGTTCTGGACCAATCAGCTGCTTACAAGCACGTTATGGAGACTGTCAGCTGACCAAATCTTTAGCCATAAATTACAATGTGTCAGCATCAATCTGGGCACCTTAACAAGATATGCATCATCCTCAAGGATCTTAGAGCCAGCAAAAACAACATCCACATTAGGCAGGTCTGCACTGAGGGCCCTAATCACCTAAGTAACCATAAAAATGGAACATAAAGCAGCACTTGAAACCACGCAATTTGTCTTCAAAATTGAATCCAGTTGCTTACACTCCTGGTTATTAAGTGCTGCTGCATCTTTAAGTGGTAAAGCTGCAAGCTTGGAAAGGTGAGAAGTTGAAGGGTCTGTTTCTGGGGAAGGGGTAGCCCACAATGATAAGGCATCAGCAGAGAAGGAGATGAGTCTGGGAAGGAAAAGTCTCTTGTCAGGCATCTTCCATACTTCCAGGAGCACCCGGTCTAAGAAATGGCAAGGAGGAAAAGTGGCAGCCTCCTTTTTGCAACTATTAAAAATATCATGGGATGAAGAACTGGAATGTGTAGGCTCAGAGACTTTCAGAGTCTTTTGAAACAGCCTGAATGAAACCCTCATCAGAAGAACAAGGGTCTTCCTCACAGGAATGCCCAATAGTGAAAGATGAATCCAAAATGTCCTCATCAGAGTCTTCTTGCTCGGCTGAGGAATCCCCTACCAGGGGGAAATGCCCCCAACAAAGGACTTGGAGATGTGATATCACAGGCAAAGTCATCTCTACTTTATCACAAATTTATCACACCTGAGCGTATCTCTCCCTATGGCTCCTATATTTCTATATGTGGATTTTAACTCATTGAATGATAAATACTTTGCATTTCATAGTGCCATTTAAATCAATGGGGATTTGCATTTGACCGTGCAGATGTGCCGGCCCAGGATTATTCCATTTCATAGTGCAAACAGATGCCTCTACTTATGGTATTGGGGCTGTTCTAAGTCAGGTGAAAGAACAGGGGGATGAACATCCAGTGGCTTTTCTCAGTCGGAAGCTATTGGATGGAGAGGTCAGTTATGTGGTCATAGAGAAAGAGTGCCTTGCTGTAGTCTGGGCCCTCAAGAAGCTACAAACTTATCTCTATGGCCAAGAGTTCACTGTGGTAACTGACCACAATCCCCCCTGCTGGCTAAACCGGGTAGGTGGTAGGTGATAATGGGTGACTGCTGAGGTGGAGCTTGGCACTTCAGCAGTATCATTTTACCATTCAGTCCAGAAAGGGTAGGTCACACAGCAACACGAATGGACTGTCCAGGAGAACTGAGGGATAGCCCTGTCCTCCCGCAGAGTAGGGTCCCAGCCTGACAGCTGGACTTTCTTTGGGGGGGAATGGGGGGGGATGTGATGAACAGAATTGTCACAGGTCACATGGCACAAGAGGTGGAGCATCTCCTCCCCCTGACTGGAATCATGTGGACACTAATACTGAATGACATAGATAAAGTGGATGGTAGTGGAAGCCTGTTTCAACCTTCCCCCACCCAAACTCAGAGGCAGATGACTGTCAGCTTAGATTGATGGTTTTATGGGGGAACAGCTATTCACTGGGAATATATGTGCTAACTCCCCTTGCCCTCTGGAGGTTTCTACAGGATGTGATTAGAGCTTTGTGTCCACCTCCCCCCCATTTTAGTAACCTTATCTGATGTTAAACCCAGCATGTCATGTTTTGTCCATGTGGTGACTGGCCCCTTTTCTCTCAACTCTATTAAAATGCTGTGATGGTTGAAAATAAAGTAGTTTTGTGATTTACCAAGAAGGAGCGTGTTTGTCTCTCCCTGAAGTATCCAACTGTATTGCTGTCTGTTGTCCACTATAGAGTAGTTACTCATAGAGAAGTGCCAGGGGACTAGATAGATAGAATATTCCATACAAACCAGATATATCTGTGCAGTATATCCTGCATTGCTGGTGGATACAAGACTCAAAGTAAAGGGTCTTAGTGCTTAGTATAGCAGTTAGCTGTGCAGGTTAGCGAAAGCAACACACGGACGATAACGTGCCTGAACTGCTATACCTGTCATGCCAAAGACACCAGGGCCGTATCATCACAGTAGTGTTCCATTAAGGCTTGTGCGAGAGATGAGAAATGAGAACTTTACAGAGTGGGCAGAAAAGTAGAAACGGGCTAAATTTTTCATCTTTTCCAAAAAAAACTGGAGAAACGTGGCACTTTTTTGTGAAAAGTGCAAATTTTCTGCTTTTTCCTGTCTAGCTCATTGTTTTGAAATCAATGGTAGGACTGAATTTCACCCACCATGTGGCAAGTTTCTGTTTGTAGAGTTTGGGGACAATTTGGGCAGGGTGCTGTGAAAGGAGTTTTTCCCAAATTATGCCAAATACTTTTTTGACCGAGACAGGCAGCTGTGATTCAAGTTCCTTCCTGATCTGGTATCACGGTGCCCGTGCTCCCTGTGCTGCCTTCTGTCAGTTTTAGCTGTGCGATGCTCCCATTGGTTGATCTGCAGTTGGCTCGCCCAGTATGGCCTTTATATTTTGGGCTCTGACACCTATCCAGTGCCCTTTCGTGGTGTTCCTGTACCATTGCCTACTTGAGCTTCTTGGATTCCTGTGTACCGACTTGGCCTCGTTTGACTACTCTGCTTCTTGTCTCCTGCTCTCGTGATTCGACCCGGCCTGGCTGACGTTCCTGCTCCGTGATCTGACCCGGCTTGTCTGACGTTCCTGCTCCGTGATTTGACCCGGCCTGGCTGACGTTCCTGCTCCGTGTCTCGACCCGGTTCTCCTGTTCCAGTGTTCGCTGTGTCAATTGGGCGACATTCTGACTACCGCTGTGCTTGGGGGCCTAGTGTCCATTACTGCTACAAGCAATAGCCATTGGCTGTGTCCTCAGTTAACTCTTGCAGAGCCTCCGTGTTGCCTCTGTTACTGCTATGGCAGTGTACCATTGGCTGTATCCTCCGTTAACTCTCGCAGAGCCTCCGTGTTGCCTCCGTTACTGCTACGGCAGTGTGCCATTGGCTGTATCCTCTGTTAACACTCACAGAGCCTCCGTGTAGCCTCCGTTACTGCTACGGCAGTGTGCCATTGGCTGTATCATCCGTTAACTCTTGCAGAGCCTCTGTGTAGCCTCCGTTACTGCTACGGCAGTGTGCCATTGGCTGATCTATCCGTTATGCTCTTGCAGAGTCTCAGTGTTGCCTCCGTTACTGCTATGGCAGTGTGCCATTGGCTGATCTATCCGTTAAGCTCTTGCACAGCATCTGTGTTGCCTCCGTGACTGCTACGGCAGTAATCCTTAGTCTCAGTTACCGCTCTGGCGGAGTGCAAGTACTCTAGTCTCCCTTACTGCTTGGCATTTTCCTACATTGCGCTATTCTACCATACTGGGCGTTACTAGAGAACTCCTCACAGACTTCTCTTTACAGAGACTGATTACACCCATTGGAGAACTTTAACCCATGCTGAACTGTTGCTCTGGGTATACACCCTTTCCTGCCTGACCTGTGTCAGTATAAGACCACTCTGGACTTTCAAGTTATACTGGACCTGTGTAGGCATATATATATATAACCTGTCTTGTGTCTGTATTGTTCTGCTGAAGTACTACAGGGCCTGTGAAGGTTATCTTATTATTTACGACTTCAATAAAACTGTGTTTTATCCTAACCCGCTGTGTCTGAGTGTTGAACAAACAGTTACATCTGGCTATTATCTCTGTTATAGGAGTCTGGGGGTTTGAGAAGGCAATAAATTAGATTTACCCTAAATACCCCAATTTTTGTGTGACTGACGTGGAAGAAAAAACAACGCATATTTCTGGGTGTCTGATTTCAGTTCAGTCCTGAAATATGCATATTTCATATGCATCTCCTGTTCATAATGATTTGTAATGTTTACCTTACAAGTGATTTTAAAACCTCCTCTGTTTTGAACAACATACATGGCAAAACATGCTTTAAATGTTCCACTTAATCCAATTTTTTGTTGGAACAAACCTGAAACTCCATATATCCGGTTGAAGTTCTTGTGCTATGGTCACTCACAAAGTGAAAATTTTTCCTTAAAACATTACCCTGCTCCCCCCTCTTCCTTTTCTTTCCTTACTTGCTTTTACTTCTCCCTTGCTTTGTCCCTCTATCACCCTATGTCTGCCTCTATCTTGTTCTCACTCACTTTCACCTTCTCTCTCGCTCTCTCACATAATGCTACTTGTGGCTATAAGAGATCAGCTACAGTTATATGCATTGCTCTTTCCTAAGTTGACAGATTAATTTATCATGGTAAGACTCTGTGAATAAAGGCCAATCAGTGAATGTTTTTATAAACCTTGGACAGAAAATTTCAGAAGGCCCAGACTGTTGATAATAATGGAATGCCCTATGTCATCCACTAAACATGAGCTTTGCCTCTTAATGATGACACATAATCCCATAAAATGTCTGAATGGGAATAGATAGCAGCAGAAAAAAGAAGAATTATAGGAAGCAAGCCCTGCCCTGAAACTGGATATATTTCATCTGTGAAAAGAATGTTCTTTACACTGTAATTAGTAAAAATAGAGAGGCTGAGCCATTATCAGCATTTCCAGATGCATAATAAAGATGTTGGTACTTTTGAAAAATGTCATAGTTTGTATTGGAAACCTGATTTTTTCACAAAATGATCCATTTGCAAATTCAAGCAAAGCCAATTATCAAAAACAACCTCATATGTTCAGTGGTAATACAAAGCCTCTTTTGTCACGTACAATGGTGAAGTGTTGCATTTGAGACTGTCATTTACATGTGTAAATCGTGCAGCTGTATTCTCTATAGGTATTATGGTTCAATTTCTTTCTTTCTTTTTTTTAGTTAATTCTACCCTTTCACTGCAGGAGGCAGCACAAGTTCACTTGCTGTGAAATTCATTGTAGTCTTCTCATCCATTGGAGTGGCTTATAATAGAAAACCGATTTCCTCTTGGTTACATTCATAACCGGCCTATTTATGACTATAATAACATGAAATGAAGAAGTAGATCAATCAAATTCTAATTCAATTTCCATGACTTTCAAGTATCACTTTTGAACAAGAGATAAGTGAAACTTCTGCAATTCAGTTAGCAGATTAATTCAGCTGATACTGAAAAATTCAGCTCCTGTTGAATCAATTTGTACCAAATGTACAGTCTATTCCAATAGTCCTGGCTTGATCAAGTGTTAGCAATCGCCAAATCACAATATACATTATAGTAACCCACCTGTTCACATTATAAGTTGTATAGTATCTCACATGAGCACAGTATAAGTTGTGGTAACTAGGGATGGGCAAAAAAAGTTCTTCCAAAAAGAGAAATACACAAAAAATAGTACTGTTCACATTCCTAAGAAAAGTTATTTTTTTCCCTCTTTTTTCAGTCATGACCCACAGCCTTGCCCCACTGCATTGGTAACCATATGGCCACACATATTGACCACAGCCTTGTCCATAGTAGCCATATAAACATGCATACTGATCACCCAGCCTTGTCCCACTCTCTAGTAGGTGGGATGGACAACACAATGCCTCCAAACAACTGCCAGACTACAACTTCCAAGGTTCCCATGATGATAGTGGCAGTCTGGCAGCAGCTGGAGGGCCTCACATAGCCCATCACTGCTTTACTGACCTGCATCCTTGTCTGCACAGGTAGCAATAGAACCACATATTATAAGCCCCCAATCTTGTCTAATGGTAGTCATAGAACCACACATCCTGGCCACTAGCCTTGTCCCACTTCACTGATAGCCATCAAACCTCACATACTGACCCTCACCCTTGTCCCACTTCACTGGTAGCCATAAATGACACATACTAACCCCCAACCTTTTCCGATAAACTGGTAGTCATAAAACCTCACCTTCTAACCACACTCACCTTGTATCACAGTAGCCAAAGAGTTGCACATAATGAGCACAAATGTTTATTCATTAGAACACAGATTTTTCGTTTACACTTCTGAATAAAAAAAAATAAAAAACAAACAAACCATATTATAGTCTGAGAGTCAAAATGGCTTCTATATCTTCCATTTTGTTAAACACTTTGGAGAAATAGGGGTAGATTTAAAGGTAGCCGTTAGCAAAAAAAACACTACCGGGTGTGTTAAGATGTATTTAGCAATTTAAAAATCTGTCTAAAGAATAGCTAACGGCAGTTTGATAATCCTTATGGCCGATACACTGATGTGCATTGAGACACATGGAACAAGAATCCCCAGAGCCATTCATAGGATTGCGGTACTGTTAACGGCTGAAGAAAAGATACACTTAACCTACAAAAGTTAAGAGCCAGTTTTCTTAGCTGTTAGACACTTAACGGTAAAAAAAACACCCACTACATAGGAAAACAGCAAAATGCTTACCGCACAAGCATGTAAATGGCAAAATTAACCCGTGCAATGCCA
Organism: Rhinophrynus dorsalis; assembly: GCA_037306005.1. Classification (NCBI taxonomy): domain Eukaryota; kingdom Metazoa; phylum Chordata; class Amphibia; order Anura; family Rhinophrynidae; genus Rhinophrynus; species Rhinophrynus dorsalis. Next base: position 226,163,267 of record CM074724.1, read on the forward strand.
AAATAACACAAAAACATGGCCAGACACCACAAATCACTGTCACACACAACAACAAGCAACACCACAGGGACAAGGACTTTGAAAAAAACACCAGCATAACATGGCACGGAACAATGAGGGTTATCACACAACACGGACACCTGCCAATACAAAACAAGCTCACCTGTGCAACATCACCACACGATCCAGACACAACCTGCACCCCACAACTTCACACCCACAACTGACAGAGACACAGCAATCAGAACACAACCCCTTTTTCAAACACAGACACACCTGCCAACACTTACCTGGACAACAAACACCTTCCCATTGGTCATCTCTCACCTCATCACCACACCTACACAATGCCCTACCAGGTACTTAAAGGGACAGCTCACCACACTCACTTGTGGCTTGAGAGAGCTAGAGAGAGAACAATAAGTATGTTGGGATACTTATTGATGAGAAGACTGCGGAGAAGGCATGCAAGGTCGAGAGCTAGGGAACACCAGCAAGCCCCAGGCACACCTGATCAATGGCCTTCACCTGTTGCGAGTGAGGAGTCTCTGGCTTAAGAGCCACATAGGAGCCCATCCCCACCTGGAGGACACCTGGAGGACAGCACCTGCCTGCAGATGCACAGCTGCAGCAACAGGATGCTCCACAGCAACAGGATGCTCCCCAGATGCCACAGGGACCCCTGCAGCAGCTGAGGATGTATAGACGACCACCAAGGCCCAGGGTATACTGCCCAAGCGTCACTATCTTTGGAATGACCGATGATGAGGCGATTGATCTCTACAGGTTGAGGCCGACCAGCATCGTTCCCTTGTATGAAGTCATCAAGCATCAGGTGGATCTGATCTTCATCCACAACCATGCCTTCACTGGCCTGCAAAAACCCCTGTGTGCCATACACTTCATGGCAAGTGGCGCCTTCCAGTCCACTGAGGGTTACGCATCTGACATGTCATAGGCCACATTCTCCAGAGTGCTGGCCCAGGTCTTGCCAGCCCTCAAAAGCAAGGCCATTACCTACATACACTTCCACACCACCAACATGGAGTGGATACATCTCAAGCAGGGATTTTATGCAAGGGGAGACATGCCCAGGGTCATGAGTGCTATAGATTGCAACCATGTCCGTATCAAAGCCATAGCACATGACACACATATCTTCATCAACAGAAAGAACTTCCACTCCATGAACATGCAGATGTTTTGTGACAGCTACATGAGGATTATGAATGTCTGTGCAAAATATCCTGACAGTTCTCATGATTCATACATTTTCCAAAACTCCTCAATCCACAGAGACTTCGAGAATAGAACTTATACAGGGGGATGGCTTCTGGGTAAGTTCACAATACTAAATCACACCACATCCACAGATGTACACACAACACTGGTCACCATGCTCCTGACTCACAGCTAATATGTCCACCACACAAAACATCATTCACACAACATGTGCTGTCTCACCATGTCACTCACATTCCACATGTGATGCTGGCTATGGCTGCAAATCCTGGCTACTGACCCCGGTCGCCAATTCCCAAACAGATGCCCAGGAAAGATATAACCAGGCTCATGGCAGAATGAGGAATGCCATTGAGCGGACCTTTGGCCTCCATAAATCTGGACCACTCTGGGGGAGCACTGCAGTATGCCCCAGGAAAAGTGTGTGACATCATAATGGCATGTGCAATACTGCACAACATCACAGTGGACACCAGGCAGGTGGATGATATCCAAGACCCCCCCATACCTGAAGTGCCAATGGACATCAGCCATGTTGAGGAGACCCTGAGAGGGGTGCAGATCAGAGACTGGCTCATCACGGACCACTTTAGCTGTGGGTATAACACAGGCATTCAAACAATCCATGCAAGTCCTCCATCAGTCCTGTGAACTGGTGCCAATACACTAACCACACTGCACATGATGTTGTGTTTCATCCCACAGGATCATTGATACAGCACTGCACTGGCAACAATATGGCCCCAAAAACCATAGATACCATGGAAGTGGCATATTGTGTGTGGGGATTCTAAAACCATCTTCCATTCCCTTCTCCACGTTGACAGGAGAACCAAGGTACAACACATGATAACCAATGTTCAGCATCTTCCAAGGCTTGATTAACAGCAACCAGCGTGATTTGCCATGATCATAGCCAGAGCAACCATGGTAGCCTTGTAGTGAAAGAGTGTTATCCAATGCAATGCATTGGATAACACTCTGTTACATCAGGGGGTAAAGGGCCATTAGAGTCAACATGGAACCTGTAGTTTGCCAGAGCTGAGAAGAACAGCAAAAGGATGGATCTACAGTGGTATTGTTACAAAACATAGAGGTCATGAAACATGGATCAGATCTCCAGGGACACCATGCTGACCTGTGAGTCTGCAGTGATATGTGCCCCTGACATGAACACACACATCAACAAATATGTCTTAATAGTTCAATGAAACAAATAAAATTGGGCTGCCACTGTCACTCTCACAGTGGCAGCCCAAATTCATTAGTTTCATGGAGCTCTCAGAACTTATTTGTGGATGTGTGTATTCATGTCAGGGGCACAAATCCCTAGGACTGGTTCACATTCCCTTCTCTACATAATGGGTTACAGACGAGTACACAACACATTACAGAGCAATGGTTTATGTACTCACCTGTAATGAAAAAGATTGAGTGGCTTATAAAGTTGAAGTTGTTGCATGATGATCAGTTTGAGGGTGCTGCTCCAAATCCTGTCCTCTTGTCCCACAGGCATCCATAGCATGATCCATCCTTGAACTGAAGATTTTCCATGTGACTAGACTAATGTCTTGACAACACCTCTATGAAGCTCACCCCTTGGTGTTTCAAGTGTTTGTGTTGGTGATGCAATGTTTGACCTGATGTTCACAGCAACCTCTACTGGAACATTCTAATATAGACCCAGTACATATACATTCTAATGTACTTTGAGACATAATAAAGAAGAACCATCACTATTCAATATGTGTCTGTATGAAGAAATGTTGGATTACACATGTGTCAATGCGTAACCACACTCAAGGCTAGAGTATCCCCCATACTTGGGAAGGCATGACCCACATCGCAGGAGTCCACTACCTGTTTGGCAGTGAGTGGACTCTGTGATGTATTCATGCAAACAGATGATGGCAATGATACACTAATGTGTGTTGGGAATGATAAAGAGGTGATACAGGGGACATACTTTCACAGTGATTTCATGTCTACGGTTTCTGTGTTGCTCAATATAATCAATAATAATGTTCTGAGATTGCTTTAGTTTGACATATCTCAGTAAATGGGCTACATCAACAAACAACCAGACTAAGTGAACAAGTGTTATCACTGGTGAAGTCTGTTACAACCTTAGTAAAACAACAACTCAACTTACTGGAGAACCCAATGCTCACCCCAGGATTTAAATGTGTGTGCTACACATTGAAATCCTAGCGTGAACATTGGGTTCCCCAGTAAGTCAGTTTCACAGTAAGAGTGTGAATCAAAGACTGTTTTGCTGTATGTTCCATCTGTCCTGCTTGTTAGTTCTCTGATAAGTCAAATAGCTCTTTGTTTTGTTAACTCCTTAAATACAACAATTGATGCAGACGAATGTTCAGTGCTGCACCAGCTGTTGTGCTAAGGGATATGTTTTGTTCATATTCTACCCACAACATCGCCACATAACACTGTCATGTTATATTGCTCCAGGGATGGATTACCAGTTGAATTTGTACAACGGTGTGTGTGTGTGAACCCATGTTGTAACATCCCACAAACATGTTACCTAGGCAGACGTTGTGTTCACTGCATTGTTTGGCAATGCATTGGAGACAACTCTGCCACCCAAGCTATCACCAAACAAACACAAAGCATATCAGAAAGGATTCAAAAAGCACAATGTTTTGTTTATTAGGGGTGAACATAACAAGTTGGGCAGTTTATTTTATTTTTTTGGAGGGACCTTAGACTGGGTGCAAGAGGTGGATGCCATGGCTGATTGCCTGGTCACCCTTTGATCACTAGGTGTGGCTTCAGGGGTCACACTGGAGGGAGTGCTGAGTGCAGTGGACCCCTCTGTGGACCTCAGCTCTCTCTCTCTACACACAGGTTCTCCCTGCGGTTGTGGTCTCTCAACTCCACTAGCACCTGGTCAAACATATCCATCATCCTCGTGTGGTACTGATGGAGTTGTCTGTTGATCCTTGTCACCTTCAACTCCAGGGCATAGATCCTTTCGTCTATCCTGGAGATGTTCCTCCAGGATTCCCTCTTGCTCCTTGAGACATTGTGGTCTGTACTGCGGCATGCCCGCAGTAGCCTCCTCTGTATGGACATGCACTCCACCTCCATCCCTGTGGGTTGTGCAATTCTGGAGGTGGATGTGCCCGGAAACTCTGCTGGTGGGGTTCCTGCTGTGTCGGTGTCCTCTGCTGCTGCTGTGTCCTCTGCTGTTGCTGCTGTGTCCTCTTCTGCTGCTGAGTGTGCTGTGGCTGCTGCTGTGACAGTTAGTGGAGTGGCTGCTGCAGATGATGGGTATATGCCCACCACATCAAATGACTCACTGCTGCCCACTGATATCTGTGCTGGTGGTGGAGTAAAGAATTCCCTTTGTATAGGGCGCTGGAGCTCCCGAATCAGGCCCAGGGGTTGGTAGTCGAGTGGCCAAGGGTCATACCTTTGCCAATGGTATGTGCTTGGCTCCCACCTGGGATCATACCTGGGGCCATGCTGGGGAGCCATCCAGGAGGGTAGGTCCAACTGAGAGGAATATGGCCCATATTGGGTGGTGGCCACATTCCCAGGCAGCCATTGCCTCCCTGTTGATGGTGGTGCTGCTGGAGGGTAGTAGCTCTTGGAGGTGGTGGGATGCATCCACCTCTCCTCCTGTTGCATCCAGGTACTGTAATGGGGTGGGGCATCCTGTGCTGTTGCAGACAGCTTGGGAGCAGTCAGTGGTGGTGCAGATAGTGGTGGTGCAGCCAGTTGGGGAGCAGCCAGTGCTGGTGCAGCCAGCTGGGGAGCAGCCAGTGGTGGTGCAGACAGCTGTGGAAGTGGTGTGGGTGGTGAGTACGGTGGCCACCGGCTGGTCCCGTCCTCTGTATACTCCTAGCGGGGTGGTGAGGTAGCCTCCTCCATGGGCTACTGCTGTGTTGGAGGCCCATAAGTTGTGTGGAGAAATGAGACTGCATGATTAGTAAACATAGACATGATAGGATTAAATGGATATTAATACTTAAAATGTGGAAATAAAAATATATGTTGTAAGGTTTATCCCCCTGAGTGAAACAAGGGTACTCCCACTGCTGAATGGTGTTTCATTCAAAATGTATCACAGCTCAAAGTTGAATTCCTGAAATTGTACATTGGCGCTGTTGCTACATCATCCTATGGAGATGCATGGTCCCATGTACCAGAGCTGTCCATAGGATGGTGTAGCAACAGCGCCACTGTACAATTTCAGGCCACTGGGATATTGCCCCTGAAATATTCAAGTTTGAGCTGTGGGAGTTTTTGAATACAACACCTTTCAGCAGTGGGAATGCCCTTGTTTTACTCAGGGGCTAAACCCTACAACATATATTTTTCCTTTCACATTTTGAGGATTAATATCCCATTAACGGGATGGCAATGGTTAATTTCACCTTGATGTAATATTGTAGGCATTGTAAAATGATGTGGATCGATGTTAGTCCTATCCCTCCAAACCTCTATGTGACAGCTGCTTGCAAACAAGGCACACTTTGTAGACCATTCCAAAGAAGTATTTATCTCTAAATGGTGCAATTTTGTCTCTGCTGAAGAGCCTCCATGTGGTCAAATGACTGATATCTCCAGCTGTCACATAGAGCAATATCTGTCTAACTATGAGGGTTGGAGGGATAGGACTAACATCGATTCACATCTTTTTACAATGCCTACAATATTACATCAAGGTGAAATTAACCATTGCTATCCCGTCCAAGGTACTCAGAAATAAAAATGGCCTGATATGTATGTGGATATGTACCTTTCATATGGGTACAAACATATCCCTACAAGATATGAACCCAGAGATCCGTTCGGTACATGTGATTGTCTTACTTGGTATATATGTGCACCCATCACAAACTTTTATTGATATCATAAATAAAAACATACCTCATATATCCCATCAGAGTAAGGTGGAATGTACTAGGTATGTGTATTTTGATGATATCAATAACAGTTAGTTTGTGATGGGTGAACATATATGGCCAGTAAGGCAATCACACATACTGAACTTATCTCTGGGTTCACATCGTGTTAGGACATATTTGCACCCATTTGAAAGGTACATATCCACATATATATCTGACCATTTTTCTTTGTATACATATATTTTTTAATAGCTCTGCAATGTGATTCAAGTGGTATTCATCCCTATGTTATCAGTTTATCCCATACAATGCAAGATTTTGTATTATTTTACATGTCACTCTCTGGTTGTCATGATGGTATCCTATGCATTACATTGTGATGTATGGGATACCACCCTAGCAATCAGAGATTGATGTACTTGACAGGATCCTGTCCAAGAAGGGCAACAATCAAGCCAGTATTGAAGGATATCTTTGATTGAGGCCTGTGTTTTTTTTCTGGATGAGCCCATTCATCCTTATGAGTGAGGCAGCTGTACTCAATCAAACATATCCATCATTCATGGTCTGCTGTTGGCCAAACTACAATGATTCATATTTGGTTCCCATGTGTATCCTGCAAATAGTGTCTGGTGTACCATCCATCCATGGTATCACCACTCCTGAGGATCCATGTGGGAATCAAATGTGAGATATGTCATTTCAAGTTAGAGTATATGATTGCATACACAACACCAAGGCCTACTTTTTCACCTTTAATTCTGTGGAAATGTTTTAGGCCTGTGTGTTGCACATACAACCAGTTTTTCTCAGTGGCACTGTGATGTGTGACCTGATCCATCCATTTTGTGATTCAGTAAGCGAAGAAGACCTGACTTCTCCAGTGATCTCATGTCTACATTTTCAGTGTTTTCTATGGAGTCTATCCAATGTGACCTTAGCAATTTGATTCATGTTATTGAATATGCTCCATAGAATAACGCTGGGATTGGTGAAGTGAGGGTATGTAAGTGTTAATTTCTCTCCATCATCTCTTTTTCACCGCATAGTGAATGTCTCCTGTGTAGCATGCAATCATTAACTTATCGACTCGTGTTCTTATTAGTGGTTAACCCTTTGAGTACCGGAGGGGTTGCCAAAGCATTGTTGAACGATGCATTGATAATCGCTGTAGCACTCAAGGGGTTATGTGCTGGTTTCCTTGTGTATACATGGGTGACATTGTGTTGGAACAGTTATGATGTTTAACATACAACACTTTTATGAACATGGTTTGTGTGGATTGTGTGTGATCAGCACAACAACATGAGGGTTAACCAGGGAGTTGGACAGATTTGGGCCTTGTTGAACCTTGACATTTGTCCTTGTCTTGCACCCTCTTTTAACCCTCAGGGTGCTGTGTTGGTGCAATTGTATGGATGAATGAAGGACATATGTTGGTATGTGACTGTGTTTGTGTGTAATGGTTGTGTGGTTTGGTGTAATGTGTGATTATGTGATGCTACACTTACCGTTAGTGTGGAGGCTCCTTTCATCCCCAGTGTCTGATCCTCCAGGAACCCCCTCAATCAGCGTGATTGACAATGTTGCCGCAGCCTCTCCTTCCATCCCCTGAAGGTGATTTGGACAGGTGGACCACCTCCGGTGCCTTGGGCGTGCAGAGCGGCATACCCCATCTTCTTCTTAACCTGCCTTTTGCAGTCGACCCATCTTTTCTTTATAGAGTCCACGTCCCTTCTGCATGTGGCCACAGAGTTCATCCGGCTGCATACCTGGTTCCATGCTGCCTTCCTCCTCACAGAAATGCTCTTCTCTTTCCAAACTCCAAAAACTCCTTCTACCTCGAGTGTCAGCTCCTCTCTCCCTCGCTCTAATTGCTATCCTCCGCTCCTGGGTCCTGTGATCTAGCTCGCCAAAACTCAAAACACAGACAGGGTGTGACCATTATTTTGGGGTATATGTAGGTGTATTTGAACATTTTTGCTACTTTGGGGCCTTGGGATTGGCTGTAGGTTTGAATTTTGTTTGTGCATCTATCAGGGTTGCTAGCCAATGCCAGCCGTAATGTTACATTTTGACTTAAGTTGTGTTTTAACGGGTGTTTGGGATGCACGGTGATGTGGAAACAGGTGTGATGCATGTTTTTGTGTTAGATGTTTTTGTTGTGCCTACGCTCGTTAGCTATTCTTGTACACTTACTTTTAAATCCGCCGTAAATTATGTGCTATTTGCGGACGATGTGCCTTTTTTACTTAGCTGCTGGTTTAACGTGAACCTTTAAATCTAGCTCATAATTTGACAAATATCAGAGCAAATACCTTCAAAATGGCATGCATTGAGATATAATGTAATAGTCCATGAAAAAAAAAGCAGGCTCAAAGGAAAACCTTAAGTTATTTTTATTTACCTTTTTTTATGTGCATTTGCCCAGTTGAGCATTGTAGGCAATTGTCTAGACGATTGAGTTTTAAGGGGTGACGCAGCTGTGCTAGCCACACCTACAATCTCAATTTATTTGGTTTATGGTGGATTGTTTATTTACCAGTTTACATTCACCCTTTACTGTCTACTGTTTAACCCTTGGATGCTAAAGACGTCTCCAATACTTTGCAAAGCCAATGGATTAAGAGAGTTTTTAGTACTTTTATGCTATAGGCTATCAGAATTCTCTGTGCTGGGGGGTCATGCAAGGTATTCAGGTATGTCAATAGGTGGGGCTTAGGGTGCCTTCAGTGTTTTTGCCCAGGGGTACCGAGATATAAATGCAGGTCTGCTTTTTAACTGTTTAAAGACCAGATATGTGTGAAGCACATTGCTAAGCAATCCTTTAATCAATCTTTGTCCCTGAATGGGGTAAAAACTCCAGCCAATACCAGGGTATGATGAAAACTGTGTCATTATATACATGTCATAATGGCTTTGAATGCCGCCTAAATTTTGGCTCCCTGTAACATCTGTACCTAACTGATTTCTTCCTGTATTTTGCAGTCCTGTATGTCTTGACAATTTTATTTAGAATATTTAGTGTAACCCCATTTTCATACTATTAAACATACAACAGTGTGCCAGAATTTGTGCAATATGATACTTGCTTCCTATTAAAGACAGAACATAGCTGACAACTGTCCCTGATAAAAAGAAACTGGTGGAAGTCGTTTTGGATTTAAACCCACTCACTGCAAATGATTCCTGTTTGAAAGCAGGTTAGACCAATCTTGAGGATATTACATGTCTTATTTCTTTGTGAGTAATGTTTGAGTGTTTTAAACTAGGTAGTTTTAAATTTGGCATTATTTTATCCCTGAGAGATGGCAATATGTATTGGATGGGGCTCACTTAAAATGGGGCACCTTGGCGAGGTAAGCAAGCTTAAACATTCTTTTGACAAACTAGTTAGGGAAACAATTATTTGATCCCCTGCTGATTTTGTACATTTTCCCACTGACAAAGAAATGATCAGTCTATAATTTTAATGGTAGGTTTATTTGAACAGTGAGAGACAGAATAACAACAACAAAAAATCCAGAAAAACTAATTTGAAAAAAAGTTATAAATTGATTTGCATTTTACTGAGTGAAAAAAGTATTTGACCCCTTTGCAAAACATGACTTAGTACTTGGTGGCAAAACCCTTGTTGGCAATCACAGAAGCCAGACGTTTCTTGTAGTTGGCCACCAGGTTTGCCCACATCTCAGGAGGGACTTTGTCCCACTCCTCTTTGCAGATTCTCTCCAAGTCATTAAGGTTTTGAGGCTGACATTTGGCAGATAGAACCTTCAGCCCCTTCCACAGATTTTCTATGGGATTAAGGTCTGGAGACTGGCTAGGCCACTTCAGGACCTTAATGTGCTTCTTCTTGAGCCACTCCTTTGTTGCCTTGGCCGTGTGTTTTGGGTCATTGTCATGCTGGAATACCCATCCATGACCCATTTTCAATGCCCTGGCTGAGGGAAGGAGGTTCTCATCCAAGATTTGACGGTACATGGCCCCGTACATCGTCGCTTTGATGCTGTGAAGTTGTCCTGTCCCCTAAGCAGAAAAACACCCCCAAAGCATAATGTTTCCACCTCCATGTTTGATGGTAGGGATGGTGTTCTTGGGGTCATAGGCAGCATTCCTCCTCTGCCAAACACAGCGATTGGAGTAGATGCCAAAGAGCTAGATCTTGGTCTTATCTGACCACAACACCTTCACCCAGGTCTCCTCTGAATCATTCAGATGTTCATTGGCAAACTTCAGATGGGGCTGTACATGTGCTTTCTTGAGCAGGGGGACCTTGCAGGTGCTGCAGGATTTCAGTCCTTCACAGCGTAGTGTGTTACTATCACGGTGCCCGTGATTTGCTGCAGTTCCTTGTCTGTCACCACTAGGGGGCTGCTATTGGCTGTCTGCAGATAGCCCGCCTCTTATTGCCTATTTAAACCTGGATTGGGCACCCTTTGAGTGCCCTTTCGTGTTGTTTCTGACCTTCTTGCTATCACTATGCTAGTGATAGCTGGGCCTCTGTTCCAGCTTTCCTGAGTTCCTGATCTCCTGTGTTCCTGAGTTCCTGATCTCTACTGTTCCAGTGTTTCCTGGATGCTGAGTTACTCCAGTCCTGGTTCCGGCCTAGTCTCTGGTGTTGCAGTTACTGCTGAACTTCTTCTCTGCTGTTTCCTGACCTGACTGATGGTTGCTGGTTCCTGTCATCTCATCACCTGTCTTCAGTATCCTGGCGACCTTCTGCCTGGTCGCGTTGGTGACATTGCTACAATTCCGTGTTGGTCCCAGCGTGCGGACGCTGGTTTGCTCCTAAGCCTTGCGGCTATACAAACTCGCTTGTTATACCAGTGTGCGGTCACTGGTTTGCTCCAAAGCCTATCAGCTATACAAATCTGTTTTGGTCCCAGCGTGCGGACGCTGGTTTGCTCCTAAGCCTTGCGGCTATACAAACTCACTTGTTACATCAGTGTGCGGTCACTGGTTTGCTCCAAAGCCTATCAGCTCTACAAATCTGTGTTGTTCCCAGCGTGCGGACGCTGGTTTGCTCCTAAGCCTTGCGGCCATACAAACTCACTTGTTACACCAGTGTGCGGTCACTGGTTTGCTCCAAAGCCTATCAGCTATACAAATCTGTGTTGGTCCCAGCGTGCGGACGCTGGTTTGCTCCTAAGCCTTGTGGCTATACAAGCTCGCTTGTTACACCAGTGTGCGGTCACTGGTTTGCTCCAAAGCCTATCATCTATACAAATCTGTGTTTGTCCCAGCGTGCGGACGCTGGTTTGCTCCTAGCCTTGCGGCTATACAAGCTCGCTTGTTACACCAGTGTGCGGTCACTGGTTTGCTCCAAAGCCTATCAGCTATACAAATCTGTGTTGGTCCCAGCGTGCGGACGCTGGTTTGCTCCTAGCCTTGCGGCTATACAAGCTCGCTTGTTACACCAGTGTGCGGTCACTGGTTTGCTCCAAAGCCTATCGGCTATACAATTCTGTGTTGGTCCCAGCGGGCAGACGCTGGTTTGCTCCTAAGCCTTGCGGCTATACTACTCACTTGTTACTCCAGTGTGCGGTCACTGGTTTGCTCGCAAAGCCTAACGGCTATACTATTCAGTGTTGTTCCCAGCGTGCGACCGCTGGTTTGCTCCAAAGCCTTGCTGCTTAACGATTCTGCTAATTTGCCAGTTTCATCTGACTGCTGCTACTATCTCTGGGCTGCCCTGCCCGGTATTGGTAAGGCCGGTAGAACCTTTTGCCACATTCCATCTGAGGTTGCCTTACCCGGTATTGGCAGGGCCGGTAGAGCCTACATTGTGTATCTATTGAGGCTGCCTTGCCCGGTAATTTGGTAAGGCCGGTAGAACCGTTATGCTATTCCATCTGCAGGTTGCCTTACCCGGTATTGGCAAGGCCGGTAGAGCCTAAAGACTGTCCTGTCCGGTATATTGACAGGACCGGTAGAGTCTGCCTTCTGTCTGTGCTATATTCTGTATATATATATATGTATGTTATTGCCATCCTAAGTTATCAATTTATTATTTCAATAAAATTGATTTTTTACCTAAAACTTGTGTCTGAGAGTCATAATAAACCGTGACAGTACGAAAGGGCCATGACCTCAGACAGCAAGGGTGAAGGTAACGCACAGAATATCCATTGGAGGATGGATGTGCTCGAGCAACGTTTGGATCAGTTGGCAGTTGCAATTCAAACGATCCTTGAACGCACGGTACCCGCTGACAAATCGAGCTCTAGTCCGGTGGTCTCACCAAGTCAGACACCGGAAAGTGATACCAGGCCCCTAGAAGGTACTGTTAAAGGGTTAACGGCTTCTGCACCCTTGCCGCTAAGATATGATGGTGACCCTAGTCTCTGCAGAGGGTTCATCAACCAACTCGAAATCTTTATGGAATTGACGGCACACGCATTTCCCAATGATCGTAGTAAAGTGGGGTTCACGATATCACTGCTCACTGGCAGAGCATTGGCTTGGGCTAACCCCTTGTGGGAGAATGCTAAACCTTGTACTAAGAACTTTAGTGAATTTGTGCGCTCCTTTCGAAGAGTGTTTGAGCCTCCTGGTAGAACCACCTCTACTGCCAAACGCCTTATGGAGATACAACAGGGCAGGCGTACAGTGGGCGACTATGCCATCGAATTCCGCACATTGGCAGCAGAGGTAGGTTGGAATAATGAGGCATTATTGGCAGCCTTTTCTCAAGGCCTGAATGACCACATTAAAGACGAAATCGCTGCTAAAGATCTACCTATTGATCTAGATGATTACATTGAGTATGTTATGATAATTGACTCCAGAATACGTGAGAGATCAATTGCCAGAGATCGTAAGTTACGGTCAAAAAATAATGAGCCTAGTAGCATGTTTTGCCCACCCATCCCTCCCTTGGCATTGAAGTCTAGTGAACCAGTACGGGAAACAAGTGAACCTATGCAAATAGGCTTCACTAGACTAACCAAGGCAGAGAGACTATATCGCAAAAAACAAGGGTTATGTTTATACTGCGGTAAAAAAGGGCACTTGCTAAATTCCTGTCCGGTACGTCCGGGAAACGCACACACCTAGGGTACCTTGGGGGACAGGCCCTAGGTGGTGTACAATCGTCCCCAGTGTCGGGCATAATGATACCCACCATACAGGTGGTATTGTCTTGGGCACAACGCTCTGTGGAGGTTTTGGCCTTGGTTGACTCTGGTGCAGCAGGGTATTTTATGGATAATACCTTTGCTGAATTGCACGGAGTTCCACGCATTGAAAGAGAAAACCCCTTGACTATTGAAGCGATTGATGGTAGACCCTTAGAACCGCCTCAGGTTATATTTCAAACTATGCCATTGTCTATGACTATTGGGGCACTTCACAGAGAAGAGCAGCAGTTTCAACTGATTAATTCTCCGCACCATGCGGTAATATTGGGCTTTCCGTGGTTACAGTTACATAACCCACAATTCGATTGGAAAAAGTGTGAAATTGCTGCTTGGTCCCAGTTTTGTATGGACAAGTGCGTCATCCAGCCTATTAAGGTCATGTGCACCTCCTCTGCTATACCGGATGTGTACCAACAGTTTGGCGATGTTTTTAGCAAAGGAGAGGCTAGTATGCTACCCCAGCATAGACCTTATGATTGTTGCATTGAATTGCAGCCTGGTGCAGTACCTCCAAAAGGACATACTTATCCATTATCTTGTGATGAAAATAAGGCTATGGAGGATTACATTTCTGATGCCCTTGCTAGAGGGATCATACGAAAATCTACCTCTCCAGCTGGGGCTGGGTTCTTTTTCGTAAAAAAGAAAAATGGCGAATTAAGACCATGCATTGACTACCGGGGCTTGAATAAACTAATGGCAAAAAACGCATACCCAATACCACTCATCACCGAGCTTTTTGACAGGCTTAAGGGCGCTTCGATATTTACCAAATTGGACCTACGGGCTGCTTACAATCTGGTTCGCATTCGAGCAGGTGATGAGTGGAAAACTGCCTTTAATACTCGAGCTGGGCACTACGAGTATCTAGTAATGCCTTTTGGGCTGTGTAATGCACCCGCAGTTTTCCAGGAACTGATAAACGATGTTCTGAGAGATATGTTACAGACATGTGTTGTGGTGTACCTCGACGATATACTGATTTACTCCCAAAACATGGCACAGCACATCAAAGATGTATCCGCAGTATTGCTACGACTCCGTGAGAACAAATTATTTTGTAAAATGGAAAAATGTGAGTTTCATAGAACCAGTGTGCCATTCTTGGGGTTCATAATTGGCAATGATGGCATTGCCATGGATAAAGAAAAGTTGTCAGCTGTCCTACAATGGCCAAAACCCAAGGGTCTTAAAGCCATACAGCGTTTCCTGGGTTTCGCTAATTATTATAGGAGGTTTATTAAGAACTTTTCTTCCATTGTCAAACCTCTGTCCGATCTTACGCACAAGGGTGCTAATCCTTCTTGTTGGTCGGTATCTGCTGAGAAAGCCTTTGAGAATTTGAAGCTGGTATTTGCTGCGGCTCCTGTGTTATCCCACCCCAATCCTTTACTTCCATTTACGTTAGAGGTTGATGCCTCAGATATTGGGGTCGGGGCAGTACTTTCGCAGCGACACGAGAAAGGTGGAACTCTCAGACCTTGTGGGTTTTTCTCTAAAAAGTTGACTGTCACTCAAAGCCACTATGAGATAGGTGACAGAGAATTATTGGCCATTATCCTCGCTCTTAAGGAATGGCGTCATTTGCGTGAAGGTACTAAGAATCCTGTCTTAATCCTAACAGATCATAAGAATCTGACCTATCTCTCGGAGGCCAAGAGATTGTCCTCTCGTCAGGCCAGGTGGGCACTGTTCCTGTCTCGATTTAATTTCATTGTATCATATTTACCAGGGTCAAAAAATATCAGGGCTGATGCACTGTCAAGACAATTTGAGGCCGACAGTGACAGAGTGGAAGCACCAGCACCTATCATCCAACCTGATAGAATACTGGCTACTATACGCACGAGTATCACTTCTCCTCTAGGGGAGGAGATCCTGGCCTCTCAGGGGTCCGCTCCCCATGAAACCCCAGTGGGCAAATGTTTTGTCGCTGAATCATTTCGTACTAGGCTGCTCGAAACCTACCATTCCTCTAAGGCTGCGGGACATATTGGTAGAGACTAGTGATGAGCGAGCACCCCAATGCTCGGGTGTTCGGGTGCTCTGACCGAGCACCCCCTGAGGCTCGAGTGCTCGGCCGAGCACCCGAGCCCCATTGAAGTCAATGGGAGGACTCGAGCATTACACCAGGCACCCCCTGCTCTGATGAGGGGAGGGTGCCTGGTCCATAGGAAAAGGGCAGAAAAGGATGGAAACACCACAGAAATGGTTCAGGGACAGCATAGGGAGGATGTCTGGATGCATCTTGGACTCTAACATCGCTGCTGGGAACGATCTTTCGCCCGTAGTACGCCATTTTTACAGACTGAGCGTAAAACACACAAAAAGGAAAATAAAAACGACTTTAGGCGAAAAATTGTTACCAAACAATATTTGCTGTATATTTACTTGTATATCATCTGCAAATTCTCCCAAAAATTTCCTTGATTTTCAGAACTGAGGCCATGATTAAGAGGGAAACGTGCGCAGAGGCAAATTCTCCCAAAAATTTCCTTGATTTTCAGAACTGAGGCCATGATTAAGAGGGAAACGTGCGCAGAGGCAAATTCTCCCAAAAATTTCCTTGATTTTCAGAACTGAGGCCATGATTAAGAGGGAAACGTGCGCAGAGGCAAATTCTCCCAAAAATGTCCTTGATTTTCAGAACTGAGGCCATGATTAAGAGGGAAACGTGCGCTGAGCTGACCATCTAAAACATTATGGGTGAGGGTCTGCTGCAGAGCTGACCATCCTAAACATTATATGCGAAGGCCCGCTAGTGAGCTGACGCTATAAAACATTATATGAGAGGGCCCGCTAGAGAGCTGACCCAATAAAACATTATATGAGAAGGCCCGCTGGTGAGCTGACCTATATAAAAATTGGCAAACAGGGCCCGCTGGTGAGCTGGCCCTATATAAAAATTATATCACAGGGCCCGCTGGTGAGCTGGCCCTATATAAAAATTATAGCACAGGGCATATGGAAGAGGAGGAGGAGGATGAGAAGATTAAGAGTCAACCATATACCCGTTTTTTGGGTGGAAGGGGTGAATGGGAATACAGAGTATTCACATCATTGTAAATAACATATATAAAGTGAGTTTATGTTCCCCCGCGGCTTTCCTCCAGTGGAGTGGAGAAGTCAGGGGAAATCCAGGCCTTGTTCATTTTTATAAGTGTCAACCTATCAGCATTGTCGGTGGAAAGGCGGATACGCTTATCTGTTATGATGCCACCAGCAGCACTAAATACCCGCTCAGACAGAACGCTGGCGGCAGGGCAGGCCAGCACCTCCAAGGCGTAGAGTTCCAGTTCATACCACGTGTCCAGCTTGGACACCCAGTAGTTGTAAGGCACAGAGGGATCATTGAGGACGCTGACACGGTCTGCTACGTACTCCTTCACCACCTTCCAAAACTTTTCCCTCCTTGTGACACTAGGCTGCGCATCAGGGTGAGGGTGCTGGCGGGGTGTCATGAAGGTGTCCCACGCCTTGGAGAGTGTTGCCCTGCCTTTCTCGGAACTGCTGTGTGCTCCCCTTTTCTCCCCTTCTCTGTTGGCCAAGGTAGCACGTACTCTGCCGCCAGCGTTGTCAGATGGAAAATTTTGGAGCAATTTTTCAACAAGAACCTTCTGGTATTGCACCATTTTGCTTGTCCTCTCCACCGGAGGAATGAGAGATGAGAAATTCTCTTTGTAGCGGGGGTCCAGAAGGGTGAACACCCAGTAATCCGTGTTGTTTAAAATGCGTATAACGCGTGGGTCACGGGAAAGGCAGCCTAACATAAAGTCAGCCATGTGTGCCAGAGTACCAACAGTCAAGATTTCGCTGTCCTCACCAGGAGGATGACTCTCAATCTCCTCATCCTCTTCCTCCTCTTCTGCCCACCCACGCTGAAGAGATGGAACTAAAGTTCCATGGCTACCCTCTGTAGCGGAGGCAACCGTGTCTTCCTCCTCCTCCTCCTCCTCCTCCTCCGCCTCCTCCAATTGTCGCTGAGAAGACGAAGTGAGGGTGCTCTGGCTATCACCTTGTGTAAGCTCTTCCTCCCCCATTTCCACCTCTTCCACATGCAAAGCGTCGGTTTTAATTGTGAGCAGCGAGCGTTTCAGTAGACACAGAAGTGGGATGGTTACACTGATAATAGCGTTATCGCCGCTCACCATCTGTGTCGATTCCTCAAAATTGCGTAAAACCTTGCAGAGGTCTGACATCCATTCCCACTCCTCACTTCTGATTACAGGAAGTTGAACGGAGAGGCGACGACCGTGTAACAGCTGGTACTCCACTACTGCCCTCTGCTGCTCACAAAGCCGGGCCAACATGTGGAAGGTGGAGTTCCAGCGCGTGCTCACGTCACACAGCAGCCGGTGAGCTGGCAATTGTAAGCGCTGCTGCAGCTTCAACAGGCCGGCCGAAGCTGTAGATGACTTACGGAAATGTGCACACACGCGGCGCACCTTGGTCAAGAGATCATGCACATTGGGGTAGGTTTTTAGAAATCGCTGAACCACTAAATTAAATACATGCGCTAGGCATGGTACGTGTGTGAGCTTGCCGAGCTCCAAAGCCGCCACCAAGTTACGCCCATTATCACACACAACCATGCCTGGTTGCAGGTTGAGTGGCGAGAGCCACTGCTCGGTCTGGTGACTAATCCCCTGCAACAGCTCTGAGGCCGTGTGCTGTTTGTCCCCAAGGCAGATCAGCTTCAGCACGGCCTGTTGACGCTTCCCCACTGCAGTGCTACACTGCTTCCAGCTACTGGCTGATGGGGGAGTGGCGCTGCGTGTAGAGAATTCGGAGGTGGAAACGGAGGAGGAGGAGCCAATAACGTAGGTGCTGGCGGAAACCCTGATGGAGGTAGGGCCCGCAATCCTCGGCGTGGGTAGCACCCGTGCCATCCCAGGGTCCGAGTCGCTCCCAGCCTCCACGACATTCACCCAGTGTGCCGTCAGGGAAATGTAGCGTCCCTGGCCACAAGCACTTGTCCATGTGTCAGTCGTTAAGTGGACCTTCCCAGTAACTGCGTTGGTCAGGGCACGGGTGATGTTACGGGACACATGGTGGTGTAATGCGGGTATGGCACACTGGGAAAAGTAGTGGCGGCTGGGGACCGCGTACCGAGGGACAGCTGCTGCCATCAGGCTGCGGAAGGACTCAGTGTCCACAAGCCTAAATGGCAGCATTTCGATGGCCAGTAATTTGGAAAGGTGTGAGGTTAGTGCTATGGCCTGTGGGTGGGTGGCTGGGTACTTTCTCTTGCGCTCAAATGCCTGGGGTAACGACATTTGGACGCTGTGCTGGGACAGGGAAGTGGATGTGGTCGCTGATGGTGCTTCAGATGGTACAGGTGCAGGGCGGGAGGTATGCGGGCCTGCGCCTTCGACAGGCGATTGGCCGGCACCGAAAACAGGGGAAGAGGAGGCAGTGGTGTGGCCTGCAGACACAGATGGGCGATCCAGGCGTTCCTCCCACTTACTACGGTGCTTGGATGCCATGTGTCGGATCATGCTGTTGGTGGTGAGGTTTCTAGTGTTCATGCCTCGGCTCATTCTGGTGTGGCACAGGTTGCAAACTACAATTCTTTTGTCGTCCGCACTTTCCTTAAAAAAACGCCATACCGCGGAACACCTACCCTTTGGCAAGGTAGATTTACGCAAGGGGGTGCTCCGTGGAACATTTGCGGGCCGGTTTGGTGCGGTCCGCCTTCTTTCTGTAGCCACACCACTGCCTCTTCCAGCCTGTTGCGGTGCTGCAGATGGCTCACCCTCAGGACTGCTGTCATCGCTCGGCTCTACACCTTCCCAGGTGGGGTCAGTCACCTCATCGTCCACCAAGTCCTCCTCCACTTCCTCACTCTGATCATCCTCCTCAAGTCTTGATCCCACCACATACTCAGTCATTGACAACTGTATAACATTCTCCTCAACAAGGTCTTGAGACGGAAATAGTGGTTGATTTAATGGCAACTGTGTCTCATCATCATCATCATCATCCACTACTTCCTTTGATCTTAAATGCCGTTCACATCTGTCATCTTCTTGTGATTGGGTAGCCTCTAGAGGTTGTGAATCAGGGCACAAGATGTCATGTTCCTCTGCAAGCGTGCTTGGAGAGAGGGTCAAATGAAGGATTGGTGATGAGACGAGCTCCTCACTATATCCCAGTGTGGGATCACTTCTTTGACCAGACCGTGTATGGTGGGAGGAAGGATGATCAGAGTGAGGATTATTTTGACCAGACTCTTGGCTACTGAGAGTGGACTTGGTGGAAGACAGGGTGGTGCTTAACCGACTGGAAGCAGTATCAGCTGTCATCCAACCGACCACCTGTTCGCAGTGGTCGGACCTCGAGAGTGATGTCCTGCGACGCCCTGTAAAATTAGACATGAAGCTAGGTATGGTGGATGTCTTTCTTTCTTGTGCTCTGGCACCAGGCACAGTTTCTCCGCGTCCTGACCCGCGCCCTGAACTATCAGGATCACGTCCACTTCCCCGTCCCTTTTTACCCGCCTTCTTCATCTTACACGGAATATGTGACTTTAATATTTGAGTTTGAAAACTTAACAGTATTTCTTCCTATTCTGCAACTCTGCAGAGTACACAGAATAGGCTGCTAAACGGCGGTGACACACACTGAATGGAATATGTGACTTTAATATTTGAGTTTGAAAACTTAACAGTATTTCTTACTATTCTGCAACTGTGCAGAGTACACAGAATAGGCTGCTAAACGGCGGTGAAACACACTGAATGGAATATGTGACTTTAATATTTGAGTTTGAAAACTTAACAGTATTTCTTACTATTCTGCAACTCTGCAGAGTACACAGAATAGGCTGCTAAACGGCGGTGAAACACACTGAATGGAATATGTGACTTTAATATTTGAGTTTGAAAACTTAACAGTATTTCTTACTATTCTGCAACTGTGCAGAGTACACAGAATAGGCTGCTAAACGGCGGTGAAACACACTGAATGGAATATGTGACTTTAATATTTGAGTTTGAAAACTTAACAGTATTTCTTACTATTCTGCAACTGTGCAGAGTACACAGAATAGGCTGCTAAACGGCGGTGAAACACACTGAATGGAATATGTGACTTTAATATTTGAGTTTGAAAACTTAACAGTATTTCTTACTATTCTGCAACTGTGCAGAGTACACAGAATAGGCTGCTAAACGGCGGTGAAACACACTGAATGGAATATGTGACTTTAATATTTGAGTTTGAAAACTTAACAGTATTTCTTACTATTCTACAACTGTGCAGAGTACACAGAATAGGCTGCTAAACGGCGGTGAAACACACTGAATGGAATATGTGACTTTAATATTTGAGTTTGAAAACTTAACAGTATTTCTTACTATTCTGCAACTGTGCAGAGTACACAGAATAGGCTGCTAAACGGCGGTGAAACACACTGAATGGAATATGTGACTTTAATATTTGAGTTTGAAAACTTAACAGTATTTCTTACTATTCTGCAACTGTGCAGAGTACACAGAATAGGCTGCTAAACGGCGGTGAAACACACTGAATGGAATATGTGACTTTAATATTTGAGTTTGAAAACTTAACAGTATTTCTTACTATTCTGCAACTGTGCAGAGTACACAGAATAGGCTGCTAAACGGCGGTGAAACACACTGAATGGAATATGTGACTTTAATATTTGAGTTTGAAAACTTAACAGTATTTCTTACTATTCTGCAACTGTGCAGAGTACACAGAATAGGCTGCTAAACGGCGGTGAAACACACTGAATGGAATATGTGACTTTAATATTTGAGTTTGAAAACTTAACAGTATTTCTTACTATTCTGCAACTGTGCAGAGTACACAGAATAGGCTGCTAAACGGCGGTGAAACACACTGAATGGAATATGTGACTTTAATATTTGAGTTTGAAAACTTAACAGTATTTCTTACTATTCTGCAACTCTGCAGAGTACACAGAATAGGCTGCTAAACGGCGGTGAAACACACTGAATGGAATATGTGACTTTAATATTTGAGTCTGAAAACTTAACAGTATTTCTTACTATTCTGCAACTGTGCAGAGTACACAGAATAGGCTGCTAAACGGCGGTGAAACACACTGAATGGAATATGTGACTTTAATATTTGAGTTTGAAAACTTAACAGTATTTCTTCCTATTCTGCAACTCTGCAGAGTACACAGAATAGGCTGCTAAACGGCGGTGAAACACACTGAATGGAATATGTGACTTTAATATTTGAGTTTGAAAACTTAACAGTATTTCTTACTATTCTGCAACTGTGCAGAGTACACAGAATAGGCTGCTAAACGGCGGTGAAACACACTGAATGGAATATGTGACTTTAATATTTGAGTTTGAAAACTTAACAGTATTTCTTACTATTCTGCAACTGTGCAGAGTACACAGAATAGGCTGCTAAACGGCGGTGAAACACACTGAATGGAATATGTGACTTTAATATTTGAGTTTGAAAACTTAACAGTATTTCTTACTATTCTGCAACTGTGCAGAGTACACAGAATAGGCTGCTAAACGGCGGTGAAACACACTGAATGGAATATGTGACTTTAATATTTGAGTTTTAAAACTTAACAGTATTTCTTACTATTCTGCAACTCTGCAGAGTACACAGAATAGGCTGCTAAACTGCGGCGAAGCACACTGAATGGAATATGTGACTTTGATATTTTAGTTTGAAGACTTAACAGTATTTCTTCCTATTCTGCAACTCTGCACAGTACACAGAATGTGCTGCTAAACTGCGGCGAAGCACACTGAATGGAATATGTGACTTTGATATTTTAGTTTGAAGACTTAACAGAATGTGCTCTAATCTGCAACTTTGCACACTAAACAGAATGTGCTCTAATCTGCAACTTTGCACACTAAACAGAATGTGCTCTAATCTGCAACTTTGCACACTAAACAGAATGTGCTCTAATCTGCAACTGTGCACACTAAACAGAATGTGCTCTAATCTGCAACTTTGCACACTAAACAGAATATTTTTTTTTTTTTTTTTTTTTTTTTTCCCCCCCACACAAAATAACCTGCTGCCCCCACACACAGTAGTCCTAAAAAGGACTTTTGGTTCTTTTTTTTCACAAGTTTGTTTTTTTTCCTCCCTACACTGCCTTTCCCTTCCTATCCTCAGCTCTCCCTGGCTAAGACTGAGCCGAACTCGATGGTCAGGTGCTATACAGCACCTGACCACGGGTTCTGGCCAGCCAATCAGTGTAATGCCAGCAGCCAACATGGCTGCTGGCATTACACCAATGTCAGAGCCTCCCTGCACGTGCGGGGAGGAGACCCGAACATGGCGGGCGAGCACATGCGGTACTCGTACGAGTACCGCCATGTGCCGAGCAGAGCGATGCTCGAGCCGATCCGAGCATCGGCCGAGCATGCTCGCTCAACACTAGTAGAGACCAATTGTTATGGTCCCTTTCTCAGTTATTTTGGTGGCCTTCCATGAGAAACGATTGTGCCAAATTTACGAATGCCTGTGCCACCTGCGCCCGCGCTAAGACCCCGAGACATCTCCCAGTGGGCTTGCTTCAGCCGGTGCCTAATGGCGAACGCCCCTGGTCTCATGTTTCCATTGATTTTATGGGAGAATTGCCTATGTCTAAGGGGTATTCCTTTATATTCATGGTGGTGGACAGGTTTTCTAAAATGGCTCATTTCGTGCCCCTCCGTGGCCTTCCTTCGGCTAAGAAATTGGCAATGGTGTTCGCCAGAGAAGTATTCCGGTTGCATGGAGTGCCTAGGGTACTGGTGTCTGACAGGGGGAGCCAGTTTGTGTCGAGATTTTGGAGGGCATTTTGCCAACAGATGGTCATACAGCTGTCCTTCTCCTCTGCCTACCATCCCCAGACCAATGGAGCCGCTGAACGAGCTAATCAGGGCTTGGAACAATTTCTCCGTTGTTTCGTTACTGACCATCATGATAATTGGTCCGACTTGTTGCCTTGGGCAGAGTTCGCCAGGAACTGTGCGGTCAATTCTTCATCTGGGAGCTCTCCGTTTCTGATTAATTATGGGTTTCAGCCCTGTTTGCTTCCAGATTCATTTCAGACACAACAGATTCAAGCTCTGGATGAGCATATCGAGCAACTCCGTTCCACATGGGCACAAGTTCAGAGGGCACTTGGTCAGTCATTTCAGCGTCATCAGCGCCATGCTAATCGCAGAAGGCTTCCAGCGGTTTCCTTTCAGGTTGGGGATCGAGTATGGCTTTCCTCCAGACATCTCAAGCTGCAGGTTCCGTCTAATAAGTTGGCTCCCCGGTTTATTGGTCCGTACAGAGTTATTTGTAAAATTAACCCTGTCTCCTATGCACTAGACCTACCTGCATCCATGCGTATCCATAATGTGTTCCATGTGTCCCTTCTTAAGCCTCTGGTTTGCAATCGCTATACTACCACACCTGTGGTGCCAGGACCTGTTGAGGTCGAGGGCCAGGAGAAGTACGAGGTTCAGAGCATTATAGATTCCCATAGGCTTAGAGGAAAGGTACAGTACCTGGTACATTGGAAAGGGTACGGTCCTGAGGATCGATCATGGGTGGATAGTATGGACCTTCATGCACCTAGGCTAACTAGGGTCTTTCATGCCAATTACCCTCAGAAACCTAAACCCTATTCTAGGAGAGGGGGTCTTTGAAAGGGGGGTACTATCACGGTGCCCGTGATTTGCTGCAGTTCCTTGTCTGTCACCACTAGGGGGCTGCTATTGGCTGTCTGCAGATAGCCCGCCTCTTATTGCCTATTTAAACCTGGATTGGGCACCCTTTGAGTGCCCTTTCGTGTTGTTTCTGACCTTCTTGCTATCACTATGCTAGTGATAGCTGGGCCTCTGTTCCAGTGTTCCTGAGTTCCTGATCTCCTGTGTTCCTGAGTTCCTGATCTCTACTGTTCCAGTGTTTCCTGGATGCTGAGTTACTCCAGTCCTGGTTCCGGCCTAGTCTCTGGTGTTGCAGTTACTGCTGAACTTCTTCTCTGCTGTTTCCTGACCTGACTGATGGTTGCTGGTTCCTGTCATCTCATCACCTGTCTTCAGTATCCTGGCGACCTTCTGCCTGGTCGCGTTGGTGACATTGCTACAATTCCGTGTTGGTCCCAGCGTGCGGACGCTGGTTTGCTCCTAAGCCTTGCGGCTATACAAATTCGCTTGTTACACCAGTGTGCGGTCACTGGTTTGCTCCAAAGCCTATCAGCTATACAAATCTGTGTTGGTCCCAGCGTGCGGACGCTGGTTTGCTCCTAAGCCTTGCGGCTATACAAACTCACTTGTTACATCAGTGTGCGGTCACTGGTTTGCTCCAAAGCCTATCAGCTCTACAAATCTGTGTTGGTCCCAGCGTGCGGACGCTGGTTTGCTCCTAAGCCTTGCGGCCATACAAACTCACTTGTTACACCAGTGTGCGGTCACTGGTTTGCTTCAAAGCCTATCAGCTATACAAATCTGTGTTGGTCCCAGCGTGCGGACGCTGGTTTGCTCCTAAGCCTTGTGGCTATACAAGCTCGCTTGTTACACCAGTGTGCGGTCACTGGTTTGCTCCAAAGCCTATCATCTATACAAATCTGTGTTTGTCCCAGCGTGCGGACGCTGGTTTGCTCCTAGCCTTGCGGCTATACAAGCTCGCTTGTTACACCAGTGTGCGGTCACTGGTTTGCTCCAAAGCCTATCAGCTATACAAATCTGTGTTGGTCCCAGCGTGCGGACGCTGGTTTGCTCCTAAGCCTTGCGGCTATACAAGCTCGCTTGTTGCACCAGTGTGCGGTCACTGGTTTGCTCCAAAGCCTATCATCTATACAAATCTGTGTTTGTCCCAGCGTGCGGACGCTGGTTTGCTCCTAGCCTTGCGGCTATACAAGCTCG
Source organism: Rhinophrynus dorsalis (assembly GCA_037306005.1). NCBI lineage: Eukaryota > Metazoa > Chordata > Amphibia > Anura > Rhinophrynidae > Rhinophrynus > Rhinophrynus dorsalis. The sequence continues at coordinate 226,188,407 of CM074724.1, forward strand.
CTTGTTACACCAGTGTGCGGTCACTGGTTTGCTCCAAAGCCTATCGGCTATACAATTCTGTGTTGGTCCCAGCGGGCAGACGCTGGTTTGCTCCTAAGCCTTGCGGCTATACTACTCACTTGTTACTCCAGTGTGCGGTCACTGGTTTGCTCGCAAAGCCTAACGGCTATACTATTCAGTGTTGTTCCCAGCGTGCGGACGCTGGTTTGCTCCAAAGCCTTGCTGCTTAACGATTCTGCTAATTTGCCAGTTTCATCTGACTGCTGCTACTATCTCTGGGCTGCCCTGCCCGGTATTGGTAAGGCCGGTAGAACCTTTTGCCACATTCCATCTGAGGTTGCCTTACCCGGTATTGGCAGGGCCGGTAGAGCCTACATTGTGTATCTATTGAGGCTGCCTTGCCCGGTAATTTGGTAAGGCCGGTAGAACCGTTATGCTATTCCATCTGCAGGTTGCCTTACCCGGTATTGGCAAGGCCGGTAGAGCCTAAAGACTGTCCTGTCCGGTATATTGACAGGACCGGTAGAGTCTGCCTTCTGTCTGTGCTATATTCTGTATATATATATATATATATGTATGTTATTGCCATCCTAAGTTATCAATTTATTATTTCAATAAAATTTATTTTTTACCTAAAACTTGTGTCTGAGAGTCATAATAAACCGTGACAGTTACCAATTGTTTTCTTGGTGACCATGGTCCCAGCTGCCTTGAGATCATTGACAAGATCCTCCCTAGTTCTGGGCTGATTCCTCACTGTTTTCACGATCATTGAAAGTCCACGAGGTGAGCTCTTGCATGGAGCCCCAGACCAAGGGAGATTGACAGTTATTTTGTGTTTCTTCTATTTGCGAATAATCACACCAACTGTTTTCACCTTCTCACCAAGCTGCTTGGCGATGGTCTTGTAGCCCATTACAGCCTTGTGTAGGACAACAATCATGTCCCTGACATCCTTGGACAGCTCTTTGGTCTTGGCCATGGTAGAGAGTTTGGAATCTGATTGATAGATTGATTGATTGCTTCTGTGGACAGGTGTCTTTTATACAGGTAACAAGCTGAGATTAGAAGCACTCCCTTTAAGAGAGCCAGAAAGCTTGCTGATAGGGAATCAAATACTTATTTCACTCAGTAAAATGCAAATCAATGTATAACTTTTTTGAAATGCATTTTTCTGGGTTTGCTCCTTCCACCTGCTGATCTCACAACTATACAGCTGTATGCTTGTTATTAATCATGCACAGGCATTGAGACTGGCAAATAAGAATCTAGGCAATCTCATTGCTGGGTTGTGCAGACACATGGACAAGACAGTCTGTGAAAGAAAAACAGTTTCTTTTATAAGTTTAACCATCTGGGTGCCATAGGGGTGGGTAATGCATGACTGAAATTGTAGTCCTAAGATGCTGAAGAGCCTCTAATTGCTGGATGAAAATGACAGGAATTGTAACATTGAGGAGCTGGAGGACTTCTGGGCCGAGAGGAACTGAAGTTGCATAAGGGGTCAATTCGTTGATCTTGCATTATATTTTTGTCAGTGACATATCAGCAGTATACTCTTAATGTCTTCATCATCATATCATTGTGAATACACAAATATGTTGACATCACCATGAACCTGCCATAACCTCGACAGGTTTATGATTTTTGCACTGACTACTTCAACAATCACTCATTTGCATATTGATATGGAGCCTAATGAGGCATTAACATATTAATGTGGTTGTTTTTACATGTTAATGTGGCACATCACCACAGGCATTAAGCTCCCATAGCCTCTTATACACAATCCCAACATCACCAATCTGGGTATAGAAAAGTTGGGATCTCTCCATAGCTTTCTATGCAGTTACAGCCTTTGTCACAAGCTCCCATAACCCTCCGAGTACCAGTGGAGTAAGCAACACATTGCAGAGCAATGCATTGGTCACCGCATGGCACTCAAAGTGTGAATATAGTGATTAACAAAAAGCACCTATTGAAAGCTCTTCATGTCATGTTCAAAAAAGGATTCAAAAGAAGACCAACATGTTCAATTGCATACACACACACACTCATATACACACTTCACCTAGCAATGATCATACCAATGTTTTCCTCATTGTTTTTTTTTTTTTTGTTTTGTTTTTTTGTCATAATGGATCCGTACAGGTCCTTTAAGAGCATCATATAGGTAGAATTTTGTTCTGAGACCATCCGCTCACATATCCAGACAGTACACAAGGCCAGTGTCACATCAGCTCACATATCCAGACAGTACACAAGGCCAGTGTCACATCAGCTCACATAGCCAGACAGTACACAAGGCCAGTGTCACATCAGCTCACATAGCCAGACAGTACACAAGGCTTGCGGTGTTTAGAATTTCTGGCCTTGTGCAGTATATTTGGTGATATGAGTGGATGTGAGTGGACACCAGTGATGCTGCAAAATCACATCCGCTCCCATCCACTCCCAAGGATAGGAGCTCATATGCCTTTGTCAAGCAGCACCACTGACATCCGCTCACAAAACCATATTGTCAGTATCAGCAAGGAAACAGAAGAAACAATAAAAGAAAGTGCAAATGAGATCTTAGGGCGGTCAAGAGTTATCTGATGCAGCATAATATGTAAATGAGAGCTTCATATAAGTTGACAGTGTTAAATGATCAAAACCATTAACATTCTTATGTCTCATTAATATCTTGATCTTAAACACTGGACTTTCTGAAGCTATTTCTTGTTCTATAGTGCACACATTCAGAAAAATACTCTACACTCTACTGTAATGTGGAACTCTACATACCAGCTTACTGTGTTGAAAAGGGAATGTATCTGTTTGCTGTGACAACTGGCACCTCTTCATATAAAACACTTTGGTCTTGTTCTAAATCATTTCTTTAATTACATTAAGAAATTTCAATGGATCCTCCTTTTTGTTTCATCACAGAATAATGTGTTGCTTACCCCACTGGCACTCCAAGGGTTGATTGAGGGCTGCTGCTTTTCTTGGTGCCAAAGTCCTCTGCATCCTTTCTGCTCTCCTCTGCCCTTCCCGAGATACTGAAGCCTTTACAACAGATTGATATGCTAATGATCACATACTTTCCCCTTCCACTTGTATCCCTAAATCTTAGTGCATATGGTGATGGTGTCTCTATTGCCAAGGATATGTGCTTGCCACACATCGAATGACACATATACCTACAGCATTAAACCTAAGTGCATCTCCGCCCAGGTTTCTGGATGGGAATGATAGGGATAGTAGTCTTGAACAGCTGAAGGACGTTGGGTTGCTGGATGGAGAGATGGGAATTGTAGCCATGAACAGCTGAAGTACCTCAGGATGCTGGTGAGGGTTGATGGAAGTTGTAGACATGAACAGCTAGAGGGCATCAGGTTTCTGGCTGGGATATGAGGGGAATTATACCCATAAACAGCCAGAGGACTACAGTTTGCTGGCTAGGAATTATGGAAATTCTACTCTTGAACAGCTGGAGGACCACAGGTTGCTACCTATGAGCTAGCCCTTGTGACTTTCAGTCTCCATGTTTTTTGTTTGTTTGTTTTTTAAATAGGGAACATTAGATTAGATGGTGATTGGACAAAGAAGCCAGCCAATTGCAAGACATACATTGCAGAGATGATGTGGTGTTCCTGAAGATGGTAGAAAAGCCTACAATGCTGTATTTTAGAAATAGTTTACTGAAAAAAAAAGGTTCTGCAATTGTGAAATATGAATATAAAGCACTTCATTAAAAATTGATAGAGTTGATTTACCGCACAGCCTGTTCCATTAAATTAAGAATGGCTATCACAAGTATAGGTGATTTTGAAAGCCTTTTCAAAATCATCCACACCATTATAAAGTTTTAATTACATTTTAAGTCTAAAAGAAAGGCAATTCAGATAGGGAGAAGTAAAAAAAATAAATCCCATTACTTTGGAATGCTTTAGAGACCTCTCATTCCAGGGGGTCAAAATCCCCATTTAAATCAATTGGGAATTTTTAATTCTCCCCATATAGCAATTGGTTTGCCCCAGAATTCCACCACTTTTCTTCTCTAAGTGTATAGGAATAGAAAGCATGTAACATATTGTATGACTAACCACAAATCTCCCAACTTTTGTTTTGTTTTTGCATATGGCCCACTGTAGCTATTAGAGATGAGTGAAAGTGCATTGATGCATTTTGCCGCCCCTGCTACTATTATCACCAGTGCTGTGTCTGCTGTCAGATGTGCTGCTCCTGCTGCCACTAGTGCTGTGCCTGCTGTCAGATGTGCTGCCCCTGCTGCCACCAGTGATGTGCCTGCTGCCAGTGCTGGACCTGCTGCAGCCAGTGCTGTGCTTGCTGTCAGACATGCTGTCCCTTCTGCAACCAGTGCTGTGCCTGCTGCCAGTGCTGAACCTGCTGCCACCAATGCTGTGTCTGCTGTCAGATGTGCTGCCCCTGCTGCAACCAGTGCTGTGCATGCTGCCAGCGCTGAACCTGATGCCACCAGTGCTGAACCTGCTGCTAGTGTGTTATGTAATACTCAGGAGTTGGGGGGGAGAAGATGATACCAAGTGTGACACAGGGACTCTAAGTCACACTTGCCATCCCCAAATAGTACCACCAGTTCTAGTAGTCCTGCTAGTACTAAGGTCCAGCAGCTTGTTAGTGTTAGGAGTGAAGGAGGGGATAATCAATATCCTCATATTTGCAGTGACTGTGAGGAGGAAGACTCTGGGGCTGAACTTAATGTGGTTGGTGTTAATAGTAGTAACAGTAATGGTGAAGCAGCCAGCGGGACTAGAGTTAGAGGAGTGGTAGGAGAAGCATTTGAGAACATCCAGACTAGCGGTCAAGGGAGCCTACACTACTCCTCTTGCCCTGGGAGTCCCGTCCCTTCACTACAGTGTCCAAGTGGAACATGATTCTGAAGAGGCCAGAACTTTTGGGTGATAGCAGGAGCAGAAATAATAATACCACCACCAACACCAGGAGCATAGTTCAGCTGCCTGTGCTTTCTGCTACTGCTGCCAGTCTGCCTTCTTCACGTCACCATGAAATGGCAAGTGTGACATTGGGACCCTCTGTCACATTGCTTGTCACCTCCTCCAACCAGCAGTGAGATGTCTGTAATAGAGCAGCAGCAACACGTAGGGACTAGTGGTGGCGGTGTTGATGATGGTGGAGAAGCTGAGGTGGAAGAGACATTGATGGCCTTTTTAGCTTAAATTGAGAAGGAATGGGAGACATAGGTGAGGATGAGCACCACCACCACCAGCTGTGAGCTTTTGGAATTTGCAACTGCTGATGCTGAGTTGCAAGGGTAGCAGGATGCTGAGGTGCAAGCTAGTGTGCCACAGGCTACTGTGGACACAGTGAGAACGGGGTCAACAAGTGATGCAGGACTAGTTGCAGTGCTGATTCTGAATCAGTAGCAGCAACAACAGCAACATAATCTGCTGCCGCAGACAGTGAAGGGGAATGTGAAGGACAACAAGAAAGAGGTTCTCCACCTTTTCCCTATCCCCTGAGTCATGGGTGGGACTATTTTTCTCTTGAGGCAGGCACAGTGCAGTCATCACAACAGCACTGTGCTCAATTTGTGACAAGTCAGTGAGAAGAGGAAAGGAAGGAACACACCAATGCACAACCACCCTGATAACATACAAAAGACTGGAAGTTCCATGATGAGTGAAACAACTAGCTTGCCATCACTTTCGTCCTCTAGGGTAACTACATATTTTTCCAATCCACTTCATTCATCATTACTTCCCCTGCCAAACGATAGCCACTCTTTTGATGTTAGGATTTGGCAGTTCGTGTCCACCCATTGCACACTGTGTGGTGCATTGGCCACACATGCCAGTGTGGTGGAGGAGAATCACAAGCAGGGCATCAAGCGGCATCTGAGGAGATTCCATCCCGCAGAATATGCTAAGATGGTGGCAGGGAGGGTCCATCATTATTATTAATCTGTCAGCAAGTTGTCATGTGTCCTTAGCGGGGTCTGGACAAGGGGTATAGTGACAGCGGCAGTACTTGTGTTCTGGTGTCATGTTGTTTGGATACAGTTGTGCCTCCAAATGTTATTTACCACACACACTGTGCACATTTCAGTTGCTGATGAGAGCCAAAGTTCCTGCTCTCAAGGGAAAAATGCATATTCCAATAACAATACAACCGTGATGTTGGTGAAGAATTATTGCCCAACTCTCCTTTTCTCCACATATACTGGGGGCTACTTATTGTGCTGCTACTGCCTCAGGTGCATCACTGGAGCTAGTTGTGGCAGGTGGAACCTTCATCATCCATCACCAAAGTTACTGCTATTGTTGATCCCATTCCCTTTCAGCTGTCTAATCATCCTGTTGCTTAAACAACTCAGCAGCAGCAATAACAGCAGTTGCAAATTCCTGAATTATGGACTCAGGAGGACATTTGACAATGGCCAGTGGCCACTGGCCAACATGACCTGCTGGTACTAGGCCAGTAGGGCACTTTTCTCTCAGGGCTTGTGCTTTAAAAAAAAAAATAATTAAAAAAATCCCCATAGTCCTACAAAAAAACCCACAATTTTGGGGGGTTTGTTTCTAACAAGCCTAAGTCCCACAAATCAATGTTTCCCTAGAGCTTGTGCCAAACAACCTTAGGTCCTACAAATCAGTATTTCCTCAGGGCTTGGGCCACTAACAACATATCTAACAAATCATCGTCTATAAAATACTATCAAGTCAAGTATCAGTCCACCCCAGTGGTAACTTATGTCAGGGGGGTTCCTGTCTCTATCACTTTACATACAAATTTCTTATTTTATTTTTTTTTATTAACTGTCCCCCCGATACCAATCAGGAAACTCCCCCAAAACAAATTCCCTGTTCAACTGATTCTTTCTCCAGACCCCACCCACCAACACAGGCATCCTCCTCGGATCCCCTTTTATACCATGTCTTACGGGTTTTTTTAATCGGTTTTATGTTTTATTGTTTTATTAACTGCCCCCAATCCCAGTAAACAACCCCCCCCAAAAGAAATCCCTGTTCAACTAATCAACTAATTCTTTCTCCACACCCCACCAACACAGGCACCCTCATGCCCCTTTTATACTGTGCCTTTGGGAAATAAAATAATATTTGCTATGTGTTGTGTATAAATTCAATTTTCTCATTGATTTCAATGGAATGAGCTAGACTAAAAAAGCAGGAAAATGACACTTTTCACAGGAAATTATTTGCCAAGCTGGAAGTACCATTATTCACCGATTTCAGTTTCAGGCAACAATTTTCACCCATCCGTACTTCAGAGTAGGTATGAGTGTCCACAATAGAAAAGAAAGAAAAAGAGTTTGCACTCACCTGTGTTAAAACTCACCTTTTATTAGGTTTCATGCTTACACAGCACATAGTTCACAGGGGTAGGTGGGGTTGCAACCCCAACTCTTTTTTTTTCTTTCTATTGTAGTTTATTGTTTGAAGATATATTGGAGTTTGAGCACCGGGAACCTCCTGTATTGCTGGGCTGTAAGTTTATATGCCAAAAACACTAATATATGCTGGCTGCAGAAGCAGGTTTCTTAAAGTACCAGAGAGCATAGCACCAGCACCTCCAAATCACATAGGTTATTGAGTTTGTAGCCAGCCCGTTTCATTTGTAGATATGTGTGAGTGTGTTTGAGTGCTTCAGTGCACATAGGTACACACATACCTGGGAACTCTCTGTACCTGACCTGGAGACTTTGGTTTTTGTACTTAATAACCATGTTCTTGATTCACAGCACTCATGGAGTTCCTTTGTAACTCCATCCACTTCACTGTCAATTCTGGTCATTCTCTGCCATGTTTTTCACCACTCTCTGCCCATCCTAATATCACCCATTCTAGTTTATTCACACCCATTTTATGTTGCACATTGCATCTTTGGACACTCCCACCCACAGACATTAGTGGACTTCTTGAGCAGTGGTTCTCAGTCTTTTTTCACTTAAGGCACTCCTAACATACAATATGAAAATTTCAGGGCATCCCTTACATTTTATAGATACTTTTTCAAAAGCTTAATAAAGGGAACAATATATATAAATGTATAGTTATTCTTATGTCTTATAATCAGAATGACAACAAGGAGCATAATAATTTCCTTAAATATACATTACAAACTCAACTTTAACAATTTTGTCAAAACTCTAATGCAAAAAGGGGGGCACATTGAGCCCACGGAACAACAAAATGCCATGAAACCCTGGTTGAGAACCACTGTTCTAGAGTCTTGGGGCAAAAAGGTTCCCTGGTATGGGGACACTCCCCTTCTTTAATGATTTACTGCAATCAGGCTCTGAATGCCTCATCTCTACCAGGTGCATGAAAAAGGACTGCTATTAAAGCAATTTCTAATCTGCCTTCTTAGTACACAGAACAATACATGGTAAAATAACAGAACATCCCAAAAAGGCCCATACACTACACAACTTCTTTCCCATTGGCAGGGCCAGATTTTCCAATAGGCAGAGTAGACAACTGCCTAGAGCTCCAAATTTGAAGGGGTGCCTCAGTTGTGCTGGCCATATCCACATTCTGAATTGTAGGTGTGGCCAGAGTAATCTCAGTGTCACTGCACCAGTTTCCTACTATTTTCCAGGCTATTAAAGGGATAGCAATGTTTCACAAAAACTGCAGATCCGATTACTCTTCATAGTATTTGGGTCATGGGAAGTGTAATTTCAATACTGTCAGAGTTGTAGTTCAATAGTAATTGAATGATAAAGTATCCCCCTTCTGCTCCTTTTACCGAGTATAAGCCACCTCCCCTCAGATGTCGAATCTGGTCCCTGTACCAGACAGATCACGGCAAGGGACAATCTTCCTACTGTGAACATAAGGAAACCCTGCCTCCCTTGACAGGTTTTTCAGGTTTTTCCTCATGCACACTAAATATTGTCCCTCTCTGTGATCCACCTGGACAGTCTTGCTTCTCTGAGGTGGGCAGTGTTATATCAATAAAAGGAGTGAGAGGAGGATACTTTATCATTCAATTACTCTTGAGCTGCAACTCTGAAAGTATTTAAATAACACTCTCCATGGACCATATACAACGAAGATTAATTGGACCTGCTTTTATTATGAAGCATTACTATCCCTTTAATTAACCCCTTTGATGGTATAGAGATTTCCAACGCATGCTCTGACATTTTTCAAGCAACCGATTGGTTAAAGTTTTTTTGTTTTTGCTTGTTATAGGTCAAAGGTATTTTCTGTGCCAGGAAACAGGGGATGGGCTTGAGGGCAGGTCATGAGAAGAGTGGGCGTGTGGCCATGGGGAGATCTAAAAGTGTCTTGAGTGCCTTGTCTAGCAGACCCTGGGAAATAAATCCAGCACTGCACATTGACACAAACAGCATAAAGAAGAGAATTTCCAGCATAGACAGCATAGTAGAAGATAGAAGGGTGCAGCACACAAAAGTTGGCTTCAGAGCCAATTTAAGGCAAAATTGTATTAGTACATATAGAATGCAATCTTTCCGAATGAACTAAATAGTTGACATTACTACCAATTCAATAAAAAAAGATTAATATCTTGCCTGTGTTTGATTGCATTATTGTTGTGTGGCACATTCTGTCCTTATGTGTAAAGGAAACATGCACCAAATCTGGTGCAAACAGCACTATAGGGGACAAATGAACAGTCTCATTGATTAAAATATAGTTTTAATCCTTTGAATGCTAGAAAGAGATCTAATTATTGTTCAATGGGTTAAAAGCCCCAGTTCCGTCAATGTGAATGTTGTTTATTTGTTCCCCATATTGCAGTTGATGGTGCACTTTATCATTATTCATAGTCCCTTTGTGTTTGGAGCCTGTTTGTGCATCAGTAACATGTACGTCTTCTCAGTATATACAATTTAAATCTCCTTTATTTATCAGTTTTTTTGCAACTTGGCCCCCTCTCCCCCCCCATTTTTTTTTCTCTATTGCTTTACATGATTCATCTTATTATTAACTCATGACACCATTAACTTCAGTTGTCACCAAGGATGACAGTCCTTGGGGCCTGCGGGGATGGGGGAGAGTTGCCTGTAAAAGCAAAATAAATGAGACCTCTTAATTAACACCTCCTTTAATTAAATAAATTAATTTTATGCGGGCAATGTGTCGTTTTCACAGTTTGAAAATGACTGAATAGGTTCTGAATGTTAGAGATAAATCATTCTGCCAGCCAGGTGTTTCACCGTTTATTTCCACAGATTTGTTTTTGTTGCCTGAACATTTCAATTTCTACATGTAAGAGATTGATTTCATTCTGTAAGGTGTTGTCTGACAATAGAAACATGCCCATCATTTTTACAACTCAAGGGCCTGATTCAGAAAGAAAATTAGCAATATGAAACAAACCAGTTGCATCCTATTGAGGTCTCCTACATGAATCCTCCGAATACTAGGAATAATGTGAATGTGAAACATAGACTCCTATTAGCCGTGCCTCTCGCAAAAAGAAATTTCTTATATCTGATGGCAATCAACTATAACATGATGCACAAATACAACATAAGCACTAGTTCACATACACATATAATATATTCATAAATAACCAGAGAAACAAATGAATTATTATTCATAATAAAGGTTAAACAGTAGATAATATACTTTTATAACAAATGAAAGTAGGCCAAATAGTCCACAATGCATCTAAACCACTAATATTAAATACAGTCCAGAGTTACCTGATGCATCCTACACATTTCTCCATGAGATGGGATCCCACTTAAATACGAACGAAAAACATAAAACACATAAAAGCTGCGCAGAAGATCTTCTGAGTGTAGTATGTAACAGTTGGACGATCCTTCACCAACACCACAAAGGTAAGAAAATTATTCACAATTTCCAAAGGCTAAAACTTGTCTCTCAGTATAAGCTCTTGCACTGGCTTTCACCCCAATATAGTGTATTTGTTCCCTAGTCTGCTATACGAGTCTCTTATGAGGTGACCTTATAGTCACAAAACCCATTAGACTATCTTATAGTATTTGGCTTGGCATTTTTTTTATGCTAACCCTTGACCTGATTGTCACTGTTTCTATATATCTTAATAAAATGTTCACTTTAGTACTATTCCAGTGGAGTTATTAGTCTGTATAACCCTGCACTCTTGATGATATAGGGAATTTGAAAAGAGCAATCATGGTTCAGCCAGAATTATATTGGGTGTGCTGTCACCCTTTATTTGAGTGGCTGATTCCACACAATCCTTTCCCTGATGGAATGCTGGTGAACAGAGGTATAGCAGCCTTGACCAACACCACAAAAGTATGAAAATTAGTCAAAATTTCCAGAGGCTAAAACTTGCCACTCAGAGTAAGCTCTTGTACTGGCTCTCACCACAGTAAGGTGTACTTGTTCCATTGCTATACTTTCATCAGGAAAAGGATTGTGTGGAATCAGCCAATCAAATAAAGGGTAACAACACACAAAATATAATTCTGGGTGAACCATGACTGCTCTTTTCAAATTCCCTATATAATCAAGAGTGCGGGGCTATACAGACTAATAATTCCTCTGAACTGGTACTAAAGTGAACAATTTGTTAAAATATATAAAAACAGTGACCATCAGGTCAAGGGTTTGCTTGGAAATATGCCTAACAAAATATACTAATGAGTTTCGAAACTATCAGGTCGCTTCATCAGAGGCTCGTGTAGTAGACTACAGGCCAAGTACACTATACTGCGGTGAGAGCCAGTACAAGCAATTACACTGAGAGGCAAGTTTTAGCCTATTAAGATTGTAAGCTTCTTACTTTTGTGGTGTTGGTGAAGGACTGAACCAGTGTTACCTACTACACTCAGAATATCTTCTGTGCTGCTTTTATGTGTTTTATGTTTTTGGGTCTCCTACATGAACCCACTCTGCCTGCCCTGACCTCTGCTTGGCCACTGACTCTAAATCTATGCTGCCTGCCCTGACCAAAGGCCTGTCCATCAGTCTCCAAATTATCTGTTACTTTGTTGAGTCACCTGTCATCCTGCTTCACAGCTTCAGTCCTGCATCTGGGCTTCAATCCTGTTTCTCCATCCACCAGTTACTGTATACTCTTAATAGAGTAACTAAGCCTCATCATGGAGCCTGCAGGACTAGTTGAGGCATTCTCTGCTTTGGGTAACCAGATCTCAGCCCTTGCTGCCTCTGTTCAGGAGCTACAGTCTAACAAAGTGGCTCTGCAGCACCGTTTGCAATATCTACAGTCTGTTAACCCTACTACTGCTAGTGCTTCCACTTCTATCTATGTTGATTCAGGCACCCTGAAGCCACAAGTACCTCTGCCTGACAAATTCAGTGGAGACAGGGGGAAATATAAGGACTTTATTACGTCTTGCGAACTCTTGTTCTCAGACAATCCCTGCACATATGTCTCAAATGCCATCAATTTTCATACTGTTATTAACCTGCTGCCAGGTGAACCTCAATCTTGGGCTGTTAAGGATATACGCAAGGAAATGGTTAACAGGAGACCCAATTATATTTGTAAAAATGGGTGGTTAAATTAATTTAAGAAATTTACACAAACTAGGTATTGACACGCTCCTTCACAGGACAGAACTGATTAAAATAATCAATTACACATATTTGTCCAAAAATTATATATAATTTATTTAAATAAAAATGTAATATATATAATGGTAATCAGTGGGATGGAAATATTGGTGAACACAAAAGGATATGTCTTCTAATACGACTTAGTCATATACTAAGATATTTCTAAAGAAATTTACATACAGTAAATCACAATATCACAGAGTAACATACCAGCATAAACATGATTAAACCTTATATAGGTGTGCTACATTAGGTAGAAGGGAGTTTGTTATGTGAGTTGGGCCGAAACAGCTTTTGAACAACTCAAGGTTTGGTTTATGCAAGCTCCTATACTTGTACAATCAGACGTACAGAGACTATATTTAATTGAAATTGATACTTCGAGCATAGCCATAGGGGCAGTCCTGTCTCAACGAATTGGCAATCCTGAAAGATTGCATCCTATCGCATTTTTCTCCAGACACCTCTTCCCTGCTGAAAGCAACTATAGTGTGGGTGATAAAGAACTGCTAGCAATTCAAAGCACATTTGAAGAATGGAGATATCTGCTCAATGGAGCACTCCACCCTGTTATGGAGTATACCGATCACAGATATCTGTCTGCCTGGAGGCTTTGTTCTTGTCAAGCTAGCTGAGCCATTTTCACACTTCACATCAGGTTCCAAGAAACTAAAACCTAATGCTCTGTTTCTTCAGTATTCCATGCCTGAGAAATCTACTTCACCTTCGGATCCTGTTCTTAAACAACATGCTTCTCTTGACACCCCTTATGTCCAGCAGTATGCCCTGATCCACTCCGAGGGACTACTGTAGCATCAAAAATTGATTTATGTTCCTCCACCTCTCCAGCACCAAGTTATGTATCTGCTACATGACTTTCCCTCTGCCAGCCATGATGATACAAAAAAGACACTTTAGTCAATACACAGATACTTTTGCTGACTGCACATGGACCAAGATATCCAAAATTATGTATCAAAGTGTGACAGATGTGCCAGAGTCAAAGACAGACATTCAAAACTCTTTTGCTTCTTCCACCCCTTACCACTTCCCTCATCACCATGGCAATATTTTACTATGGACTTTATTATAGATATGCCTCCATCCAATAATCATACAACCATTCTTGTTATAGTAGACAGACTCACAAAAATGGCACATTTCATACCTATCAAAGCTATTCCTACTGTTGCTCAGACTGTCGCTCTCTGCACAAAGGAATTCATGCCCAAATTCAGAGACTTCTCACTGGGGTCCTCAATTTGCATCTCGATTCTGGGAAGCCTTCTGTACAGCTCTTTGTATCAATATAAATCTGTCATCAGGATACCACCCACAGACGAACGGTCAAACCAAATGTACCAATCAAACATTATAACAATACCTGCAATGCTACATCACACATTTACAAGACAATTTGTTCTCTTTACTGCCCCATGCTGAATTTTCTTACAGTAACAGTTTCCACCATTCCATCAAAATGTCTGCTTTCCTTGTCAACTATGGATATCATCACTAACCTTTACCCATCTACTTTTTGGACTCCCCTGTACCTGAGGTCACTCATCGAAGATGGGTACAGAAAATGGTACAGCAAATCTTACTCCAAGCACAGTCTACCTACAAGAAACAGGCCAACAAGCAACACTCTGCTTCTCCCTTCTTTCAAGTAGGGTATAAGGTCTGGCTCTCCTCCAGTCATCTCTGTCTGAGTTGTCCTTTTACAAAATTGGGTCCTAGATCAGTTGTTTCTACCTTCTGCATGGAAGATCCATCCTGACGTCCATTTTTCTCAATCGAAACCTTAGATACCCTGTAATAACCCTCATCCGCAAACTCCTCCATTACAGATTCAAGGATCTGAGAAATATGAGTTACAGGCTATTCTGAACTTCTGTATCCGTCATGGCTGTCTCGTGTACATTATACATTGGAAGGGGTACATCCCCAAAGAAGAGGTCATACAAGCCCTTGCACTCATCCATCTTGTTCAGGTCCTTTAAGCGTACAGAGGGTTTTGGAGCACCGTGTCATACCTCAGCCCCAGTCCATTTGTCATCTCGGCGTCCTCCTTCTCAAGCCATCATGGCAGCTTGCATCCTCTTCCATGTGCGGCAGGTATCTCGCATCTCTGTGTCAGCACATACCATCATCACTTCAACCCACAGCATCATTACAGTATCATAGACATGCAGCCTCTTTTCGGTGGCGTGGCATGTAGCATCATTCCGGCGACATTGACAAACTGTGTCATTCCGGCAACGTAGTCATGCAAAGTCATTCTGGCGACTTGCAGCATTGACGCAGTGATATCATCAATATGTGCCTATTTATACCCAGTGAACTCAATGACCTCTGCTTAGTTATACTGTGGCTTTGGACATTTCTGTTTGAAATTCTGGATTTTACCTTGGACTGCCTTACCGATTACGAACCTTTGCCACCTGCCCTAACCTAGCTTGGCAATCAACTCTGAACCTACACTGACTGCCTGACCTCTGCTTGGCCACTGACTGTGTACCTATACTGCCTGTGACCCAATGCATATCCGTCAGTCTCAAACGTATCGTTACTTTGATGAGTCACCTGTCATCCTGCTTCACCTCTTCTGTCCTGCATCTGAGCTTCAATCCTGTTTCTCTATCCAGCAGTTACTGGATACTCTTGATACATGAGTACAGAAATTTAGCTTAGTAATAGCAAGACCCTTATACTTAATATTTATTGATTCCCTGTTATCAGGCATAGAGTCCTGTGATTTGAGGAAAGCAGATGTAGTATCATAATTCAAAAAAGAAAGATTGACTTATGCAGTGGGAAAGGTATTAGAAGGATTACTTCAGGGCTATGTGATGACCAATAACATTATTAACAGGAGTAAGCATGATTTTATGAAGACTAGATCATGTCAAACTAATGTACTTGCATTTTATTATAGGATAAGTAGTAATTTGGAAAGTGTATTGCTGTTGATATAGTATACTTGGATTTTGCAAAAGTCTTTGATACTGTGCCACATAACAGGTTATTGCATACATTAAAAGGTTTCTGTCTGGGTGGTGATATTTGTGCATGAATAGAGAACTGCTTAAATGCTAAATGGCAGAGTTTTTGTAAACGGAACCATTTCAAGTTGGTCTAGAGTTGTAAGTGGGCTTCAACAAGGTTCAGTCTTTGGCCCAATGTATTTAGTTTGTTTATTAGTTATCCAGAATTGGGTATTGAAAGTAATGTCACAATCTTTGCTGATCACAATTAGCTGTATAAGGAGCTAGATGTATTTTTTTCTGCAAAAAGATTTGGATAAACTGAGTGAATGGGCTGAAAAGTGGCAGATGGGATTTAAACAGATAAATGTAAGGTTATCCATTTTGGCTGAAAACATGCTACATATACAATAAATGGGGAACTACTTTGGGAATCCTCAGAGAAAAATTTAGGAATGCTAAAAGACAATACACTCCACAGCAGTATGCAGAGTCATTCAGCTGCTGCAAGACACAATAGGGTATTATCATGTATAAAAAGAGGTATAGATACGCAGGATAGGGATATAACGCTACCTCTATATCACTCATTGGTAAAGCCTTACTTGGAATACAGGTATAGCTTTGGGCATTCATTATTCAACTGGAAAAACTTTGGGCATACATTCAACTTTAGGCATATTTGGCACTTTGTGTATTAAATGATATTAAACTCATTGTACCCCAAGAGAATATAGTATGTAGAAGCAAGTATTAAAGGGATAGTAATACTTCATTTTATCTTTATTTTATTTTGTAGGCATTAAAAAAACATGAAGAACGATATGTCTTATATCTCAAACCTTTATGGTTTAAGAGATATTCACAAGCAAAGTATCCCCCCCCCCTGTTCAGTCAGATCAGAAGGGAGGTGCCCAGGTAGACTGCAGAGAGGGACAATCTTCAATTAAGATAAGGGAAAAAGCTGAAAAACTTGTCGAGGGGGGAAGGGCTTTCATTGTTTTCATTGTAAGAAGAATGTCCCCTTCTGTTATCTGTCTGGTCTTACAACTAGATTCACATCTGAGAAGAGATGGCTTACACTAGGTAAAAGGGGCGGGAGGGGAAACTTTGCTTGTGAATAGCTCTTAAACCATAAAGGTTTGAGAGATGAGACTTATATCATTCTTCGTGTTTTTTTAATGCCTACAAAATAAAATAACGTTAAAATGAAGTATTACTATCCCTTTAAGCATTTTTTTTATTGTTAGTATTGGAAATCCCATGAATGCAGTGTTTATAGTTCTTTGGTTACTGTTTTTACCTCCTACCAGCAGGTGGCGATCACTAGGCTCTCAGACATAGTAACTGTACTGATAGAAGGTGCACCCCTCAGTGATTCAGTAATCCTGAGACAGACACAATGCAGTTCAGAAGCAGAGTCCTAGAACTCCCAGAGTAAAACAGTGTTATTTATCTGTTTTTAGATGACGACAACAAAATAAATGTGCTGTACCAGAACAAGCTCCGTCTCTTATTCTAAAAAAATGCAACACATACATTATTCAACTGGAAAAAATGCAGAAATGTGCAACAAAACTTTTAAAGAGATTGCAGGATTTAATGAGGCTAGCCAAACTGGATTACTTTAGAGAAGAGATGTCTAAGGGGTAATATGATTATCATTTACAAAATTATTTAATATCAATACAAAGAACTCTCCACGCAGCTATTTACTCAAAGATCTGAGCAAATAACAAGAGGTCCTTCATTAAGACTAGAGAAAAGGTGCTTTTGACTAAAACAATTCCAGGGAATTTTTACAGTAAGGGCACTAAAGTTATCTAATTCTTTGCCTCGGGATGCTGTGCTTGCAGATACTATAGTTGCTTTCAAAAACTTAATGAATACATTTGTAGCTCAGAATAATATTAAGAATTATGACAGTTTGTTTTAAAGCAGATAGAATGTTGATCAAGGAAGTCATTTTTTTACTATACCCTTGGAAATTAATCACTTAACGTCCAATGCAGTGCCGGGACCATTACTGCTGTCCGGTATTTAAGGACCAGAGACAGTCCTGACACATCGTGGAATTCAGGGCTCCCTGTGCGGCTGCACGCTGCTCGGGGATTCCTGAATTGGAATCACAAAAAAAAATGCTCCATGGTCCTTAAGTGCCGGCCACGCATGCGCGCGCCATTCCTTAAGGGGTTAATTGCAAATTGTTAAATTTTTTATTTTTTTTTATTTTTTGCCTTCCTCTGGATCAACAGGGAGGATATTGAATTGGCTGAAATTGATGGACTCCAGTCTTTTTTCAGCCTCATCAAGTATGCTACTATGGTAGATATGTATAAAAAGTCTTCTTATTGTATATTTAAGAATTGTAGCTAAAATTCAAAATGACAGGACATGAAGTAAAGTCAAGTTCCTAAATATGTCTGAGAATATGTTAAGACACATTTGGAAAGGAGTACATTTTTTTGCATACGTAGCTGTCAATATATACTTCCATTAAAGGTGCAGTAAACTTTTGTTATGAAAAATATATAAATATTGTAGGGCTTTTCCTGTTGCTTAAAACAAGGATACTCCTACTACTGAAAGATTCATATTTCCAGAGTTAATACAGTTTAAACAGTTGATTTTTTATATTAACAGTGCCCTCTAGTGGTCAGATTCCAATTCGTTATTCTGTTATATTTTATTTGTGAGGAAATTGCTGACAAACAGTTCTCCATAGAATGTGATAGAAACTTCAGTGCTGAGCCATGCTGTCAGTTATAACTTTCAGGAAGTAAACGTACAGTAAATTCACTTCCTGATTATTTGAACTTTTATAACATTTGAATAAAACAACTGACAGCAATAGAGCAGGAAAGCCCTATAACATATAGGTTTTCGTAAAAAAAGTTTATTTCATTTTTAAGAAATATTCTGGCACGCAAAGGGTTAATAAACAAGTTAAAAAAGCATCGGGCCTCTGCCCTCTCCATCACGATCACTCTAACCCCAATTAATTCTCTGCTCAATCTTACCGCTCCATTTTTCTCCTCCCTGGGGAACAAACATTTATTTAAACCCTGGTTTATTGGCTTGGTGACCTCTAAGGCTTGTATCCCTTCATTGTGGGGAACTGCCACAGTTACTACTTTGAAACCATGGAAACTGAGGCTTCTGAGCTATATAGAGATGGAGCAGTTGCATGCCTTGTGGATGAACAAGACGGATGTCTTTATGGTGCTTGATCTCCCTGGCTCCCCCTCCTGTTGATACCCCCTTCCACTTTCCTTTCCTTTCCTTCTTTCTTCTGTTCTCCCCCCTCATTGTTCACCCCCACCCCTGTGGCACCATGTCTTGTTTTTCTTCTCTCTCTTTCCTTTACTCCTCTCTCTTTCTTTATTTGGCTAGAAGGCCAAAGTGCTCCCTGTACCCCTGCAGATTTTTCTGTTGAGGCTACATGGCTTCTGTAGAGAGTTTTGAATATTATCACGTGAAAAGTCTGTCATTCCCCTGCTACATGCTTACACTTTGCCTGTACAGTGACATTTTATGTGTATGTGTATGACTGTTATTCTTTTTGTTCATGATTGGTGTATCAGCATGGGCTCTTAATTTCCTCTGTACATAATTTTTTCAATATTTCAATAAAGTCTTTTACAAAAAAAAAAGAAAAAGCATTGGGCCCAGGACTGTGGCACCCTCACTTACAATTTTAGACCAATTTGAAAAGGTTCCATTTACAACTCTTTTCTCTCTATCATTTAACCAGTTCTCTATCCGTGCACAGATATTACCTCCCAAACCAAAGCTTCTTCATTTATGCAGTAACCTGTTTTAACCCCTAGAGTGACAGCTACTTACGCCGTACGAGTGGACACAGCTGTACCTGCTGTGCCACGCTCGTACGGCGTAAGAGTGAAATGCGGTCACTGCATGAGCCGGTATAACCGGCATGCAGTGGCCGCATTAAAAAAAAAAAACACCCCTGGCACTCATGGGGAGGCATGAGGATCACTCCTCATGCCTCCCCAGTTATTGATCTCCCAGCCGATCGGGCTGGGAGATCAATAAAGACAAAGGAGAAACAAAGCTTCTCCTTCCCCCTCTCTCCTACCCGAACTTCCGGGTAGGAGTGGGCGGGACCGGGGGAATCCTCCAAACGTCATCGGTGACATGGTCACCGATGACGTTAGGGAAGTTTCCCCGATCCTGTTCACTCCTACCGGTGGTAGGAGTGAAGGGCAGGAGAGCTTCTGCTCTCCTGCGGTCGCATCATTGATCTCCCAGCCTATCGGCTGGGAGATCAATGACTGGGGGGACACCAGGAGGGGTCCTGATGTCCCCCACGAGGTCTGAAAAGTATAAATAAATAAATAAATAAAAAAAAATACAATTAAAGTAACCCTGTGAGTGCAACAGGGTCCCAGCACATTGCTTTGCAATGTGCTGGAGACCCCTGTTGCACTCACAGGGTCAATTCTTTGGGGGGGATTTTTTTTTTTTTTTTAAAGACCTCATTGGGGGGATCAGGGGGGATCCTGATGCCCCTCAATGAGGTCTATAATTGGAAAAAAAAAATAAAAAAAAAAAAAAATCAACCCTGTGTGTGCCACAGGTGGGGGTCCAATGCACCCCCCCCTCCTGTGGCACACACAGGGCTTTTATCATTATTTTGTTACCAGAGATTGTTGGGGGGCCATCAGGATTGCTCCTGATGGCCCCCCAACAAGCTCTGATTACAAAGTAATGATAAAAAAAAAAATTAACCCTCTGAGTGCCACAAGGGTCCAATGCATTGCTTTGCAATGCGCTGGAGACCCCTTTGGCACTCACAGGGACATTTATTTTGATTCCTTTTTTTTTTTTTTTTTAAGACCTCATTGGGGGGAATCAGAGGGGTCCTGATACCCACCAATGAGGTCCATAATAAAAAAAAAAGTAAAGAAAAAAAAATTAACCCTGTGTGTGCCACGGAGGGGGGGCAATGCAGCCCCCCTTCTGCGGCACACACAGGGCTTTTATCATTACTTTGTTATCAGAGATTGTTGGGGGGGTCATCAGGATTGGTCCTGATGGCCCCCCAACAAGCTCTGATTACCAAGTAATGATAGAAAAAAAATTAACCCTCTGAGTGCCACAAGGATCCAATGCATTGCTTTGCAATGCGCTGGAGACCCTTGTGGCACTCACAGGGTCACTCCGTTTGTGGACATATATATATTTTTTTTACTAAGACCTCATTGGGGAGGGATCAGGGGGTCCTGATGCCCCTCAATGAGGTATATAATAATAAAAAAAAAAAAAATTAAAAAAAATGTTACCCTGTGTGTGCCACTGGGATACGGGTTCAGTGCAGACCCCCTTCCTGTGGCACACACACAGGACTTTTTATCATTACTTTGTGATCAGAGCTTGTTTGGTGGCCATCTGAATACAAAGTATCAATAAAAAAATTAACCCTTTGTGTGCTACAGGGGCCCAATGCATTGCTTTGCAATCCACTGGACACCCCTGTGGCACCCAAAGGATTATTTTTTTTTCCCCTTTTATTTTTTATTTAGACCTCATTGTATGGGTTCTGATGCCCCCAACGAGGTCTACACAAAAATATTGGGGGAAAAGCCCCAAAAAATGCACGTGCCACAGGGGGGGTCCAACGCAGTGCTTTGCAATACGTTGGACCCCCTGTAACACACACACACTTTTTTTTTTTATTATTCTGTTTTTAGACCTGGATGGGGGACACCAGGAATGTTCCTGACACCGCCTCCCCAACGAGGTATGAATACAAAATAATAATTAAAAAAAAAAAAACTCTTTGTGTGCAACAGAGGGTCTAACGCATTGCTTTGCAGTGCATTGGGCACCCTTGTGGCATGCACAAAAAATGCCTCCGTTTCCCCCCCACACACACACACGTACCGTATTCCCCTGCCTGGTTCCACAGCCAACTGGCAGTCCCATTCCCCAGCCTGACCCCCAGCCTGTTTCCACTGCCTATTGGTAGACTCAAAGTACCAGTATGCACTAGATTCAGGCTGGGAATCAAACTTTGTATGAGGGGGACATACAGTGCACACTGGTAGTCACAGATCTCCCATACACACTCTCAGACACTGCCCCACCATCTCCACCATCCTTGCTCCTCTGCTCATACCCACACACACTGCCTAATCCCTCACCCTCCCACACTGTTACACTGGTAGTCACAGGTCCGCGCGTACACTGGCTGACGCCCTAGCTTCTTTCATCTGTTAGCCATAAAATCACACATACACTGTTTGCTTTCCCATTCCTATTTCACTGGTAGCTACGCTCCTGTCACTCAAATTGGTATGTCAACCCACAGCAGTTGAGTACCATTTTTCTTAGGCTGGCAAGAAGTCCTCCTAGGAAATCCCACGCCATTGAACCATTTTAGTATGTTTGAAGTGACTGAAGTGTAAAAGAAATGTTTGTTTGTTTTCCTGTAGCACCACATTCTGGAAATAGTTGTGCCAACTAACTTAGGGGTAAAAAGGCAAGTGACCCCTCATTAGATGCGGCATGTTGTCTTCTTTTCAAAATGGTATAGTTTATCTACCTTTTCTTCACTTATGAAGGTGTTATAGCCATTTTCATAGAGGCAAGTCAGGTTTGAGAAAATGTTAGAAACATCAGTTCGTAGTAGGTGTAGTTTTCTACTTCTAGCACTCCCTAAGATAGTTCAGCTCATACCAATGGGGTGTCGTTTGACTCCTAAGAGCTTTAGCTAACGAATGCAGTTGAAAATTCCATGGTTTTCACAGAGCTCCATACATTTGAAGGGGCAGAAATGTAAGAAAATGCCTTTTTTTTCATTAGCGCCACCTCCTGGAAGCATTTGTGCATGCCAGCCTTTGGGTATGAAGGCAAGTGACCCCTCATTAGATGCGGCAGGTTGTTTTCTTTCCAAAATGGCATTGTTTTCTACCTTTCCTGCATATCTATTATGGTTATAACCATTTTAGTGCAAGCAGATAATTTCAAAAACAAAAGTGTCAGGTTTACGTACGTGTTCCTAGCACCCACATATTGTATGTTAAGCCACACAAATGGGCTACCATTTTTCTCATGTTGGTAGCAGGTACTGAATACAGCAGGAAATGTTATGGTTTTCAAAGATTTTAGTATCTTTGAAGTGGTGGAAATGTAAAAAAACCATGTATTTATTCCCATAGCGCCACCTTTTGGAAATATTTATGCACTTCAGTCCAGGGGTAGAAAGGCAAGTGACCCCTCATTTGATGCGGGAGAATGTCTACTTTCCAAAATGGTATACCTTTTATACCTTTCCATCATGTCTCTAACAGTTATGAACATTTTAGTACAAGCAGCCATTTTCGAAGAAGCAAACAGGTAGTTGTAGTTATGCTTTTCTGGCACCCCTAAGGTATGTCGATTCATTCCAATGGGGTGTCATTTTTCTCCTAAGAGCACTAGCTAATGAATACAGTTGGAAATTCCATGGTTTTCACAGATTTCCATACAGATGAAGGGGCAGAAATGTAAGAAAATGCCATTTTTTTCCTATAGTGCCAACTTCTGGAAGCATTTGGGCACAACAGACTTGGGGTAAGAAGGCAATTCACCCCTCATTAGATGCGGCAGGTTGTCTTCTTTCAAAAATGGTATGGTTTGTGTAGCCTTTCTTCACTTGTCTAGTTGTTATAACCTTTTTTCTACAGACAAGTAATGTTTGAGAAAATGTTAGAAAAATTAGTGGTTGCAATAGGTGTAGTTTGGTACTTGTAGCGCCCACTAAGGTAGGGGAACTCATACCAATGAGGTGTCATTTTTCTCCTAAGAGCACTAGCTAATGAATACAGTTGGAAATTCCATGGTTTTCACAGATTTCCATACAGATGAAGGGGCAGAAATGTAAGAAAATGCCATTTTTTTCCTATAGTGCCACCTTCTGGAAGCATTTGGGCACAACAGGCTTGGGGTAAGAAGGCAATTCACCCCTCATTAGATGCGGCAGGTTGTCTTCTTTCAAAAATGGTATGGTTTGTGTAGCCTTTCTTCACTTCTCTAGTTGTTATAACCATTTTTGTACAGACAAGTAATGTTTGAGAAAATGTTAGAAAAATTAGTGGTTGCAATAGGTGTAGTTTGGTACTTGTAGTGCCCACTAAGGTAGGGGAACTAATACCAGTGAGGTGTCATTTTTCTCCTAAGAGCACTAGCTAATGAATACAGTTGGAAATTCCATGGTTTTCACAGATTTCCATACAGATGAAGGGGCAGAAATGTAAGAAAATGCCATTTTTTTCCTATAGTGCCAACTTCTGGAAGCATTTGGACACAACAGGCTTGGGGTAAGAAGGCAATTCACCCCTCATTACATGCGGCAGGTTGTCTTCTTTCCAAAATGGTATGGTTTGTGTAGCCTTTCTTTACTTCTCTAGTTGTTATAACCATTTTTGTATAGACAAGTAATGTTTGAAAAAATGTTAGAAAATTTAGAGGTTGTAGTAGGTGTCTTTTTGCACTTCTATCATCCCCTGTGGTAGGTGAACCCATACCAATGGGGTGTCATTTTTCTCCCAAGAGCACTAGCTAATCAATATAGTTGTAAATTCCATGGTTTTCCCAGATTTCAGTACTGTTGAAGTGGCAGAAATGTAAGAAAATGCAATTTTTTTCCTATAGTGCCACCTTCTGGAAGCATTTGGGCACAACAGGCTTGGGGTAAGAAGGCAATTTACCCCTCATTAGATGCGGCAGGTTGTCTTCTTTCCAAAATGGTATGGTTTGTGTAGCCTTTCTTTAATTCTCTAGTTGTTATAACCATTTTTGTATAGACAAGTAATGTTTGAGAAAATGTTAGAAAATTTAGAGGTTGTAGTAGGTGTCTTTTTGCACTTCTAGCATCCCCTGTGGTAGGTGAACCCAAACCAATGGGGTGTAATTTTTCTCCCAAGAGCACTAGCTAATGAATACAGTTGTAAATTCCATGGTTTTCACAGATTTCAGTACAGTTGAAGGGGCAGAAATGTAAGAAAATGCCATTTTTTTCCTATAGTGCCACCTTCTGGAAGCATTTGGGTACCACAGGCTTGGGGCAAGAAGGCAAGTTACCCCTCATTAGATGCGGCAGGTTGTCTACTTTTCAGAAATATATAGTTTTATATAGTTATTCCACTGTTTTAGGGTAGTTTTACCACAAAAACCCTAGAATGTGCATTTTAGTTTATAAAGTTGAAAATGTCATTTTGCGCTGCTGGTGATTAGGGCTCTACGCTAGCCTTGGACTTAGGTAAAACTATACAAATTTGGTATTTTTTTACTCGGGGGACTCTGGGCTCTTTCAAATAATTGAAACTTTTTCAATCAAGGTAAATGTTTTTGATACATAGTATGTGATTTTAGCAAAAATAGTAAATTTTCACTTTTTTTTGTCATTATGACATCATAGCTTTTTGCACGATGTAAAATTCTCTTCATGTAAGGTATCACGAGAAAGCTCAATTCGTTCTGAAAAAAACAATATATAGTTTTCCATATTTAACGAAAAATCCCCAGAGGAAATCAAGCCTTAACGGAAGGATAGCAAAAATGTTGAAAAAGTGTCTGGCCTGCAGGGTTCAGAAAATGGCCCGAGCCTCTGGCACTGAAGGGGTTAAGACACTCTATCAAAGGCTTTTTGTGAAATCCATGTATACTACATCAACAGCAATTCCCTTGTCCAAATTACTATTTACCCTTTCGTAAAATGCAATTAAATTAGTATGACATGATGTATTCTTCATAAAACCTTGCTGGCTGCTGCTAATAATATTATTGGTCTTCACATAGTTCTGAATACTGTCAATTAGAATCCTTTCTAATATGTTACTCACTATGGAAATCAAGCTCACAGGTGTGTAATTTCCTGGTTTGCCCCCTTTTTGAACGAGTAATACAACATCTCTTATGTCTATCTACAGTGCTCTGGTAGGTTAAGGTGTCAAATTCGTCTTGGACCATGTATGGGACTTCCCTATTCTTATCTCTATTTGATCTATACCTTCAGGTCGGTCAGAAATGAGAGTGGAGAGCACTGTTATTTTTATGTTTGTTGATGCAAGCACCTAATAAGTGCAATATATGGCATAATAGAAGCAAGCAGATAAATAAAGTTGAGCCTCTGAGAAGGGGAAGGTTTCAATCCTAAGAAAAAAAAAAATGGATGAATCCTAAAACG
Organism: Rhinophrynus dorsalis; assembly: GCA_037306005.1. Taxonomy (NCBI): domain Eukaryota; kingdom Metazoa; phylum Chordata; class Amphibia; order Anura; family Rhinophrynidae; genus Rhinophrynus; species Rhinophrynus dorsalis. The sequence goes on from CM074724.1 coordinate 226,214,146, forward strand.
GATAATTTTTCCGCAGATTTTCCATTTGATAAAGCAGGGGAACATAACTATGAGAGATGTTTCAAAAGAGCTGGCCACAATACACTAAGATGTTTGTGTGGGCACTGGCCAACACAATCCCAATACACTGCAGTAGACATCTGCTCATGATTTATGGTGACCGGATAATTTACCAGTTAATATTATGCTGTAACATAGTATTTAGACAAATTTGACTCACTTATTTACCAGATTATGTGTAATATTATTCACCAGATCCTTTTGCACTTTGATGTTAGAGAGGTTTGTACTTTATCTTTATATCTTTTTAGAACAGTATTGCTAAGACTGGACTTTCTTCCCCAAATCTACTTTTGTCACTTGACATATTTTGTTTTGATTTCTTAGCCTTCGTCATACTAAGTTTTCATTTCCCTTAGTGCCCTATTCTGAATAATTTTCTTCACCTTGACAATGATTAGTAACCTGCATTCATTAGGAGCTGCATTTTAAGGTCTGTGCATTTCTCATCTTGAAGGGGAAAATAAAATGACAAAGGACAGAGGCAATGCAAAAGAATAGTTTGCAGTTGTTAAAATGGACTCTGTGCTGAATGATATTAGCAGTAACTTTTAACATTTTTGGATGCTGAAGACCACTAATGAAAAATACCAGTTTATCTATTAAGGAGAAGTAATAGCTTCCAAGAGTAAGTTACCATGCTATGGTCAGGAAATCAGACTGGCCCTTATGAATTTTGTCCCTTTGCCTTTTTTTTTTTAAACCGATACTGAGACTGTGCAATTCTACCGTTAAATTAAGGACCAGATGGGTATGCAAAACAGTGCACAGGCTAGAAAGGGTTAATATTACCATATGCATTGGGTTTATGTATCCAGTGTTCCTTCTAGCAACTGTAATGTCCTTCTCCATGTGCATTGCATCTGGGATTGATTGAAGATTGATTGAAGATTGATTGAAGATGTTATTTATTATTCCTATCCAGAGAGACCCACTACAGATTCTTTTTGCATATGACCTCCCAGTCCCTATATCTCATAATAATACCCTCAGATCACTCTTTCTTATCCTCACTAATTCAGCAAAAACTCTGAATCCCTTAAACTGGAGGTCTATCTTGCCCCCTACTCGCAACATGTGGATATCCTGGGTTCAATAGGCGTACTCTTCACACAGGCTGCATGTCCTTACTAAACACTGCCTTCCATCTTTTGACTCAATCCGGGCTCCATGGGGCGCTTTTGTGAGTTCAAGTCCCCTGACTTCAGGGTGATCGGGTAAGTGGATGTTGCATCCAGTGAGGCACTCCCCCCCCTTTCTTTCTCCCCCACCTATTTTTCCCTAATTTTTCCACCCTCCCTTCCTCTCCTTTCCACTTTTCATATTTTCTTTTTTCCTTTCCTCAGCTCTGTTCTCTCTTTCTTGTCTGTTCATCTCTCCCCAACCTCATGCTGGCAGAGGTTAAGTTGTTTCTTTTCTTCCCATCCCCATATGCTGGGGGTAGCGGTCCCTACGCAATTACTCCTTTTGGAACTGTTGATGTTTGCAATTCTATGAAATAAATACACTTCCTTATTGATCATCTTATTGAATCTTCCATTAAACATCCGGTTTAATTGCTTTCCATTTTGGCACTGATAATTTGTTACTTCAAATGTATATTTGTTGAACTAAATCCCTTGACTGTTTCAATGCTTTGTACTCATTTACCTTTTTGGATTCTTGTACTTCTTGTTTTTTCAATAAAGCATTAAAAAAAAAAAAAAAAAGTAGTTACCTCTTGAACAATGGCTCAAAAGCAAACTCATAGAAGCCATTACGATTTTCTGGCCACAGTAAAGTAAGTGGAGTTTATTATTAAGTGTTAATGCGTAATGATTAGGGATGTGCGAAAATGTTTGCCTCAAACTGAAATCGGCGAATAATGGCACTTTCCGGTTGTCAAATAATTACCAGAGAAAAGTGCCTTTTTTCAGCTTTTTCCCACTTTTTTCACCCATTGAAATCATAAGAAAAACATTTTTTTCTCCACCACATGAAAGTTATATACAGCCATATAAAAAGCTGTCAGAGTCTCATAGTATACCATTCTGTGTTTGTGAGAGGAGAGAGCAGCACACTGTTTGAGCTAGAAGAAGAAGAAGACAGAGAGAGGAACTGAAGTTTAGTTTAGGGAATCTTTTAATAGGACATTTGTTCTGCGTGTGTATTAGGAGAGTCAGTGGGGCACTCTGGGGAGAAGAATGGAGGAAGGAAGTTAACCCCAAATGCTCCAAAATTCCACGTGACTGACTGGCAAGACACAGGCAGCTGGGGATCTATTTGCTTGCTGATCTTGCTGTTATTGTCTCTGTGCTGGGTGGGGAAGTCTGGGGAAAGAAGTTGTTGAATTTATTTTTCAGTTTATATTTTTTTTGGACAGACTGTGATAAGACAACAGGGTGGACAACTTAAAAAAAAATAATAATAAAAATGTGTAAAAAAAAAGAATGAATAACTAAATATATTAGGTGGCAGTGACAGACAGCTGACTGGGCTTAGGCAAGGCATCATACAGCTCCAACAGTTGTGTTGTGTATCGTACAGTAAAAAACACAGTGTAAATGCTGGATGTCCAGCAAACACACAAGCAGAAGGGTGGAGCACTGCAAGGACGTGAGAATAAAGTAGTAGTTCAAAAACTGACTGCATCAATGGTTGCTGCAGTGTGTGCAATCAATGATGATGATCATCCCTTTACTCTAAGGGAGGATGCAGTTTGTCTAGGTCCCAGCAAAACTAGTTCCAGCATCAACAATGCCAGTAGAAATAAAGAACTGTATCAAGTGGCGATGATGCTGGCAATAACATAATAGAGGAAAGTGTAGCAGCTGAACTGCCTGCTGCATCAGATAGTGAGACAAACAATCACCAAAACACCCGTCCTCAAAGTAGTAGGGAACTCTGTGAAAGTAAAAATAAATTGTTTGAGACTTCCAAAAGCTTAGAGGAATATAAGGGTAGTGGGCAAGAATTGCCAGGTGATGCTGATGCTGCTGAGGATGACCTAATGATGACTGATAAGGATGCAGAGCTCGAATATATCCCTCCAGCATCCTTCTCTTGTTCAGATACAGGTGAAGTTGAGAGTGAGGATGATGACAGGGCTATAAGGTTAGCAGAAAGTCAAAGGCTGAATCTTCCACCACTTTTAAGGAGCACTGTGCCTGTCTATAAACTATTTGAGAAAGCCATTGGAAAGCCTGACCATGGACAAGCACAGATGTCAAAAAGCACACAGTCACCCTATCAGTTATCATCAGCATCATCGTCTCTTCAAAGTCCAAGTCCCACTCATCCACACACACACACCTGTTTTGAGTACCCAGCAACAGCAACACAAGTTAACATCCACAATGTTAGATATGACGAGTGCCTCTGCTGCTGCTGCTGCTGTAAGTGCTGCACCCTTGAAACCTAGTAGTAGAATTGCATCAACATCTATCCCCAGTAGTAGCAGCAGCACCTCAGGAACCCCTCATTTCATGAAGTCCACAGTACAGACATACTTCACTCAGGATCCTCAAGTTAAGCATGTTTCTATCTGTTATCGGTGTAAAAAGCATGTGAGCAGGAGGAAAGCAGGCTCACACCTAGGAACCTCCTCAATGAGATCCCACCTTAAGCAAACCAAAGGTCTGACTGGCCAACACACCATCAACAGGTCAAGGGTGCCACAGCTAGCAGCAGCAACAGAAGTACTCCTAAACATTCCCAGGGCTCTGTGGTACATAATATAAGTGCTATTGATATGTCAGATAGTGTGGCAAGAGTTTCTGATCCTGCTGCAGAGTAGTAAAACTTTGTTAACAAGAGTCATAGTGTCCTCACACATACCACCATCACCTCCACAAGTCATGTCATTAAAACAATAAGATACACAGTTGTCCCACTATGTACTGCCATACCACACATACCAAGTTCTTAGAATGAAGTCAAAACCTGCACAAAAATAATGCAAATGTATGCCTCTGGAATATTATATTTTCTAAAATGTTGGTGGATGACATGCTGCCATTTTCTTTTGTTGAAAATAGAAGCTTTAAAGAACTGATGTCATGTGTTGCACCCTGCTGGAATATCTCGAGCCTCATTACTTTTCAATGATGGTTGTGCCAATGTAACTTAAAGGGATAGTAATATTTCAAAATAAAAGCAGCTCCAATTAATCTTCATAGTATTTGGGCCATGGAGAGTGTTATTTCAATACTGTCAGAGTTGTGGTTCAAGAGTATCCCCCTCCCACCCATTTTGCCTAGTGTAAACCACCTCCCCTCAGATGCGGAATCTGGTCTAAAGACCAGACAGCTCACAGCAAGGGACACTCTTCTTACTGTGAGAACAATGAAAATCTTGCCCCCCTTGACAGATTTTTCAGGATCTTCACTTATGCTAATTGAAGATTGTCCCTCTCTGCAAGCTATCTGGAAATCATTTTTCTGCTCTGAGGTGAGCAGTGTTACATCAGTAAAAGGGGCAGGAGACAGATACTTTATCATTCAATTACTCTTGAACTACAACTCTGACAGTATTGAAATAACACTCTCCATGGCCCAAATACTATGAAGCTTAATTGGAGCTGCTTTTATTTTTAAACATTACTATCCCTTTAATCAGGAAGTTGATGTTGTGGACAAAGGCACTTAGCCTGAAATTTTTTTTTCATGAGCCAAGGTTTGAACATTTATGGCATACTGACCTAAGGTTTGTGATCCCTCCTGAAGCTCCAGAAGACAAGCTTCTACTGTGGTACTCCACCCAGGAACATGAAAGACTGAGAGAGAGGCTGCCAAGAAGGTCACAGTGTTCTCTATATGAGCAGAATTTCTCTTAACCAATGGTGAAGCCCAGACAAAAGCATTCCCCTTGAGGAGGGAGATGACAAAAGCCACCTGTGATGAGTGAGAGGAGAAGACATGATGAAGAGTGCAAAAATGTAGCAGCACTGATTAAGAATTTCTACACCCTGCAAGTAGTCCAGAATACTTATATTGCAGTTGAAACTTTAATTAGGGACTTGCCAGAGTCATTGCTGAGGAGCTAGATGCCTGAGCTGCAGCAGAGGGTACCAGTTCAGAAGCAGGAGGAAAAGAAGAAAGAGGAGAAACGAAGTAGATCCAAGACAGCATCCTGTTTTCTGTCCAGGGTAAGTAGCTGGGATGCATGAGCAGACAGAATCCTTTCCTGTTGATCCTGTCGGATCACATGATGAAATATAAAAGCATGGCCAGATGTTCCTAAAATGCTTACCCACTAATTCAGGAGGAGCTTGTTAGTGAAGCTTGAAAGTGAGGCATGTGTATATTGAAGGTGACTGAGTACCATTGTTTTGGTTGAATCCAGGTAGATGTGTTGGCTGCAAGGCCAGATGACCACCACTAGAGGAGGTGAGAAGAGGACAGAGGACCAGGATAGGTACTTAGGAGCCTTTTGCCCTGTATTGGGTGATGAAAAAGAGACTGAAGAATATGGATAATAATGTGGGTCTATTGCACAGGTTCCCTAGGTTCAGACAGTCTGTAGGTATTTGCAAGATAAACCAGGAGGCAAAGGGTGTCAGAGACATTGTATCACGGTGCCCGTGATCTTCCTCTGTCACTCTTTTCTGTGGTGCGCTCCCATTGGCTGAGCTTGTTTGACCCGCCCAGTATGGCCTTTTTATACCTGGCCTTTGGCACCTGTCGGGTGCCCTTTCGTGGTGTTCCTGAGCCAGTGTTGCTGTGTAGCTGTGTTCCAGTGTTCCTGCTTCCTGTGTACTGACTTGGCCTGTCTGACTACGCTCCTTGGTTCCTGCTCCGTGATCTGAACCAGCCTGGCTGACATTCCTGCTCCATGATTTGACCCGGCCTGTCTGACGATCCTGCTCCATTATTTGACCTGGCCTGGCTGACGTTCCTGCTCCATGACCTGACCCGGCTTGTTGCTGACCCTGCCTGTGTCCCTGTGTGCTGTTCCAGTGTCGCCTGGCGACATTCTGACTTCCGCTGTGCTTGTGGCAGGGCTGACTGTGTCATTGCCTCCTGTGTACTGGGCCTTTCCGTTTACTCTAGCTGAGCCTGCTGCCTCCGTTACTCTGGGCTTCCGTTTACTCTTACAGAGCACTGTGCCTTCCGTTAACACTTGAAGAGCCGTGCCTCCGTTCACTGAGCCTCCGTTAACACTTGCAGAGCAGTTGTCTCCGTTCATTGAGCCTCGGTTAACACTTGCAGAACAGTTGTCTCCATTCACTGAGCCTCCGTTAACACTTGCAGAGCCGTTACCCTGAGCCTTCTGCTACACTTGCCGAGCCTTAGGTCTCCGTATAGTGCCCGTGAGGGTGTCATTGGCTCTATCCAGCTAAGCACTTGCAGTGTAGTTGGTCTCCATTACAGCGCCAGCGGCAGTGCCATTGGCTCCAATCTGCTAAACTCTTGCAGTGTAATTTGTCTCCGTTACAATGCCCGTGGGGGCTACTGGCTCTATTATCCTCAGCTCTTGCAATGTAATTAGTCTCCATTACAACGCCCGTGGGGGCTATTGGCTCTATTATCCTCAGCTCTTGCAGTGTCCTTGGTCTCCGTTAACGCACCTGGTGGGTGCCATTGGCTCTATACAGCTAAGTTCTTGCAGTGTAATTGGTCTCCGTTACAATGCCCGTGGGGGCTAGTGGCTCTATTATCCTCAGCTCTTGCAGTGCACTTGCTCTCTGTTCATGGACCAGTTGGGGTGCTAGTGGCTCTAGCTCATTAGCTCTTGCAGAGATTTTGGCCTCAGTTTCCTGCTCAGCATAAGCAGTAGTCTCTGTCCTGTTCTTCTACTGGTGTTTTCTCATCTAGCACCACTTACCGCTCCTTTACCATCTATTGGGCGTGTCAAACACACCACAACAGAGACTGATTGATTTCTATGTACTTTAACCATTGAGTACCCGTTATGTTAACTTATGCCTGTCCTGTGACAGTATATATTTATTTCTCTGTATACTGGGCCTGAGAGGGCATCTGTACTTTACTGTTCATTTCAGTTATTCTGTATTGCCTATAAAGGGCAGTCTTTCTTGTTTTTTTTTAATAAACTGTGTTTTATTCTAACCTGCTGGTCTGAGTGTCCTACAAAACTGTTACAAATATATTGTGTTTTTAGAAAGTGTATTATAGCTAGTATTTAATCTGGGAGTATATTCTTGGTATAATCTACTATTATTGATTATATCAAATGCAATTTATATGTTTTATTCAGAAGGTATGCAATATTTGAAATCGGTAGATAATTAAATTATAGTGATTTAAATCTGGGATTTTATTCCAGTTAGTTTCTAAATTTGGTTGTTATATATGGTATAAGGAAATTGTCAGAGGACCTGGCTTAATATTAAAGCTGACTCACCTGACAACATACCTTAAACCTCAATTAGCATAGTTTATACAGTTTCTGGGGCAGAGGTATTCACATATGCTGCTGCCAACTGTATTTTAATTAATTGTAAGGATCAATTATCCTTTTATATGCTGCTGAGTTCAATTATTGTTATTTAATATCTCTGAATATACCTATGTATGGTTAACCCTTTAATTGCTAGTGATTCTAATGGTGATAATTGTAGTTTGAGTTACTGTATATCTATTGTAATCGCTGGTCACTCATTTATATCATTGTTGTTTACACTTTATATATAGTATATTTTACTTAAATAAATTAAATATATTTTTGCACAAGGATTGATTATTTTAATTAATTTATTACTGTGAAGTAGTGTGTCAATACCTAATATAGTGTAAAGTTCTCAAATTTAATTTTATCTATTTATGTAAAGATATCCAACCTAATTGGTTCTCCTGTTAGAGGTTAATCTTGGATACCTTTGTCAAGGGAGAAGATAAATAGAGGAACAGACACTCTAGTAGATCAGGCAGTTTTCAAATGGACATAGATGACTCTGGGGTACTTTGATTGTGAGGTTTGAGGCTGAAGGCAGAGAACACCTGCCATATAAGCCTAAAGAAGTCAGCTGAAGAAGACTTAGATGGAGAGGGAAGACGCAGACCTATAGGAACATCTGAAGGCATTAGCTGTAGGTGATCTCCAAGAGGAATGCAAGCCTATGATATTCTGCTGTGGCAGCAGTGGAAGAATACCTAGAGGAAGGAGGGAGTCTGCAGCAAGGAAGGAGGCAATGGCAGGAAAATGCTGAGATCAAGACAGGGAAGTGGCAGGCTCAAAGTGGAAGATGTAAGGAGTGACAGACAGGGGCGGGCTGGCCCGGGGGGCAGGGGGGCAATTGCCCCCCGGGCCGCAGGGCCAGTGCGTGTAGCGGGCCGCCATGTTAAAAAAAAAAAAAAAAAAAAAAAAAATCAGTAGAAGTGTGGTTGCGGGCCAGAGCGGAGCCCAAAGTCTGGTGCTGGAGCGCCAAATTGAGGATATATATTTTTTTGTTTTGCATTTATTGATTTTTTCAATGTACCATGAAGCTCCCCTGGGGCTGCCTGTTTCTTAACCCTTTGAGCGCCAGAGCGGTCGTACCACTCTGGCGCTCAAAGGGTTAAAAAAAAGCTCCAGTCCAATTAAATGCATCCGCTGGCGCCTGGCCGCGTCTAGTGAGTGGGGGTAGGCCGGGTGTAGACTCAGTGACGAGCACTGCGTCTGCTGCGCACTGGGTAGGCCGGCTTGCCGGCCGGCGGCCGCACCTAACTCAACTGCAGTGGAGACACGAGAGCTGATCTGAGCGGGAGGCCAGCGGGAGCAGTCAGTCAGCAGATGCCAGTCACATCAAGAGTAGTAAAGAAAGGTAAGGGGGAGAAAGGCAGAAGGGGGAGCATTCAAATCAAGAGGGGTAAAGAGAGGTAAGGGGGAGGAAGGCAGATGGGGGAGCATTCAAATCAAGAGGGGTAAAGAGAGGTAAGGGGGAGGAAGGCAAAAGGGGGAGCATTCAAATCAAGAGGGGTAAAGAGAGGTAAGGGGGAGGAAGGCAGATGGGGGAGCATTCAAATCAAGAGTAGTAAAGAGAGGTAAGGGGGAGGAAGGCAGAAGGGGGAGCATTCAAATCAAGAGGGGTAAAGAGAGGTAAGGGGGAGGAAGGCAGATGGGGGAGCATTTAAATCAAGAGGGGTAAAGAGAGGTAAGGGGGAGGAAGGCAAAAGGGGGAGCATTCAAATCAAGAGGGGTAAAGAGAGGTAAGGGGGAGGAAGGCAGATGGGGAAGCATTCAAATCAAGAGGGGTAAAGAGAGGTAAGGGGGAGGAAGGCAAAAGGGGGAGCTTTCAAATCAAGAGGGGTAAAGAGAGGTAAGGGGGAGGAAGGCAGATGGGGGAGCATTCAAATCAAGAGTAGTAAAGAAAGGTAAGGGGGAGAAAGGCAGAAGGGGGAGCATTCAAATCAAGAGGGGTAAAGAGAGGTAAGGGGGAGGAAGGCAGATGGGGGAGCATTCAAATCAAGAGGGGTAAAGAGAGGTAAGGGGGAGGAAGGCAAAAGGGGGAGCATTCAAATCAAGAGGGGTAAAGAGAGGTAAGGGGGAGGAAGGCAGATGGGGGAGCATTCAAATCAAGAGGGGTAAAGAGAGGTAAGGGGGAGGAAGGCAGATGGGGGAGCATTCAAATCAAGAGGGGTAAAGAGAGGTAAGGGGGAGGAAGGCAAAAGGGGGAGCATTCAAATCAAGAGGGGTAAAGAGAGGTAAGGGGGAGGAAGGCAGATGGGGGAGCATTCAAATCAAGAGTAGTAAAGAAAGGTAAGGGGGAGAAAGGCAGAAGGGGGAGCATTCAAATCAAGAGGGGTAAAGAGAGGTAAGGGGGAGGAAGGCAGATGGGGGAGCATTCAAATCAAGAGGGGTAAAGAGAGGTAAGGGGGAGGAAGGCAAAAGGGGGAGCATTCAAATCAAGAGGGGTAAAGAGAGGTAAGGGGGAGGAAGGCAAAAGGGGGAGAATCAACAGGGGGCAATAAGAGTGGGTGAGAGGCAGAGGGGGGTCAAGAGGGAGACAAAAGAGTCAAAAGGAAAGGTGCAATCAAGAGTCAAGTAGGGGAGAGACAGGCAAAGGGGGGATCAAGAGTCAATGAGGGGGAAAGAGGCAAAGGGGGGATCAAAAGAGGGGGGAATGGTGGGGAGAAAAAGGCAAAAGGAGGAGGATCAAGAGGGGGAGAAAGAGGCAGCAGGGGAGAGAGAGGCAAAATGGGGGATCAGGAGGGGGAGAATGGCAAAAGGAAGATCAAGAGGGGTAAAGAGAGGCAACTTGGCAACATGGGGCATCAAGAGCAGGTGAAAGAGGCAGAGGGGGGAAAAAAAGACAAATTGAGGGGGGATCATGAGGCAAAAGGAGGGGGATCAGGAGGGGGAGGAAGAGGCAAAAGGGGGGATCAAGAGTCAAGGAGGGGAAGAAAGGGGGTTCAAAAGGGAGAGAAAAAGGCAAAAGGGGGGATCAAGAGTCAAGGAGGGGAAGAAAGGGGGTTCAAAAGGGAGAGAAAAAGGCAAAGGGAGGAGGCTTAAGAGTCAAGATGGGGAGAACGAAGCAAGAGGTGGGAATCAAGAGGGGAAGAAAGAGGCAAAAGGGGGAATCAAGAGGTGGTATATGTGTGTGTGTATATATATAAAATCAGGGCTTAAAATTGGAAGTCCTTTGCTACTAGCCAGACCTGAAAAGTTACTCACCACTGCAAGCCAAAACATACCCACCAGGGCTGAATTTCTACTCGCCAGGGCTAAATTTTAACTCGCCATTGGCTAGTGGCGAGTGGAAATTTTGAGCCCTGTGTGTGTGTATATATATATATATATATATATATATATATATATATACATATATATCCTATATAATAATTCGCTAGGATGTTTGTCAGAAGCCGTCATGTGCAGTAGAGACTGCTGGAACCCCCAGAATGCACTGGGAGCATTCTGTGCTTTCAGGCAGTCTCTAAACCGCATAACTAAGTCGGCCGCAGGACGCAGAGCAGGACCAGCCTCTTAACCCTTTGCGTACCCCTCTGGCACTCAAAGGGTTAACATCACCTGGACCTTGACCCATGTACACGGGCTTTTACACTAGTATGTGTGTATATATATATATATATATATATATATATATATATATATATATATATACCAAACTTTAATCAATCAGCAACTGCAAGGTTAAGTTCAAATAAATCAGTGTTTAATGTGGTGTCAATGCTTCAGTGCAGCCATGTTCACTTTCATCAACACATGGCTGCACTGAAATGTTGACACTCCACATTAAACACTGTTTTATTTGAACTTAACCCTGTAGTCCAACATTGCTGTGGTATCACAGATTGGCCACAACTGCTGTACACTGACTTGTCCCCCTACACAAGTGATAGGAAGCATGTAGCCCTCCAAAAGTTTTGGACTACAACTCCCATCCTGAACTTGGCAACATTGGGATAAAGTTGATAGGAGCTGCAGTACAACACAGCTGGAGGGTCACAGGTTGTCCGCAGATTTTGTATGCTGATTTACCCTCTTGCATAAATAATGCGAAATCTGTGGCCCTTCAACTGTTGTTGGACTACAACTCCAATCTTCTTCGGCTGATACTTGTGTTACTTCACAACATTAATGAAAGTTATGAACTCAACAGAAGGGGGTGGAGTGGGATGGAGGGCTGGAGCGATAGTGGAAATGGGCCACTTGATTAAATTTGCCCCCCAGGCCAAATGTTGCCAGCCCTCCCCTGGTGACAGATCTAACCAAGGATCGGTACCAGAGCAGCCAGGAACAAAATCTGATCCAGAGATGGAAGTCAGACAAGCCAGGATGGATCAGCAGGATCAGCAGGCTTGACTTCTCCTTTCCAGTTTTGATTCTGAACTGGAAAGGAGAAGTCAAGCCAAGCCAGAGTAAGGAATGGAGCAGGTAGCAAGCAGGTAGAATGCTGAGACAGTAGCTCAAAAACCAGGCACAGGTGAGAGCGGAAAAGTGAGGTAAACCGTAACAACCAGTCAGGTCAGAGGAAAGGCTGGCCCACAGGTGACAGCTGTAAAGCTTATTCTGTTGAGCTGACACGCTGACTACTTAATGACAGTGGTTGATTTTTTTTTTAACACCCATTTACCACTTTTGATGTGCTTTGTCACTTTTACTGAATTATTTGATTTAACCTCATGAATGAGAGAGCGGTGTGTATTTCTTGAAAAAGCAAAGCACTGTATCTTACCACAGCCAGATGATCCAAATGGCTTCAGAGAATTTTGACCTTGCACCTTTGTTCAAGAGATAAGATAACATATTCAATCAGGTCATCATGTCATCTCCATGGAGCCAGACATGACAGTTGCTGGCAGTGTTTTCTAAAGGAAGAAGTCAGAGTACTTAAGTCTGTAAGGACCAGAACTCAGTGCAATGTGCATAAATGTCTTGCATACCCCTGTGATCCTTAAAGGGTTAAGAAAAGATTACCATATACAGTGGGCTGACTATGAGCCTGTGGTCTTAGCAGCAACTGTCGTGTCTGACTCCATGGAAATGACAGCTAGGACTGACTGAAGATGTTATGTCTTAAACAAAGGTGCAAGGACAAACTTTATAGGGGACACAAGGATTTTCTGGCCATATTAAGGTAATAGAGAATTTAGTATTAAGATCTGATATTTCTCCTTCAAGTCTCTTAATATGTTAAACTCTAGCACCTCTGCTGGCAAAAAAAGCCACTTCTCACATTTTGTATGAGATTCTGAGAACTGTGAGTGTGACAGCAACGTGCTGATTAATTTTTATCACATTTTACAGTGTACGTGGAACTCTGTTGAAAATAAGGATTCAGACTGTGTATTTATAGAAAAAAATATCATTGCTTTTGCTGTATAATGGATTTATTCCTATAACCCACATAGTCTTTTGATATATCCCAGAGAGGGTTTTATTTAAATTTGATGTGTGGAGGGGGCTTAAAGAAGCAGTAAATCTTTTTAAATGAAGACAGATATAGAGCTTTTCCTGATGAATAAAACAAGGGTACTCCCACTTCTGTCAGTTCTCTTATTTAAAAAGTTATAAAGGCTCAAGTCAGGAAGTGAACTGCAGTGTGATAACTTCCTGAAAGTTCAAACTGACAGCATGACTGAGCAGTTTCTATCACATTCTACGGATAAGCAGTAATTGTTTATTGGTTGCTCTTATCTCCCTTTGAATGCACTAGAGGACATTATTAACGTAAAAACAAAACAAAAAAACCCCAAAACAAATAAAAGGTTAAACTATAATAACTCTGGGTGCAATACCCCTCATGTCCTGAAACTTTACACACAGTGGTACTGCTGCTACAGCATTTTATTGAGTTTTAGGGCCATAATTTTTCTGTAGCAACAGAACCACCATGAAACTTCAGACCATAGAAGTACTGCACCCAAAAAATTAAACATTTAGCTGAAATAACTTTTCAGTAAAACATTTCTCAGCAGTGGAGGAATCCTTTTTTACTCAGAAGAATAAACCCTGGCAATATATATATATATATATATTTTTTTTAAACTGATGCATTACTATTCCTTTAACCCTTTGAGTGCCAGAGGGGTACGCAACACATTGCAAACCCCTCCGGCACTCAAAGGGTTAAAACCTGCTTTAGTGTAAAACATTCAGGAGATGTAGCACTAGGAGGTATATGCGAGCAGCAGTCTGGAAATGGGAGTCTTAATCCCCTGATCCTCAGTGAACCTGATGGTTCTCCAAAGTAAATGTAACAAATTCTCTTTTTTGTAGCATTTTCATTAAAGGAGCAGTAAACTTTTATTATGAAAATCTGTATGTTATAAGGCTTTCCCTGCTAAGTTAAAAAGGGGTAGTTGCATTTATTTAAACTTTATAACCATTCAAATGGTCACAAAGCTGTTACTATTATAGTCTATGGAAAATTCCTGTCAGCGACTCCCATCTCCCATAAAATGCAATAGACGGCTCAGATTTATACCTCAGGTTCCCCTAGGTAAATCATCCTCTGGCACTAATGGCCACATGACCACACCTTCAAACATTTGACCTTGCTCTCTTATTAACCCCTGGGTGATTTAGACATCTTTAATGCACTGCTTCATAATTCACTGGAGATTTCTCTAACTAGAATCCAAAGAGTGAAAGTATGTGCATATACATATATATATATATATATATATACACACACACACAAATTTTATTATGTTCTTATTTAACCCTTTAAGAACCAGAGAATTACATGACACACTGTAAAGTAATGCAGTGAATACCAGTCTTGTCTTTAAAGAGTTAAAATACACCAAGCCTTACACCCATACTATATGTACTGGATTTCTCTGCAAACTATTTACAGTCAGCATCTGAGTGCCTTTGCTGATCCCAGTACTCTGCCACTCCTTGATATTATTTTAAAGCTCTATGGAGTTTATGTACATTAACAGAACTAAGTTGAGTAATATGGAGCTCTTGTGATTGTCCCCTGTGTTTCCAGCATATATATTAAAACTCATCTTTGTTTCAAATCATTTCTAAATATCCTGTCTTACTACAGCCGTAACATCAGTTATTACTGATATGGCTGCAGTGAAGCGATACATTTAAAAATGCATTGAAGCAGAGATATCCAATGTACTGTAGACAGTCAAACGCATTTCATTTTACTGACCTACCTTTGGGTAATACACAAGAGACCTGGTATCACCTGAAAATAATGTTGATGAGATCTGCAAGCACTGAAACAAGCAGATCCAATACAGAGATAGATAGACAGAGGGATGGACAAACAATAATGGTGAGCATTAACCTCTGATCTTACCATGCTGCCAGATGGAGTAGAAGTAGGATCAGTTTTCCTGTGCACTTTTGATCATATCACTGCACAGGCATCAGAGATGCCTTTTGCCATAGGTCAAAGTCTGTGACAGTGGAGTGGCAGTACCTTGATGGGCTCTGCAAACGTAGTGTTCAAGGCAAAATCCTATATTACCTTACGGGAAATCTCGCCCTGGCTATCGAAAAACTTTTGAGGCATCAGATGAACTGTATTTTAACTAGTTTCAACTTTAATAACTCTGTAATTGCGTGTTTCACAGCAGTAGGAGTTATCCCCTTTTACTTAGCAGGAAAAGCCCTACAGTATATGTTTTTTCATAATAATGTTTAATTGTCTTTTAAATAAGGTAATTTATTTTACATCTGACTACAGATTTTGTAACCCTTTTAAGGACTGTGCTTTGTGTTGTACACCAGTCTACCCTTTAAGGACCATTGACGTGCCAGGACCGTCAAGACGGTCCGGCACTTAAGGACCAGTGATGGTCCTGGCACGGCATGGAGTTCAGGGCTCCCGGCGCGGCTCCACTCCGCTCTGGAAGCCCTGAACTAAAAAAAAAAAATAAAAAAACCCCGTGGTCCTCAACTGCTGGACGCACGTGTACACGGCGGCACTTAAGGGGTTTAAAATAAAGATAATGTGGAGCTGCCTTTGCACTATCTTAGTATTGCAAAACGTTACTCTCCCTAATAAAAATTAATTATATGGCGCATGATGCCAGAATGAAAAGGAAAGGGGCAAATAAATCCTTCAATGTTTTAACCCATATGGTGCTAGAAATGTTTCCAGTGCACTGGAGTTATTTCCAGCAACAACAGATTAATACGCTGGCTCATATAGACATAAGGAGACTTTCATATGTAGCCCTAAATAAAGGGAAACAGGCTTTGTGGTATTATTACCTCTGCAATTAGCACTGAATAAGTCACAAACTGTAAGGTGACTGTTGGATACCTGAACACCATCTGCCCTGCTAGGAAATGGTATGCGCTGTTATGTTAAACCTTATGGTGGGTTTTGACTGCTTGCTAAAGAGGTTTCCAAAATGTAATTGTACTCCAAAATGAATATAGAATGGATTTTGTTTCCTGATTAATTCTACTAAAAACAAATAACACAATCTTGGAGCTAACATTTTAACAGTAGTACTTGGATCAACCTTGGATCAAAACCCCATTTTTGTTAAAATGTTTGAGTTTTTTACCTCAGGTTGGCTCTGTGCGCCCTACTGATATGCATATGTTCTTTTCACTGTTACAAACGTCTACATACTTGTGCTGTACTTGAACGATTATACATGTATTTTTCTGTATTTGAGATGTGTATGGAGCAATCTGATAATAAAATCTATTTTAAAAAAAAATGTTCGGGTTTTTTACATTTGATTTAAATTGCCAGAGTTCTTTGATTTTAATGCAAAGTTTACAAGTAAACTCAAAAAGTGGAATGTATTATGAAAATTTCATTCTAAAACTCTGGCTCTGGAACCGATGTTCTAGTGCTTTTCCTGCCTATTGCTAACTTACTAAGCTACCCACCCCTATATCAAAGGAAGGAGAGTGGGGGAGGTGTAAGATTGTTTCTTGTGTTCCTTTCTTCTGCTCCTGGTTTTACACTCTGTACTAATGCACAGAGAAAATCTAAGTAACTTTATTCTAATTGCTGCACATCCCATGGGGAAATGTTTGAAGCTTATTTGCATTATATTCTTAACAATGGTGGAGTGTGTACACCAGTTTGCCCTACAGTGTTTATATAATATACTACAGGAATAGGCAATGTGAAGCCCTCCAGCCGCTGCCAGACTACATTTCCCATCATCCCCTGCCAGCAACTGGAGATGGGAGTTGTAGTATGGCAGAAGCTGGAGGACCTCACTCTGCCCACTGTAGTTCTAGTACATATCTCAAGGTTGATGCATATGAGCAAGTAGAAATTGAACTGCAAGTCAGATTCATACATCTCAACAGTATGTTTTTGTAAATACATTCAAAACAAGACACATGTTAAAAGCCTATATTTTTGTATGTTTTATAGTATAAAGTAAAAGGAAAATATTTTCTTAAAAAGGGTTATTTCACCTAAAAACACCTAGATAATTGTTAAAAAGTTTTCAAAATTACCAAAATAATGGCCTAGTTTAACTAAAGTTCGAAGAGGGCTGAAGATGTCATGAGGGAGTTTCTTATGCAAGGGGGGTGTCTTGATATGTTAATGTGGCACCTCAACACATTCACTAAACTCCAATATCAGCTGGATTTCACAGTCTCAGCTTTGCCTACCTGAGGTTGGCAAAACTGGCATCTCACTGTACTTTCCTACGCAGTAACAGACTTCAATCAATCACAAGCATGGAGGGTTGTGAACTGTTGTAGATGTGGAATGGATTTCTTCCTTTCACACATCACCAATGTTATGACACTTCAGAAGTTTAAGAGCATTCTCTCTGCTGCCCACTACCTTATCCCTTTGAGTGTCATAGAAATGTGCTTTGCTCACCCCTGTGGCACTCAAAGTGTTAAAAAAACAAACAAAAAAAACCAAGCACTACACAATTATCTCCTTAGCTCTGTATCATATATGATACATGTTGCGCACTTCCAAGGCAACAAGGCTGGGGGTCAGGCAGTATCCATGGGGATTTGTGGCTACCACTTGCCCCCAACCTTGTTCCCTTGCCCACTGGTAGCCATAGAACCACATATCAACTGCTTGGCCCCCACATTTGTTCCCTTGCCCACTGGTAGTCACAGATCTCCATGTACACTGTCTGACCCTCTCCAGCCTTTTCCCCTTGCCCACTGGTAGCCACAGATCTCCATGTACACTGTCTGACCCTCTCCAGCCTTTTACCCTTGCCCACTGCTAGTGACAAATCACCATGAGCACTGCCTAGGCAAAGAAAGAAGGCTGGGGGTGTCAGACAGTGTATGTGGGGCTAACACACAATGGGGATGTTCCCCATGCTACCCAGCATTCTATAACTCTGATATGCTGCCCCCCCGAGCAAAATACAACATATAGTGCCAATAAATCCAACATGCTGCACCCCAGAAAAATCCAACATATAGTGCCATATTTATCCAACATGCTGCCTCTCCCTAGAAAAATCTGACACATAGTGCCTTATAAATCCGACATGCTGCCCCCCCCAGCAAAATCCGACATAAAATACCATTTAAATACGACATGCTGCCCAACAGTTTATATCACTGACATGATGGTATCCTTCACATAGCACATTCAACATGTCGCCTTGTTCAAAATGGCGACATGAAAATCTCACACTGCATGACAGCGCAAGATTCCAATGTAACCTACTTAAAGATCGCATATAGTTTGAGATTTTCATGTCACATTTTGAACAAGGTCACATGCTGAATGTGTTATGTGGTCGCACCCTCTTTTGCGTGCCACCTTTTAAAACTGAACCAACATGATGACCCCCCAGCAAAATCCAAAATATACTGCCCCACACAGTTATGCAACACATTGCTTTGCAATGTGTTTATGTACCTGTCTGGAACCTAAAGGGTTAATAGGTGATATATACAACCGCATAACATTTGCCTATATGTTAAAAAATATGTACATTCTTTAAAATATAATTCAGATCTTGCGAGGGACAACAGAACCCTTCCTGATGCCCCCCTGCTATTGATAACCTATCCAATAGGATAGGTGATCAATGTGATGACCAGAAAGGCTATTACTGCCTTCCTCTGCTTCTATTCGCGCCTGCTGCTTTTTTAGCAATCACCGGCTCAAGTAGGACTCCCCCTATTGAACCCGGTCATTCACAACTTTCCGGGAGATTGATTAATTCATGAAAAGTGAAGATGCTCTTCATTTATGTAGGCTTTCACTTTTAGTATCTGTGTAGGCTTATTTATTTCAGAGAAAAAGATCACTACCATTTTTATCTTACATCACATTTGAATTACATGTGGTGAGCATTTGTTTTATATATAAGCTTCCAGATGGTCTTCCTTCCAGAAGGAAGTTTTGACCAACTTCTATTGGTTTACGCACCACTCCCACCCCCAGGTGCAATGCTCATTGTCTTTAGGACACTATATAATGCCTGTCAGAGAGTCTCTCTCCATTAATGAGTAAAGCTCACAAAGACTCAGCTTTCAGGATAAAGTAAATTAAGGTTAGTAAATGCCTATAGTAGGAGAGATTCAGCTCATAAGACAAAGCATATTAAGGTTAGATACTTGCCAAAATGAGGTACCTTGGCATTGGTGGCAAACTTAGCATTCTATGGCCATATGATGTGACTGAATCTTCATCTTTAATATAATAGTGATATGCAGGCATAATGCCGCAGAGTAAAGGGTTAATGGTGATGAACATTTGGATATGCACCAATATTTTGTGTATTTTCTTCCTTCCAGAAGACTCTTAGGTTCAAGAACTTTATCTTCTCCTTCCTGTAAGATAATGCACATTTTTCTTGAGTGTCTAGGTTATTAATCGTGTTTAACAAATTTTGTCAAACTCGGTTATGAAAGTCATATTTATTCCTGAATTGCAGATTGGCAGGTTTACTTGGATGGCCACATATAAATGAGAGTTTCTCTTTAAGACTGATGAGGCGAACCATCTTGTGTTGAACAACTTCCCATTCTTCACCTGGTGTCAAGGTTTGTTTAGATAAATTGTAAATTACAAAAGTTATCTCACTTTGGCTCTGCTGGATATGCCTCTGGCTCCAGTGTTGATGTTCTTTTTGACTCTCTCTGATGTAGCTTCACCTTTGTCTACTGTATTCTGTTGTTGTGGGGTTTGGGTAGTTTTTCAGGGTCCTATTCTAAAAAAATGTTTCTTATTTGCTGTACTTCTTGTTATAATCTGTATTTGTTCACTCTCGCTGGCCTCCGGTTTCTGTTCTGCCTCAGAATTACTGGAGGTATTGTCATTTGTTTGAAATTTTGGGGTTTTGATTCTGGATCTCTAGAACCTCTGTGTAAATGTCATTCTTTCCAATTATTCACTCTGACATCTATAAACGCTGCCATCTTCATAGTTTTCATTGACACATTGTAACTTGTGTTCTTGACACCGTTTATCAATCTGAGATTTCAATGTTATCGAACTCTCAGCATTAGCTTCAGCTTTCTATATTTCAGATTGTTTAGTTTTAAACTCAGCAATATGTTTTTGTACTTAGAAGAGGCTGGAATTGAACTTTCTTATCACCAAATCCAAAGAAAAGAGAGCTTTTATTCAACCGATTGTGGGGATATTTTAAATTCTAAAACGCCTTGGGATCTTTTTTGCTGTGTAGTAGTTCGATAAGAACATACCATGCAGATTCAGGTCAGTCTCATTTTTCTTCAAACATAGGAGTTCAAAATGTGAATTATTTATGCAGCCAAATATTAATTAGCAACAGATCATCCAAACACAAACCTCACTTTCATTGTGATCAATCATGTACCTCAACTAAGGAAGGGAAGTAATCATTCTAAAAAACTAATACAAAAAGAACATTTCTGGATCAGCCTGCTAATCCAGAAAGAAAAAATGTCATATTGTTGATTCTTACCAGATCACTAAATTTTTATTTGTTTTTTTTTTTGTTTTTTTTACTTTTTTCTTTTACTCTTTTTTGTTTTTTTGTCTTTTTTCTTTTTGTCTATTGTTTTATTTGTTTTTTTTTTTTGCTTTTTCATCTTTTTTATAATTTCTTTTTCATTTTTTTACTTCTCTTTGTCTATTTTCTGTATGGTTGTGGTTATTTTTCAGCGTATTTGAGAAACTATGGTGATTATTTTATCTGAAGCAAAGTACATAATGAGATATTTATTGCCTCTATTCTTACTCTTAACACAGGGTGACACTGTGGTAATGTGTTTATTACTTGATGTTGGGTCTATAATGATGGCTTTGTCCATATCTACTGTTTTTCTCATACGTCACATTTGTGGTGAGTACTTGTGTATATAAGCTTTGATTTATGTTACATACACTGTTTGCTGTCTTTCTATCTTTTTCTTTCTTTCTTTCTTGCAATCCAGATCACCAGACAGTTTGCACAAGCTCAGAGATACTGTTGTCTCTGGAAACATGCACCAGTTTTAAGGACAATCAGTAATCATCATCAGTAATAAATGGATTGCCTGGCATATACAATGAGGAAGGTATAGATGGGATTAAGCTTTATTTACATGAAGATTGTACTTGAGACTCCCACTGTGTGGCTTCCACCCCTGTTTCTCATTGGATAGCACCTCATTGGCTGATTCAGATCTCCCATTTTGTTGTTAACTCCTGGATTGGTAGCCAGATATCTAGGGAGATGATTCCCTATCCAAAGTGAGTGCAATGGCGCTACAAAAGGTTGAAATTAATTCCCACTAACAAACACGAGGTTGGATATCATAAACAAACAAAATTAAAAAAAATCACACTTAGAAGGTGATAATAAAGTTCAATCTTTCATATACCCCTTTACAGGATTTATTCCTTTCTTCAGAGGGAGTCTTGGTTATAGAGCTCATAGTGGGGAGCATTCCTCAAATTTTCAAAGAGGTTGCTGTCATTCTAAACCACAGGTGGGAGGTACAATATAAACAACAAGGAAAAGAGAGAGGGTGCAAATCCCTCTAAGAGCAAATCTGGATAATAACAAATAAGTATGCCCCACCTATATAATTATGCTCACCAAAACCAAGATAAACGATCGCATATATGGAATCAATGATCGTCTCTCAGGGATCTGCTCCACAGATAGTTAACATTCCAAAACTTCCAAGAGTTGCTAGGAAACCATATTTATTAGTTTTAAAATTCCAGATAATATAATAATCTGCACAGTTTAAAAAGCAACGCCTGACTGTTGGAGCTGTTGAAAATTACTGCCTTCTGAGGACCTCCACCCCTGCTGGCATCAGGCATGCTGTTAGGCAGAAAAATAAGCAAAATTCTGCCTTCATACAGTGGAGAACTGCAACTACTGAATTACTACTGTGTAGCAACAAAAACTTACCATCACCTTGAATTGGATACAAGACATGATACAACAATGGTTGGCTACAATCGCACGATTCAACACTATCTTCCAACTTGATTGGTTATTTTCTCTTTTACAAGGCAAGACTAAAAAAGTCAAAAGAATCTGGTATCCCTGGTTGACAGAATCATTCACCTTTCACCTTAATCTGTACCAGACTTCTTAGAGCTGCAATGCCACCCATACTCTAGTCCCTAGGTTTCTCATTATGCAAATTTTAAACATAGGGCCTTCCTAGATAAGGCCCCATGAACCTTTTTCACCACTCTAAAGATGTACAATTTTGGTGCAAATCAGCTGCACGACAGGAGATAAATGAATACAAAATTCCATTGACTTAAATGTGGATTTTAACCCCTGAAATGCTAGAGAGCTCTCCAATGCATGCAAGGCAATGTGTTTGGGAAATTCTAGTATTTAAGGGTTTAAAGGGGATGACAGAGGCTTTCTGTCTGTAAGCCGGAGCAATTTCATTGGTTAGATATTGATCTGTGCCAATGAGATCACTCCAGATTACAGTCAGAAAGCCTCTGTCATCGGAGGAGGCTGGATAGAGGGAGGAGAGTAGAGGAAGAGTGACAGACTGCAGTTACAGACCAGGTAACTGCAGTCTGTCCGGAAGTGCGCTCTTTAAACATTAATTTTCGGCCAAATAGGGTTAACAAAACAAATAATAAAGAAATCCACCTAGTCGCTCTATAACCTAACATTTAACACACACTTGTGTAGGGGTGATAGATCCCCTTTAACAATAAACAATTTAAATTAGTGTTAATATTGGGAATTTTTATATGTCCCCTATATTGCAGTTAGTCTGGCCCAGATTTGTTCATCAATGCATTGATGCATTATCCTTTTGAGTGCCAGAGGGGTACTTAAAGCATTACTCTGTATTGCTCTGAAATATATTATGTACCACTCTGGCACTCAAAGGGTTGTCAGGCGTTTCTATACAGTAAGACATCATGCATCTCACATTAGTAATCAGTGATAAACACAATTGCATGGTTAATTTCAGTGAATTATATGCAAGATCTCTAAGGAACTGTTTAATAATTATTAAATATGAGTTGACTGCTGACACAGATCACACTTACCAAGCAGTTTTCTGTCAAAAAATAAAAATAAATCATGTTTTAATTTCAACCTGCAAGGTGTATTCCCAGGATCTTATGTTCAAAATAACAGTAATGGAATAATCAGAGCAAACCAACTGCACCATGGGGGAGAAATAAAAATGTTATTGATTAAAATGGGTCTTTTAACTTCATGGACGCTAGCGAAGTCTCCATTGAATTGCTTTGCAGTGCGTTGCAGACTTCTCTTGCATTCAGGGCGGGAGTTAAAAGGCCCAATTAAAGGGATAGTAATACTTAAAATGTAAAAATATGTTGTAGGGTTTATCCCCCTGAGTAAAACAAGAGTACTCCCACTGCTGAAAGGTCTTTCATTCAAAAGTTATTAATTTTAAAAGTTGCATTTTTTAGGTGCAATATCACAGTGGCCTGAAATTGTAGAGTGGTGCTGTTGCTACACCATCCTATGGAGATTTATGGTCCCGGGACCAAAGCTGTCCATAGGATGGTGTAGCAACAGCGCCACTGTACAATTTCAGGCCACTGTGATATTGCGCCTAAAAAATTCAACTTTGAAAATTAATAACTTTTGAATGAAAGACCTTTCAGCAGTGGGAGTACTCTTGTTTTACTCAGGGGGATAAACCCTACAACATATTTTTTTTACATTTTAAGTATTACTATCCCTTTAATCCAGTGGTCTTTTGGGGAATTAGCATTTTTCCTCTCTGGTGCAGATGGTTTGCCTTACAATTGCTCTACCTTTATTTTGCACATGCCTATAATACTGAACTGCAGTCTCTGTTTTTGCATTTAAGCAGCAAAACAAATGAGAAGTTTCACACTTGTAATGAAATTTGGAAAAAAGGTGCTAACCCTTAATGATAACATTTCGTTAATAGATTAGAATGAGGTGCAACATTTTAACACAATTCAATCTCTACATTTAAGCACCTGAGCTAAAATGTGATATCAAAGTTTGTTTTGTGATTTTAAAAAAAGTTGGAGTTTTTAATTACATCAGCTCCCAAATTTAAAGGAAAAGTAAACATTTATATGAAAAATATTTTCTATGGCTTTTCCTGTTATGTAAATTAATTATGCTCACTCTGCTGGGAGACCTTTCAATCAAAAATTGTTACAGGTCAATTTTTTTTAACTATACTGCTGGGAACAGTGCTAAATGGTGTCCAGAAGGCAAGTTTATTTAAATAATACACTCATGATAGAAACATAACAACACTGTTACTGAAAATTAAAAGCCATACGTCTTTCAACTTCAGCCTTTGCCCTATTACATTTGTTGATCCAGAGGAAGGCAAAAAAAAAACCCTTTTGAAGACATTTCCAGTTATTCCCCAAGTGCGTAAAAAATATTCCTTTCTCGCTCCAAATGGCAGATCGTATCTGCTTTGAAACCAGCTGTAATAATTGTCAGTATTGTTCTGAGCAAGAAAGGTATGCATTCATTTTTGAAAGCAACAAATATATCTGCTAACACAGCATCCCGACGTGAAGAATTCTTCAATGTTACTATCCTTACTGTATAAAATCCATGCCTTTGTTTCAGTAAAAAGCTCTATGTGAGAGCTTGAGTTATAGACAATGGCTATCTTTGGGAATTGATTGGAACAGGGAGATGAATGTACAAATATGCTAGAGCAGCTCCACAAGCCTCAGCCTCCACCCCAATGTCGTACATGCTGGCACACACACACACTCTGCTGTGTTTAACATTTTAATGCCAGCAAGATTCTCACACCATCCTCATAGCATGCTCAGGAAACATGCATACAATTATACCACTTACTTTATGCCAGGCATGTTCAAACATGCAGCCCTGGGGCCACATGAAGCTACCTAGCTAATAAACTCAAGCCCCCACCAGGATTTCTAATTTTAGCTCTGATCCAAATTCTGTTTTAGAGCAACTTCATTTGTCACATTCTGGAGTAGGGCTAGTCAACATTTGGATCCCCAACTGTTTGCTGATTAGGGATGATGGGAGTAGACTTAAACAGCTTGCAAGCCAAAGGTTGCCTACTCCTGTTCCAGGGGTACACTAGACCCTGGGCAGCAACTATGTATATGTCATAACTGTCTCCAGACCTTGCCATCAAAATAATAGTCCTGTCATCTGCAACCATTGTTTCCACCCAACTTATAGGGAATAGTTGCATGTGCAGCCCCCCTAAGAAGCAATCTATGAGTATGAGGCCATAACTTTAAATTTGAGTTTGGCATGTCTAGCTACCCCTCATTTAGTACATAGTTAAATGAGTAGTAAACTTTTTTTTATGAAAGAAATACATTGATTTTCTTGCTGAGTAAAACGATGGCAATTCTGATAGCAATTCTCTAGATGCAAGGATGTGGCAGTTCATGTTGACCCATTGCACATTGTGTGGTGCGATGACCACAGATGGCAATGTTGTGAAGGATAATCCCATGCAGGGAATTAAGCAACATCTAAGGAGATTTCCTTCCACAGAATGCTCTATGTGGTTGGGAGGGAGGATTTATCATTATTGCAAAGTCTGCTAGTTGCCAGTCACATGCCCTTGGCAGAGAGGACAATGGGAATAGTGACATCAGAACTTGGTTTCTGGGAGAAAATGACTGAATCAACACTTAAGCAGCAAGATGTTTGGCTACAGTTGTGCCAGATGTTTGATAGGGGCGCAGATGTGTCCATTGTACCAAATCCTTCCCCTATTTCACAACTTTATTACACATACTGTGCACATTGCAGTTGCTGATGAAAGGTACGGTTCCTTCCTGCTCTCAAGGAAAGCATTTTATTCCAAAAACACAGCACACCCATGATTTTGGAGGAGGTGGAAGAGGAGAAGCATTATTGGTCAACTTCTTTTCTCCAAATAAACCTGAAGTGATGGTGGAGCATAGTTGAGGTGCTGCTGCTGCCACAGGAGCATCACTGGAGCTAGTGGAAAGTTGACTCATCATAGCCTGCCTCATATCACTGCTGTTGATCCCATTCCCTTGGAGCTGCCTAATCATCCTGCTGCTTAGATAGCTCAGCAGCAGCAGCAGCAGCAATAACAGTACATCAGTCACAAATGCCATGGCATTTGCCAAAGGCCATTGGCCACCATAAAATTACCTGCTGGCACTAGGCCTGAGTCCTGCATAGTGCACAGCACACAAACAAACATCTTTCAGTTTTTTTACACCTGCTGCTATGCTGCATAGTTAATGTTTATAAAGAGAAATAAAGAAATCATAAAGAATGGGTTAATAAAATCCAAATAGAATACATGTGTGTGGTGCTTGTAGAACTTTTGGTGGGACTTTGACAAACTGTATCTTCCTCAGGAGGAGGAGAGGGATCACCATCATCTATTGCACACACTGCAGCAACCGTTGCTGCAGTCAGTTTTTGGACTACCACTTTACTGATAAGTCCCTGCACTGCTCCTAATCCTTTCACCCTCCCCCTACCCCTTGTGTGTTTGATGGGCATTACTCAACTACTGCATGTTTTTTGTACTGTAAAGTACACAATAGAACTGATAGTATGTGATGTCTTGCCTTGGCCCTTGACAAAATACTCTCTCGTCAATTATCAGGCTCTCCCAGTCACAGCTTATGTCAGGGTCCCTGTCTCTGTCACATACCAATTTTTTTCTTTCTTTTTTTTACTTAAGTAACTGTCTCCTATATCTCAGTCAAAATACTGATTCTTTCCCCAGACTGAGTCACTCCACCAACACAGATCATGATGAAACTTGGATAATGGCTGCCTATATCTTCCCAGTGTGTCACACAGAATTTTGGGATATTGAGAACAATTATTCTTTGCTCCCTTCTGTAACGGTTTGTACGACTCTCAGACACAGTAGGTTAGAATAAAACACAGTTTTATTAAAAGACACAATGAAAAATACCCTCAGCGGGCTATAGCGTATCACAGTGGAATAGACAGGAAAATATAGGTCATAGACATATGGCCACACAGGCCCAGTATACAATAAGTAGAATGGTACAGATACTGTCACAGGTCAGGTATAACAAGGCAACCTTAGCACAGCATGGGTTAAAGTCCAATGATATAATCAGTCTCTGAAGTGGTGTGTTTGGCAACGCCCAATATGATGGTAAATGGCTATCAGGAGACTGTGGTGCGGGAATGGAGACAAGCACCTAAATCTGCAAAGCAGAGCTGAGACTTATACCCTCTGCCGTAGCAGTAACGGAGGTCACAATACTCTGCTAGAGCTGAACGGATTTGAGCCGCGGGCACCCAACCGGTGCAGTAACGGAGGCAACAGTACTCTGCAAGAGCTAGAAAAGTAGAGCCAATGGCACCCGGCCGACGCAGTAAAAGAGGCAACAATACTCTGCAAGAGCTAGTTAAGTTGAGCCAATGACAACCAACCGGTGCCGTCACGGAGGCAACAGTACTCTGTGAGAGCTGATGGAAATTAGCCAATGGCACCCTGCCGGTGCAGTAACGTAGGCAGCAGTATTCTGCAAGAGCTGAACGGAAAGCAACCATGGGCACACTGCCGGAGCAGTAACGGAAGCAACAATAGCTCTGCTGGAGTTAACGGAAGGCTCAGTGGTAATGGAGGCAACAGTGCTCTGCAAGAGTTAACGGAAGGCTCAGTGGTAACGGATGCAACAAGCTCTGCAAGAGTAAACGGGAGGCTCAGCAGTAACGGAGGCAACAGTGGTTCTCAGTCTGGCAGGGCCAGACTAAGCGGAAGTCAGAATGTCGCCGAGGCGACACGATGAGCAGGAACTGGATAGCTGGTCCGGATCTCAGTGCAGAAACGTCAGACAAACCGGGTCAGGTCACGGAGCAGGAACGTCAGCCAGGCCGGGTCGAATCACGGAGCAGGAACCAGAAGCGGAGTAGTCAGACAGGCCAAGTCGGTACACAGGAACACAGCAACACAGTAACACAGTAGCACTGGTACAGGAACACCACGAAAGGGCACCCTACAGGTGCCAGAGGCCCAGTATAAAAAGGCCATACTGGGTGGGCCAAACCAAGCTCAGCCAATGGGAGCGCAACACACTGAGACTGACAGGAAAAAGCACGGGCACCGTGATAGTACCCCCCTCTCAAAGACCCCCTCTCTTGGCAGAGGGTCCTGGTTTGTTGGGCCATTTAGAGTGAAAATTGAGCAATAACTTAGGGGCATGAAGGTCCTTCTGATCGACCCATGAACGCTCTTCAGGGCCATAGCCCTTCCAATGGACCAAATATTGAAATTTTCCTCTAAATCTCCGTGAATCAATTATACTTTGAACTTCGTACTCCTCTTGGCCTTGAACATCCACAGGCCCAGGAACCACTGGAGTGGTAGTGTAGCAGTTGCATACCAAAGGTTTTAACAGGGACACATGGAACACGTTATGTATGCGCATAGAAGCTGGGAGTTCCAATGCATAAGAAACAGGATTCATTTTGCTGATCACCCTGAAAGGACCAATGAACCGGGGAGCCAGCTTATTGGATGGAACTTGTAAATTAAGTTTCCTTGAGGAAAGCCATACCCTGTACCCAACCTGGAAGAAGACCGCTGGCAGCCGTCTACGATTGGCATGTCGCTGATGTCGTTGAAATGACTGTCTGAGGGTCCTTTGAACCTGTGCCCAAGTGGAGCGGAGTTGCTCGATATGCTCATCCAGAGCTGGAATCTGCTGCGACTGGAATGAGTCCAGGAGCAGGCATGGCTGAAACCCGTAGTTGACGAGGAACGGGGTGCTCCCGGACGATGAATTAACTGCACAATTCCTGGCGAACTCTGCCCACTGCAACAGGTCAGCCCAATTGTCATGATGATCAGTCACAAAACAGCGCAGGAACTGCTCCAGTCCCTGATTGGCACGCTCAGCGGCCCCATTGGTCTGGGGATGGTAGGCGGAGGAAAAGGACAATTGGATGCCCATCTGGCTACAGAATGCCCTCCAGAACCTAGACACGAATTGGCTCCCCCGGTCAGACACCACAACTCTGGGAACCCCATGCAAGCGGAACACTTCTCTAGCAAAAACCACTGCCAGTTTCTGGGCTGAAGGAAGACCAGAGAGGGGTACGAAATGAGCCATCTTAGAGAATCTGTCAGCCACCATCAAGATAAAATTGTTAAAATATAAATAAATGGGCATTTTATTGTATTAAGTATGATGACCTGAGTATAGGATGTTCTGGTTCTGTGTAAGCCATTAATTACACTGTATCTCTCATTAGAGGCTGTTAAGGTCCAAAGTATTATCGTTTTGAACTGCTCCAGCAATCAGTACATGACCTTTCCAAGTTTCTTGATACTGCAGCCACTAACTCACAATCCTGTATTGTTTAAATTAATACAACCTAACTTCTTCAATATTATCTATTCGCTCACTATAATTACTGTTAATTATGTTTGGCTTTGAAAAGAAGACAATGTGACGAGTCTATTCAAAAGGAAATACACTGCTTTTCATCCTAATATATAATATTTATCTAAATCCAGTAATAAATTAACCAAATACTTAAAACAAGTATTCAGAAAACTGCAATTAGAGAAACGTCAAAGCCACTACTGCTCTATGGGAAATATATCAGCTACATATTTATTTCAGGTTTGCCCATGACTCTCAAAACTCCAATTACTCTCCCATTCATAAGCTTCATAGTTGACACTTTCCTAAATTAGCATGATGCTTGAAATATATCAATACAATCAATCTATTAACATTTATTCCAGTACATATATATATTAGTGGAATATCCTGAAATATAAGACAATGAACTCTGAAATGATCCTATATAATAATTCGCTAAAAGGTGTGTGACAATGCAGTCATGCGCAGTAGAGACTGCCCGCGCCGTGTTTCAGAGCGTCCAGCTCTGTATCAGCCACAATGCAGACAGTCTCTACTGCGCATGACTGCCCCGCGACCGGCTGGCAGTTGCCAGTGTAACGGGCTCTTCAACTAGTTTATAATAAATACAAACATAGAATATTGTCCATTTTTACTATATTATCCTACTAAAAATAAAAAAAGTAACTATATAAGATGCCTCAAGCTACATCTGTAATGGGTTTTCCATAGCTGAGAATAAGATGACTCCTCATGGAAAAACATGGTGACTACAATAGCTAAAAGAATATGGTGTGCCTAGTGGAGTTGTAGTCAAGTTGAATAAGTATTTACATTGAATAGTAATTTACTATTTTTTCTCAAATAATTTGTTTTTTTCATCTAAAATTATGTTGCACATTTGTATGACTCCTGTGAAGACTCTGACATACTGCTGAGCCTTACATTGTTCTCTAGCAGGGGGTCACATATCAACAAATATCACTTTTCAACTAAAAAGCCTAATTAAATAGTAAGTAGTTTTGAAGGTGTTTTTTTTGTTTTGTTTTGTTTTTATTTTTGCTTGACTGCATATTAAAGAAAAACTATATGTACTTGTCACTCACTAACATTCTGCCTGTAGTTATTAGCAAATGGCCATGTAAACATCTTGTGTCTGGTGACCGCTGGGTTTCCTGCAGACTCCCCTAAAAATTCAGATACAGTAGAGTACAGGACTGGCCATGCACTTTGTATTTTGATACAAGTCACTTAGGAAATTCGATCAGCCAGTTAAAAAAAATATATGGTATTTATGAATGACATTGATTTATGTATATATGGAGCTTTTTATTCATGGGCATGTATTTTTCAGGGCATTACATGGAGGCATATATGGGTATATTTATGGAACACTAAAATTACACCCTTTGAGTGACAGTGAGGTATGTAACGCATTGCTTTGCAAAGCTTTGCATACCCTTCTGCCACTCAAAGGTTTCTGGAATGTATTCGTTCATGCTTAATGTTCATTCATTTCTTTTATTTTACAGGGAGAAGGCGGGAGATAGAAGAAAGAAGACACAAACATGAGAAGACAGAAGAAAGGAACAGCTAACTGAGGACTCCACTGGACATCAGGATTAATGGTAAGTTTTAATGCAATGTTGCTTTACTTAGTCAGGTTAACCCTATGAAAGCTGGCAGGGTAATTATACCCCACCAGCACTCATAGGGTTAATCCTACTAACTTTGAACATGTTTTAGGCACTTTAGATGTGTTGATGTGAGGCTTAGGGCCCCATATCAATACATCCACTGTGGACACTGGGTTTCTTTGCCAGTTAACAGCTGCGTTAGCTGGCAAAAGATCCAATAAGGGACTTTACGCCTAACAAAACTGGGTCTTAAGTTTTGTGCAGTAAGTGAGTCCCTTATCGGGTTTTTGCAGCTAATGCAGTCCTTTAAATGGCAAAATGGAACTTTTTTTTTTTTTTTTTTTTATGGGCCAAAACACACGTTAGTGTTGCGGCCGGCATACTAGATGAACTGCCATTAGCAGTTCATTACATAGCCCTTTGTATGGCTTCCTACACGTTACAACACCCGTTGGTGTTTTTTTTAGCTTAACGGCTGCCTTTAAATCTAGCCCTTAGGCTATTATTCACCATATCATTTTTAGCCACTTGGTGACACAGTCAGGTCTTATTCACTTTGGACCTTATCTCCAAATCAGGATTCAGAGGTGCTCAATTCATCGCTATCTTGCCAAAATCACCCCTCCTCTCCATCCTACCAATGGTATTTCTCTATTTCACAGAAGCACTGTATCAGTCCTTCTTATATGTGGTAGGGTTTACACTGCAGGCCCAGCTTCCAGGGCCAAGCAGATCTGTTGTCAGGGGAATTAACCACATATTAGTAGACCCTCTTTTCAGAGGCACTTCAATATTAACCCCTTAACAACCCTTGACGGTCATAGTACGTCAAGGGTTGATCTGACTGAATGACCCATGGTGTACTATGACCGTCATGGAGTTCCGGGCTCCCCCCATGGATGCACGCCATTCTGGGAGACTGGAACCAGAAAAAGAAAAAAAAAATGCTCCGCAGTCCTTAACTCACGTCGCAGCGCCGATCGGCCTATTGTTAAGGGGTTAAAATACTATCAAAACATTTAAGCACAATATCAAGAACATCATAGTCACACAATATACGTGTTCATGAAAATGTATAAAACGTATAAAAGGTATAAAAGATACAAAAATAGTCAGCAGGTACAAAACAACCTGTTCCGCTGCCTTTAAAATGTAAATATCCACTGATTATCCCAGCATCCAGTTTCCAGTAAATCTGATCAATATAAAATGGCACCCGGGTCCTACGGATCTTCTCCAGTTATTCCTGTTAGCACTTGCTATGAGACTTTTTCCACATATGAGTCATTTTATAATATATGACAGATTTTTTATTTAAAAGTTATTGCAGCTCAAACTGGAATTTGATGTGTGTAATACCTCCATGAACTGAAATTGTACAGAGGCTTTGTTCCTACATCATATGGAAGTTTATATTGAACTGCTTTAGCAACAGCTCTGCCATAAAATGTCAGACCATGGAGGTACTGCATCAAAAAAGTTTGAGCTTCAATATCTTTTGAATAACTATCTCTCAGAGTCCAAGCATGGCAATTACAAAAGGAATCATCAGAATAGGATTCAAAAAGGAGGGATAGCTTGTACAGGACAATCCTTCTATATCTATATTTAAAAAGGAGGTAGCAGGTACCCTTTATAACATCCTTAAGCTGGAGAACATGAAGAGGGTCGAGTGGGCACAGCATGAAGACTAATTGGGCCAGGAAGGTTGCATGCAGAAAATCCTTATTTATCTGTAAGTGTAATTTGCTTGCAATTTGTTTGTGTGGGAGCTACATATTACTACAATAAATATAATTTATACATTTTCTCTTTGCACCTTTTTTTATTTAGAGCCTTACTTTGACCTAGATTCTATTGCAGTTGATATCTTTATCATTGGTTCATCTACAAACTTTCCACAGAATCTGTGAGCTAACACATATCACCTGTAATGAACTCCATCCCTTTTCTCCTTATTCGTAACAAATGTTTAGCTATTAGATTTGCTTTGTTTCTGATTGACAAGACCAGAGGATTGCTGTGTGCAATCATCCTGTAAGTAGTAATTTCTATATATAGTGGAAGCAATGTTAACACATTATTTACAATCTAATTTAATGTAGTAAAATATTCATGATACAATTTAATGTCATATTTAAAGTCGTTAATATGATATAGTATACAATAAATGATATGCCTGTGTAGGCAGTAGGCCAAGGGTAGTCAATCTTTCAATTTGCAACTGTTGAAGACTACAAGTCCCATCGTCCCACACTAGTCAACAGCTAGCAGAGGATGATGGGAGTTTTATTCCCCAACAGATGGAGGTCCAAAGATTGATTATGCATGCAGTAAGTGATTTACTAAGACATCTATACAGAATGCTACTATTAGGCACAGTCTCTGTTCATAACACTTACATTTCTGTGACCATAAGAGTATTTAAAGGAAATAACACCTCTGAATATCCCCCACACACACTCACACATACTGTAACAAGAAAATCCTAATGACCCCTCTGAATATTTTCTTGTTCATTTATTCAAGAGATAACATTGTCAATCAATCCTGCATGTCATGTCACTAGTGGCGGATATGACAAATACTTGCAAGCACTCTGCCCACTGTGCATGGTAATCTTAACCCTTTAAGGATCAGAGGTTTGTGCAAGTCATTGCTTCATAATGCCTTGCTTACTCTCTCATCCTAAAAGAGTTAATTAAGCTCATGAACTCTGCCTGTTTTAGCTTGAAAAAATTATTAGTAAGTGTCATGTCGGCCTCCGTGGACCTGATATCCAGAACTAACTGAAAATTATATCTCTAAAACAAAAACAAAAGGACAACATTTCATAGGGGTTATTCAGTTTTTCTGGCCATAGGAAGGGAAGTGGTGGTGTTATTATTAGGAGGTATTAATTCCCCTTTAGATCATTTATATTCGAATCCACAGAGCAATATGAATTGATGTGTGTCTGGAGCGCTTCTTTTTAAACCTTGCTCATTTAAACTATCTTACATAAATCCCTAAAAATATGCACAGCAATAAAGCAGCCATATAATTTTTCTTTATTTCAGCTTCACAGAAAGTAGAGTTTCATAGGAGACAGTCATAAAACAATTTAACAATTCTACTTTAAACTACATTTCATTCTTTATCCCATGTTGCTTTCCATCTCTTTTCTAGCTAGAAATTTATAATGCACAGGGTTCAATGTGGGCTACAAAAGTCAAAGGCTGTGATGCTCTGCTTCCATCCCTAAGTAAACTACATTCCTCATTCTGATAGTGAGTAAGTGAGCACTTGGCTTAATTTGACAGCCTGTCTCTTCTAAACTTCCCTAGAGCCTTCTCTTGCCTGCCAAAGTCTTGGTTACCTGGCACTCACTCAGTAGATGCCTTCATTGTTCATATTTCATTTTGGCACATGGCCTCTATAAGTTCAAGCTGATACCATTGTTATTTTCATAATGCCTGTGCTGAAGGTGAATAGATGATGAGTTCTTACATGATTTGTAGATGAATAAAAAAGAGAGGGCATGTCAATGCCAGGTTTGCATTATGATTAGGAGGAATACGTTTGCACAAATATAATTTCTTTAATACATTGTCTACTGAAAATTGCACTTGTACCGATATTGATGAATATTATGCTAATCCTAAATCTGGAGGTCATGTTTCTCAAGAAAACAAATTAAATCTTGAGAAAAACAATTGCATGTGTACAAAATAATGAAAGAAATAGCTTAAATGAAATCAATGGAGGTGGGGGATGAGCAAGTACAACTCCAGGCTTAATATGTACTCACTTCAGATGTGGAATGAGGATAGGACCCTGAACAGAGGCTGAAGTAACTGAAGAAGTAAGAAATTATTTGCTACAAGGTGATTAGAAAGTGCTGATAGAATCTAGGGCTTGAAATCAATGTTTATTTTAAGTGGATCCTTACTGAAGCTAGAACCTGACTTAAAAGTGTTAACTGTGAGGTTGTATATCTGACCCCACTTGAGCAGGGGTCATATCAGGATGGATACAACAAAGAGCCAAGTGGTAGCATAGATAATCTGGTATTCAGTACAGAAATGTCAAAGCCAATCAACAATGAAACTTAGTCTCATACAGGCTAAATGTTGATGCAGGTAGATTAGGTTTACAAATAGATAGCAAGCCAGAGCTTGTAGAGATGGGATAGAAAGATCAGGTTCATAAACAGGTAGACAAGCCAATCTTTGCTACATAGGACAACAACAAGAGAACTGCAGCCAACTTCAGAGGAAAACTTTCTACTTGGGTAAAGCGTACATGGAGACAAGACAGCAATAATAAGCACACAAACATGCACCAGACACAACAACACTATGCACTGAAAGAGTTGTGTTAAGCCACAGAAAGAAATGAGGAAGATGCCTATTGTAAACATTACAGGCCTTCAATGAAAGCTCTTTATGTGACCAGGCATCTCTGGATGGGAGATATTCAATTCATGTACATGGGCACTAGAATGGACACCAGAAGCAAGTATCTAGTGATGTGTCTCTGGATCATATCCTTCACCCATCAATAAGGAACTCCAGAGTGACACAAGCCAGCCAAGAATCAAGGATTATATTGATCACAAACTCCTCCTGTCCAATAACTACCACAGGACCACTGGAAAGATGAGAACGATAAAAACGATTCTTATGATTGGTTTAACAGTAAAGCCTGGAGGGAATTTGGAATCTTCAGAGTAGGAAGCAGATCCAGTTGAGAGGTGACCTCATTGACTGGAGATGAGACCTTGAATGAAAGGTCCAATAAAATGTGTTCCCAAATTCACAGTGGGTTATGGAGTTTCAGATACTTAATAGAGAGTAAAGAGTGGGGAAATTTCCAAATTTTATGGGAATATCTGCAGGAAAATTATATTTTTCCTCTTTTTCATAGAAACTCCTGCAAGTTGAGTCCTATGGTAACACAAGCGTTGAAAAATGTGTTAACCACCATTTTAAGCTGTGATGGAGGTGGTGCTTATGCTGTTGTAAGACATAAAGCATTGTATGCACTAAAGCACTGGCTAAAATGTGCACTTATTTTGCAGGCAATATTTAGAATTTCTCTGAGGGTTTTAGATTCTAAGAGGAATCTATTAACCATTAGATTTATAAAATAGGCACCACACATGCACCATATTGTTATTCTCAGTGCAGCAATTATACTGGAGTTATTGTCAAGAGAATCAAAGCCATCTTTCAAAGAGCATAGTACAAGTCATACGTTTTGACCCCCTGCATTTTATCTCACATATATACAACTTTGTGGGATTGTCTCTCAAAGCTCTGCATTCATAAAGTAGTATGCCACTTGTATGGGCTGTCTTTTAGCTGGCCTTTACTACTGCAAGAGCTTCCTGTGCCAGACTCAACACTGTCCGTGATCTTCTGCTGATGACCTGCTATTGCTGCAGCATGCTGCTGTATAAAAGAAACCCAGTGAGTGGTGACAATAATAGTGCATGTACTCTGGCTACTTGTTCACATATTTGTCTGCATTTCTCACTATATGATGTTTCCAGTTTCATGATAAGGGATAGGAGAAAAATTTCCTGCAAGACGTTTTGTGAAATACAGACTTTTTTTTTTTACTTTTTTGCCAAATGTTTTCTCCTTTTTCGCCTATATTTCCTACGGTGCATCATTTTCCACCACAATATTACTTCTTTTGAGGGCTGCAGTCGAGAAATAAGTAGCTGAAAGTCAAAGCTGAAAAATGTGTTAGCATGCAGAGTGCCTTTGTCCTTTGTTCACAACATTAACTTTCTTCTTACATGACACTGGCACATATTCATGATGATGTCAAGAGAAAAAAAAAGTATAACCTACAATGTGACACATGTTGGTTGTGGTAGTGGGGGACTGGCGTGGTGTGATTGGCGTGTGTATGTGTGTGTGTGTGTATATATATATATATATAAATATAAATGTATATAAATGCATATATATGTATATGTTGCTACAGCAGTTTTTACCTCTGCAGCAGGAGCCATAAGTGTTATTTGGAATGAACTAACCATTGGCAGTTGCACACTCTCTTATACATCAATAACAACACCACTTCTCTTATCTTCCCCCAGAGCCCACTGAACTTTTTGTAGTGCTTCTGCTGCTGCTAGTTGTGGCACCTCTGACCTGCTTATAGTGTGTCTCCCAGTCAGACCTGTGTTTGTGTTTCAAGTGGGATCTCATTGAGGAGTTGCCTAGGTGTGAGCCTGTTTTCCCCCTTCTCCCTTACTTTTTGTACGGGCAACAGATAGCAACATGCTTAGCTTTTGGATTCTGAGTGAAATATCTCAAATTGTGGACTTTATGGACTGAGGGGTTCCTGAGGGGCTGCTACTACTACTGGGTCTAAATGGTGATGCAATTCTACTGCTACTACTACTAGCTGTCAAATGTGCAGCACTTCCAGCAGCATCAGAGGAACTCATCATTGCTAAAGTTGTAGATGTTAATAATCTGTGTTGCCGTTGTTGCTGCTGCTGGTTACTTACCAAATGTGTGTGTGGCTGAGTGCAACTTGGACTTGGAAGCAGTGATGATGCTGATGATGACTGACAGGGTGTATTTTGTAATTTTTGCCATCTTTGCTTTTCCAGGGTCAGAGTTTCCAATGGTTTTCTCAAACTTTTTATAGATAGGCACAGTGTTCTTTTTCAGTGGTGGAAGACTGAGCCTTTGCCTTTTTGCTAAATTCCTGGCCGTGTCATAATCTCTCTCATTCCCAGCTTCATTTGTATCTGAACAAGAGGAGGATGCTGGGGGGATATATTCTAGATCTACATCATCATGATCATCATCAGTCATCATTAGGTCATCCTTAACATCACCTGCCTCTTCTTTCCCACTACCCTTATATTGCTCTAAGCCTTTAGATGTGTCAAACAATTTATTTTTACTCTCACAAAGTTCTCTACTACCTTGAGGACAGGTGTTCTGGTGTTTGTATCACTGTCAGATGCAGCAGTTTGTTCCTCCATCATGTTATTGCCGCCATCAACACTAGAATGTGCCTCATTGTCATCTTCAGTCTTCTTCTTATGTCTTTTTTTGTACTAGAGCTGGTGGTGGTGGAACTTTTGGTGGGACCTTAATAAACTTTGTCCTCCTGAAAAGTAGAGGGATCAATATCATTTATTACATATGCTGTAGCAACCATGTATGCAGTTAGTTTTTGAACTACCACTTTACTGCTATATCCCTGCACTGCTCCACCTTTCCCCCTCCCCCTGCTCCTGGTGCGTTTGCTGGACATTACTCAACTATTGTGTGTTTTCTTGCCTTAGCCCTCAACAAAGTTCTCAATATCAAGTCTGCTTCAGCTCAAGTCAGCTGTTTGTCACCTGATATTTATTTATTTAATTTTTATATTTTTTTTAAGTTGTCCAACCTATCTGGTCACAGTCTGTCCAACAAAAAATAATTATAAGTAACAAAAGAATCCAGCAACTTCTTTCCCCAGACTTCCCTAGCACAGAGACAATAACAGCAAGATGAGCAAATTGGACCCCAGCTGCCTATGTCTTGCCAGTCAGTCACGCTGAATTTTGGGGTATTTGTGGTCAACTCCTCTCCCTCAGACTTCCCTAATGTAGAGAACAAATGTCTTAACTAAAAAGACTCCTTAAACTAACCTTCAATTCCCCTTTATTTGCCTGTTTTCTGTACCTCAAAAACATGCTGCTTTCTCCTCTCACAAACACAGAATGGAATACTGTGAGAACATGACACCCTTTTATATGCCTGCAGAAAAGAAGAGACAACTGCCAAGTGGCAGGGAATACTTCACTCTTCCCACCAATTTTAATACAATGAGCTAGGTGAAAAAAAGTGGGAAAATGGCACTTTTCACAGGAAGTTTTTCACCAAGCGAGAAGTGCCATTTTTCCCTGACTTTGGTTTGAGGTGGTGACAGCGGGTGTCAGGACCCTATGACTCTTGTCACCTCCAGCTAACTCAGAGTCATCCTATTACATCTTTTGGCATTTACAAAACAGCAGTAGAAGACATTGGTGTTATTGCACAGATGATAATGTTGTTTCACTCCCTGACATATCTTTAACACTATGGTTATATTCTCCTCAGCCCCACACACTTTTAGGAGTGCTGCTACAGCTGTTAGTCATCACCTCTGACATGCTTCTAGTGTGTTTTCCAATCACACCTGCGATGGTGCTTCAGATGGGATCTCAGTGAAAGTGTGCCTAGCTGATCCTCCTGTTTTTTCATGTTAGTATCAATACTCCTCCATGTCCTGCTGTGTCACTGTGTCCCATGCCTCTACTGGACAGATAATGGTAAGGCTGAGTTGTAATGATAAGACTTTTCTTACTGCAGATCGTCCCATCCATCCTAAAGGTTTTGTAAAACCCTTACAGGAAACGCTGACCATCTTTAATTAGCTCCTTATTTATAAACAATTGTTTATATTTTGCCCTTCAAATTACAAAGGGTTAAATCCCCTTAATACAGTGAAGTGTCCTCTATTTTGAAAGTTCAAATATGATAACCATAGCCCATACCTCTTTACACTTGCAGAGCAGTTTTTACTTATATCAAATTGTACAATTTTGAAAATGCAAGGCTGCTAAAATATTATTAAATTTCAAGCAAAAACTTCTATGTACAATACTTCCATCTCTGCAAAAACTACAGGAAATGTGTAGCATCACAATAAGCCTTTTCTCTATAGTGTAGGTTCAGATTTTTGTGTGTGTCAGCACTATGCTAAGAATGTGAATGCCTGAAAATATCGGTGTTTAATGCTAAATTTTCTGGTCCGACTTTGAGACAGCCACTTAAAAATAAGCAACGGTCCAACAATTCCAAATAGTAGCACTGTAAGGTCAGTAAATTGTTCAAATACCGAAATCAAAAAGTTATGTGGAAAGATTGAGTTGGACATATTTTCCATATTTCTGATTCAAAATCATAATAACAAATCTTGCAGAATATGAGTAGAAAGAAAAAAAAACACAAACCTGCTTTCTGAAAATACTCTGTTCCAGTAAGCACAAAAGACTCGAAAGTTACATCCTATGGAGTTTATCTCACCTGTTTCCTTTTAGCCTGTAGAACCCACAAACAGTAATGTGAAAGGGCTGGATGACAGCCATCTAAGCTTCTCTCAGACACTTTTTTTGTTGCACAAGAATGTCTAAAAGGAGACAGAAGCTGTGTTTCCATTAAAATATGTTCTATCTATAGATAGCACATCTGAGTAGGACTGCATTTACACTGCTACAGAAGTATTATAAGATTTTAAGTCACTAAGTGATGGCAGGCCATGAATGACAGGGTGCATTAAATGTCTTTACAAAGCATGAATCCACTTTCTAAAGCTGTGTTCAATAGATTTCAGTATTTCTTTGGTTTGCTAAGTAAATTCTGTTTTCCTCCTTCAATAAAACGTAAATGCATGTAAAACAGATAACAATAATACTGGCAGGAACAAAACAAAAGACACCATAGTCACCTTGAGTAATGAACAGTCGGCAACACTATAGCATTCCTTATCTATGGAGTAAAGCATTAACCCTTTGAGTAAAAGAAGAATGTGAAACGTCACTCCTGCGGCAGTCTGAGTGAGTCTGGGGTAAACCAACTGCAATTTGAAGGATAAATATAAATTCCCATTTGTTGCATTGGAGAGCTCTTAAAACATTCATGGGGTTAAATCAGTGGGGAATTATAAATGCCCCCTATCTTGGATTTGGTTTGTCCCAGAATTATTCCACATTTATTTTGTCTATAGGGTCACTTGTAAATCTTGCACATAGGCTAACCTCAGTTGTCATGTCCAAAATAAATTCTGGGGCAAACCAACTGCACCAAAGGGGACAAATACAAACTCTAATTTATTTAAATGGAGCTTTTAATCCATTGAATACCAGAGAGGTCTGCAATGGATTGTGTCCACTATGGCATTCAGTGAGTTAAAACCTGCATTTATATCAATGGGACTTTGTCTTGTTTGATGTGGAGCAGTCAGTTTTCCCCAGAATTACTCCAGTTATCTTCTGAACTTAGCACCCTATATCTTCTTTTTAATAAGGATTGTTAACAAAGCCTTAACCTTATGAGTGCCAGAGAGGTATCAAACACATTGCAAAAAAATGTGTTGGCTAACTCCCTGGCACTCAAACTGTTAAGGCTTTGTTATCTATCTTTATTAAAGGGACATTAACGTTCCATAAAAATTATCCTTGTTTTGTAGAGTTTAAAGTGATAGTAATACTTCGTTTTATCTTTATTTTATTTTGTAGGCATTAAAAAAACACGAAGAAAGATATGTCTTGTCTCTCAAACCTTTATGGTTTGAGAGATATTCTCAAGCAAAGTTTCCCTTCCCTCCCCTTTTACCTAGTGTAAGCCATCTCTTCTCAGATGTGGGATCTGGTTGTAAGACCAGACAGATAACAGCAGGGGACAATCTTCTTTCTATGAAAACAATGAAAACCCTGCCCCCCTTGACAAGTTTTTCAGGTTTTCTTAATTGAAGATTGTCCCTCTCTGCAGTCTACCTGGGCACCTTCCTTCTGATCTGGCTGAACAGTGTTACATCAGTAAAATGGGCAGGAGGGGGAGACTTTGTCATTGAATTACTTTTGAACTACGACTCTGACAGTCCAAATTTAAAAGTCCAAATACTATGATGATTAATTAGAGCTGCTTTTATTATGAAACATTACTATCTCGGTTGAGAGATATTCACATACAAAGTTCCCCCTCTCTCCGCTTCTCCTGACGTCAGCGCTCTACTGACAGCAGGAGGTCCCGGTCCTGGGACCAGACGGAGGCTCTGCAACACAGCAGAAATAGCGATATTGTAAAATAATTAATTAATTCATTAATTAAGGTCTACTGACAGTAGGAAAAGGGAAATTTTAGATGTGAATATTTCTCAAACCAGAAAGGTTTGATAGATAGGATTTGAGCCACATAATTTATTTTTTTAAACTCTACAAAACAAGAAGATTTTTTTATAGGGCATTACTGTCCCTTTAAAAAGGCGATATTGGATTCTATG
The DNA here is from genome assembly GCA_037306005.1 of Rhinophrynus dorsalis. Classification (NCBI taxonomy): domain Eukaryota; kingdom Metazoa; phylum Chordata; class Amphibia; order Anura; family Rhinophrynidae; genus Rhinophrynus; species Rhinophrynus dorsalis. The sequence goes on from CM074724.1 coordinate 226,256,050, forward strand.
TGCAATGTTGCCAGCACTCAAACATATAAAGCGGAACAAACACCTTCCAACAATATAGGTTCATATGACAGAGCTTTCAAAATCATATGTAAGTTACGTTAGCCATTTTTTATTTAAAACAATAGCTTACAATATATCTGGCTTTATTTATTTTTCAGCTTATTCCTTAGACAGTACTTGTTGGCAAAGGCATGCTTGAGGCGTGTGGAATGTTAGTATCTGGCACATGGCTGTGCCAGCAAGTGCTATCTAATTTGAATAACCTGATAAATTAATAAAGCTACATCTCATAAATTATTTAAATAAAAAATGGCTAACATTTTGACAGCCCTTTCAAATTAACCTAAGTTGTTAATAGGTGTTAATTTTCAACAGAGGCCTGTAAATATATGCCATGGTGTCAATATATATTTAAAACTTTGGATGCTAGAAAAGATGTCTCCAGTACCTTGCATCAGAAAACAACGGAGATGTCTCTTGTATCTAAGGGATTAAACAGTTTACACTGGAGAGGGCAACAAGAGGATCTGTAGACATTGTTAGTAGGAGTGGGCGAAAAGTGTGAAAAATTTCCCACAAAAAATTTTGCGAAAACGTGCCAATTTTTCGATTTTCCCGCAAAACATTTTGCCTTTACGCCTATGCAAAAACTACCTCCTTTTCGCCTATTTTTACAAATTTTCTGCCTATGTTAACACATTTTCCACCTATTTTAACACATTTTTCACCTTTATTTCCTATAGGTACTACATTTGCCACTGTAATATTACTTCTTCTGAGGGCTGAAGTGTAGAAATAAGTGGCTGAAAGTCAAAGTTGTGAGTCCTACAGCAAAATATGGCTTGAAAAATGTGTTAGCATGCAGAATGCATTTGTCCTTTGCCCACAACACTTTCTTGCTTAAATGACACTGGCACACATTCATGATGATATCAAGTAATAAAAAAATAAAGTACAACATACAATGTGGTAGATATGTATTTTAGTGGTGGTGGGGGGGACTGGCATGGTGTGATTTGTGTATGTATTTTTACCATTGTAATACTCTATCCTCCTTCTCAGATTATTGACACACATTACTTATCAGTCATAGCAGTGGTCCCATTTGTCCTCCACCTCCTCATCTATGCTGCTGTTAATATATTTGTCCTGGCTTTGTTTGCCATGTGTGGTTTCTGCTACTACTACTACTGGAGCTAGATGTTGATGTAATTCTACTGCCACTACTACTAGCTGTCAAAGGTGCAGCACTTATAGCTGCAGCACCAGAGGTATTCATCATATCTAACACTGTGGATGTTAACCTGTGTTGCTCTTGCTGGGCACTCAAAACAGGTGTGTGTGGCTGAGTGGGACTTAGATTTTGAAGGGATGATGATGGCAATGATGATTTTCCAATGGCTTTCTCAAACAGTCTATAGGCAGACACACTGCTCCTTAAAAGTGGTAGAAGATTCAGCCTTCAACTTTCTGCTAATCTTATAGCCCTGTCACCATCCTCACTCTCAACTTCATCTGTATCTGAACAAGAGAAGGATGCTGGAGTGATCTATTCTAGATCTGCATCATCATCAGTCACCATTAGGTCATCCTCAGCAAAATCAGCATCACCTGACAGTTCTTGCCCACTACTACCCTTATATTCCTCTAAGCTTTTGGAGGGCTCAAACAATTTCTTTTTACTTTTACTATAACAAAATTCACTACTACTTTGAGGACAGGTGTTTTGGTGTCTCACTGTCTGATGCAGCAGGCGGTTCAGCTACTACACCTTCCTCTATTATGCTGTTGCCATCATTATCAATGCTTGAATGTGACTTTTTGTCATCTTCAGTGTTCTTCTTATATGGTTATATTTCTACTGGCACTGGTGGTGCTGGACCTAGTTTTGCTGGGACCTTGACAAACTGCATCCTACCTTGGAGTAAAGGGATCATCATCATTGATTGCACACGCTGCAACAACCAATGCTGCAGTAGGTTTTTGGACTACTACTTTACTCTCACGTCCTACACTGCTCCACACCTCCCCCTTCCCCTTGTGCGTTTGCTGGGCATTCTGCAAATACACTGTGTTTTTTTACTGTACAGTACACAACACAACTGATGGAGCTGTCTGATACCTTGCCTAAGCCCAGTCAGCTGTCTGTCTGTCACTCTACCCTATTAAGGGGTGTGTGTTTGCTGCATGAAACCCTCACTCGGTGTAGAGAGGGCCACAGCGAGTATGCGCAGGCAGCAATATATTCTGATAGTAGAAGAAATAGAATTCTACAGACACAATATTATAGATGAAAGGAAGCACTCACGTCTTTAAGAAGGAATGCCCAGGTGCACGATCAATGTTCCTCAATAGTTTGCAATAAATCGGCACTCACGGGTCTTTTTCATGTTTAAAACAGCTTTATTGTGATCGATGTTTCGATCCCCGTCTGGGATCTTTATCAAGATAACAACTGTGCACCAAGAACCTTCCTAAATACCTTAACCAGGTGATAATTAAAAACCCTGCCAAAAACGTGATAAATTGAATATAAAATATGTATAAATAAAAACAATACATTCATACCAGGGAAATATTGATACATATAATATATATTCATGAAAAATATTAATTCACAAAAATAAATTTCTGTATATCATTGAAATCACATCTGTACTTCAAGGGTTAACACAAGAACCGTATATGCTATATTTTTCACGTATCTCCCGTACAACCCCCAAATTCTTTAAGGATCTCTTTGAACTCATAAATAAAACCTTCGCTTATATTGATGATACTATATCAGGAGGCAGTTTATTTTAAAATTCTGATATGCAAATCCGCCTCTTGCATGGATAATTAACAAGCGGGGCATAGATATAGTATACCACTTCCCCAAATAGTATAAAGCATCTCGTATTTAAGCGGATTGTTACGGTTTTCTGACACTCAGACAAGGTGTAAGTAAAAACACAGTTTATTTGAACTGAAAATCAGGAATAGCTCCCCTGGGGGCCAGGTCAGGCATATACAGACAGGTATAAAGCAGTAATAAACGAGATATGGAATAATACTGTATAGCAGGATAGACAAGGGTTAAGGAATAACCCACTGATCAGTCACAATGATGGTAGGCTGACAACGCTCAGCTTAACCAATAAGTCTCTGGAAGAATACACGATCAGTAGTAGGCTTGCTCAAATCACTCTCATATAGCTGTTACAAAAGGACGCCCAAGGAGACTGCATAAGCAACCAGAGCTGAGAGAACTCCAGGAGGAGTGAATGGATGAGTGCTAGCAGAACTGGTAAACGGAACCGGAGAAGCCCTTGAACGTACAGGAGTACTGTTGTGAGCCAAATGAGATCAGAGCCAGGTCACCCACTAGGTGCCAACAGGTTAACACTATGCCAGCTACCGCGATCCATGCACAGGAATGCGATGAATGAGATACACACGAGCAATGACTAGCGCCCAGACACCCTTCCGGTGCCGTATCAGTACCATACAGCGAGAGCAAACGAAGGCCACTGCACCGAGAGGTGCATGCACGGTAACCCACGTACCGGAACTAAAATGCTCTGCTAAAGCCACGGACAGACTAGGTACAAGGCGCAGCTCGGACAGTGTAAGCGGCTCTGATCGTATAATAAAGCTTGGCAAGTGTATTCGGCTCTGCAATGTAGGCAACACACACAGTAACTGGATCGGGCCTGTACAGCCACAGAGGGGCAGCTCAGCTAGCATACAACAGCTCGGTAAACGAAGGGCACGGTGCAGCGCCAATGAGAGAGAATGAACGGAGCCCCACTACTACAGTTCAGAATGTCGCCGTCGGGCGATCTGGAACACAGGAACTCAGGAACTGATGAGCAACCGGCAGCGATGACCGGAACCAGGTATCCCTCGATCAGGAACGTCAGCCACAGCCAGTTCGGTAACGGAGCAGGAACGTCAGCCACAGCCAGGTCGATAACGGAGCAGGAACGTCAGCCACAGCCAGGTCGGTAACGGAGCAGGAACGTCAGCCACAGCCAGGTCGGTAACGGAGCAGGAAGTCAGACAGCGCAGGAATCCAATCAGAGAGCAGGAACAAAGAATGGTCAGATGAGCCGGATCGGTACACAGGAACACAGTAACTCAGCAAGAGGCTCAACTTCAGGAACACCACGAAAGGGCATCAGACAGCTGTCACAGGCCCAGTATAAAAAGGAACATCCTGGGCGGGCCAAACCATCTGCACCAATGCACAGGTATCATCAGTGTGACTGACAGGGAATCACGGGCACCGTGATAGTACCCCCCTCTCAAAGACCCCCTCTCCTGCCTGCTGGTTTGGGTTTGTGCGGATATTTAGAGTGAAAATTGCGTAATAAACGTGGAGCATGTAGGTCTTTTTGGTCCACCCATGAACGTTCCTCAGGCCCGTAGCCTCTCCAGTGGACCAAATATTGCAATTTACCTCTAAATCTCCTGGAGTCAATAATACTCTGAACTTCGTATTCCTCTTGACCTTGAACATCCACCGGCCCAGGAACCACCGGAGTGGTGGTATAACGGTTGCAAACCAAGGGTTTCAGTAGTGATAGATGGAACACATTATGAATGCGCATAGATGCAGGAAGTTCTAGTGCGTATGCCACGGGGTTAACCTTACGGATAATCTTAAACGGACCAATGAACCGGAGAGCCAATTTGTTGGAAGGTACTTGCAAATTTAGATTCCTGGAGGAGAGCCATACCCTATCCCCAACCTGAAATGAGACCGCTGGCAACCGTCTGCGATTAGCATGCCGCTGTTGACGCTGAAAGGACTGGCTGAGGGACCTTTGCACCTGTGCCCATGTGGAGCGGAGTTGCTCAATGTGCTCATCCAGAGCCGGAATCTGTTGTGACTGAAATGAGTCTGGGAGCAGACAAGGCTGGAACCCGTAGTTGACAAGAAACGGGGAGCTCCCAGACGATGAATTGACCGCACAGTTCCTGGCGAACTCTGCCCACGGCAACAGGTCGGCCCAATTGTCATGATGATCAGTCACAAAGCAACGCAAAAACTGCTCCAGTCCCTGATTGGCATGCTCAGCGGCCCCGTTGGTCTGGGGATGGTAGGCGGAGGAAAAGGACAATTGTATGCCCATTTGGCTACAGAATGCCCTCCAGAATCTCGAGACGAATTGACTCCCTCGGTCAGATACTATTACTCTGGGAACCCCGTGCAAGCGAAATACCTCTTTGGCAAAGACTGTTGCCAATTCCTGGGCCGAAGGGAGACCAGAGAGGGGCATGAAATGAGCCATCTTAGAGAACATGTCCACCACCATTAGAATAAAAGTATAGCCCTTGGATGATGGCAATTCTCCCAGAAAATCAATGGAGATGTGTGACCATGGGCGTTCACCATTAGGTACTGGTTGGAGCAACCCCACCGGGAGGTGTCTGGGAGACTTATTACGGGCACATGTGGCACAAGCAGACGTAAATGCCGCACAGTCAGCTCTTAGAGAAGGCCACCTAACTTTTTGGTGGGGCAAGAGAGGCGTACGTGAGAAGAGGCTAGCTACACCTTGTCCCCAACCTTGTAAGTGGGAGCAGGAATCCGGTGGGCATTGGCTTGTGCCTTATAGGAACCTTGTGCTTGGAGTAATGTTTTTTGTAAAGCAGTATGCTCGGAGCGGAGGTTCCGTAGACGTTGGGTGACAGTAGGGACGGAAGAAGTGGCCTGAAATGGCGACATGCGGATGGAGTGGTGGTAGTGGTTGTTGTAGGAGAACTCAGCAAGTGGCAAGAGAGAGAGCCAGTCATCCTGGAGGTGAGACACAAAACAACGTAAATACTGCTCCAAGACCTGATTGGTCCTTTCAGTCTGTCCGTTAGACTGGGGATGGTAGCCAGAGGACAAACAATGATCAATACCCAGATCATGACAAAAGGACTTCCAGAATTTAGAGGTGAACTGAACTCCTCTATCCGAAACCACAGATTGGGGTAGGCCGTGAAGACGGAAGATCTCCTTGAGAAATAGAGTGGCTGTCTGTTCCGCTGTCGGTATCCTGGATACTGGGAGGAAATGCGGCAACTTAGTGAAACGGTCCACCACGACCATGATGGTGTTGTGGTTTTGGGACATAGGCAAATCCACGATAAAATCAACGGCAACATCTGTCCAGGGTGCTGAAGGTATCGGCAGGGGATGTAGAGGTCCAGCTACTTTGGGGTGCCGATCCTTGTTTTGGGCACAGGTATCACAGGCTGTGGTGTAGAATAGGATGTCCCGGCTCATACCAGGCCACCAGAAATGATGTTGTACCAGTTCCTTTGTTACCTGGAAGCCACCATGACCAGCGGTTGGGAGGTCATGACAAGCATGAATGGTGCGGGTGCGTTGGTCATGGAATAGCAATCCATCCTTTAGATTCAGGTCATAGCGCTTAGCTAAGTCTGGAGTAAGGCTTATATGGTGTCTGATGGCATCCTGCAGGGAGGTAGTAAGAAGGAGGAACTGATCGGCCTGAAGAATAGTGTCAGGAGGCCCGTGAGCCGGAGGGTCTGCTGTATAACATCGGGATAAGGCATCAGTCTTCCCGTTGCGGGACCCTGGACGATATGTAATATGCAATGAAAATCGTGTGAAAAATAGTGCCCAGCAAGCCTGTCATGGGCGGAGTCGCTTAGCCAATCGGAGATACTCGAGGTTTTTGTGGTCTGTGTACACGATGACTGGATGCTGAGCACCCTCCAGGAGATGCCTCCATTCCTCAAGGGCGCTTTTGATAGCCAGAAGTCTCTATCCCCCAAGTCGTAGTTGACTTCTGCTGGTGTAAGATGACAAGAATAGTAGGCACCAATGGCGATGTCGGAGGCGTCAACTTCGACATAGAAGGCCTTCTGAACATCTGGTTGTGCTAGAATGGGAGCAGTAGTAAACAGGTGCTTAAGCTGCTCAAAGGCAGTCTGGGCTGTAGTGGTCCAGTGGAATCGAGACTTGCTGCTGGTAAGGGTGGTAATAGGTGCTATTACTTTAGAAAAGTTGCTTATGAAACGTTGGTAGAAATTGGCAAACCCTACAAAACGCTGAACTTCCTTAATGGTTGTGGGGGTTAGCCAATCCAGTACTGCTGTAATCTTTTGTGGATCCATGGCTATTGTACCGGGAGAAATAATAAAGCCAAGGAATTCGATGCTGGTAGCCTCAAAAACACACTTCTCTAATTTGGCACATAACGAGCTACTCCGGAGGCGTTCCAATACCTGACATACATGGTTGCGATGCTCTGTCAACGAAGGGGAGAACACAAGAATATCATCCAAATAGAAAACAACAAAGCGATCGAGTAGATCCCTGAAGACATCATTAATGAAATATTGGAAGGTTGCTGGTGCATTACATAACCCGAAGGACATAACCAAGTATTCGAAATGCCCATACCGGGTGCGAAAGGCGGTTCTTCACTCGTCGCCTTGTTATACCCGTACCAGGTTGTATGTGCCTCGGAGATCTATTTTAGAGAAAACGGTAGTGGTAGTCAATCATTCTAACATCTCAGAGATAAGAGGCAGGGGTGTCTGTTTTTCACCATAATCTTGTTGAGATCTCGGTAATCAATACAGGGGCGTAGACAACCATCTTTTTTTTCAACAAAGAAAATGCCGGCGCCTGCTGGTGACGTGGAGGGTCAGATAAATCCCTTCTGAAGGCTATCCGTTAAATAGGACCGCAAATGTTGGAGTTCAGGTCCAGACAAGGGGTATATTCTCCCATAAGGTATTGGTGTCCCTGGAAGGAGTTCTATAGGGCAATCATATGGGCGATGCGGAGGTAATACTTCAGCACCTTTCTTATCAAAGACGTCCAAGAAGTCCTGATAGGGCGCTGGTACCTGATGCCCCTGTGAAGAAACGGTGGCACATAGTAGTGGACTCTGCACCGGGAAACATTGACTATGGCAATAAACAGATGTGAAGGATAGAGACGCCGAAGACCAGTCAATGGCAGGGTTGTGTTTCCGCAACCAAGGCAGGCCCAAGATGACCGGAAAAAGCGGGGAAGGAAGGATACTAAGGCAGAGTGATTCTTCGTGGTAAGGACCATAACGGAGACGCAGAGTAGCCTCATGAGTGATAGGACCCAAATGGTGAGGGCGTCCATCAGCCATCTGAATGTCTAATGGTTGGGGCCGTGGTTTAATGGGTATCCGCAGACGCTCTCCAAGATGGGCATCTAGAAAACACCCGCTGGCGCCAGAGTCCACGATGGCAGGCAGGACGCAGGACTGATCATGCCACTGTAGACAAACAGAAAGAGTAAGATGAGGGGTAACAGAACACCAGGAAGAACACAACATCAGAGATGAAACAGCTAGCTTGCCATCTGAGCTACGTGGTACCTCGGCACGATGCGGGCGGCTAGGACAGGATAGAAGCAGATGGCCGGAATTTCCACAATAGAGACATAGATTTTATAACTGATGACATCTGCGTTCGGCGTCAGAAAGGGGACCGCGAACCAACCCCAATTGCATGGGTTCTTCTGGCGGCCCTTCACGAGGCGGTACCAACGGGGCTGGAGACAAGGGGGGACCTGTGAAGCTCGAGTGCTCCCGCTGACATTCACGCAGCCGACGGTCTATCTGGATAGAGAGAAGGATGAGGTCTTCCAACACCGAAGGAACCCCTACCCGTCCTAACTCATCTTTCAAGCTTTCCGATAAACCCAACCGACATTGGTCCACCAGGGCTGCCTCATTCCACCCCGTCTCGATTGACAGATGCCAAAATTCAGACACATAGCCTTCCACCGGTCAACGACCTTGGCTCAGGCCTCGTAGAGCAGACTGGGAAGAAGACCTAAGCAATGGGTCATCATACAAAGTATCCATCGCTTGGAGAAAAGCTGACCAGGACTGTAGAAGAGGACTGTTAGTGTGCAGCAGATGGTGTGCCCATGCCTGTGGTTCACCTGTGAGTAGGGTGATGACTGTGCAGGTTTTAATAGAGTCAGTGAAATAGGTGCAGGGATGGAGTGAAAAGAAAAGTTCACAAGCAGTGATAAACCCTTTGTATTTATTGTGTTCCCCATGAAATTTGTCAGGCAGCGCGATCCTAGGTTCAGGATCAGACGGGATAGTAGGATGAGGATCCACCTGACGTTCCTGCAGACGCTGCTGTAATGCTGCTTGGTTAGCTTGTAGCTCATGTACGGTGGCCGCCAGTGAGGACAACTGGTTCCCCAAGGAGGATAGGGCCTCCACCAGGCCTGCGGTATCCATGTTTTTGGCTCAGTCTACTGTCACTCCACCCTATTAAGGGGTGTGTGTTTGCTGCATGAAACCCTCACTCGGTGTAGAGAGGGCCACAGCGAGTATGCGCAGGCAGCAATATATTCTGATAGTAGGAGAAATAGAATTCTGCAGACACAAGTAGGATACCCAGATGCAGGACTACGAGAACCCAGACTGTCACCCACAAACTCATATATATATATATATATACACACACATACAAGGAACCATGCATATACATACAGAGAGAGTAACGTACTGAGTACCTGGGGTCTGCAGGGCGAGAGGCTGACTGGAATCCTCAGGAAGCTGGCACGGAGCAGAGAAGGCTGCAGGCTGGTGCAGGAGAGGCTTGCAGGCTGGTGCAGGAGAAGGCTGCAGGCTGGTGCAGGAAAGGGCTGCAAACAAGTGCAGGAGAGGGCTGCAGGCTGGTGCAGGAGAAGGCTGCAGGCTGGTGCAGGAGAGGGCTGCAGGCTGGTACAGGAGAATGCTGCAGGCTGGTGCAGGAGGGGGCTGCAGGCTGCAGGCTACGAGCTGGAGCAGGAGACAGGCAGGGGCAAAACTCTGGCTAGGAAAGGGACAAGATCTTCCAGCAGAAACATAACCTGCTGAAAGGAGACTCAGACTGAGCACCGGGTAGGACTTTGCGCCGCATTATATGCGGTCTATGGCTGACGTCATTGTAGCCCGACGGCATGACCGACGCAGCAACGCCGTTGGCTAGCGACGCCACCCGGAAGGGAAAGTGCCCCACACCGCCCATGGTAAGCTCCGCGCCGACACTGTCACTGTCACCTAAGATATTTCGTTTTTTATTCTTTTTTTTTTTATTTTTTATTTTATTTATTTTATTTTATTAAGTTGTCCACCCTGATGTCTTATCACAGTCTGTCCCAAAAAAATTGTAACTGAAAAAGAAAATCAACAGTGTCTTTCCCCAGACTTCCCCACCCAGCACAAGGACAATAACAGCAAGAGTAGCAAGCAAATAGGTTGCCTGTGTCTTGCCTGTCAGTAACATGAAATTTTGGAGTATTTGGGGCACAACCTCCTTCTTCCCTTCTTATCTCCTAGAGTGCCCCCAGACTCCCCTCATACAGAGAACAAATGTCCTACCTAAATGACTTCCTAAATTAAGCTTCCCCTTAATACTGATACACAAAGGGTTAATGGAATAATCAGTCCGTCTCAGTTGTGTTGTTTGGCACGCCCAAGGTGTTGAAGGTGGAGAATGGTGGAGAAGACTCAACACCAACAGACTGTAATATTGAGGAAACTGTCCAGCAAAAGAGGAACCTGCCACCTAGAGCCTGCTGTACTTGAATGGTAGCCCCCACGGGCATATGAACAGAGCGAGTAGACTGCCAAAGCTAGAGCAAATAGCCCCCACGGGCGTAACGGAGACCACTGAGTTACCAGCGCTGGAGCCACTAGCCCCCACGGGCGAATTGGCAGGAACTGATTGCAAGAGCTTGGACCAATAGCCCCCACGGGCGTAACGGAGACAACTGAGCTACCAGAGCTTACGCCAATAACCCACACGTGCATAATGGAAGGAGCTGGATTGCAAGAGCTTGAGCCAATAGCCCCCTCAGGCATAGTAGTAGTGACTGAATAGCAAGAGCTTAGACCAATAGCCCCCACGGGCGTAACCACAGAGACGTGCACAGAAGCAGCCAGAGCCATGCGCCACCGGGTGCGGTAATGAGCTACACCGGACTGCAAGGAGAGGAACGGCTCAGCACAAAGCAACTCTCTGTATAGACTGAAGGCCCCGGACCGGGACCTAGCTCTGCACGGGTTAACGGATCGATAGATGGAACACAGCTCTACACTAGTAAACAGCTCAGTAGTTGGAACACAGCTCTGCACGCGTTAACAGCTCGGTCGTTGGAACACAGCTCTGCACAGTTAACAGCTCAGTAGTTGGGACACAGCTCTGCACGGGTTAACAGCGCGATCATTGGAACACAGCTCAGTAGGAAGAGGCTCAGAGGCAGGAACAGGCACAGCATGGCAACCGCTACAGCCGTACAGAACAGCAAGTGGTACAGTCACAATGTCGCCGTGGCGACAGGCAGACAGGAACGTAGACCGGGCCGCAGTAGCTGGAACAGGTCACGGAGCAGGAACGTCAGCAAGCCGGGTCGAATCACAGAACAGGTTCTCAGACAAGCAGGAGCAGGATACAGGCAGGAACGTCAGCCAGGCCGGGTCGAATCACGGAGCAGGTTCTCAGACAAGCCAGATCAGGAAACAAGCAGGAACTTCAGCCAGGCCGGGTCAAATCACGGAACAGGAACACAGGATCGTAGTCAGAGATAGCCAAGTCGGTACACCGGAAATCAGGAACGCAGGAACACAGCACAGCAAAACTGGCGCAGGAACACCACGAAAGGGCACCTGACAGGTGCCACTAGCCCAGAATAAAAAGGTCACCAGGGGCGGGCCAAACAGGCTCAACCAATCGGAGAGCAGCACAAGTGAGAGTGACAAGTAGAGAAACTGCACCGTGATAGGATCTGAGCAAGCAGTCCTTACTGGAAGGAAAGCAATATTAACAATAACAATTTCTTGCAGAATATAGGGCTTTATGGATAAAGAAAATATGAGCAACAATTAATTAAGGGAATGGAGGAATTGACATATGAGGAACGACTAGCCAAACTTGCTTTATTTACTCTAGAGAAAAGATGACTAAGAGGAGATCTTATCACATTGTAAAAGTATATGAGAGGTCAATACAAGGATCTCTGTGGTGAACTATTCATTCCAATGCCTGATCAGGTGACCAGGGGACACCCCTTGAAATTAGAGGAAAGGAGGTTTAGACTTCAGCAGAGAAAGATGTTTTTTACAGTAAGTTCTGTTAAATTATGGAATTCCTTGCCCAAGGATGTGGTTATGACAGATACAATGGATACATTTAAGAGAAGATTAAATACATTTCTTTCAGAAGGGAACATACAGGGTTATACTGTATACTAGTAGGCAAATCAAGAAGGTCTGATAAAGACTAACTTATTTGGTAGCAGGAAAGCTATACAATTCTCATGTCACTAGGGTATGAGGCAAAGGTAGAACTTGATGGACTTGTGTCTTTAATCAACCTAATTTACTATGTTACTATGTCACTAAATCTTGAGCATACCAAGTGCCCTGGGGGGACCACAAACCCACAATGGTTAAATTTGGACTTTTAACCGCTTGAATCCTAGACATGCATGATTTACAATGAGTTGGACTGCCCTCTGGCACACACAGAGTTAAATGGTAAAACTCCTATTTAAATCATATGGATTTTCATTTCAGAATTGCAAGTCTTTTGCTTTCTGTTTAGGACTGATAGTGTGATCTGACAGCTGATAAATATGGACCCTGACCACCTTAAGCAAACTGTTATTTACTACATTAGGTATTACTTCAAATCCTTTTGCTTGTAGGCATGTGATAGAAAAGTGTTATATGAGTTTATTTATGACGTATTAGCGCTTTAATCTCCCTGTGAGTAGGTCTTTAAAGATTATTCCAAAATGAAAAAGCAATGCTGAGTAATGAATCAGTTGAGAAAAGAGAGGCAGCAGCAGGACTCCAGCTCTGAAAATATACTCCCGATTTAATTAAAAGTCTTTAAGATGCTGTAGGAAACCAAATCTATCCAAGCTATCAATGTGATAAAAGTACTGCAAATTCACTTCAACTAACACATCCGACTCATGAATCATCCTGCAATAAAACCTTGCGGGATTGTGACTCTACCTTTAATTCAGTCCTTAAATTTTGCTTGCAAATGTTATAGTATCTATGCTTACCAGTAGCAAATTATGTTTAGTAAATGAACTGTGTGGGTGTTTAAGTCACTAGTTTATCTGCTTTGCCAGAAAATGCACATTGGCTTCATAATTCGAATAATTTATTTTTTATAGATACTAAATCAGTTTACATATTCATTTCACACAACAGTCCTAGAAATACCAGTGATTAGGTGTCCTCACACCCCCTGGATGAAAACTTGCTAATTCTTCTGACATTTAGAAGATAAAATAGAAAGACAATGACAGATAAGTGAGAGAGACATAGATACACTAGTGGAATATTGAATAGCATTGGCTGAAATTAATGTCAGCAGCTTAAGTTTAACACCTCTATTTACTTAATGAGGAGCCCACTCAAACATAGCTTTCATTTCAATCTTCTCCTTACTGTCTGCATATATCCTTTTGCTTGCTTAAGCTTATGTACTCAGAAGAAATTGATAAATTATGGGGAAAACAAAATGTGCCATTGAGAACAAATTAAGATTCCTATTGAATTGCATAAGGCTTTAACCCATTGAGTGCCAGAGGGGTACGGAATGCATTGCTTTGCAAAGCATTGCATAGCAGTGCACTAGAGATAACTGTAGCATTTAAAGTGTTAAAAAACCTGTTTAAATCAATGGAAATTTGGGGGTATTTGCTATAATATCTTCAGTTCTTCTCAGAATATGAAATCCCTAAAGCCTGTATTTATAAAAGCAAATTGGATTCATTCTGGAGTAAACCAACTGCACCACAGGGGAAAAATAAAAACTCCTGTTAAATTAAATTGGTCTTTTAACCGCTTGGATGCTTGGGAAGTCTCCATTGCATTATAACATTCAAGGGGTTAAAAGTATTATTCAAGTGCACAGGAATTTAGGAATATATGTTTTCCCCAATGGTACGGTTGGTTTACTCCAGAATAACTGAGGGCCTTTAATTTCCTCTATCATATCAGGAACACAGGAATATTCCCGACCATCTGATGGTTGTCAGTTAGGGAACGGACCCACGGGGCACTAAAGAGGGCTCAGAAAAAGGAATGGATCTACTAGCATAAGTGTCCTGGGCCAGTAATGAAAACAGTGGGAATTGGAAACAGGACTGAAAACAGAACAGGACTGGATATGTACTATAGACATACAAAAACAGTGTAAACCTACAAATGTAAAGACTTAACCCCCTTGTCACTCCTGTCAAAATCCCTGCAGAAAGTTTCCTGGGGTAGTGATTTTGACAGGACTGTCTGGGAGCTTAGGCTCCCGCCCACTTATGAACAATCAAAGCAGAGAGTTTCCTTTCTCTTTACTTCCTCTTCACCCTTTTACCAAGCTAAATGTTATTTTGCCCTGCTCCCTTTCACCTCTTTATTTCCACCACCCACCATACCTTGTGCCATTCCACCTTCCCTCCCTCCATTTCACTGATTTGCCTCACCCCTCTCTTTCATTTCTTTGACTCTCCCACCCTCTCTTTCATCCCATGACCCCTTTCACCATTTGCCTCTTCTCCTCTCTCAACGTCCCTTTTGCCATGGCTCTGTAATGTGCACCTGGACTGATCCAGCTAAAGTAGATTAAAAGTATGTTAAAGGATTCCTGTGAGTGTGGATCATCTTTGCAGTGTGCACAGTTTTCATTCCAGCACCATGGTGTCTCTCAGCTTGTGTGTTCAGCCTACCACACATTATATGACAGAGATGCATAATATACGGTATTTCCACTGACTACTTATATAACCTGATTTTTTTTATAATTTGGGGTATTTTTAAATTCTGAGACACAGCTACCATTGTTATTACATTTGGATCATGAGAAATTCATCTTTAGAAAGATCTAGGAATTCCACCATTTATATATCTGGTTGATGATTTTCCCTTATGTTCTGATCTTCTTGTAATTCCTTAGCACTTAAGCTCAAGGGAGAACGTGACCCTCAATTGACTTTAAGACTGTTTTCCATTTATTTTGGATAGTTATCTGAAAATCACAAAACCACACATAATTGTACACTATTTTAACTCCTTCCCCTTGACTATCATAGCAAGGTAATGAAATGCCTTGAAGCCTGGAGAGTCGTATTGCCGTAATAGTTATATGAGTGGCATAAAACATCCCATGAAAATGATCACATTGTATTTACCACTGTGGTGACTCTCAAGTGTAAAAGGACAATGTTTCTTCATTGTAAATCCAGCCAAGCAAATTAGGCAATAAGGCAACTGTTTTAGATATTTTTATAGTAATTTATTAATAAATCACAAGCATATTCCACTGTTCATTGCAAAATAAAACATACAGCATAGATCACTTTATATAGAACGATTAGTGCAGAACATACACAGACACTGTGGATAAGAGCTTCCAGAAACAATAGATCCAGATATGTACCTTTTGTGTAAAGGGCACCTTATACTATACACTGTTGTTATGCTGATGTACAAGAATAAACTCAGGAAACTGCAGGAAAAATTATTTTTATCAAGCCACAATACCATTGTACTTGCCCCACCAAAGGACTTAGATTTGAAACCACTGGAATGTTTCTTCCCCTGCTCTTTTGTACTTAAAGGGCAATCATCACATTTTACTAACTCTGCTCTAATATAAGCAGACAAAAATAAAAAGTAAAATAAAAAAATAAAACAGGGACTGCACAAGCCCAATACAGCAGGCCTATGGGGAGAGCCAATGCACAAGAAACGAAAATGAAACACAGATGCACAGTGGGATATCATCTTCAATTAGTCCTGCATATCATGTCCATGGGGGAAAACATGACAGCTGCCAGCAGTTTTTCAGTCTGAAGCGGGTAGAGTGCATGAGTCTATGTAACCCTTAACCCGTTGTGCACATTTCGCATTGTGTACCCATCTGGCACTCAAAGGGTTAAGGACCAGTGGTGTGTTCAGAATTTGAAGTATTGTGGTCCTGAAAGCAATGCAATGGACATGCCATCTTCAATCACTTACGTTATGTCTCGAGCAAAAACATAAGTGCAAAAATTAATAGGAGGCATTACATTTTTCTGGCCACAGAACAATCAGTGGGTGTTTTTATTTAATAAGGGTTTATTAAAAGGACATTTTAACCAAAACCTGAATCCCCAAACCTAACTAAATATAGTTTTATATGGACAGACTTATTAACCTGATAAGAGCTGCATGAATGCAGCTACTGCTTTTATTAATACAATGCTCATATTTTACTGTTATTCTAACTTAACCCTGCTGATAGCACCATATTCAGCAACCTAGAGAGAGGAAATTATGGAGCAAACCAATTAGCAAAATAATAACCCCACTGATTTAACTCTTTGAGTATCCACCTCATTCTAAAGCAATGCTTTGGGTACCGATCTGGCACTCGGGGGACTCAATGTGCCTTTAAAACCCTTGATTTCTAGAGAGGCCTTAAACACATTACAAAAGAATGCAGTAGAGACCTCTTTAGCATTCAAGAAGTTAAAAGCCCTATTTGGGTCATGGCTTGGCGACCATGGAGGAAGGACGTGATTTTGCACAGCTCTGCCGGTTTACTGCTTAATCCATCACCATCTGTCTTGGAACTTTATAATTCAGCCCTATGGTGACTTGGATTGGATTCCTTACCTCTCAGGCTCTCTGTGGATACCGGCTTTCTAAAATTGGTTGTACCCGCAGCCGCGCCGGGCAGGCCGTGGCCTAGGCTGCACATCCACGGTCTCGCATGCCGGGTCTGTTGTCAGGCACGGTCTGCTGAATGGGCCACGCCGGTGGAATTTGGAATAATATCACTTCCCGGAGCCCTGTTTGGCACCTTACCTGCGCAATTCATCCGCTGGTTGCCTCACAAACTGTGACTTGTGGCTGACCTGCAACATCTCTACCTCCTTCTGGGTGGCAGCCCGGGTCTATCCTCTTCCTCTCCAACAGCATCCTGCCAGGGGCTGGGTGAGTTGCCATACCGCGGGTTTTCACTGGAGTATTTTTTTAATCAGCCACTGTTGTGCATCACGGCCCGCCAGACCCCCCCACGCATTCTCCCCTCCTACCTCCTGCTCTCTTAGGGCCACCGTCCTTTTTTTATTTTCTCCTTCTGAGTGTACCCTCGCCCTTAGTTTTGCTGCCTTTTGGATCAGGTCCTAGTGACACCTTCAGAGGCCCTATAAGTCTTAGTTTTACTGCCTTTTGTATCAGATCCTACTGACACCTTCAGAGGCCCTATAAGTCTATCTCCGCTGATACCCTCACTCTGCTTAGCTGCCTGTGGAGCTGTCTCCACCTCTGCTGTTGTCTGCTCCCCCCTGGAGCTATCAGCTGTCCTGACTACTACCACTACCGGGACTGTTGGCCTCCTCCTTCACCACCTCAGCTACTGGTGCCTTTCCTGTGTTTGCTAGCCTGGTTCTGGCCTGTGCTTGGGACTGCACCTCATTCTATATCCCTTTCTTGGTGTCAGCTACGTGGTCCTGCTTCCATTTTCCCCCCATGTTTGTAGTTTTCCCTTATATGTGCCCCACATCTGCCCCATGTATTAATTCAGCTCAGTGGTGCTCTTTTTGGTCTCCAACTACTTCTATATTTGCTACTCCACTTGCTTAGCTGTTTGAGACACCACTGCTGTCCTAGGATCATTGCCCTGTTTGTTACTTTCCCTTTTTGTTCCCCAATCTCTCCCATGTATTTTACCACTTTTGAGGTATCACTCTGCAGGATGATCTCCTCTCCTTTTTGGCCTACTGTCATTGCAGTGCTGTTTTAGGGGACCTCTCCTGCTATGTAAACCATCCTTGTATCCTGTGGGCTTCCTAGTCCCTCACCTGTGGCATCTAGACATGTGATATTCTTGCCTTGAATTCCCCCAGCCTCCTTCTCCAGCTGCAGTATTCCCCTTGATTTCATCTGCTACCTTGTTCAATTATTTTGCTTCATTGCTGACATCATGGAACGTTTTGCACAGTCTGGGCATCAAACTAAAACCCTGAGCCCTCAGCGTAGGAAAAAGAAGCAAGACAAAGATAAAAATATGCAGGTTATTGGGGAACTTGCTGCGGACTCTCCTGCTGCTACTACCACTGATGTGCCATCATCCATTGCTGAGGATACAGCCAAAGCGGTCCTTGCATTGCTTACGCTTACCAAACTAGATGCACTCCAATCCAGTCGCTAGACTCACACAGAGAGCAGATGACTGTGAGATGCTTGTGGATGATCTCAGTGTCACTAGTCGCAGCTTGGATGCCAAGGCTAATGCTTTTACAGAAAAAATTGACGATCTCGAAAACTGCAGTCGTCGCAACAATCTTCACATTATTAGTTTGCCTGAAACACTTCGAGCCAAGGACTTAACACGTTTTCTAAGCACAGAGTTGCCAATACTTCTGAAACTGGGGGATTACAATACTCCGTTGGTCATTGAGAGGGCTCATCGGTTGGGACAAGCTGCATAGTCGGAGGGGAGTCATCCTAGGCCAGTCATCTTTAAGTTCCTGCACTACGAAGACCGACAACGTCTTCTCTTCGCTTAGAGGAAGTTGGACAGAGTTGAGTACCTTAACTATCAACTCTTGCTGTTTCAGGACTTTTCTGCCAAAGTTTCTGCGTAGAGTTGTGGCTTTTCAGAAATCTGCAGCAAGCTCTTTAAGAGTAACATCAAGTTTGCTCTGTTGTACCCTGCATGCCTTAAAGTTCTGGATGGTTCGTCCACGCACTGGTTCGACACCTGCAGAGGCTCGGGACTTTTATGAGAGTTTGTCAGCAGGTAATAGTGAGAGGAGAGCTGGGGGACATTGTTAATTCTATTATTCTCAACCTCATCGGTTCTTGGATAAGTGTCTCCCTGAATCTGTGAGATCCCTTCCTGAAGAATTTTGTCTACATGTTGAGGCTTTCCATGTCTTTTCATTACTCAGCTTCCTATCATGGATACTCTCTTCTGGATACCTGCCTCAAACTTGACCTCTCTTATGTGTCGGCTTCTTCGCTGCAACATGGACATATCCGGGAGGGTCTGTTGTTATAAGCACCCAGGTTGCCTCATGATGCCCCCATCTGTGTCATCTGAGGGATCTAAGGTTGAAATGCTGCAATGTGTTCCCTCTACATGGACCTGATTCATTGCATGTGACTCATTAATATTTTATTGTGGTTATCTTTACAGTTGTTCTGTTGCTGACTAATCATTATTTTTTTTTCCATACAGGTTATAGGATTCTATTCTCTGTCTGGCCTTTCCCCTGGACCGATGTACACTCTGCTCTGGGTCCTTCCTGTGTTGCCGGGGGCAGGCCAGACGAGGGGGATTAATTTTCATTATTTTCCGTATTGGCTTTGGGTTTCCATTCTCTGTCTGGCCTTCCCCCTGGATTAGATACAGTCCCTTCCGGGTTTCTCCCGGGTTGCCTGGGGGTTAGCCAGATAAAGACCTTCTTGCCCCGCCAGGGACTGTATATCTTGGAACAAGGCTTACAGAGATGGGTTGGTGTCACGGTTTGTTATGACTCTCAGACACGAGTTTTAGGTAAAAACACAACTTTATTGAAATGATTAAAATTATCACTTAGAATGGCAATTACATACATATATACCAAGAGGGAATGGCAATCACAATATAAAGACTCTAGCGGTCCTGTCAATATACCGGACAGGACAGTCTGGGACAATAGGCTCTACCGGCCTTGCCAATACCGGGTAAGGCAACCTGCAGATGGAATAGCGTCAAGGTTCTTCCGGCCTTACCTAAATACCGGGCAAGGCAGCCCCAATAAATACACGGTGTAGGCTCTACAGGCCTTGCCAATACCGAGTAAGGCAAACTCAGATGGAATGCGGTGCAAGGTTCTACCTGCCTTACCAATACCGGGCAAGGCAGCCCAGTAACCTGCGGTGTAGGCTCTACCGGCCTTGCCAATACCGGGTAAGGCAACCTCAAGAGGAATGTGCAGCAAGGTTCTACCGGCCTTACCAATACTGGGCAAGGCAGCCCAGTGGTACCAATAGCTGTCGGATGATAATGACAGTAGTGACTAAGACCTTACGAGCAAACCAGTGTCCGCACACTGGGACCAACAAGGGAATCGGATGCCCACTGTGCTCTGGAGCAAACCAGTGTCCGTATACTGGGACCAACAACTGAATCGTGTAGCCGCAAGGCTTTGGAGCAAACCAGTGTCCGCACACTGGACCAACAAGTGAATCGTATAGCTGCAAGGCTTTGGAGTCAACCAGCGTCCGCACGCTGGGACCAACAACTGAATCGTGTAGCCGCAGGGCTTTGGATCTAACCAGTGTCCGCACACTGGACCTACAAGTGAATCGTATAGCCGCTAGGCTTTGGAGCAAACCAGTGTCCGCACACTGGACCAACAAGGTATCGTATAGCCGCAAGGCTTTGGAGAAAACCAGCATCCGCACGCTGGGACCAACAACTAAATCGTGCAGCTGCAAGGCTTTGGAGCAAGTCAGCGTCCGTTTGCTGGGTCTGACAAGCAATGTCGCCGACGTGACCAAGCAGAAGGTCGCCAGGATCACAGGATACAGGCCAGGAGATGACAGGAACCAGCAGAATGATCAGTCAGGTCAGAAAACAGCAGTGAAGATGGTCAGCAGGAATTGCAACCCCAGAGGACTAGGCCAGAACCAGGACTGGAACAACTCAGCATACAGGAGGTACTGGAACAACTGCAATCAGGAACTCAGTAACACAGGAAAAGAGGCCCAACTATCACTGGACATAGTGATAGTGATAATGGTCAGAAACAACACAAAGGGCACCCAAAGGGTGCCCAATCCAGGTTTAAATAGGCAATATGAGGCGGGCTAAAGGCAGGCAGCCAATGGAAGCCCCCTACTGGTGATAGACAAGGAAATGCAGCAATCACGGGCACCGTGATAGTACCCCCCTTTCAAAGACCCCCTCTCCTAGAATAGGGTCTAGGTTTCTGTGGGTATTTAGGATGAAAGGCCCTAGCTAGCCTGGGTGCATGAAGGTCCTTACTATCCACCCATGATCGATCTTCAGGACCATATCCTTTCCAATGTACCAGGTACTGTACCCTTCCTCTAAGCCTTCGGGAATCAATAATGCTCTGAACCTCGTACTCCTCCTGACCCTCGACCTCAACAGGCCCTGGCACCGCAGGTGTGGTAGTATAGCGATTGCAAACCAGAGGCTTGAGAAGAGACACATGGAACACATTATGGATACGCATGGATGCAGGTATGTCTAGTGCGCAGGAGACAGGATTAATTTTGCGAATGACTCTGTATGGACCAATGAACCGGGGAGCCAACTTATTAGACGGAACCTGCAGCTTGAGATTTCTGGAGGAAAGCCATACTCTGTCCCCAACCTGAAAAGAAACCGCTGGAAGCCTTCTGCGATTGGCATGGCGCTGATGACGCTGAAATGACTGACCAAGTGCCCTCTGAACTTGTGCCCAAGTGGAACGGAGTTGCTCGATATGCTCATACAGAGCTGGAATCTGTTGCGTCTGAAATGAATCTGGAAGCAAACAGGGCTGAAACCCATAATTAATCAGAAACGGGGAGCTCCCAGAAGATGAATTGACCGCACAGTTCCTGGCGAACTCTGCCCAAGGCAACAAGTCGGACCAATTATCATGGTGGTCAGTAACGAAATAACGCAGAAATTGTTCCAAACCCTGATTAGCTCGTTCAGCGGCTCCATTGGTCTGGGGATGGTAGGCAGAGGAAAAAGACAGCTGTATGCCCATCTGTTGGCAAAATGCCCTCCAAAACCTAGACACAAACTGGCTCCCCCTGTCGGACACCAGTACCCTGGGCACTCCATGCAACCGGAATACTTCTCTGGCGAACACAATTGCCAATTCCTTAGCTGAAGGAAGGCCACAGAGGGGCACGAAATGAGTCATTTTAGAAAACCTGTCCACCACCATAAGTATAAAGGAATACCCTTTAGACATAGGCAATTCTCCCATAAAATCAATGGAAACATGAGACCAGGGGCGTTCACCATTAGGCACCGGTTGAAGCAAGCCCACTGGGAGATGTCTAGGGGTCTTAGCACGGGCGCAGGTGGCACAGGCATTAGTAAACTCGGCACAATCGTTTCTCATGGAAGGCCACCAAAATAACTGAGAAAGGGACCATAACAGTTGGTCTCTACCAATGTGTCCCGCAGCCTTAGAGGAAAGGTACGTTTCGAGCAACCTAGTACGAAATGGTTCTGCGACAAAACATTTGCCCACTGGGGTTTCATGGGGAGCAGACGCCTGAGAGGCCAGGATCTCTTCCCCTAGAGGAAAAGTGATACTCGTACGTATAGTAGCCAATATTCGATCGGGTTGAATGATAGGTGCTGGTGCTTCCACTCTGTCACTGTCGGCCTCAAATTGTCTTGACAGTGCATCAGCCCTAACATTCTTTGATCCTGGTAAATATGATACAATGAAATTGAATCGGGACAGAAACAGTGCCCATCTGGCCTGACGAGAGGACAATCTCTTGGCTTCCTAGAGATAAGTCAGATTTTTGTGATCTGTTAGGATTAAGACAGGATTCTTAGTACCTTCAAGTAAATGACGCCATTCCTTAAGAGCGAGGATAATGGCCAATAATTCTCTGTCCCCTATCTCATAGTGGCTTTGAGTGACAGTCAACTTCTTCGAAAAAAAAAACACAAGGTCTGAGTGTTCCACCTTTATCGTGTCGTTGCGAAAGTACTGCCCCAACCCCGATATCTGAGGCATCAACCTCTAACGTAAATGGAAGTAGAGGATTGGGGTGTGATAACACAGGAGCCGCAGCAAATGCCAACCTCAATCTCTCAAAGGCCTCCTCAGCAGATGCCGGCCAACAAGAAGGATTAGCACCCTTGTGCGTAAGATCGGACAGAGGTTTGACAATGGAAGAAAAGTTCTTAATAAACCTCCTATAATAATTAGCGAAACCCAGGAAACGCTGTATGGCTTTAAGACTCTTGGGTTGTGGCCATTGTAGGACAGCTGACAACTTTTCCTTGTCCATAGCAATGCCATCATTGCCAATTATGAACCCCAAGAATGGCACGCTGGTTCTGTGAAACTCACATTTCTCCAATTTACAATATAATTTGTTCTCACAAAGTCGTAGCAATACTGCGGATACATCTTTGATGTGTTGTGACATGTTTTGGGAGTAAATCAGTATATCGTCAAGGTACACCACGACACATGACTGCAACATATCTCTCAGAACATCGTTTATCAGTTCCTTAAAAACTGCGGGTGCATTACACAGCCCAAATGGCATCACTAGATATTCATAGTGCCCAGATCGAGTATTAAAGGCAGTTTTCCACTCATCACCTGCTCGAATGCGAACCAGATTGTAAGCGGCCCGTAGGTCCAATTTGGTAAAAATCGAAGCGCCCTTAAGCCTATCAAAAAGCTCGGTGATGAGTGGTATTGGGTTCGCGTTTTTTGCCATTAATTTATTCAAGCCACGGTAGTCAATGCATGGTCTTAATTCGCCATTTTTCTTTTTTACGAAAAAGAACCCAGCCCTAGCCGGAGAGGTAGATTTTCTTATTATCCCTCTAGCAAGGGCATCAGAAATGTAGTCTTCTATAGCTTTATTCTCCTCACAAGATAATGGATAAGTGCGTCCCCTCGGAGGTACCGCTCCAAGAGGCAATTCAATGCAACAATCATAAGGTCTGTGCTGAGGTAGTGTGCCAGCCTCTCCTTTGCTAAAAACATCGCCAAACTGTTGGTAAACATCTGGTATAGCAGAGGAGGTGCACAGGACCTTAATAGGCTGGGTGACACACTTGTCCATACAAAACGGGGACCAAGCAGCGATTTCACACTTTTTCCAATCCAATTGTGGGTAATGTAACTGTAACCAAGGAAATCCCAATATTACAGTTTGGTGAGGAGAATTGATAAGTTGGAACTGCTGCTCTTCTCTGTGAAGTGCCCCAACAGTCATAGATAATGGCATAGTTTCAAAAGTAACATGAGCCAGTTCTAAGGGTCTGCCATCAATTGCTTCAATAGCCAAGGGGTTTTCTCTTTCAATACATGGAACTCCGTGCAATTCGGCAAAGGTATTATCCATAAAATACCCTGCTGCGCCAGAATCAACCAGGGCCAAAACCTCCACTGAGCATTGTGCCCATGACAATACCACCTGTATGGTGGGTTTCATTCTGTCCGACACTGGGGACGATTGTACACCACCTAGGGCCTGTCCCCCAAGGTACCCTAGGTGTGTGCGTTTCCCGGATGTACCGGACAGGATCTTAGCAAGTGCCCTTTTTTACCGCAGTATAAACACAACCCTTGTTTCTTGCGATATAGTCTTTCTTCCTTGGTTAGTCTAGTGAAACCTACTTGCATAGGTTCACCTGGTTCCCGTACTGGTTCACTAGACTTCGATACCAGGGGAGGGATGGGTGGGCAAAATATGCTACTAGACTCATTATTTTTGGACCGTATCCTACGATCTCTGGCAGTTGATCTCTCACGTATTCTGGAGTCAATTAGAATAACATACTCAATGTAATCATCTAGGTCAATAGGTAAATCTTTTGCTGCGATTTCATCTTTAATATGGTCACTCAGGCCTTGAGCAAAGGCTGCCAATAATGCCTCGTTATTCCAACCTACTTCTGCTGCCAAGGTGCGGAATTCGATGGCATAGTCGCCCACTGTGCGCCTGCCCTGTTGTATCTCCATAAGACATTTGGCAGCAGAGGTGGTTCTACCAGAAGGTTCAAACACTCTCCGAAAGGATTGCACAAATTCTCTAAAATTCTTAGTGCAAGGTTTAGCATTTTCCCACAAGGGGTTAGCCCAAGCCAATGCTCTGCCAGTCAGCAGCGATATCATGAACCCAACTTTACTACGATCATTGGGAAATGCATGTGCCATCAATTCCATAAATATTTCAAGTTGGTTGATGAACCCTCTGCAGAGACTAAGGACACCATCATACCTTAGCGGCAAGGGTGCAGAAGCCGTTAACCCTTTAACTGTACTCCCTAGGGGCCTGGTATCACTTTCCGGTGTCTGACTTGGCGAGACCACCTGGCTAGAGCCAGATTTGTCAGCAAGTACCGTGCGTTCAAGGATAGTTTGAATTGCACCTGCCAACTGATCCAAACGTTGCTCGTGCATATACATCCTCCAATGGATATTCTGTGTGTTACCTTCACATTTGCTGTCTGAGGTCATGGCCCTTTCGTACTGTCACAGTTTGTTATGACTCTCAGACACGAGTTTTAGGTAAAAACACAACTTTATTGAAATGATTAAAATTATCACTTAGAATGGCAATTACATACATATATACCAAGAGGGAATGGCAATGACAATATACAGACTCTATATACAATATACCGGACAGGACAGTCTGGGACAATGGAATAATAGGCTCTACCGGCCTTGCCAATACCGGGTAAGGCAACCTGCAGATGGAATAGCGTCAAGGTTCTACCGGCCTTACCTAAATACCGGGCAAGGCAGCCCCAATAAATACACGGTGTAGGCTCTACAGGCCTTGCCAATACCGAGTAAGGCAACCTCAGATGGAATGCGGTGCAAGGTTCTACCGGCCTTACCAATACCGGGCAAGGCAGCCCAGTAACCTGCGGTGTAGGCTCTACAGGCCTTGCCAATACCAGGTAAGGCAACCTCAAGAGGAATGCGGAGCAAGGTTCTACCGGCCTTACCAATACTGGGCAAGGCAGCCCAGTGGTACCAATAGCTGTCGGATGATAATGACAGTAGTGACTAAGACCTTAGGAGCAAACCAGTGTCCGCACACTGGGACCAACAAGGGAATCGAATGCCTACTATGCTCTGGAGCAAACCAGTGTCCGTATACTGGGACCAACAACTGAATCGTGTAGCCGCAAGGCTTTGGAGCAAACCAGTGTCCGCACACTGGACCAACAAGTGAATCGTATAGCCTCAAGGCTTTGGAGCCAACCAGCGTCCGCACGCTGGGACCAACAACTGAATCGTGCAGCCGCAAGGCTTTGAACCAAACCAGCGTCCGCACGCTGGGACCAACAACTGAATCGTGTAGCCGCAAGGCTTTGGAGCAAACCAGCGTCCGCACGCTGGGACCAACAACTGAATCGTGTAGCCGCAAGGCTGTGGAGCAAACCAGTGTCTGCACACTGGACCAACAAGTGAATCGTATAGCCGCTAGGCTTTGGAGCAAACCAGTGTCCGCAACACTGGACCAACAAGGAATCGTATAGCCGCAAGGCTTTGGAGCAAACCAGCGTCCGCACGCTGGGACCAACAACTAAATCGTGTAGCCGCAAGGCTTTGGAGCAAACCAGCGTCCGCACGCTGGGACCAACAACTAAATTGTGTAGCTGCAAGGCTTTGGAGCAAGTCAGCGTCCGTATGCTGGGACTGACAAGCAATGTCGCCGACGCGAACAAGCAGAAGGTCGCCAGGATCACAGGAGACAGGCCAGGAGATGACAGGAACCAGCAGAACGATCAGTCAGGTCAGGAAACAGCAGTGAAGATGGTCAGCAGGAATTGCAACCCCAGAGGACTAGGCCAGAACCAGGACTGGAACAACTCAGCATACAGGAGGTACTGGAACAGCTGCAATCAGGAACTCAGGAACACAGGAAAAGAGGCCCAACTATCACTGGACATAGTGATAGCGATAAAAGTCAGAAACAACACGAAAGGGCACCCAAAGGGTGCCCAATCCAGGTTTAAATAGGCAATATGAGGCGGGCTAAAGGCAGGCAGCCAATGGAAGCCCTCTACTGGTGATAGACAAGGAAATGCAGCAATCACGGGCACCGTGATAGTTGGAAGCTACCGCAATGGTTACATATGAGTCATAGTTGATGGGGGGGTATTTTGTTGCTGTGTGGGGGTTGGGCAGTGCGCCATTGGGCCCTTTGGGCTGTATGGGGGTACTGGGCTTCCTCTCTCCTTCCTTTCAGTTGGGAGGGGGGTGACATGGGATATCTCTTTTAATTTGTGGGTTTCTCTTAACTGTTGGTTGACAGGGATTCCTTATGGGGGTTCAGTGCTGTGGCGGGGATAGATTCTGTTGTCTGTCATTGCGCTGGGCTCCCTGATTTGTTAAAATGCCACTATTGTAGTTTTATTAATAATATACATTATGGGGTATAGACCACAGGTTCATTAGAACTTAAGTTCTTTCATTTGTTGATGAGTCCATTGAGGACTATAATTTTTGTGTTTGTTCTGTCTGTGCTTTTCGTTTTGTCTGTATGTGCCTCTGGGTTGATCGGCAGTTCTCTTTCCCCATGCCCCTTCTTCCTTGTCGAACTGGCGTCTCCTCGCTGGGAGAGATGTTGGTTTTATTCACTTATAGGGATAGTAATACTTCGTTTTAACTTTATTTTATTTTGTAGGCATTAAAAAAACATGAAGAATGATATAAGTCTTATCTCTCAAACCTTTATGGTTTATGAGATATTCACAAGCAAAGTTTCCCCTCCCCGCCCCTTTTACCTAGTGTAAGCCATCTCTTCTCAGATGTGAATCTGGTTGTACGACCAGACAGATAACAGAAGGGGACAATTTTCTTTGTATGAAAACAATGAAAGCCCTTCTCCCCTTGACAAGTTTTTCAGCTTTTTCCCTTATCTTAATTAAAGATTGTCCTTCTCTGCAGCCTACCTGGGCACCTCACTTCTGATCTGGTTGAACAAGAGGAGGAAACTTTGTTTGCGAATATCTCTTAAACCATAAAGGTTTGAGAGATAAGACATATCATTCTTCATGTTTTTTTAATGCCTACAAAATAAAATAAAGTTAAAACGAAGTATTACTGTCCCTTTATGCTCACTCTTTCTGGTTTCTCTGTCATTGGCTGCCTCCATAGCAGACTCATCCTGCCAAATTAGAACTGTTCCTCATTCTCTCTGCTTCACTTCTTGGAATATTGAGGGCATACATAGTCCAATAAAACGTAAACAAATTTTGGGTCATTTACGCCATTTACATTCTCAAGTTGCTCTTTTACAAGAAACTCATCTAACAGATGACGAAAATTCTAAACTTCGAAGGGAATGGGTGGGGAACTGTATTGCTGCTTCCTATTCCAGCAAGAAACAGGGCTTGGCCATTCTCATCCATAAATCACTTACTTTTGTACCTCTACAGGACATTTTTGATCCGGAAGGATGCTTTCTGTTAGTAAACTGTGAAATAGATCAAAAACATTTTGTAATTTTGTAATGTGTATGCCCCTAATGATCTCACATACTCTTTTTTTCGCATATCTTCTTCCACACTTACTGCCATATACTCCCAGTAATATTTTGTTAGGTGGGGATTTCAATGTTACTCTTAAGTAGTGACTTGATAGAGGCGGGCGCCCTACCATCTCCGAAGCTTCTTCCTTAAATCCTTTGCAATGTTTTATGGATCAAGTCCCTCTCACTGACATTTGGTTTCTTATTCATCTTACAGACCATCAATATAGCTTCTTTTCTCATCCTCGTGGTACTTTTACTAGACTGGATTATTTCTTGGGCTCAGTAGCTCTTCTCCCTTTAGTTACAGCTTGTCAAATTCATGATATTCTTATCTCGGATCACACTCCTGTTACCCTCCACCATCATCATAACCACCATCTGTCCTTCTGTGCTGTTGCTGCTCTATTTCAGAGATCTCACCAGTTGCAGGAGGTGATGAGAAATGTGATGGGGGTCCCCTAATGCCAAACTTGCCATTTCTTGGTGATGTGAAGAAGGTAGACTGGCAGCACTAGCAACAGGCATAGGAAGCTGATCTGTGCTCCTGGTGGTGGTGGTATTATTGTTGCTAGGCAACAATTCTGCCTCTTCAGGATTATGTTCCACCTGGACAATGCACTGGGGAGAGCGGACTCCCAGGGTCAGGGGAATGGTGTGGGCTCCCTTGACCACTAGTCTAGATGCTCTTCATCACTTCCCCTACCACTCCCCTAAAGCTAGTTCCACCAGCTGCTTTACCATCACTGTTACTACCACTATCACCAACTACATCATTTTCAGCCCCTGAGTCTTCCTCCTCACAATAACTAGTAATATGATGATAACCCTCTCCTTCACTCTTAACACTAACAAGCTGCTGGACCTTCTTGGTAGTTGTACAAACACTGGTGGGACTGCATGGGGATGGTGAGTGTGACTTAGGGCCCCCTGCTGTCACACATCATCTTCTCATCCTCCCCCTCCTGAGAATTACAACACTGGCAGCAGGTTCAGCACTGGCAACAGGTTCAGAACTGACAGCAGGTTCAGTTCTGGCAGCAGGCACAGCACTGGTGGCAGCAGGGGCAGCACTGTAAGCAGGCACAGCATGCCTGGCAGCAGGCACAGGTAGCTGAACTGTCCTGCTCTAACTACTACCCTCTTATTCCTCCCTTGAGATTAATTTGCCCAATATCCATAGGAGTAATTTAGGGGGACTGGCCAGCATTGGGTGTGTAGAGGTCTCTTCCTTCTCCTCCTCAGACTCAGTGGATACATAAGGGTCCATCCAGCTCCTCTTTGTATTGTTTGTAAACTTGCTTATAGTGATAGCGGTCACTATGAGCCTCTCCTGCCTCAATTTTGCTACTAACGCACAGCAGAACAGCACATCTTTCTTGCTTTGTAGTTGCCTCTATTGTGTTACTTCCTGGAAAATGGCATGTTTTTATAGTGAAAAGGCAACACACATTAATCAAGGGGCAAAGACTTTCTACTTTGTTTGCAAATGGGTGAAAACAGCAAAGATTTTAATTGCCATATTTAATCTGGATTTTTCCACAAAAAAGCGGACACAGTATGGTTTTCGTGGATTTTTTCACAGGAACATGATACCTTTTGTCCACCCCTAGTTATTACAAAGCAATTCTGTAGTCAAAGCTCTTTGATTTTTCACCCCCATCACCGTAGACTGAGTAGCTCTCAGAAAGTCTTTCACCCATTGATCCTCTTCCATTACTATGGACATCCCCCTCTACCATCCCATCTGCTTGTCGAGCCCACATAATCTTGGGGCACCTGCTGAACACCTGGGAGGTGGTTGAGGGTGGCTTAACTTATCATGATCCCCCTCCTCTCTTAAATCTCTTACAAGGATCCCAGACATTCCTGCAGACTAGGGAGGACATTCTTCTTTATATGGA
Organism: Rhinophrynus dorsalis; assembly: GCA_037306005.1. Lineage (NCBI taxonomy): Eukaryota > Metazoa > Chordata > Amphibia > Anura > Rhinophrynidae > Rhinophrynus > Rhinophrynus dorsalis. The sequence goes on from CM074724.1 coordinate 226,286,225, forward strand.
GATGGAAAGATTTGTAAACTCTGCTCTCCTTAACTTCTTGCCTGAATATCCTTCTTCCAGATTATCTTAGAGGTCTTTTGGAGGTGGACTACATGCAGTGGTGATCCCTCTTTCAAGTTAGGGATTGGGTCAATTCACATCTTAAAGGAAAGACTGCTGTCAGGGATCTTTCAGTGTTTGAAAAGCATATTATCGATCCACAGAAAGTCTTTGTCCACTGTCCTTCTGCTACCCTGCTATGATTACCACCAGTTCATGGACAAAATCATACATTTTTATTCTTTGGGAAACAGAGCTATCATAGTCCATTTATATGGACCAGCTGTCCACTATTTTCTGACTGAACTGTAAACACGTTTGTGATTCTAGTACATGGAAAGTAAACTATAAGTTGCGCTCTAGGTGGTACTACACTTGTCCCACTTTTCAACTTCTGCCTCGTCTTGGTGCTGGATATGTCTAACACAGGTAGGGTCTTTTTTCCACATATGACGGGAGTTCCCTAACATTATTCCTTATTGGAATAACATCACTTGCTTGTTTACAAAAGCCCTGGGGGATCCTCTACTGTGTCTTTTTTTGTACAATCACCACTTGACCTTCAAACCACAACCACAAATTTGCCACTATTACTGAACGCTGCTAAATCTCTGATCCCTATGTTCTGGAAGTTGAGAGAGCCCCTTTATCTCTTTACAATTGGCTAAGGTTGACACTATAATCTTGATGGAATTACTACATGCCATCTCAACAGGGAAATTATCCCACTTTGCAGTTATAGTCTGATTGGTTATGCTTCTGCATCTCTGCCTACAATATCATAACTCTCTACGGTCCCTTGGCATTTACATAACTTTCAATTTCATGTTCTACACTTACTCAAATTCATAATTTTAAACCACTCAATCTCACCCCCTATGACCACCAGAAATTACTATTTATTATTCTTTGTAATTTTTTTCTCTTTCTCTTCCCCTCCCTCTCTTCCTCTTCAATTTCACTTCCATCATTTCTTCAATGCTTCCTTATTCTTCCCTTTACTATATCACATCACATACTCAGTATCCACCTTCCTCACCTGTCTTCAGACTTTTTGCCTCCTGCCTTCTCTCTCAACATGTCCCATACCACTGCTCTGATTGGAGGTTTGGAACCTTTGTCCACCTGTTTTTGTTATTGTGTTAAGGGTTTGTTAATATTTCCCCCTTTGTCATTGTATTCACAATGACTACTTTGTACTGCCATGTTTCAGCCTCCAATAAACTTTGCTTCAAAAAAAAAAGTGCTGCTTTTGTCTTCCCCTCACAAGCACAGAATGGCATGCTGCAAGAACCTAGCACCTCTTTTTACTATGCCTGGGGAAATTAAGTGAAACTTGCCACATGTTGTGGAGACATTCAGTCCCCCCTTTGATTTCAATGCAATAAGATAGGTGAAAAAAAGGTAAAAAAAATTGCACTTTTTAGAAAAATGTACCGCTTGGTGAAAAGTCACATTTTCTACTATTTCTCTTTCACCCCTACTGAGGACTTCCACAAAGGTAAGTCTCAGTCCCCAGTAGTAACCCCTTCACTGAAGGAGTGCAGAGGACAAGAATATCCATATTTTTAGAGTTTTTAAACTACCTGCTGAGGATGTAGACCCTAAGCAGCAAAGTGGTTAAAGGAAAAACCCTCTGTGTGAGGGACAGGAATAGAAAGTGGGGAAGGTTGTGAGGAAGGTCTTTTTTATGCACTCCTGTCCAATCTGGGAGGCAGACCTCTCTCTGATGTGTGCAAGTGGGAGACCGGAAGGAAAAATACTTCCTGGAAGCTAATGATGTATCCAGCACACTGTGAAGTAAGGCATTTGAACCATCTTTTGAGTTGAAGGACTTAAAAGGAGTTAAAAGACAATTATTGATGTTAAAAGAGGCAAGATTTGCATTTACAGCATGATGCATCACCAGCTTGTTTACACACTGAGCTATTTTCTGTTTACTTGTAAATAACAATGCAGACTGGTATATCTCACATTAGGCATATAGATCAATGTCAAAAGCAGAGCTTTTTTTTTTTTTTTTTTTAAAAAAAAGCAAACTGATGCTTTGTAACAGTGGGATCCACAAAAGGATTCTAATCTGATAAGCACAAAACATTTATGGCTGAAAACGAGAGCTGTGTCACTGCTGTTTCAAGCATTTTACAACTGTCAAACCCACCATGACACCTCCTATGAGAAAGTGTCTAGTATTAAACAAAATTGATTCAGCATATTTAATGCCTTTTATACTGGTTGGAGTCAAACATCTATTTACTCCCTAGACAGTGGGATGAATGTACGATTCTGCCAGCACAGCTCCACTAGTTTAGAATCCTACACCAGTGGCTGAACTGCACTACAGAGTATCCTCTACAGTGTATGATCACTGTAGGGCATACTGACACACACACAATCTGCTGTTAACTCTTTAATGTCTGCAAGCTTCTTACAGCTACCATATAGCACGTAAATGGAAAATGGAATACAGCTACACAATTTACTCTGTGCTTTGTTTTAAACAAGGCATAGAGAAAAAGAATGCACTAAAAGCGCGAAGACGGCCCCAGTGCTTTTCCTTTCGTGCAAGCAGAGAACTTTAAAGATAATTAGCTTGGTAAATAGGCATTAGGGAGGCATAGGGTAGAAAACAGACTACAGTTCCTGTTTTTGCGCAGAAATTCATACATTCCCAGCAGTTGTTCCTCAAGATGTCGACAACTAGTTAGAAATTATAGGAGTTGTAGTACCCAGCTGCTAGAAGTCCAAAGATTATCCTTGGTGTAATATGTTTAAGGGAAATTAAATCCTTTTAAAAAAGTCAACTTTGTATTGTAGCATATTTCTTTGAAAAATAGTTACCACAATAAACTTTCTATGAAAACTTACATGTTATAGGGATTTTTCTGATTGATAAAGGGTAATACCACTGCTGTCAGTTGCTTTATTCAAAAAGTTATAACAGTCCAAATTGTCAGGAAGTGACTCAGCAGTTTCTATCACATTGTATAAACAAATGTTTATCAATGACTCATACATTAAACCAGAATAATTGAAATCAGGCCACTAGAGGGCACTGTAGTCAAAACAGCTTTAAGCAGCATAGGGGTACCCAACGCATTGCTCCACAATGCATTGTGTATCCCCCTGGCAATCAAAAGGGTTACAGGCCGTCTATTCATGTGCTACCATAACACATTCATAAGTAAACTGTTCATCTTCCCCCAAAAAAACACAATCATCAGTTTTAAAGGGATAGTAAGGTTTCACAATAAAAACAGCTCCAATTAATCTTCATAGTATGTGGGCCATGGAGAGTGTTATTTCAATACTGTTAAAGGTGTAGTACAAGAGTAATTGAATGTTAAAGTATCCCCCTCCCACCCCTTTTACTGATGTAACACTGCTCAGCTCAGAGCAGAAAGGTGGTGACCGGATGGCTTGCAGAGAGGTACAATGTTCAATTAGCTTAAGGGAAAAACCTGAAAGACCTGTAAAGGGGGGAAGGGTTTTTATTGTTCTCACAATAAGAAGATTGTCCCTTGCTATGAGCTGTCTGGTCTGTGGACCAGATTCCACATCTGAGGGGAGGTGGCTTATACTAGGTAAAAGGGGCAGGAGGGGGACACTATCATTCAATTACTCTTGCACGACAACTCTGACAGTATTGAAATAATACTCTGTATGGCTCAAATACTATGAAGATTAATTGGAGCTGCTGTTTTTGTGAAACATTACTATCCCTTTAAAATCTGCTTCTGGAACTGAAAGGAAAACTAAGCATTTAACGTAGAAAATATAATTAAAAAAAAATAGCATTCCTTAATTGACCACAAATCTCAGATCTATTTTGGAATTAAAAGGTTTTTTTGTGAATGATTTTATTTATGGGTGTGCCTAAAAACAGTGTCATTTTGTGTTTCATCACGGCTTAGTCTGGAGGACCTTGCCCCTGGCCAGTATCACTTGTCATAGGCCAGAAAAATAGAATCAGTATCCAATGACTAGATTAGCCAGGATTAACCACTTGAGTCAGAGATGGGGGTGCATTGCATCTCTATGGCAAACAAAATATTGAATGAATGACAATGAATGAATGAATGAATGAATCTCAAGACAATTGTCCATATGCACAAAAGAAAAAGTGGAGCAATTCTGGGGTACACCATCTGTACCCTAAGGGAAAAATAAACTGTTTATTGAATTTAATAGGACTGTGTTAACCCATTCGATGCTACAGAAACCTACACTGCATTTTGAATTTTTATTTTTTTTGCAAAAAAGTAAAGCAATTCTGAAGTAAACTAACTGTGCCATGTGGGATAAATGAATATTCTCATATATTTAAATAGGAATGTTTAACACCTTAGAGGTATCCAATAACTACATTTAAAAATACTTTGTATATATATATATATATATGTTGAACTACATCTAGGTATCTGGTATATTTTGTGCTTTTGGGCTCTGGTTTGCACCTGTTCAGTACCAAGTCTTTTCTCCCCCCTCATACCCCAAATAATTACATACAGGCTTATATCAGATGCATGATGTTATAAGTAACAAACGTCTCTCTCAAAGACATGCTAGTGCTACATAAGGATACAAGAAAGTGCATGTCAGATGGCTCCCTGAAGCTGGATTATCATTATAATTTAGTTAAAAATATCACTGGATGTGATCACTGATCAATCCAACCTAGAAGCCAAAATCTGCCATAGAGACTGCATCACTGGTATCTGCATCCTTATATATAGTAAACATACCACAACTACATATGTAATCTTCACATATGAGCTGGGGTTATGGTTAAACAAAATGAGCCATGTGAAATAATGGCCACCTTCCTGCTGAGTACCAGGCTAGTCCTCACCACTTCAATTAGATGCAGCAGATGCAGCAACACGCGAATGGTGACGCACGAGCACACTCTTCCTGCTCTCTCTTTGCTTGTGCAACGTCTGTTAGTGTTTAACTGTTCGCACTGCAGTGTGGGCCTGGTGGCTAGTAGCTACGATATAAGCCAGGCAGCACCAAGACCCTCTGAACAACTGGGGGCAATAAGCAGCCTCACGTTGGACTGTCTGGGGGATCCCAGGCCTCAAGTATAATAAAACAGGCAAAACCTTCTGGGGGCACAAGTCTGGCGGTCCCCCTGCACAAAAAAGAGGAACAATTCTGTAGTAAACCATCTGTACCACAGAGAATTAATTCTCCAAATTCCCATTGATTTCAAAGGAGCGTTTAACCTATTGAATGCTAGAGAGCAATGCTTTGGAGACATCGCTAGCATTCAGGGAGTTAAACACTCCATTTAAATAAATGGGGATTTTTTTTGTCCCCTAAGATGCAGTTGCTCCAGAATTGGTCATTTTTATTTTGTAGCTATAACTGAGTGTTGTATAAATAAGAAAAAGAACAGATTCCATGTATCTATTGTTTAGCCTCAATACGATGACACAGTTAGAAGATTCAGGCTGATTCCAACACTGTCTTCTTCAGCTTAAGACATCCAAAAACTGGACTTCATCCCTGAATATGTGAGTCATTTATTTTGCTTGAGAAGAGGACATCTGTTTGGAGGACTGGCCAGGTGGTAGCCTCACTGCTAAGGGCAATTTATGTACTGTACCACTGCATGTGTGCTGCCAGAACAAGTATGTTTAGCTATCAGTAAACACTTTTCTTTCCAAATGAGACAGTAAGGCAGACAAAACAGTTTTTGTACCAACGATGGCAAATGGTTAAATAAGGGATATTTAGCTTTATTAAACATGCGGAGGACATCTAAATTATTTGTGTAACCAAGTAACATTTATAACAATTGTTATGAAGAATTATGACATAAGGTAAATGCTCTCTTAAAGGATCATTTATGTTTTATTACTAGAAAAATCATATATTGAAGGGCTTTACTGCATATTAAAACAAGGGTATACAAACAGCAAGCAGTTGCTTTATTCAAAAGTTATGATTGTTCAAACTGTCAAAAAGTGCTGTTACCATCACATTCTATGGAGAACTTTAGTCAGTGACTCACCTCTCCCATATAACGCAATAGGATAACTGTCTGGACACCAGGGGAACTGTCACCAGATTACACAGGTAATGTAAAAAAAACAACCATTTAAATTACTTTTGAACTAGGCCAATGAGTACCCTTGTGTTAGTCATCCATAAAAGGGTAAGTAATTAAAGGGATAGTAATATCTTAATTATATAAAAAGCAATATTGTAGACCATAAAATAAGAAATCCATCGATGCAATTACTATTTCTCAAACCTTTATGGTTTGAGAGATAGAGCGTTCTAAAGTTCCCCTCTCTCGCCCCTTCTCCTGACGTCAACTGTAAGCTGACAGCAGGTATTCCTGGTCAGGGGACTGACAGGCGGCTCTTTAGAGTGATTTATAAAGAAATACTTCATTTGAATGGTCTACAAAGTGTGCTTGGTTTGCAAGCACACTTTTTAGACCGTTCCAAAGAAGTAATTCTTTTTAAATCGAGCTATTGCGGCTCTGCTAAAGAGCCTCCTCATGTCGGCCGACACGGATATCCTTCTGTCAGCTTTACAGCTGACACCGGGGGGGGATCTTTAGAACACTCTATCTCTCAAACCATAAAGGTTTGAGAGATAGGAATTGCATCAATGGATTTCTTATTTTATGGTCTACAATATTACTTTTTATATAATTATGACATTACTATCCCTTTAAAGGGACAGTAATGCCCCATAAAAAATGCTTAGAGTTTTGCAGAGGTTAAAACAATAAACTATATGGCACAAATCCTATTCGCATTCAGAGTTTCCCCCCACCCCTTCTCCTGATGTTAGCTGTAAAGCTGAGATCAGGTGATTCAAGTCAGCCTACTCGAGGAGGTTCTTCAGCAGAGCCAAAATCGCATTGTTTAAAAATAATTACTTAATTTGAACTGGTTTGAAAGCACACTTTGTAGACCTTTCCAATTAAGTAATTATTTTCCAATAACGCGATTTCATTTCTGCTGCTGAGCTGCCGACTGGTCCCCAGACCGGGATCTTCTGCTGTCAGCAGAGCGCTGATGTCAAGAGAAGAGGAGGGATGGGGGAACTTTGAATGTGAATATCTCTCAAATAAATGGCTGATTAAGAGACAGGATTTGTTGCATATAGTTTATTTTGTTAACCTCTACAAAACTATAAGCATTGTTTATGGGACATTATTGACCCTTTAAGTAATACTTAAACTGTAAAAAAAAAAATGTTGCAGGGTTTATGTCCTTGAGTAGAACAAGGGCACTCCCACTTCTGAAAGGTGTTTTATTGAAAGTTATTACATCTCAGATGGGATTTTTTTTAGGTACATTTGGTACAGTTGCCTGAAATTGTACAGTGGAGCTGTTGCTACACCATCCTATGGAGATTTATGTTCAACTGACCAGAGCTGTCCATAGGATGGTGTAGCAACAGCTCCACTGTACAATTTCAGGTCACTGAGATACTGCATCTGAAAAATGTAAAACTGAGCTGTAATAACTTCTGAATAAAACACCTTTCAGCAGTGGGAGTGCCCTTGTTTTACTCTGGGGGATAAACTCTGCAACATATTTTTTACATTTTAAGGATTACTGTTTCTTTAAAAAGGGCAATTCAGCTTAAAAAAAAAAGGCAAGACCACTATGTACAGGAAATGTCACCTAATCCCAGATGTTCATTTTGGTTTATAGCAGCTGGTTATTTACCTGTTTACTTATCCCTTTACTGGACATCCTATATAATAATTTGCTAGGATGTTTGTCACGATGCAGTCATGCGCAGTAGAGACTGCCCGCGTTCGGGCAGTCTCTACTGCGCATGATTGCATTGCGTGAGTGAGGCGATACAAGACTGCATCCAGTGGAGCAGTGAAGTAGCGGCCTCTTAACATTACCTGGACCTTGGCCCATGTACACAGGCTTTTACATTAGTTATTTAAAAACTCGGGTGAGACAGGGGTCTGGAATAATAGCCTTTTTTGCTTGAATTTATATTTTTAGTTGAAATGTTTTACTAGGAAGAATACATTAAGATTTCTCACATTTTCATGTTATAGGCGAAGTGTATTTTCTCTGTCATTTGATGGCACTGTGAGCAGGGTCATGTGAGAAATGGGGTAGGTACATAGGCAGGACTAAGGACACCGGGAATGCTTTACCTAGGGGCCACTGAGATATGAATTCAGCCATGGTAGCAAATATATGCTGGTTAGCAGCACATAAAAGGTCTTGCAGTCCTAATATTTTATATTTTTCTTTTATTTTAATATGTGTTTGTTCTATATTTGGGGCTGTTAAACTAGTGTGCTCTATAGGGAGAATAGGGCATTAAAGAAAGATCCTGGTGTCATGCAGTTTGCACTTTAGATTAATCATCTAGCACACTGAAAACGTTGTGTGCTGTTAGTGATGTTATGCCTATCTGTCACAGTGTTATACCACATGCACATTATTACCTGGCCTTTCAAAAATAAAATGCATCTCAACAATCATGCATTCCAATAAGCTAACACCTAAAACAACAAACATAGAATTGCAATTTTTTTTCTTTTGTAATATTTAGTGTTGAGCGAGCGTGCTCGGCCGATGCTCGGATCGGCTCGAGCATCGCTCTGCTCGGCACATGGCGGTACTCGTACGAGTACCGCCATGTGCTCGCCCGACAAGCTCGGGTGAAGAGGATCTGTGCCGGAAGAGGCACAGATCCGAAGAAGCTCCGCTGGACCACCAGGGAATGGAGGTACGGGGGCATTGCGGAGATGAAGGGGGCATTGCGGACATGAAGGGGGACATTGTGGAAGAGGGGCATAGACTCTATGCCCCTCTTCCACAATGTCCCCCTTCATCTCCGCTATGCCCGTCTTACACAATGTCCCCCTTCATGTCCGCTATGCCCCTCTTCCACAATGTCCCCCTTCATCTCCTCTATGCCATAGAGGAGATGAAGGGGGACATTGTGGAAGAGGGGCATAGCGGACATGAAGGGGGACATTGACCAGGCACCCTCCGCTCATCAGAGCAGGGGGTGCCTGGTTTGATGCTCGAGTGCTCCCATTGTATTCAATGGGGCTCGGGTGCTCGGCCGAGCACTCGAGCAGCAGGGGGTGCTCGGTCAGAGCACCCGAGCACCCGAGCATCACGGTGCTCGCTCATCACTGGTAATATTCTTTTCATTGATTCATTTTGCTTTAAAGGGATAGTAATACTTTATTATTACTATCCCTCATGTTGTAGATATTTGCAAAATAAGTTAATAGCCCCCAGGTTAATCTCTCAAACCTTTATGGTTTGAGAGATAACCGAAGGCAAAGTTCCCCCCTCCCTCCCCCTTCCCTGAATTCAGTGTTGTACTGACTGCAGGGGAAGTCTGTCATACGACAGGCTTGCGGCTCTGAAGCTGAGCCAAGATTGCGTTAGTGACAAAGAATTATTTCACTGAAATGGTCTTCTACATGTGCTTGGTTTGCTAGCACATGTAGAAGACCGTTTCAGTGAAATAATTCTTTGTCACTAACGCGATCGAGGCTCTGCTGCAGAGCCACATGATGAAAGTCAGACTGGATATCCCTGCAGTCAGCACAATGCTGACTTCAGGGAAGGGGGAGGGAGGGGGGAACTTTGCCTTTGGTTATCTCTCAAACCATAAAGGTTTGAGAGATGAACCTAGGGGCTATTAACTTATTTTGCGAATACCTACAATATGAGGGATAGTAATAATAAATATTATTATCCCTTTAAGAACATACATAGATGTAGGAGCTTCTACACAAAACAACAGATGAACAATTCTGGGTCATATTGCCTGAACTATAGAGGACAAATAAAAGACTTGATTAAATGGGACTTTTAAGCCTTTGAATGCTTGATAGGGCTCCAATGCATTGCAAAGCCTTCTTTAGCATTCAAGGAGTTATAATCCCCATTTAAATCTAAGGGCAGTTGCATACCTCCCAACATTTCAAATGGCCAAAGAAGGACTCTTTTGTTTTAGGTGGTGGTGCTGCTGGGGGCATGGGTGGTGGGCGGGGCATTACAGAGAATATTTAGGCTATTTCATGACCTGCTGACCGCTCTTTTATTGTGACTGAATAAATTATTCAGAACAAGACCAAACTATTTTATTTACACAGATTAGTTTATAAACACATATACTGACGTTTACATAAATACCAATGTGAGTTTTATTGCGGTGGAGCAATGTGATACAAGTATATACACCACACAGTCTGAACTCCTAGAAAGAGGTATACAGGGGTGAGAGAGAGGGACAGATGGATTTGGGTCTCAAAGAGGGACTGTCCCCCCTAAAGAGGGACAGAAGGGAGATATGCATTTGGGGAAATGTTATTTCTTCCAGGTGATGCATTTGGTTTGCTCAAGAGTTGTTCTTCTTTTCTTTTGTACATGAGGCCTTTAGAGCTGTATTCAGGGAGTAAGGGGAGAAATTCTGGAACATTCCAAATGCACTATAAGTAACATAAAAATTCCCAAATGACCATTAATTTAAATGGTGCTAGTACTCATTGGATACTAGAGAGGCTTCAGTGCTTTGTGAATCATTGCAATGAAGACCTCCTTGGCATTTAAGTGGCTAAAAGCCTCTTTTTAAATCAATTACAATTTTCATTTGTCATGTGACAATTAATCTCTGTATTGTAAACACTTTCACTTACATACGCAGTGCATGTTTCAACTATGCAATCTATAAACAAACTTTTTCAAAGGACCAGTGGTCCTTATTTATCAAGAGAAGTCCTGGAGCAAACCAACAGCACCATAGGGGACAAATAAAAATACCCATTAATTTAAACAGAGCTTTTAAACACCTTCAGTGCTAGAAAGGTAATCTCAGACTTGGTAGAAGATGTTTGGTAAGAGGTGATCAAATGTAGACAAATAGAAAAATATATGATGGAGTGGGTACTCTTGGGAGGGATAATATTTACCTCTGTGTCTTTAATAAAAACTTTTTTCTCTAAATTTAGGAAAATAGTTGAATAATATTACAAGACTATAGGTTTCTTATTATGCTGTCTAAGCAGCAGAAACAAGACAAATAGTTTTGAAATAAACCTGGATTCCTTAGATCAACCTGCCAACTTCAAGATGGCCCCCTGACAAGAAAGCTTGGAAGGTCATGGCTCCTCTAGAAGAATGAGCACAGAGTAATGAAATGTCAATGTACAGGGACTGCATGACCCAATGGACTGAATGGGCTAACGTGGCAGCAGAAATTAGATGATGTTTAAGAAAAGAAAACAGAGTGTGAGAACAAATAGAAGATTGGTCAACAAAAAATACACAGAGTTTAGGATTATGTAGGAAAGAAGGGTAAAACGTTGATCAGGAGGCAGTTTTAGTCCTCTTGGAAATAAAGAATCTCTATCAGTGACAATCCTGCAATGCCCAAAGCTCTGACATCCAAAACTCATTTGAACAATGTCAGAAATAGCAGCATGGTAAGTTTAGCCAAAAACTAGACAGACAATCATTATCTGACCAGGACTTGAATTACTGTAAGATGCTGTATACATTCCAAAGGCTTGACTATCTAGGACAAGGAGGGCATGAGCATCTGATACTTTCATTAATCTACATACTAGAGGATTCCTGCCAACTGTAATACTGGCCAGGCGTAAATATTTTACTATAGGCTTTCACTACCTGAAAGCATGTTTAGAACTATGGTGAGATTGGTGGAAATGAGACCAAATTTTTTTCCTGGCACAAACATAACCAGAGAGACTATAAAGATATGTAGCCAGTACAGGTGCCTTGAGACTGAGCTAATCCTGAAAGTCTTGGGACCCTTTAATTCATCCACGCCATCAGAAGTAGTTGATCTGACTGCAAGACCTTGTAAGGATTGTGCACAGAGTCCATACGAAGAACAGGGAATGATAGAAGATACTAAGGGCAGTCTTAATAATGCTAGGAGGAGAGGAACCAAGGTTGAAGTAGCCAATAAGAACAACCAGAGTTTCCACATCTGACCTACAGCTAAAAAATCTATGTAACTGAATTTTTTTGTCTTGATGCAAAATCCCAAAATGCTCCTGTGTAACATCCAAAGGTGTGGTCCTTCAGGTGTCTGGAATGCCATTTGGCTACAGCAATGGATACTAGACTTGTGCGATTCAGTTTGTCCACATTCGGATTTCAGACGAATATGGCTAATTTGGAGCCATTCGTTTTAAGAACCCGAATACGAAACATATATGGGCAGAATTTCGGTACAAGATTTGGAAATTCGTATGACTTTCTCCCCGCACGCGTGCTACTTTCCCTCCCTCTTTAGTCCAATTAGCTTCTTTGTTTCATGATGGGGGTTGGACTAATGACATCACAGACAGCTCCTGCATTTCCTGTTAGTGTGCATTGCATTGTTTGAGCTTGGAGATAGAAGAATAGCCAGATAGAGAGAGAGATAGAGAGAGTGACTGTCCAGTTGTTGCATAGTCAGGCAGATAAGCATAGGCAGGCAGCCAGCATTAGTGTCAGTTATTACCACTGCAAGGGAGAGTCACCTTTGTTCCAGTGTAAAAGCCGAAAATTCAGCTTAGGAGTTTGTTTGAATAATTTGCAGTGACACAATCTCACACTTGACTAGGAACTGAGAGGCCTAGCAGCTCACTGCTAATGCAAGGGGGAATCATCAGTGTTCCAGTGTTAAGAAATAAAATCCAACTTAGGAGTGTATTTGAATAATTTATAGAGTGATACTATCTCAGATCTGTATAGGGACTGGGGAGCCTGCTGTCTTACTGCCACCGCAAGGGGGAATCATCAGTGTTTCAGTGTTTAAAAAATTCAAAATGCAACTTAGGAGTATATTTGAATAATATGCAGTGACACAATCTCACAATTGTGTAGGGACTGGCAGCTCACTGCCAGCGCAAGGGGGGAATCATCATTGTTCCAGTGTTTAATTTTAAAATCCAACGAGTGTATGTGAAAAATTTGTAGAGTGATACAGCCAGTCTGACAGTTAAATTGTCAAATTATAATAGTACACTACCTACCTATGTGTAATGGATTTGAGTCCTTGTGAACAACCTGATGTTTCTCATCCTGGTACCAGCTGCAGTGACCCAGCAACCACCAAAAACACTGAAACTTAGTTTTGTACTTTTTCTTGATCTCTGAGTCTTTCCATTAAAAATGACCTTATCAGTGAAATAACAATCTGAGAACAGCTATAAAGGAACTGTATTTTTGATTTTGTGAAACATATATATAATATATACATGGTCAGCCAGATCATGATGAAAGATTTGAAATATTATAGTGTAACGGATCCTACCCGTTACTGAGCCCTTGTCCGGACCTCAAACTATTTATCCAAAGACTATGGACATTTATTACTGTTTGGACTCTGTGCTGTGCCTTGGCGTACAAACTGGCCAGCTATTCCCTAAGAGAAAGACTTAAATTCATAGACTTTGGATCACATACTATGTTTAATGTATGGCGAACGTTTTAGTTATTGTATGTAGTATGTTGAGGGTTTACTCCAAGGGAACAGGCAGTGAGGGGTTAATTATTTCATTATGTATTGCAGACTCCCAAGCCTTTTGCTTAATTATTCAACCCCTGGCCATTGTTAAGGAAATGAATATTCTGGCCACTCAAGTCCTTGAAGTGAGAACTGTCCTGAGACCCCCCTGCTGTGTGTGTTAATCCATTCACACCCCTCAGTCTGTGAGTCACCTATTGTATAGCCTGAAACTCTGTTGCCAGCCCTTGCCTTTTGTCTGATGTGTTTGATTTAATCAAGTTCCCTATTGTATCAGTTTCCCCATGTGATCCAATGTACTGTACTGTATATAAATATCTGTGGTTTGTGACAATAAAAAGAGTTCTGTTTTGGAGTGAACAAGGAGTCCTGGAGTCTTGTATTGCTTATGGTCTAAAGTATCCACTCTGATACCCATCTGCGCCAAGTATCCTGAATCGCCGACCGCCTGCTGCCAGTTTCCTGCGACCTAACTTCGTGGACTGTCAGGCGGCGACGTGGACTCTTCCCTGCTTCCAGCGATCCTGCGGCTGTTTCCAGTGACTGTTCATACTACAACTGGTGCATCCGACGGCGCTTATCTGCGTCGAGAAGGAGAGACCCAGGAACGACGGCGGAAGGCGACGCGGTCCCTTCTCAGCATCCGTTACATTGGTGGCATAGCGGTGGGATTTCTCCTTCTTTTATTGGGTGTACCAGCTAAGAGATGGCGGCGAAAGCGCGGCTACCGGAGGCCATAGGAGTGTATGACATGCGGTACCACTACATCGGATGTCAATGGGAGACCTTCCTAGGTGATTTAGCCGAGGAGTTTTACCGGGAGGTCACCACCTGCATCACAGAGGAGCTCCGAGTCCAGGACGGATACTGGGAAATGATCAAGTGCCTTCACAAGGAGTATACAGGAGTTATGGTCAATTTTTTCCCATTCAACTTGCGCCTGAAACTCCAACAACTGGTATGGATGGCCTTTCAGGAGGATGCTACTTTCGGCCAGAGGAAGTACAGCCGCTACTGGGAGATTTGGGAGAAAAGAAAGGCCATGTTTGGAAGTTACTTTCCTCCAGACCTGGAGGGGAACCTAGACCGTTTAGTCGAGCAGGAATGGAACTTGGAGCTAATGTACATGGGCTGGATAGAGGAAGCCCAGGAGATACAAAGAGAGGAAAAAGACTGGGGGGGTTACTCATCTGAGGAGGACTTCAGTGGAGCTGAGGACTTAGATGGAGCTGCCCCTGTTCACTCAACACTGGTGAGTGGGAATGTGTTCCTCACCAGTGCCCCTGTTGCCCTGCCTGATACCCCTTTGCCCCTGGACTGTTTGTTGCCTGAGCTGAGGGGTGGGAATTCGTTCCCCCTCAGTGAAGAGAATGCCTCTGCATCAGGGGATGGGACGGACGTCTCCCCTGATAGGCATATTGCCCCTTCCCCTGTTTTCCCAGCTGCGGTGAACGAGACGCAGGTCCCCACCAGCAGCAATTGTATGCCCCAACTGATGGGTGGGAGAGAGCCCATCAGTCCCTGTGAACCCCCTGCTGTGGTGAGGGGAGAAGAGCTCACCAGCAGCCCCAGAAAGATGCCCCCTGTTCTATTGGAGAATGCCCTGGGAGAGGAGCAGTGTGTGCACCCCAGGGCCATGGATGATGCCGCCTTGAGGGATGGGACTGCGGTCTCCCTCAAGGCAGAAGAAGGGCCTGTGTGTAATGGCCTACAGGAGGAGGACCCCAGTGGGCTGGGAGAAAGCAGTGCTGCTGGCCCTCCTGAAGATATGGACTGTGAACTGATGGGTGGGAGCACGGTCCCCATCAGCCCTTGTGAATCCCCTGCTGTAGTGGGTGTGAAAGAGCCCACCAGCGGGCCTAAGATGTTGCCCCTGGTGGGGGTGGAAGATGTGCTGGGAGCAGAGCCGTGCATGCTCCCCAGGATTACAAGTAAAGCCGCCTGGAGGGATGGGACTGCGGTCTCCCTCCAGGCAGAAGAAAGGCCTGTGTGTGATGGCCTACAGGAGGAGGACCCCAGCGGACTGGAAGAGAATAGTGCTGCTGGACCTCCTGCGGATGTGTCGTATGACCTGATGGGTGGGGAAGAGTGCCCCATCAGTTTCCCTGAGACCCCTGGCCTAGTGAGTGGGGCCACGGTCTTCATTAAGGAGCCTGTTATTACCCCTGCTGTGGTGAAGGAGACGCAGGTCCCCACCAGCAGCCCTAGTCTGCCCCCTGTTGTTAGTGCCCTGGAGAAAGGGAAGATGGTGTTCTCCAGGTGCCTGAGTAAAATTGCTGGGAGGTTTGGGAGTGCCTCCCTGCTGAAGAAAAGAAGTGGCCCTGAGGAGGAGGCCCCGAACGCCAAGGAGATCAGCCGATTGCCCCTTTGCAGCGCTGATTCCTTGGATATCCACCTCTCTGTGACCCCTGGCTTGGTGGAGGGGAGCGAATCCACCGAGTCCTGTGAACCCTCTGTTGTGGTGTGTAGGAGTGAGCACACCACCCCTTGTTTTGCCCTGACTCTGGTGAAGGGAAATAAGCTCACCAGCAGCCCCACGGAGGTGACCCCCATGGAGATTGCCCTGGAACAAGAGTGTTTACGACTCAGGGACACAAATGTTCTTGGCAGGGGAAGTGGGATTACAAGCTTTCCCAGTGGTCAAGGGAACCCTGAGCTGGTGGGGGAGGAGACAGTCCTCACTAGGGATGTTGCTGGGGCCCCTGAATTTCCTGAGTTCTGCCTGGGGGGTGGGAATGTGTCCCAGAACGTTGCCCCAGCCCAGGAGAGTGGGACAAACATCCTCTCCTGTTCCTCTGGGGCAGTGGCCCAACTAAAAGGGGGAGATATGCCTCTCTCCCCACACTGTGATGCACAGAAGCCAGAGACACAATTGCCCCAGGAAGATCCCCCTTATAGACTGGCTTTGGACCCTGAGCCCCTGGCCCCAGACCCAGGAACATTGAACCCCAGCTCTGCATGGAGCCTGGCCCAGGGAAGGCCACCCCATTTGTTGACTGCCAGGACAAACAGGCATCAGTTCCCCTGGCCCAGCATTAAGGACAAAGGGGCTTACATTTTCTTCCCTGGCCCAGAACAAGAGCCTTGTTCTCTACTGCCAGGCTCGGACAAGGGGCTCATGTTTTCTCCTGGCCCAGGACAAGGGGCGCAGCAATTCTCTCCTGGCCCAGGACAAGGGGCTTGCTTGTTGTTTCCCTGGCCCAGGACAAGGGGCTCCACACTTGTGACTGGCCTAGGACCAAGGCCGCTGGACTAACGAACTGTCCAGACAAGCGGCTCACAGCAGCAAGGCTCTCCTAGAGTCCCAAGCCAGCATTTATTACCGCAACCGCTGGCTTGGTACAAAAAAGGGGGAGAAATGTAACGGATCCTACCCGTTACTGAGCCCTTGTCCGGACCTCAAACTATTTATCCAAAGACTATGGACATTTATTACTGTTTGGACTCTGTGCTGTGCCTTGGCGTACAAACTGGCCAGCTATTCCCTAAGAGAAAGACTTAAATTCATAGACTTTGGATCACATACTATGTTTAATGTATGGCGAACGTTTTAGTTATTGTATGTAGTATGTTGAGGGTTTACTCCAAGGGAACAGGCAGTGAGGGGTTAATTATTTCATTATGTATTGCAGACTCCCAAGCCTTTTGCTTAATTATTCAACCCCTGGCCATTGTTAAGGAAATGAATATTCTGGCCACTCAAGTCCTTGAAGTGAGAACTGTCCTGAGACCCCCCTGCTGTGTGTGTTAATCCATTCACACCCCTCAGTCTGTGAGTCACCTATTGTATAGCCTGAAACTCTGTTGCCAGCCCTTGCCTTTTGTCTGATGTGTTTGATTTAATCAAGTTCCCTATTGTATCAGTTTCCCCATGTGATCCAATGTACTGTACTGTATATAAATATCTGTGGTTTGTGACAATAAAAAGAGTTCTGTTTTGGAGTGAACAAGGAGTCCTGGAGTCTTGTATTGCTTATGGTCTAAAGTATCCACTCTGATACCCATCTGCGCCAAGTATCCTGAATCGCCGACCGCCTGCTGCCAGTTTCCTGCGACCTAACTTCGTGGACTGTCAGGCGGCGACGTGGACTCTTCCCTGCTTCCAGCGATCCTGCGGCTGTTTCCAGTGACTGTTCATACTACAACTGGTGCATCCGACGGCGCTTATCTGCGTCGAGAAGGAGAGACCCAGGAACGACGGCGGAAGGCGACGCGGTCCCTTCTCAGCTTCCGTTACATATAGATACAACAAAATTATAGATTTATTTCATATGAGTAAAGTATTCAACCTATTTGGAATAACATGTGAGTTTCTCTACTAGAATGAAGATTTCGGAGTAATCATATATGTGATGCAAATAACTTCTTGTCAGAGATGTACGGTTGGTTTCCCTAGGCACACAAGAGAAAGGGGTGCATGCTAGCTTATATTTCACTGTTAGGTAGACCTCCTAAGTGTACAAACAAACAAAAATGGGAGATTACCTAAGTACAAACAAAAACACAATGGTTTATTTTACAGCTAGTCACCACATTACTTTTTAGCTCTGAAGTGCCATTACAGAGCAGAAACTTCCACATATGGCTAAAATGATGGATAAATCCTTTCTGCACAGGATCAACAGTATTCCCAGACTTACATTTCTGCCTTGTTGGGCCTCAACGGTGAAGTGCATCTGGTTTCACTATACACTGACAGAAAAGGATTCACGTCTGGATTACACGTCACTATAAGAGTAAAGTTTAATAGAAGAAAAAAAGGGTTCTAATAATGTAAAAAAGATAAAAGAATATGCAAAAGATAAAATAATAAAATAACCATATCAGAGACTTATCTTGAGGGAAGCAGCAAAAAATGAGGAAGTGACAGCTGAAGCTCTACAGTATGAAAGGCGTCCTAGTCCTGGATTGATCAGATTGGCATTCCCATACCTCCCAACATTTCAAATGGAGAAAGAGGGACACTTCTGTTTTAGGTGGCGTTTCTGGGGGCGTGGCTGGTAGGCAGGGCATTTTCAAGAACTAGAGCAAGACCAAAGTATTTTAATTACCCATATTAATGTATAAACACATATACTGACAATTAACAACACATTTATGTATGTTTTATTGCTGTGGAGCAATGTAATACACACCACTCATTCTGATGTCCTAAAAAGAGGGACAAAAGGGTAGAAAAGAGGGACAGAGGGATTTGGGTCTCAAAGAGGGATGGTCCCTCCTAAAGAGGGACACTTGGCAGGTATGGATTTCTTAGGACTATTACATTTCTATAAATGTTTCTGGGAATAAAGATTTTGTTTGTTTGTTTTTTTGCTTTGCTGCTTATTGTCAGTTAAAATTAAGAAAATGATAACATAGTATGAAGCCTCCAGTCTTTTAATAAAATTCTTATTATTTTCAGCTGACACATGACCAGCTGTGGATGATGGTATTTCTAGTCAAACAACAGCTGGAATAAAGTAAGATGGCCACCCTATTTTTCACTGCTGTGTAATCTTCAGTAATATATTCACTTACCATATGCAAAAAGTCAGGCTAAGCAATTTCACCAAAAAGAACAAGTAAAAATTCTTACATTTCTCATTGATTCTAACTTGGATTTTTGACACTTAAATGCTAGGGAGGTTTCCAACATACTATTAAGCAAAAGCATCAGAGTCTTAAATAGCATTTACTGGGTTAAAGACCCAATTTAAAACAATGGGGACTTGTATTTGTCCCCTAAAATGCAATTGGTTTACCCCAGGATTGCTTTTCTTTATATCGGTATATATATATATAGACCAACATGTATTACATCAAGAATGTATGTAAAAAGAATCAAAATAAGTGAATACTTAAAATAAAACATTGGAGGAGGAAGCTGTGATCATTTAATTTATATGAACCCCACTCCCCAACAAAAAGCTGTTAATTGGCCTCTGCTGTTTTCCATTCTTTACACTAATCCCACAGACTAGATGTGTGTGATCCCCACCTCTCGCACTGCCTACAGCCATTAAGAACAACAATTGCAAGGATGGTGGGTTTATTATTTACATGAAATTGTTACAGCCCCATTTGTCATAGTCTGTGTAAAGAGTATCAAGATGTGCATGTTCTTATGCACAAGATAAAGTGCAATTTATCATCTCCCACAAAGGTAAGGTGCGTCACTAGGCAGCTAATTACCATGGAAACCATTATATTTTAACTTGGTACTGGCCATCATCTTTAATGGTGTGAAGCTGGGTTTTTTTGTTTTGGATAGCAGGAGTCCTTAACCCTTTGAGTGTCAAAGCAATGCATGCCTCTTGGCACTCAGGGGTAAAAAAGTACAGCGAGCCTAAGACTCCAACAGGATTGAATGCTTTTTTCAACATCATTTAGGTAGCACATTATAACCTTATGAGTGCTGAACTGGATGGGCAATGCATTACAAACACGTACCCCCTTGAGTATTTTTCTTTCATTAGTAATGGATAGCATGACCATGGAGGTCACCATGATTCTTTCTGTAGCATTCCAGGACCACAAACTCCTCCCACAGAAGTCCAAGGGCACAAATGATGATTCAATGCATAAATAACAAGCATTGCAAACACCATTTATACATTAATCAGGGCCTTTTTGTCTTGAAAATGAGCTGAGGCAGATTACGTTGCACTGCTAATTAACTGAGACAAAAGTCAACTGCAGGGCCCTGTAACCCCTTCAAAGACAGTTCCCTGTATACAAATAGCATTTTGTTTTAGACAAGAGGTTGGGGCACCTGGAACAGAAGGCAGTTCACTAAGGTAATAATATTGTTGCCCCTGATACTAAGCTACATTTTCTGTATATCAGTATTTACCCCAAGCTGGTCAGGGAATAGAACAGCCGATGTAATATAGTGTCATTCTCTGGAGAACATGCTGTTTTTCTTATGGGCATAGAAATTAGCAGCCATTCATATATTTTTCTTCTTAAATGAACCTTTTACTTGCACAACTTTTAGGCTCAGTAAAATTTACCATTTTAAATTGCCTATAACTTGCACCTTTTGTTTTGCCAACAGGTTAATAGTTTTAGAGATTAAAGGCTCGATCCAAATGTTGGAGTTAAAACCAGTGTGAAGAACAAAAATGCCTTTGCGAGTTAAACAAGACTGAGTAAAGTGAGATTCAAATGTTCCTTACCCAGAATAGTTAATGCACGACAGCCTTCAAAACACACATAAACTACAAAACTGAAGTCGCCTAAAATCTGACCTCATCGTTGCCGTAAAACACACGATAAACGTGAGAAATGTCTCAATAAAAAAAAGCAAAAAGTCCTACGTTACCTAGTGCCCCAGCCAATCACAGCACCCCAAAGTATCAAGTTGAGTTGAATAAACTATATATAGACCCAAAATCACATACACACCTTTGTCTGTTATCGAGTTCAAAGAACTAGATCTCAGGACTAGTGTTGAGCGAGCACCCCGATGCTCGGGTGTTCGGGTGCTCTGACCGAGCACCCCCGGAGGCTCGAGTGCTCGGCCGAGCACCCGAGCCCCATTGAATTCAATGGGAGGACTCGAGCATTACACCAGGCACCCCCTGCTCTGATGAGGGGAGGGTGCCTGGTCAATGCCCCCCTTCATCTCCACAATGCCCCTCTTCCACAATGTCCCCCTTCCACAATGTCCCCCTTCCACAATGTCCCCCTTCATCTCCACAATGTCCCCCTTCATCTCCACAATGCCCTCCTTCATCTCAACAATGCCCCTCTTCCACAATGTCCCCCTTCCACAATGTCCCCCTTCCACAATGTCCCCCTTCATCTCCACAATGTCCCCCTTCATCTCCACAATGCCCCCCTTCATCTCAACAATGCCCCTCTTCCACAATGTCCCCCTTCCACAATGTCCCCCTTCATCTCCACAATGTCCCCCTTCATCTCCACAATGCCCCCCTTCATCTCAACAATGCCCCTCTTCCACAATGTCCCCCTTCCACAATGTCCCCCTTCCACAATGTCCACCTTCATCTCCACAATGCCCCCTTCCATTTCCACATGTCCCCTACCTCCAGTCCCTGGTGGTCCAGCGGAGCGTCTGTAAGATCTGTGCCTCCTTCGGCACAGATCCCTGCCACCCGAACATGGCGGGCGAGCACATGGCGGTACTCGTACGAGTACCGCCATGTGCCGAGCAGAGCGATGCTCGAGCCGATCCGAGCATCGGCCGAGCATGCTCGCTCAACACTACTCAGGACCCAGGCGTGGAGGCTAGTATAAGAGAGATAGGTAGAGAGGCGCAGAGCACATCAGTCAGAAGTTGGAGGGTGTTGATACACTATAATAATACACATAAAACACTTTTGCACATATCCATCACACACATCCAAACGCAAACACACATACACACACATAGCTTATTTTTATTTTGATAACACATCACATATACTTTAATATTTTTTTGACAGTGTCTGTGAGTGCAAGTGAGTGACAGAGTGAGTGAGTGTGTGCATGAGGGCCTGAATGAGTGCCTGTGTGTGAGTGAAATGAAGAGGAGAGGAGGACAGGAGAGAGGGATGGGGAGTGTAGGAGGAGAGGAGCAAGAGGAGCAGGTGGGCATCCGCGGTCAGGGTAGGGGAGGGAGAGGGAGAGCCCTGGGGAAGAGGGGGAGCCACAGTACAAGAGGCACACAGAGCGCAGGGCAACAGCTGGCAGTGGGATGAGGGGTACATCAGGGGGAGCACCCAACACAGCCAGGGCCAGCACAGGCAGGGCTGGGGAGCCAAAGCCAGGGCTCCAAAAGAACCTCTGGGGGTGAGGAGGAGGACAAGGTTAGAGACCCCAAGTTCTCAGAGGAGGAGAACCTTGTCCTCTTTGAGGCAGTCATCACCATGGAGAGGCTCCTGTTCCCCAAGGGGAAGGTTGTTGGTATGGGGGCCAAGTGAAAGGCTGAATGGAGGGAGGTCCTGGCTGCAGTGAATGCTGTTTCCAGCCGCAGCCGGTTGCTGGGGTCTATAAAAAAAATGGTGGACAGACTGCAAGGCCAAGATAACATAGTAACATAGTAATTTAGTTGAAAAAATATTTGTGTCCATCTAGTTCAACCTTTTCCTATTCCTGTTTACCATCGTGAAGGTGAAGAAGAAGATGGGAGAGCAGGCCTTGCATGCTGCCGGCACAGAGGGTGGTCCTCCTCTACATGTGGAGTACAGCCAGTGGGAGGAGGCTGTGCACAGGACGATCTCCTCTATATCAGTGCACTGGATCCCTGGATGGAGTGACACTGGGGATGAAAGTAGCCTCCAGTCCACTGGTACGTGCATCAAGGCCCACACACACATTACACAAATCTTGACACCTACCAGACAGAGGTCAACACAGTGACACCTGAACACATGGACAGCATTCCACACCACAATTCAGCAACACAGCTTGAAGTGATGTCAAACAAGGACAGAATACTTGACAAACCCAGCCTGAATGGTAATGGTCAAGTCCCTGTTGAACCCCCTTCATACTGTCGACAACAACATCACGCATAGCACAAAAACAATGCACACCGTCATGTGTCAGTCACAGATCTAACTGTTATGTGTATCACAATGTCATACATAGAGTGACAAAGAGGTCGGCACACAACCCCTTGAGTGGCACAGGGATAAGTAATGCATTGTTCGATAATACATTGGCTAGTCCCCTGGCACCCAATGGGTTACCAGATAATAGCAAGGAAGGTAATTGGTGTGTTTCCTGTTGTATTGTTACTGCATGTCAGGGCTAGGCGTTGTACATGTAGGTAGTTAGTCCAAGTGGAATAGTCAAGGTTCAGCTTTCTGCATCATATGTAGCCTACAGAGTGTGGATGGCCAGGGGGCATTCACCGCCATCACTACTCTGCAGGACATATGTGATTCACAAGGCTCAGTCATGATGGGGGGGGACATTCACTAGGGTGTAAGAAAGAGGTGACAATGTGTACATGACAACTGCAGTGTCATCCCACCTGCAATCCCTGTGTTATTCTGAGGAGCCAATGCACTGAGATCTAAACAACACGTGACATATCAGTGCTTAGTCCCCATAGCATAACATAGGAAAATTTTGAAGTAACCTCCAATAGTACAGTATAACCATGCACGTTTGCTGTGTGTTAGGATTTTAGCTGACCTGGGGTATGTTCATGTGTCCGCCAGCTGAATGGGTTGTTGGGTTCCACAGATCATGTTGGTTGGTGTGCTTGCTGTGTCTGTTACTGTTGCTGACATCATTTGTTGGACTCTGTAGTCATTGGTCATCACTGGTGCATTGCTGTGTTTAGAGGTCCTAGTGTGTTTGCTGTTGAGGCCTAGGTGTAGGACATGTAGTGGGTTTGTGTCACTCAAGGTGTGATGGTTCAGTTTTGCTCACCCCATGGATCCCGATGAATGGGGATAGCAAGGAGGTATTTGCCTTGCCATCCCCACTGCTCAGGATACAAATGATGACCAAATCTACACCACTGAAGGTTAGTAGAATCAATGTATGGGATCATGTTAAGCTTAGCAATGTGTGTCAGGATGGTAACCAATGCATTACAATGCAATGCAATGGATACCATCTTGTCACTCAACAGTTCACATGTCAATGTAATAGTCTTGCAGCACTCCTGTCATGGCTCACTTCAATGATTACATCATATGATTTCCCCACAAAGCACACTAGTCAGCAAGAGCAGAGGACTCTGGAGGCACCTCCTCTGAGGAGGCCACCACCCCTACGCCACTGCCACCACAACAACCACTGTAGCAGCGGCAGCAGCAGCGGCCCCACCTTGGCCCACAGGGTCCACCTCCCCAGCGGCAGCCACAGCAGCAGCAGTGGGCAGATAATGGCCCCCAGGGTCCACCTCCACAGCAACAGCCACAGCAGCAGCAGTGGCCAGACTATGGTCACCAGGGTCCACCTCCACAGCGGCAGACACAGCAGCAGCAGTGGTCAGACTATGGCCCCCAGGGTCCACCTCCACAGTGGCAGACACAGCAGCAGCAGAAGCAGTGGGCTGATCCTGCCCTCCAGGGTCCTCTGCCACCACTGCCAGTGGCATGGCACAGGATGCCATTGACTGCAGGCGATGGCAGATACACACACATGGGCCAGACCACAGCCCCCACATGGTCATCTTCCAGCCAGGAGGCATCAAAGGTGTGGCCCCTGGACTACCACCACCTTGGGCTAATTGAGGAGCCACAGCGGCCACAGGGCCACACTGATTTCACCCCACCACCACCACCAATGTCATCACCCCCAGCAACACAAGTGTACCACTCCGGAGATCCGAAACTGTTGTCCACCCAAAGCATCCATGCCGGTGAAGGCCCCACTGAGGCACTCCATGGGAATCTGCTCCCCCATTCCACACCACCTCCTTTGCCAGCCTCCATTGCCTCCATTCCTGTGACACCCACGGTTACAGCGGCCCTTGATGCGACATGTGTGGCCGTCCAGGTGGAGCAGCGCACAGTCATCAGGAGGTGTGCCCGAACACTGAAGCAAGTGGAGGTGACCCTATGGTGGATCATGGGGTGCCTCAGGGCCATTGAAGCACAGCTGTGGTCTCCAACACCCAGCATTTGCAGTTCCACATCGGTATGATGGAGGTCCTTGGTCACATGCTGGTGGAGATGTGGGACTCGAACTGCAGAGAAAATCAGCGACAGGACATGGGCCAGCCATCACGTGATGGGTCCAGTGATGCATCACCATCCAGCAGTGGTGATCCATGAGCCCTACCACCACCACCCACCAGACCTCCTCGGGTAAACCGCCAGAGTCGGTGGGAATCCACCTCGGCAGCCCCCCCCCAGACACTCCAAAAAAAAGAAGCAAGGCCAACCTTCTCCAGGCCCTTTCAATAAATATTTGCACTTCTTCATAACATCTGTGTCCATGCATGTTTCCTATTCAAGATGTTGCTTGTTTGGCAGAGTTGTCTCCAATCCATTGCAAAGCTATGCAGTCAACACAACTCATACACACTGAATGGTGTCACAAGCTTTTACAGCAGGGGTGAACACACACATCACATACAGACATATATATAAGTTCAACTCACAGACATATGAAAGCCAAACAAAATCAGGGTGTTGTTCCATGATGTGACTTGAACTTGAACAACATGAACACATTAGATAGATCAAGAGATCAACAACATGATCACGATTAAGGGGATAGTAATGCTTAGAATGCCTGAACAAATATGTTTTAGGGCTCATCCCTTGACTAGAACAAGGGAACTTCCACTGCAGAAGGGTTTCATTATTTAAGCTCACAGTTGATTTTTAAATAGGAAAATCACAGTGGCCTGAAATTTTTGAGTGGTGCTGTTGCTACACCATCCTATGGAGATTCATGGTGCTGGGACCAGAGCTGTCCGTGGGATGGTGTAGCAACAGTGCCACTGTACAATATCAGGCCACTGTGATATTTGATCTATGACATCCAGCTTTTGAGCTGAAATTTGAGTTCCACACCTTTAAGGCACGCTTTACCGCCTAGATGCCATGCTCCATTCACCTCTATGGGACTTTACAGTTTGGGACATATCTTTGCAACGTAGCGACTTCAGAGATGGCTCATTGTGTTTGTCTGTCCTTGCTCTATCATTCGGTCAAAGTTCTGTGTATTTTGGGGGACTCAGGGGGCTTCGGGCATTGTTGGGGTACTTTTTTAGGGAAACTACATTTCCCATGAGCGCTTGCTTCACACGCTCATTTCTGATTGGCTCCCGTCACGGCAGCCATCTTCTGCTTTCCCTTCTCGAGTATCCTACGCAGGGCTTGGACTCTCCTTCTCTCCTCAGCAGAATAACCCTTCACCTGCCAGATAAATGCAAATTAGCGATTTCTGGGGTGAAAGTTTAATCTTACACACTGTATTGGGATATTTCCTTATACTTGGGATGTTTTGACACTGTGAGGATGTCAAATCTTTGCAACTTGGGGCTAGACCTAAGACTAAGGATACTGGGGTGTCTGTGTCCCCCATTGCGCACTGCTCCTCATGACAATCAGGGTTACCTAGAGAGTAATCAGGTCATTTATGCCCAGCATGCACTGCTGCCCCTGCGTCTCCCCCAGGGACCACCAGCCATGCACAAGAGTCAGTTTGGATGCAAAAACCTAAGGCCACTACTAGAGACCTAAGGTCAACCTTACAACTCCTTCCATCTCAATTGCAGTGGGTATTCCAGTCTTGGCAGCTCCCTACCCCTATCAGATCTTCCCTACCAAAACCGCAGGGCATACCTGATGTCTCTAACGCCTCTGAAGGGGAACTACTGGTGGATTCTGATGAGGGGGAATGTTCTGCTGTGGTCTCTTCCCAATTCTTTGGATACCCCTTTGAGGCTGATCCTGATCCCACTGCTGAGGGCCTGATCATGGCAGTGTTAAGCACGCTAAACATTCCCTTGGTTTCAGAGGCTCCCATGGACCCCTCTGATGTGTTTCAGGAGCCTAAGAAGCAGTCTACCTGTCTGATGAGTGGAAAGCTCCTGACAAGAAGCCTCTGTTTCTAAGAAGTTTGTTAAGTTATACCCCTTTTCTGAAGCAGCATTAGCTCAATGGGCTCATCCACCTAAGGTGGACGCTCCAGTTCCTAGGCTTTCCAAGTCCACTGCCTAACCAGTGGCAGATGCATCTGTCTGAACTGGACAGAAAGGAAGCTTGAGACATCCCTGAAGACCATCTTTGCTACATCCAGTAGTTCCTTGCGCCTGGCGTTTGCTGCCACTTGGGTAAATAGGGACGATGCAGTTTCCACTGAACAGCTCACTGTGGCTGTCTATCAGGGTGCTCCTACTGCTGATATGTTGCAACTCCTTGGCAACATTTCTAAGGCTCAGCATTATGTTTCTGCTACTGTTTTTGACGCCATCTGCTTGGTGGTTAGGGTTTCTAACACGTCTGTTGTAGCCAGACGGTCTCCAGATCTGGTCTACAAACACTACCTCTAAGAAAGCCTTGCTTTCGTTGTCTTTTTAGGGTACCTCTCTGATTGGTCCAGAGCTTAAGGACTTCATTAGTGAGGCCACAGGGGGTAAGAGTACTTTGCTGCCTTTAGTGCCTAGGAAGAAATCTTCAGTAAAGAGGAGTCATTTTTTTCGTCCCTTTCGGGCTGAAGTGCGTGCCACGAACCAGGCTATTCCCCAGGTTTCGCTCTCTTCCACTAAGCCCAAACAACAATGGAGGGCCAAGCAGTCCTCCACCAAGCCCAAGACTTCCAAACCTGCTTCGGCATGACTCGCCATACTCCGGTCCCCACGCGCCAGTGGGTGGTCATTTGCACCACTTCCTCAGTGCCTGGACAGACACAGTGGTTGATCCATGGGTTTTGCAGGTTGTGTCAGAGGGGTACAGGATCCCTTTCGCCTCTTTTCCTCCCATTCAAGTTTATTCCTTCTCACACTCCTCAAGGAGCAGAGAAGTGCCGTGTGTTCTGTGGTGCTATCCGGACCCTTTTGGACAAGGAGGTTCTGGAACCAGTTCCAGTGCCAAAAATGTGTTTGGGTTTTTACTGCAACCTGTTTGTGGTTTCTAATAAAGATGGCGGCTGTTGTCCACTTTTGGACCTCAAGGACCTCATTACCACCAGGAATCCCTGTTGACCATGATCGAGGCCATGTCTCCTGGAGAATTCCTCACTTCTCTGGACCTTCAGTATGCATACCTGTATATTGCCATCCATTCAAAGAGCCGGCAGTACCTTCGGTTTGCTTGCGACCAAGGGAATTTTCAGTTTTCTGCTGTTACTTTTGGTCTGACTACAGCTCCCCAGGTCTTCAATTGCATCCTGGGGGCGTTAGTGGCTACCCTCCACAGGGACGGCATCAGAGTCACTCCATACATGGACAACTTGCTTCATCAGCAAGTCAAAGACTGCATTCATGCACTGACCCATCATGGATGGATCCTCAACATCAACAAGTCGGACCGTGTACCATCTCAGAGATTAGTCTTCCTGGGTCTCTATCACGGTACCCGTGATTCCCTGTCAATCTCTGACTGTGTACATTTGCATTGGAGGAGTCTGACTGGCCCGCCCAGGATGTGCCTTTATATGCTGGTGTTTGGGCACTTATCAGTTGCCCTTTCGTGGTGTTCATGTTGCTGCGCCTAGTTGCTGATCTCCAGTGTCTCCTGTGTACTGACCCGGCTAGTCTGACTCTCCTCCTGTTCCTGCACCGTGATTTGACCCGGTTCTGGCTGACGACCTTGCTCCGTGATTTGACCCGGCTCTGGCTGACGACCCTGCACTGTGATCTGACCCGGCTCTGGCTGAAGACCCTGCTCCGTTATCTGACCTGGCTCTGGCTGACGACCCTGCTCCATGATTCGACCCGGTTCTGGCTCCTGATCCTGCTCCGTGATTGATCCGCTCTCCGGTGGTGTTCCTACGACTCTGTCATCCGGTTCCGGCTATCGCTCCTGTCCGGTTGCTGCTCCAGTGTCCTCCGGTCGCGCTGGCGACATTCTGAACTGTTCTCTGTTTCCTCTCGCTCATTTAGCTGTAGCCGAGGTTGCCTGCCTTGTACTCGCTGAGCATTGCTCTTTTAAATGTACCAGATTAACCCTTGCAGTGCCTGTAGTCTCCGATTACGTGCCACTTGTTAAATTGCTAAGCTCCTGTTGATTCTCTGAGTCGTTACACTTTGAGTCTCCTCTTGACACTATACCAGTCCTTGCAGAGCTCCGCTTGTCCGGTGTTCAGGGTGCACCGTGATCACGCCGGTTGGCCCTGGCAGTCTGTTCGCTCTTGCTATAAGGATTCTGAGCGACACCGGAAGGGTGTCTGGGCCGTATCTCATTTCCTTAAAGTGTACAGTTCCAGCTGCACTACTCTGTGCATCGGCTCTTCTTAAGCTTGGGCAACTACTATCTACTGTGGCCTCCCAAGGGCTTGCATACTATCCTTGGCACACGAAGGGTTACTCACTACTCATTCTGGGCGATTCCTATTCTGGTTACATCAGATTGGCAGTAGCATTCCTCCTAGCACACGGTGGTGGTACTGGCTCAGCTCAGAGCAACAGGGGCTCATCCTGCTTCTGCTTAGAGAGAGATACAGAGCTGATCCTGTGTTCCTGTTCTACATCTAGAGACTGTTTTCAGAGGCTGATATATCTCCTGGGCGTTGGCCAATCTAGCCTGAGCCTCACCAGTTGCTCATGTTAACCCTCTGAGTAGCTACAGTCTGTAGATATATTCATCCTCTGTTTATATTGCCTATTCATGTCTGTAATTGTCAGTATTGTTCTTACCTATACTGGCCCCTAGGGGCACTGTTTATCATTCTGTTTCAATAAACTGTGTTTTTACTTTACAACCTGGTCTGAGTGTCAGAAAAACCGTAACAGTCTCCTCTTCGACACCAAACAGGGTATGGTGTTTCTCACAGACGAGGTGATTCACTAGATCATCCACAAGGTGTCTGCTGTTCTGGCTCATGACCCAGTTTCAGCCAAGAAGCTGACCTCCCTAGTGGGGAGGTTCATTTCCACCATAGGTGCGGTTCCGTTTGCCATGGCTCACACCAGGGAACTTCAAAGGGTTTTGATCCATATTTGAAGGGTCAGCAGTAGTGATGAGCGAGCATGCTCGGCCGAAGCTCGGTTCGGCTCGAGCATCGCTCTGCTCGGCACATGGCGGTACTCGTACGAGTACCGCATGTGCTCGCCCGCCATGTTCGGGTCTCCTCCCCGCACGTTTCGCGGCTGCTGCGCAGACAATAAACGTGCGGGGAGGCTCTGACATCAGTGTAATGCCAGCAGCCATGTTGGCTGCTGGCATTACACTGATTGGCTGGCCAGAACCAGTGATCGGGTGCTGTATAGCACCTGACCAGCGAGTTCGGCTCAGTCTTAGCCAGGGAGAGATGAGGATAGGAAGGGAAAGTCAGTGTAGGGAGAAGAAAAGTGTGTTTGAACAACATAAAGAACCAAAAGTCCTTTTTAGGACTATTGTGTGTGGGGGCAGCAGTTTATTTTGTTTGGGGGGGCAGAGATTTAAAAAAAAAAGTCACATATTCCGTTCACTGTGCCTAGCCGCAGATTAGCAGCACATTCTGTTTAGTGTGCAAAGTTGCAGATTAGCAGCACATTCTTTTTAGTGTGCAAAGTTGCAGATTAGCAGCACATTCCGTTCACTGTGCCTAGCCGCAGATAAGCAGCACATTCTGTTTAGTGTGCAAAGTTGCAGATTAGCAGCACATTCTGTTTAGTGTGCAAAGTTGCAGATTAGCAGCACATTCTGTTTAGTGTGCAAAGTGTAAAAAATAAAAGTCACATATTCCGTTCACTGTGCCTAGCCGCAGATAAGCAGCACATTCTGTTTAGTGTGCAAAGTTGCAGATTAGCAGCACATTCTGTTTAGTGTGGAAAGTTGCAGATTAGCAGCACATTCTGTTTAGTGTGCAAAGTGTAAAAAATAAAAGTCACATATTCCGTTCACTGTGCCTAGCCGCAGATAAGCAGCACATTCTGTTTAGTGTGCAAAGTTGCAGATTAGCAGCACATTCTGTTTAGTGTGCAAAGTGTAAAAAATAAAAGTCACATATTCCGTTCACTGTGCCTAGCCGCAGATAAGCAGCACATTCTGTTTAGTGTGCCTAGCCGCAGATAAGCAGCACATTCTGTTTAGTGTGCAAAGTTGCAGATTAGCAGCACATTCTGTTTAGTGTGCAAAGTGTAAAAAATAAAAGTCACTTATTCTGTTCACTGTGCCTAGCCGCAGATAAGCAGCACATTCTGTTTAGTGTGCAAAGTTGCAGATTAGCAGCACATTCTGTTTAGTGTGCAAAGTGTAAAAAATAAAAGTCACTTATTCCGTTCACTGTGCCTAGCCGCAGATAAGCAGCACATTCTGTTTAGTGTGCAAAGTTGCACATTAGCAGCACATTCTGTTTAGTGTGCAAAGTGTAAAAAATAAAAGTCACATATTCCGTTCACTGTGCCTAGCCGCAGATAAGCAGCACATTCTGTTTAGTGTGCAAAGTGTAAAAAATAAAAGTCACATATTCCGTTCACTGTGCCTAGCCGCAGATAAGCAGCACATTCTGTTTAGTGCGCAAAGTTGCAGATTAGCAGCACATTCTGTTTAGTGTGCAAAGTGTAAAAAATAAAAGTCACTTATTCCGTTCACTCTGCCTAGCCGCAGATAAGCAGCACATTCTGTTTAGTGTGCAAAGTTGCAGATTAGCAGCACATTCTGTTTAGTGTGCAAAGTGTAAAAAATAAAAGTCACATATTCCGTTCACTGAGCCTAGCCGCAGATAAGCAGCACATTCTGTTTAGTGTGCAAAGTTGCAGATTAGCAGCACATTCTGTTTAGTGTGCAAAGTGTAAAAAATAAAAGTCACATATTCCGTTCACAGTGCCTAGCCGCAGATAAGCAGCACATTCTGTTTAGTGTGCAAAGTTGCAGATTAGCAGCACATTCTGTTTAGAGTGCAAAGTGTAAAAAATAAAAGTCACATATTCCATTCACTGTGCCTAGCCGCAGATAAGCAGCACATTCTGTTTAGTGTGGAAAGTTGCAGATTAGCAGCACATTCTGTTTAGTGTGCAAAGTGTAAAAAATAAAAGTCATATATTCCGTTCACTGTGCCTAGCCGCAGATAAGCAGCACATTCTGTTTAGTGTGCAAAGTTGCAGATTAGCAGCACATTCTGTTTAGTGTGCAAAGTGTAAAAAATAAAAGTCACATATTCTGTTCACTGTGCCTAGCCGCAGATAAGCAGCACATTCTGTTTAGTGTGCAAAGTTGCAGATTAGCAGCACATTCTGTTTAGTGTGGAAAGTTGCAGATTAGCAGCACATTCTGTTTAGTGTGCAAAGTGTAAAAAATAAAAGTCACATATTCCATTCACTGTGCCTAGCCGCAGATTAGCAGCACATTCTGTTTAGTGTGCAAAGATTAGCAGCACATATTCCGTGTAATATGAAGATGGCGGGTAAAAAGGGGCGGGGAAGTGGACGTGATCCTGATAGTTCAGGGCGCGGGTCAGGACGCGTAGAAACTGTGCCTGGTGCCAGAGCACAAGAAAGAAAGACATCCACCATACCTAGCTTCATGTCTCAGTTTACAGGGCGTCGCAGGACATCACTCTCGAGGTCAGACCACTGCGAACAGGTGGTCGGTTGGATTTCAGCTGATACTGCTTCCAGTCGGTTAAGCACCACCCTGTCTTCCACCAAGTCCACTCTCACTAGCCAAGAGTCTGGTCAACACAATCCTCACCCTGATCATCCTTCCTCCCACCATAGAGGGTCTGGCCAAAGAAGTGATCCCACACTGGGATATAGTGAGGAGCTCATCTCATCACCAATCCTTCATTTGAACCTCTCTCCAAGCACGCTTGCAGAGGAACATGACATCTTGTGCCCTGATTCACAACCTCTAGAGGGTACCCAATCACAAGAAGATGACAGAGGGGAACGGCATTTAAGGTCAAATGAAGTGGATGATGATGATGAGACACAGTTGCCATCAAATCAACCACTATTACTGTCTCAAGACCTTGATGAGGAGGATGATACACAGTTGTCAATGACTGAGTATGTGGTGGGATCAAGAAATGAGGAGGATGATCAGAGTGAGGAAGTGGAGGAGGACTTGGTGGACGATGAGGTGACTGACCCCACCTGGGAAGGTGGAGAGCCGAGCGATGACAGCAGTCCTGAGGGTGAGCCATCTGCAGCACCGCAACAGGCTGGAAGAGGCAGTGGTGTGGCTAAAGAAAGAAGGCGGACCGCACCAAACTGGCCCGCAAATATTCCACGGAGCACCCCCTTGCGTAAATCTCCCTTGCCAAGGGCTAGGTGTTCCGCGGTATGGCGTTTTTTTAAGGAAAGTGCGGACGACAAAAAAATTGTAGTTTGCAACCTGTGCCACACCAGAATGAGCCGAGGCATGAACACTAGAAACCTCACCACCAGCATGATCCGACACATGGCATCCAAGCACCGTAATAAGTGGGAGGAACGCCCGGATCGCCAATCTGTGTCTGCAGGCCACACCACTGCCTCCTCTTCCCCTGTTTTCGGTGCCGGCCAATCGCCTGTCGAAGGCGCAGGCCCGCATACCTCCCGCCCTGCACCTGTACCATCTGAAGCACCATCAGCGACCACATCCACTTCCCTGTCCCAGCGCAGCGTCCAAATGTCGTTACCCCAGGCATTTGAGCGCAAGCGAAAATACCCAGCCACCCACCCACAGGCCATAGCACTAACCTCACACCTTTCCAAATTACTGGCCATCGAAATGCTGCCATTTAGGCTTGTGGAGACTGAGTCCTTCCGCAGCCTGATGGCAGCAGCTGTCCCTCGGTACGCAGTCCCCAGCCGCCACTACTTTTCCCGGTGTGCCGTCCCCGCCTTACACCACCATGTGTCCCGTAACATCACCCGTGCCCTGACCAACGCAGTTACTGGGAAGGTCCACTTAACGACTGACACATGGACAAGTGCTTGTGGCCAGGGACGCTACATTTCCCTGACGGCACACTGGGTGAATGTCGTGGAGGCTGGGAGCGACTCGGACCCTGGGATGGCACAGGTGCTACCCACGCCGAGGATTGTGGGCCCTACCTCCATCAGGGTTTCCGCCAGCACCTACGTTATTGGCTCCTCCTCCTCCGA
The DNA here is from genome assembly GCA_037306005.1 of Rhinophrynus dorsalis. Classification (NCBI taxonomy): domain Eukaryota; kingdom Metazoa; phylum Chordata; class Amphibia; order Anura; family Rhinophrynidae; genus Rhinophrynus; species Rhinophrynus dorsalis. Next base: position 226,320,411 of record CM074724.1, read on the forward strand.
TTCCACCTCCGAATTCTCTGCGCGCAGCGCCACTCACCCATCAGCCGGTAGCTGGAAGCAGTGTAGCACTGCAGTGGGGAAACGTCAACAGGCCGTGCTGAAGCTGATCTGCCTTGGGGACAAACAGCACACGGCCTCAGAGCTGTTGCAGGGGATTAGTCACCAGACCGAGCAGTGGCTCTCGCCACTCAACCTGCAACCAGGCATGGTTGTGTGTGATAATGGGCGTAACTTGGTGGCGGCTTTGGAGCTCGGCAAGCTCACACACGTACCATGCCTAGCGCATGTATTTAATTTAGTGGTTCAGCGATTTCTAAAAACCTACCCCAATTTGCATGATCTCTTGACCAAGGTGCGCCGCGTGTGTGCACATTTCCGTAAGTCATCAACAGCTTCAGCCGGCCTGTTGAAGCTGCAGCAGCGCTTACAATTGCCAGCTCACCGGCTGCTGTGTGACGTGAGCACGCGCTGGAACTCCACCTTCCACATGTTGGCCCGGCTTTGTGAGCAGCAGAGGGCAGTAGTGGAGTACCAGCTGTTACACGGTCGTCGCCTCTCCGTTCAACTTCCTCTAATCAGAAGTGAGGAGTGGGAATGGATGTAAGACCTCTGTGAGGTTTTACGCAATTTTGAGGAATCGACACAGATGGTGAGCGGCGATAACGCTATTATCAGTGTAACCATCCCACTTCTGTGTCTATTGAAACGCTCGCTGCTCACAATTAAAACCGACGCTTTGCATGTGGAAGAGGTGGAAATGCGGGAGGAAGAGCTTACACAAGGTGATAGCCAGAGCACCCTCACTTCGTCTTCTCAGCGACAATTGGAGGAGGCGGAGGAGGAGGAGGAGGAGGAGGAAGACACGGTTGCCTCCGCTACAGAGGGTAGCCATGGAACTTTAGTTCCATCTCTTCAGCGTGGGTGGGCAGAAGAGGAGGAAGAGGATGAGGAGATTGAGAGTCATCCTCCTGGTGAGGACAGCGAAATCTTGCCTGTTGGTACTCTGGCACACATGGCTGACTTTATGTTAGGCTGCCTTTCCCGTGACCCACGCGTTATACGCATTTTAGACAACACGGATTACTGGGTGTTCACCCTTCTGGACCCCCGCTACAAAGAGAATTTCTCATCTCTCATTCCTCCGGTGGAGAGGACAAGCAAAATGGTGCAATACCAGAAGGTTCTTGTCGAAAAATTGCTCCAAAATTTTCCATCTGACAACGCTGGCGGCAGAGTACGTGCTACCTTGGCCAACCGAGAAGGGGAGAAAAGGGGAGCACACAGCAGTTCCGACAAAGGCAGGGCAACACTCTCAAAGGCGTGGGACACCTTCATGACACCCCGCCAGCACCCTCACCCTGATGTGCAGCCTAGTGTCACAAGGAGGGAAAAGTTTTGGAAGATGGTGAAGGAGTACGTAGCAGACCATGTCAGCGTCCTCACTGATCCCTCTGTGCCTTACAACTACTGGGTGTCCAAGCTGGACACGTGGTATGAACTGGCACTCTACGCCTTGGAGGTGCTAGCCTGCCCTGCCGCCAGCGTTCTGTCTGAGCGGGTATTTAGTGCTGCTGGTGGCATCATAACAGATAAGCGTATCCGCCTTTCCACCGAAAATGCTGATAGGTTGACACTTATAAAAATGAACAAGGCCTGGATTTCCCCTGACTTCTCCACTCCACTGGAGGAAAGCCCCGGGTGAACATAAAGTGACTTTATATATGTTATTTACAATGATGGGAATACTCTGTATTCCCATTCACCCCTTCCACCCAAAAAACAGGTATATGGTTGACTTTCTTCCATATACCCTGGGATATAATTTTTATATAGGGCCAGCTCACCAGCGGGCCCTGTGATATAATTTTTATATAGGGCCAGCTCACCAGCGGGCGCTGTTTGACAATTTTTGTATAGGTCAGCTCACCAGCGGGCCTTCTCATATAATGTTTTATTGGGTCAGCTCTCTAGCGGGCCCTCTCATATAATGTTTTATAGCGTCAGCTCACTAGCGGGCCTTCGCATATAATGTTTAGGATGGTCAGCTCCGCAGCAGACCCTCACCCATAATGTTTTAGATGGTCGGCTCAGCGCACGTTTCCCTCTTAATCATGGCCCCAGTTCAGAAAAATCGAGGAAATTTTTGGGAGAATTTGCCTCTGCGCACGTTTCCCTCTTAATCATGGCCCCAGTTCAGAAAAATCGAGGAAATGTTTTGCAGAATTTGCCTCTGCGCACGTTTCCCTCTTAATCATGGCCCCAGTTCAGAAAAATCGAGGAAATTTTTTGCAGAATTTGCCTCTGCGCACGTTTCCCTCTTAATCATGGCCCCAGTTCAGAAAAATCGAGGAAATTTTTTGCAGAATTAGCCTCTGCGCACGTTTCCCTCTTAATCATGGCCCCAGTTCAGAAAAATCGAGGAAATTTTTTGCAGAATTTGCCTCTGCGCACGTTTCCCTCTTAATCATGACCCCAGTTCCGAAAAATCGAGGAAATTTTTTGCAGAATTTGCCTCTGCGCATGTTTCCCTCTTAATCATGGCCCCAGTTCCGAAAAATCAATGAAATTTTTTGCAGAATTTGCAGATGATATACAAGTAAATATACAGCAAATACTGTTTGGTAACAATTTTTCGCCTAAAGTCGTTTTTATCTTCCTTTTTGTGTGTTTTACGGTCAGTCTGTAAAAATGGCGTACTACGGGCGAAACATCGTTCCGAGCAGCGACGTTGGAGTCCAAGATGCATCCAGACATCCTCCCTATGCTGTCCCTGAACCATTTCTGTGGTGTTTCCATCATTTTCTGCCCTTTTCCTATGGACCAGGCACCCTCCCCTCATCAGAGCAGGGGGTGCCTGGTGTAATGCTCGAGTCCTCCCATTGACTTCAATGGGGCTCGGGTGCTCGGCCGAGCACTCGAGCCTCCAGGGGTGCTCGGCCAGAGCACCCGAACACCCGAGCATTGGGGTGCTCGATCATCACTAGTCAGCAGTATCTATTAAAGATGTCGGTGTCTCTTCCCCTTCATGTGGAGCTGAGCCTGTTGTGGTGGCTCTACCTCTCCAATCTGCTGAAGGGCTGTCCCTTCCTGATATCCTTCTGAACTACCGTAATGACGGATGCCAGCATCTCCGGCTGGGAAGCGGTCCTGGGCCACAGCAATGCCCAGGGTCAGTGGTTTCGGGAGGAATCTCTCCTTCCCATCGATGTCTTGGGGCTTCAGGTGATATTTCATGCTCTTCGCCACTAGACGCTCAACTGGAGGGATGCCCAGTCAGAGTCCAGTCTGACAACACCACTGCCGTGGCTTACATCAACAAGCAAGTTAGTACAAGAAGTTTTGCTGCTTGGTTAGAGGTCAAAGCTATTTTAACCTGGGCAGAGAAGCATGTTCCTGCCATATCCACAGTTCATATTCCCAGTGTAGACTACGTGCTGGCAGACTTCCTAAGTCGACACACAATGGACAGCAGAGAGCGGGAAATGAATCAAGAAGTGTTCAACTTCCCTGTTCAGAAGTGGGGACTTCCTTACATGGACCTGATGGTGACAAGGCACAATCGGAAGGTTCAGTTGTTCTGCTCTCGCTGGCGGAACTTGCTCTTTTATGCTTATCTGATCTTATTAACCCCATGAGCACCCCCTCTCTTTGTTTACTTTTTGTATCAAACATAGGAACAATGGCAGGACCCCCTAGCTCTGGCGGTAGATGCCATGTCAATCCCATGGTTCTTCCCTCTGGTGTACATCTTTCTTCCTATTCCCATGCTACACAGGGTATTGAGGAAACTGCATCTGGAGGGCTCTCCATCCATTGCTCTGTACTGGCCTCGTTAAGCTTGGTTTCCGGAACTCATGATTCTTTCAATGGTGGAGCCCTTTCAGCTTCCCCGCCATCCAGATCTCCTTCTGCAGGGGTACCTGTGGAAGGAGGATGTGAACCATCTGGGTCTTATGGCATGGAAATTGAATCCTCAGAACTGAAGAAGGGTTTCTCTTCTGGTGTGGTGGCCACTATGCTTAGTGCCCGCTAGCCTGTTTCCTCTAAGGCCTACTGTAGAGTCTGGTCCAATTTTCTCTTTTGATGTGCTGATAAGAATCTTTCCCAGGAGTTTGATCTTCCTACTGTCCTGTCCTTCCTGTAGGATGGTGTGGATAAGGGCACCAGTTTGAGTTCCCTTAAGGTTCAGACTTCTGTACTCTCTGTCTTCTTTCAGAGACGCATCGCTATCCTTCCAGTCGTCAAGTTTTTCTTTCAGGGCGTTGCTCATACTCGTCCTGCCTTTCAGAACCTTACTGCTCAGTGGGATCTTAACTTTGTTTTGGGCATCCTTCAGCACCCTCCATTTGAGTCCTTGGCTACTATTCCTCTGGGCATGCTGACTTGGAAAATGGCCTTTCTCCTGGAGATTGTGTCTGTTCGCCGTGTCCCAGTTGCATGCCTTGTCTTGTAAACCACCCTTTTTGGTGTTTCACAAAGACAAGGCAGTTCTTCGCATTTCTCAGGAGTTTCTCCCGAAGGTTGTCTCGGAATTCCACATTAATCAGGAAAGTGCGGTGTCCTCTTTCTGACCCTACATCCGACAAGGAAAGGGATCTTCATTTGTTGGTTGTTGTGCGATGTCTCAAGTTCTATGTGCACCGCTCTGAGTCTGTTCGCCAGTCTGATGCCTTGTTCGTCATTCCTGATGGTCCCAGGGCAGGGAGACCGGCATCGAAGGTGTCCATAGCATCTTGAATTAAGCCTACTATTCGTAAGGCTTACGAATTGCGGAAGAGGCCTGTTCCATTTACGGTTTTGGCTCATTCCACCAGATCCATTGGGGCATCTTGGCTTACAAGAATCAAGCCTCAGCTGATCAGTTGTGCAAGGCTGTCACTTGGTTGTCTGCGCCCACCATTTCTAAGCACTACCGCGTTGATGTGTTGGAGTTGGCTGATGCCAGCTTGGGATGGAAGATCCTAAAGGCAGTTTTGCCTGTCTAGGTTTTCCTTTCATCTGTTCAGTACTCCTTCACTTTTGAGCCCAGTTGGCTCGAGTTTTGTGTGCTGTGCTATTTCCTGCACCGGTTTTGTGTCCGTTAACACTTCGTTGTTATTGTTGGCTGTCTATGATCTGAGGGTTCATATAGGCTCTGGTGACTTTGGGTGCCTTGCACCTGGTCTTTCCCTTACTTCCCACCTCTGGGAAACTCAGAGGTTGGACATCCCAAAGTTACCTGTAACCTATATTGGATGACAGAGAAAAGAGGATTTTAGTCTTAATTGTTGAATCCTTTTCTCTTAGTCCATATAGGTTGCTGGTTTCCCATCCTGTCAAAGGACCATGCCTCGCTCTTCTGTGACCGAATGTGGGAGTCCTTTTGGGTTCATGCTCACAGGAGTCTTCTTTTCACTTCTTACTATCTAGTCACTAGTTAGTGCTTCAGATCTTACTTGAGAGGAAGTGGATAGATGCAGCTAAGGAGAGGAGGTAGGCTCCACCCAGAATTCTCTTCAAGACTTGTTACCAGTAACCTATATGGACTAAAAGAAAAGGAATTAACAGGTAAGACTAAAATCCTCTTATTATACATCTTGAGATACATCCTAGAAGGGAATAAGTTATTTATATTTTAATAATTATTGAAAGCGTCCCAGTTAATCTTTTCTCCTAGCTTTGTTTCCTTCTATTTTTGAAGGTCATCTTTTCAATGAACAGATGTCCAGAGGTTTATCTGTGTGGTGGGCAGTAGAATATTCTCTTTTTGACACTTCAAATTTTGTAATACTTGCTCTTTTATGCTTCTCTGAACTTATTAACCCCATGAGCGCCCCCTCTCTTTGTTTCCTTTATGTATCAAACATAGGAACAATGGCAGGACAATTACACAGTAAAAAGAGCTATGAAAGAAAGAAAGTCAATGATGTCTCAAATGTCACAGAAGATGTGCAATGGTATGAACATTTATATCTAGAAAACAAATGACAACTCATACTAAAGTCAGCTCCAACTCTGCCCTTATATCTAGAGACAAATAGAGGCCCCACTGGATCTATACACAGGTGAAGAGAAATAAGGTATGAAAAAAGAAAATGTTACAATTATTAAAATATTTAAACACATCTTAAAAAAGAAAAAATGGCTATTTGGAAATCACAATACATATTCACGTAATACATTTTTTTAACCTAGTATATTGAGATAGCTCTTATTTTTAGTAATCCTATGCTGACAAACCAAACTGAGAATTTATACCCTAGTACAGGGATGACCAAGTTCATTACTCAGGGGCCACCAACAAGCCAGGATGTAAGGATTTCCCTGATTAAGCACAGGTTAGTTCATTAGTCCCTCATTCTTTTTTGCTGACTCACTTGTGCTTAATCAGTAAAAATCTTTAAACCTTGGCCTGTTGGTGGCCCCTGTGTACTGAATGTGGACAGCCCTGTCCTAGTATATCAAATATACATATGAATTAGGGAAAACTAAAGTTGAATTTATATAACACATAGTCTATTATGTGATTTAGTCAGGTGATATTACATGCAACCAGCTTGCTAACATTTATAATAAACGCTGTTTTACCATTTCATACCATATTTCCTCCATCTCTGTATTGATAGAGTGGAGTCTAGGGTGACCATTTGTCATGAATTTGTCCTTATTTTACATGGGTGCCCCATGTCCTAGGCAGCCCCCTTCCACAACAATACAAAGTCTTGAAATGAAGACTTCAGAGAAATAAGGGAAACTGCCAATAACTACTGTGACAGAAAGTGATGCATTTGCTGCACTACAAGAAGATGGACTACACTATAGCAACAGCTGGACCCTACTTCCTGAGCTGCAGTACTAATTTCTTGTAGAGTAAGGCTACACAAAAGCTTAGGGCTTGACAGTCCTTTTCTTGTGGCTCCATAGTGGTGTCACTATCTGTCACATCAGTCAATGGGCATTTCTCCTTCTAATGTTTAGAACTCTGTGGTGCTCTGGAGAAAGCATAGGTTGCACAATGACATACCGTGCTGGTCCTGTCTTGGAAGTGTCCCTGAATGACAGACAGGAAATGTGATTACCCTAGTGGGATCCCTTATTGACTCTCTATATGAAGGTGGACTTGGTTCTGACTTTTGTGTGACTTCTTTATTTTTCTTTTATTTTCTATCAGAAATAGCTATAGCAATAGTCAGAAGTAATGGCACTAAAACAAAATCGGTGCAATATTTGTGATATTTTAGAACATATTTTTTACTTGTAGCAAATAATAATGTGCATTTCTTACAAATGCATCATGTTATATATTCTAGAAAAGTAAATGGATGTCCCATATGATTTATTTTGGTTTATTTGGACAAAAAGCAGAAAGCTGACATTCTATAAAATAAAACAAAACATTGTAGTAGAAATTATATATTTTCAAGATAAATAAATCAGTTTTGTGGAATTCTTTCTCTTTAAGTAAAGAGCTATAAAATAACGTTGATTGAAATTTTATTTTGAGCAATGGACTTATGAGCTTTATCCTTAAAATATTTTGCACGTTAGAAAGCTTTCAAATGATGTGGAAATTTGAAGAGCAGCTTCAATTATTTAAAAGTACATATTTATGATTATAAAATGAAGCCATCCATCTCTCTGCTGCTGTAACATTACTAAACTGAGAAGTGCATCCTGGACGGAGGTAATTCTAAGAAAACTGATAGCTGCAAGAATCTTATGGAAAAAATTATATTTACCCTTGGGGGAACATGATACAAGGTTGAGGTAGTTGAAGTAGGAAGCACAAGTCTTTTATCCAACTATGAAAAATTTCTGTCCAACATAGCAACAGACAGCCAAACTGCTGTAAAGCAACTGGATTTCAAACACATCCTTTCATGTTAAACATTTATTTTTATAGTGCATTTAAATTTTTCAGGTAGACTGGAGGACTCCATAGACTTATCACTTTTTATAAAAGTTATAGTTTGTGTTTCTATGTTAACCACTGTGGTACTAATGAGGTGCTCCCAGGGGAAGGCATCCAGGGTCTCTTAGTCTCATCCATTGCCATAGTCCCACTCTTCCAGTGACTCCATTGTTGCTTGACATAAAATATATATTTAGCTTGAAACAAAAAAGTGCAAAAAAATTAACCACTTAGCTGCTTAAACTGTCACTGTCTCATTACTGTGCAATTTGTAGTAGACTTCTAATAGCGATGAGTGAAAACTCCTGTGCAGGAAAAATATGGAGAAAATGTAATTCCCCCTTATACAATAATTCTTGTGTGAAGTTCTCTGGAGAGAGAGAGACAGGGAGTGAGACAGAGAAGAAGAGAGAGAGAGAGAGCATGTCTGCTACCACACAGAGAAAAAATTTCATTCACTGTTCTGTGGTGAACTACAAGAAAATTGCCATAAAACCTCCACAGAACTGCCATTACCCATGAATATCAACATATACAAATCTATATCTACATGTATATCTAATCCTAATAAATTGACTTTATTACAATCGCAGTTAATGATCAGTCATTTCACTTACTAGTGATATGCAAAACTTGTTGCCTCAATAGAGAAGAATGCAAAAACAACACGTCTCACCTTCCATGGGAATTCCCACAAAAAATGCAGGTTTTCTGCTTTTTTTCCCACTTTGTTTCACTGCAATGAAATCAATGTTAATAATAATGTAAGTACCCCCTGTTTACTCATCATGCTAAAGTATAAAAGGAATGTCAGTTTACTTCCTGTTGTCAGTCTGTGCTCATGAGAGAGAGAAAACAGCTGCTATTATATGCAGATAGGTAAAGAGAGAGCTGGAGTTGCTTGATAGTGGTACTGATGATAACTACTACCAGTTGTTCTCTGGTTGGTCTCTGGGTGTGAAGAGAAAAAGCACCATTAAAAATAATAAATAAATACACTTTTTTAATTGATAAGTAAGATGGTCAGACAGGCAGGCAAAATTATCCTTCCTACCTGGGCTAACTGGCAGAGCATGACACCCTAATGATTTCATATTCATTTGGAATTGCAAACTTTGCAGTTGATATTCTGCTCAATCCTTTTGTTGAAAACTGGTTAAAGAACTGATGTCATGTTTACACCCCACTGGCATATTCAAAGCCACAGCTATTTTTCAACAATGTCTTTGCCAGAGTTGTACAAGCAGTGGTTAGTGCTATTGACAAAGAGCAAAGGGACTCAGCCTGCCAACTGTATTTTCAAGGCTTATGTTGTTGTAGGACTCAGACTAATAATTTTACTTGCAACTTTGGATTTTTCCATTTCAGTCACAGTAGTATTGCATTGGAAATTCTCACATCCAAACAAAGCATAGGTAGAAAACAGCAAAGTTCTTACTAGAAGTGTGGTGATGGTAACAAAAAGAGAGAAATATAATGTATTTTATATGTGCTGGTATTAACACAACATAAGCAGCAAATTGCGTATTTTTACATTAAAATTCCAATGGAAAAAGTTCCTTTTCAACCATCACTAACCCATACACTAAGACAGAATGATGCTGCAACCAGGTCTAATTTGATATCATGAAGAAGGACTCATTTCTTCCTCTGCACCTACAACTTTTGACCAATCCAAAAGCACTGTCCCTCTCACAATCCAAGTCAATCAACCAAAACAGCTGGTTATAGGTGGAGACCGAGAAGCTGGAATCTAATTGAAGTAGCTGGAATATGGGCAGCAGTTTTGAGTTGGTTGAAGAGGAAGTCTTCAACCAACTCAAAACTGCTGCTCATTTTCCAGCTACTTCAATCAGATTCCAGCTCTCGGTCTCCACCTATAACCAGCTAAAGAAATAAGAATGCGTTTTAGTTCCCAAACCCAATCTGCCCTACAAGCTAGTGCATATCTAATGTTAGGATTTAAACAGAAAATGCTCTATGTAAAATTGGAGGGAAGCCATGGACAACTTTATCCTATTCAACTTCATGCAGCTTTCTACATTTACTAACTATAGGACCTTCCATGGAAAGTAGAAAAATATCTCATGCTCAGGAAAACTCCTGTGAGAGCAAAAAAATACACTTTTAAATAATGACAAGTACATTGTCATGTGAACTAGTAAATTAGTTAGCATAAACCAGGAGTGGGTGCCTACTGCAAGCATATTGGGATTGTTGGCAACACCCACAATTCAGAATAAGGGTGTGGCTAGCAGACACAATAGAGGTTAGACGATATACCTCCAAAAGCACAAGATGAAAATTTCTAGAATGTACCAACTGTATGATGTGGACAAATGAAAATATTAAAATGAGCACTGAGTGACATTGAGCTTGTAAAGTAAGGGTAACTAACAATTCTTACATTCTGCCATAGCAATCCGTGATCATGGCATGATTCAAACTCTTATTTAATCATTTCTAAGGGGCTACATAGAGATCATAGTAGCAGTGTTCTCTTTAAGGTGAGCAGTGTTGAGTGACCCAAAATTGAAAGAGATAAAAAATAGGAATGGGTAAAATGTTTCACCTCAAAAGAGAAAAGTTCATTTTTCTATGGCTCATATATTGATCCCCCAGCCTTGTCCCACTGCTATGGTGGCCATAGAAACACATTGTTATGGACCTGAAACATTGTTTCACTGTAGAACTGCTGAAGTCCTATTTCATGTTATAAGAGGGACATTGATGGAGGTATCGCATTACACACATCCTAGTTAGGCTCTCTTAATAGGGATGGCTAAAAAAATATGTTCAAAAGTGAAATTTGAAAAATGGCACTTTTCCACTTATACAGGAATTGCTGGGGGGGTTTCTCCATTTTTCCCACATGTATTTCCACAGTGCTAACTGTAAAATGAATGTTCATTTCTGCAAGTTCTCCATCTCAGCTTGGGAGAGAAAGAAAGCAGCTAGAGACAGACAGAGAGGGAGTTGAATTTTCTTGAAGTGGGTATTGGTGGTAACCAGTTGATCTGTGGGTGTGAAGGGGGAAAGAAGAGTACGAATAAACAAAATCATTTTGAATGATAAGTGACAAAGGCAGTTGGTCCAAATTCCAATCTGAGCTGGCTGAACCTCTACTGGGACTGAGCGAGTGGACAACTTTTCAGACATACATAAATACATAATTTAATCAAGACAGACACATACAACTTGACATATTGTGGGTACTTACACAAATAGTCACTCCTACATCCCCAAGAACAAGAGGGACAGGCATATACTGAGGTATGTTGACAATGCATGCCTACACCAGCTTCCATGCTATGAGATTTATTCTATATTGTAAGCTGCTGATTCTAAAACTGATTCTAAAGCTAAAGCTAGTAGGGAGGAAGAAGGATAATTCTAGGCACATACTTGTTGAAATCCCAAATGAACTGCAGTCAAAAATCTGATTTGGAGACAATCTAGCAGCATGTCAGGTTAGGAACAACTAGCTGAAGTAGAAGCAAAATTATAGGTGCCAGAAAGGCACATAATAGTATTGATGTTGATGTTGAGACAACATTTTCACAAGTCACAATGACACCCATGTCTCACCCATATTTCCCACACTTGCCACCACTAGTCATGTTGTGAGAACAGTTAACCTACACAGTGTTTCTTTCATTTGCTGCCAATATGCACTAAAACGTGTTCAGTCTTCAACAATATAAGACTTTACTTGTGACTTGTGAAGAAAATATGGGAGATCCTTACAGATAGGTTAGTCTTTTAAAAAAATAGTTATAGTTGTATGTCAAACCTTTAGAAGAAATTGTTAGCACACATACAACTACAACGCTCAGCCTTGGAAAAAAATTGTAGTAGGCTTAGAACAAGGAAAGCCTTGAAACAAATTATTAGCAGTCTTAAAGTAGGGCAAGCCTTGAAAAAAAGTCTTCTTGGTGAATGGCTACACATTATACACATGCACCTCAGGAACATTATGCCGCATGTGCTTTATTAGGGTGAATGTGCCAAAGTGTAACCTTTTCACATCTTTATCATTGAGTTTTCTGTTGCAGTCAGTTATGCACAATTGCAAAGTCCTTAGTCCCAAGTAGGGATGGGTGAAAGTGTTCAACTCAACACTGAAATAGGTGAAAAATGGTACTCTCTGCCTAGAGGGAAATGTACAGTGAAAAGTGACTTTTCCTGCTCTTTTTGCCTATCTCATTGTGTTGAACTCAATGGGAAGACTGCATTACTTTCCACTACATGGCAGTTTTCTCTTAACTTCTTGCAGGCATATAAAAGGGTGTCAGGCTCTCACAGAATGCCATTCTGTGTTTGTGAGAGGCGAAAGCAGCACATTTTTGAGCTAGAGAAGATAGGCAAATAAAGTAGAGTTGAAGCTTTCAGGGGAGTCTGGAGCACTCTGAGTGAGAGGGAGGGAGAAAGATTCTGTCTGACTGATTTGATTTGAAAGACACAGGCAACTGTGATCCAAGCTATTTATTTACTGATCGTGCTGTTATTATCTACATGATGGACATGTCTGAGGGTGTGACTGACTTGCAAGAGACAAGCAGCTGTGATCCAAGCCCCTTCATGATCTGGCTGTTATTATCACTGTGCTAGTCTGAGGGTGTGAAAAGGGAGCAAAGGAGATTGACCACAAATACTGCAATATTCTGTATATGACTGATTTGATTTGAAAGATACAGATAGATGTGGTCCAAGCAATTTCCTTGCTGATCTTGATGTTATTATCTCTGTGCTCAGGGAGTCTGGGGTGTGTGAGAAGGGAGCAATGGAGGTTGATCCCAAATATCCCAACATTCTGTCTGACTGATCTGATTTGCAAGACACAGTCAGATCCAAACCTATTGCCTTGTGATCCAAGTAATTTCCTTGCTTATCCTGCTGTTATTATCTCTGTGCTGGGGAAATCTGGGGAAAGAAGTTTTTTTTGTTTTTAAGTTATATTTTTGGACAGTGATGAGATAAGGTGGACAACTGTAAAAAAGAAGTAATAAAAATAAAAACTAAAAATATTATGTGACAGACAGATGACTGGGACCTTTACATCAGCCGTATGACTGAGATAGACTTGATAGATAGCATATGAGATTTAGAATTTTGTTCAGGGCCAGGGTAAGACATCACACTTCATCAGTTCTGTGTACTTTACAGTAAAACACACACAGTAGTTGAGTGATGTCCAGCAAATTCATAAGGGGGAGGGGGAAACGAGGAGAACTGCATGTATGTGGGAGTAAAGTGGTAGTTCAAAAACTGTCTACAGCAATGGTTCCTGCAGCATGTAGAATAAATTATGATGATTCCTCTCCTCTCAGGGAGGATGCAGTTTGTCAGTGTTCCACTATCACCACCACTACCACCAGCACCAGTACTATAAAGAGAAACATATAAGAAGAACATAAAGAGAACAAAGCATCACATTTTAGTGTTGATTATGGCAATGGCACACTGGAGAAAGGTGTAGCAGCTGATCCAACTACTACATCTGACACTGAGAGAAAAAGTACCACAACACCGGGCCTCAAAGTATTAGCACACCCTGTAAAAGTAAAAGTAAAAAAAAAAATTATTTGACACCTCTAAAATCTTAGAAGAATATAAGGGTAGTAGGCAAGAAGTTGAGGATTACCTAATGATGACTGATGATAATGATGTAGATCTAGAATATATCCCTCCAGCATTCTCCTCTTCTTCAGAAGTTGAGTGAGATGATGGCACGGCCATAACATTAGATGAAAGACAAAGGCTCAGTTTTCTACCACTGAAAAGGAGCACTGTGCCTATCTATAAACTGTTTGAGAAAACCATTGGAATCTCTGATCCTGTACAAGAAAAGATGCCTAACAATACATAGTCATCCTGTTGGTCATCATCAGCATCATCACCATTTCCAAGTCCAAGCCCCACTCAGCCACACACACTTGTGTTGAGTAACCAGCAGCAACACAGGTTATTAACATCCACAACATTAGCTATGATGAGTGCCTCTGCTGCTGCGGCTGGAAGTGCTGAACCTTTGACACTTAGTAGTAGTAGCTGTAGAATTGCATCAACATCTAGCCCCAGTAGTAGTACGTGTAGCAGCCACTCAGGAACCCTGTAGTCCAGGATCTAAAAGCTAAGCATGTTTCTATCTGTTGTCTGTGCAAAAAACATGTGAGCATGTGAAAAGTAGGCTCACACCTAGGCACCTCCTCAATGAGATCACACTTGAAGCACAACTACAGGTCTGACTGGGAGACACACAATCAACATATCAGAGGTTTCGCAACTAGCAGAAGTTCCCAGGGATCTGGGGCAGATAAGAAAAGTAGTGATGTTATTGATGTGTCAGACAGTGTGCCACTGCCAACAGTTAGTTCATTCCAAATAACACCTATGGCTCCTACTGCAGAGGCGAATGATGTCTCTGGGTTTTGCTTTAGAAGATGACAAGTGTTATAGAGTGCCTACACATACTGCCACCACCTCCACTACCTCCACAAGTGATGGTTAAAGCAATAAAGTTACACAGTTCTGTTACTATGTACTGCCATCTCATGCTTACTAAGTTTTTAGAAAGAAATTTAAACATGCAAAAACATAATGCAAAAGTAATGGTGGTGGTTGACATGATGGTCTTTGTTAAAAACAGAGGCTTTAAAGAACTGATGTCATGTGTTGCACCTTTCTGGAATATCCCAAACCACAATTATTTTTCATGGATGGTTGTGCCAATGTTACATAAGCAGGAAGTTAGTGTTGTGGGTAAAGGACAAAGACTCTCAGCCTAACAAACTTTTCAAGGCATTTGTTGTTATAGGACTCACAAGTGTAACTTTCAGCAATTTATATCTCCACTTCAGCCCTTAGAAGATGTAATATTGTGGTGGGAAATGTTGCAGTCATAGGAAACATAGGCAAAAAATTATTGGCAGTGGCGAAAGGGAGAAAACGTTTGCAATAATGACCAATACTGGTGTTGGGAATAACTGAAGAAAACAAAATCCACCATATGGCACAAATAAACATTTCCCAAATTCTCTTAGACTTAAATGGGATTTTAAAGTTTGAATGCTAGATATGTCTCCAACATTGCTGCTCAAAGTTTCTCTAGCATCAATTGAGTTAAAAGCCCCATTTAAATCAAAAGGTTTAATCTACATTTGTATTGTAAGATATGTAAACAAATTTTCTAACCATTTTTTCTTATTTCCATCATTTGTTTCTTATAAAAATTCTGTCTTTTTGTCTTTGAAAATTTGCTGTTTAAAAGCTAAATAAAAATTATGTTGTTAAAAGTGTCTTTAAAAGCTATATTAGTCAAAATTATCTTGCTGCTGGTTTTATTTCTTTACAACAAAAGATAGATTAACTTCTGAAGATGATCTTCTCCTTTCACTGCCAAACAATGGTCTGTCATTTTTTTCATTGCAATGTTTTGTACATTGTGCCCTTAGTGTTGCATCAAAACCATGTATGAGAATCTCAAATAATTATATCTAATAATAACAACAAAGAGAAGCTAGTTGATACACATATTAAAGTGAGACTGTGCCCTGGGAATACATAATTTGGTTGGTGTTGTGTTCTTCATGCAGCAGTCAGTTATATGTACTTATTTTTGCTTTATATCTGCCATTTCTTGTATATAGTGATCTCACCTCACAACAAACAATAGACTTCAATAGACCTCAATGTATTTTAAGTGTGACTAGTCTTTATTGTACAGTAAACTGAAACAATTAGTCAACAAGATAGATCATATGCAAATATAAGGGATATAGCAGAGGTATAGTGGAGGCTCCCTGGAGCCCCCATGGGCTAGAGAGGCCCCAGAAAGTGTGGGCCGTTATAGTACATTGGGGTCCCCAGACAGTGTGCTTATTTGTTTTTGGCCCACGTTGATTCAACTGAGCCAGGCCATGATTGCACTGTGCATACTGCAGACTGCAGTGGTAGTGTAATAGTTTCTCGACTCATGCCTAAGAGTCAGACTGTAGTTTAAGGTCATTAATGAGATTTCATATCCATGCTGGGGGGGAGAATAATGAAGGCTTGGTGAGGCTGAGCCTAATTTCCCAGTTGTGGTCCTTCCCCTTGTTGCCATTACATTGTCACAGGAAAAGGAAGGGAATAATCCTTCAAGGTAGTTTTAGCTGCTAAGAATTCATGTTAGCACTAACATACAGTGCTAACATCGACATTCACGAGATTGACAATAACAGCCAATTGCAGCATGTATTACAGATAGCTATGCAGGCATAAGAGCTCCAGTTAGAAATTATGCTAGGTGCGTATGTTGGGCAAGCTGGGGAGTTACTGAAAGGAGCTCATCATCTATCCCTCCCCGCATGTATTGAATAAAATGGAGTGTGAGTGTTTGTGTATATAAAAAAAATATACAGAAATACATGACTGCTGTATGATGAACTCCTACCTAGATATGTACTACTGTTACATACAATAATTATATAGATATAAAACTGTGTTTCAGAATGACTTACCTAGGTAGGAGTCCATTGTACAGCAGTCAGATTTATCTATATAATTACTGTGTGTAACAGAATAACATACCTATTTAGGAGTAGGGGTGGGCGAAAGGTCCAGTCGTGTTGCCGGGAAAAAATCTGCAAAAACCATATTGTTGTCCACTTTTTCAAGAGAAATTCTGCTTTAAAACCAGCAATTAAAATATGCACATTTTTCACCCATTGGCAAAAATTCTTTGCTATTTTTTCAGTCGCTAGAAAGTTTCCGCCCATTGATTTACATGTTTTTTGTCTTTATGCCATAAAAACATGAAGTATTCCAGAAAGTGAGAAACAATAGAAGCAGCTACATGAAGTAAACACGCTGTGCTGTTCTGCTGTGTATTTTTAGCAAAATTGAGGCAGGAGAGGCTCATAGTGACTGCTATGACTATGAGAAAGTTTAAAACTAATAAAAGGAAGAACTAGAAGGACCCTTATGTGTTCAGTGAGTCTGAGGAGGAAGTGAGCACTACAGAATAAATGCTGGCCAGTCCCCCTAAATCAACAATAGGTATCTTGGGGAAATTAATGTCAAGGGAGGAAGAAGAGGGTAGCAGTGAGAGCAGGACAGGTCAACTGTCTGTGCCTGCTGCCAGACATGCTGCCCTTGCTGCTATAAATACTCTGCCTGCTGCCAGACTTGCTGCCATTACTGCCAGACGTGCCACTCCTGCTACTGCTACCACCATATTCTCTGCAGGCTACCAGATGCGCTACCCCTGCTACTACCAGTACTGTGCTTGCAGTCAGACTTACTGCCCCTGCTGCCACCAGTGCTGTGCCTGCTGCCAGTGCTGCCACTGCTGTCACCAGTACTGTGCCTGCTGTGAGACATGTTGCCCCTGCTGCCACCACTGCTGTTCCTGCTGCTAGTGCTGAACCTTCTGCCAGTGTGTCTTGCAATACTCAGGAGGGGGAAGGAGAAGATGATGCCAAGTGTGACAGCAGGGGGACCATAAGTCATACTTGCCATCCCCAAGCAGTCTTGCCAGTGCTAGTACTACTAAGAAGGTCCAGCAGCTTGTTTGCAGTGAAGGAGTGGTAAGGGAAGCAATTGAGAGTGTCCAGACTACTGGTCAAGGGAGCCCACACCATTACCCTAACCCTGGGAGTCACCTTCCCCCTTTCATTGTCCAGGTGGAATATTGAAGAAGCCAGAACTGGTGTCTAACAACAATAATACCACCACCAAGGGCACAGATCAGCGGCCTGTGCCTGTTGCTAATGCTGCCAGTCTGCCATCTCCAGGTCTACAAGAAATGTCAATGTGACATTAGGGGACCCTCTGTCACCTTTCTCATCACCTCCTCCAACCAGCAGTGAGATGTCTGTAATAGAGCAGCAGCAGCATGGATGGATTAGTAGTGGTGGTGGTGATGATGATGGTGGAGAAGCTGGGGTGGACATTGATGGCCTTTTTATCCCAAACTGAGAAGGAATGGGAGACGGGGATGAGGGTGGGCATCACCACCACCACCAGCAATGAATTTTTGGAATTTGCAGAGTTTGCAACTGCTCTAATTCCTGCTGCTGCTGTGTTGCAAGGGAAGCAGGATGCTGAGTAGCAGGCTAGTGTTCCACAGACCACTGTGGAGACAGTGGGAATGGGGTCAACAAGTAACTAGGACAGGCTTCACTTGCCAGCAGCAGCAGCAATACTTCTGGTCATAGTTGCAGTGCTGATTCTGAGGCAATATCAGCAACAGCAGCAACATCATCATCTGACCCAGACAATGAAGGGGAATGTGGAGGAGGAGAAGAAGAAAGAGACAATTCTTCTCCACCTTTTCTCTCCCCTGTGAAGTAATGGGTGTGATGATTGCTTGCTTGATTAACCTATTGAGGATCTGAGTGGTGCACAACCTCTTAAAAAGTAATGTATACCTACCTTGTCTTCAATAGGTTAATTTATTTAAAAAAGGTGACATTACTGTTTAATGCTGGCCAAGGATATACAATTATATTTAAAAATGTAATTTATGTAAAATATATACAGTATTTAAGCAGAGGGCTACGCAACACACAGCTTTACAGTGCATTGCTTGCCCCTCTGGCACTAAAAGGGTTAAACGTATGGGACCCCATATTTAGATATTCCTTTAACTCCTTGAATACTTCAAATTCCTTCAGCTTGTCTGATACACCTGCCTACAGGAAAGTGTCCCTGTGTAAAATTAGTCTTTTGGAGAAGATTAGAGATGTGTCCTGGAGATAAAAACTCCAAGGGCATAATAGAGATAATTGTAATCATTTTATTACTTGGGTTACCTCTTGAGGACCAATTGACAATCATTTGGAGTAATGGAAAGGACTTCAATCTCTGCTTCCTCAGAGCATATGTAAGCCTGGATTTTAGGCCACAGAGAACAAATGGAGAAGTATTTCAGAGCTATCATGATGCCCATGATGTTTATATGTACAGGACCCCAAGCATGTTAATTTTTAGAGTTTGCTGAACCTTTAACTTCTCCAGTCTTCAAATTATAAGAGACACTAGTCTAAAAGCATTCTCACTCTTCTTTGTATCCATTTATTGTTATATGTGTGGAATTTGGCTCACTGGGAAATAATTGGGGGTGGGGCATAATTGAGGTGGGGCTTGGGGCCCCTTGTTAGAGTTTGGAGGGGGTCCTTACACTTCTGCTATATAGATATAACTGACAGCTGAACGAAGGGCAGTTACCTTTCTGACTATGATAATCAAATTATGAGGCACTTATTTTTAGGATCTAGGACTCTTTTAAACCTAGATGTAAGACCAAGCTCTGTATGTTTCACTGTCTTGACAACAATATTTAGAAAATGTGGACTATGCTATTAAAGGGACAATATAAATTACCAATTATTAAATGTGAAATGATGGATTTCTTTTCTGTAATCAGTTGGATGTTAGAAACATCTCAAATGAATTGCTTAACAATCCATCATAGGGGTTTGACGCACAAAAGAACAGAGGGATAGTTCTGGAACAAATCAATTGCACCATTGGGGGCAAAAAAGTCACAAAATTCAAATTGATTTAAATGGGGTTTTAACGCACGTAAAGCTCCAACACCTTACTATGCAGTGCATTGCATACCTCTCTAGCATTTAAGTGATTAAAAGTAAGGATGTGTGAATTGACTCGTCTTTTGTTCAAAAAAAGGGGGGAATCCCCCCCCCAGTGGAATCCTGATGCTGTTCCAGGTAGGAACCTCTGTTCCAGAGCACATGCTTCTTTACGCTCACCAAACCTAATTCAATGGGAATCCCATAATTAATATCCCTTAACTCCTCCAAGTTCACTCTAGAACCCCAGAAACATGTTCAAGGGGCCCTGCTCAGCACTAAATGTACCTTTAAAGGGACAGAGAGACTTTCAAATACCCCAGGAGGGTACTCTGTTATACACAGAATATGTAATATTTCCATATTAAATAATAGATTTATATGATGCTCTTATGGTGGGTAGGGCCACAGACTGGTCATTTTGCTTCTTTTGTAAATATTGTCCATAAACATACATTTGCTTGCTCTGCTGTGTAGTAAGTAGTTATTCCAATTGTCCAGTACGGATAAGTGAAAAAATGATGTAACCTCCTTATTCAAACATGCCATTTCATGATACAAAAGGTGTTTCATGTCATATTTCACTTCCCAAATTAACCAGTCAGATGAAATGCAATTACATGATGACCAGAAAATAAAATAAATTCAAACAGCTTCCTGCCTGGTCAGTTGACTGAACAAGTAGGAAAACTTCTTCAGTGGGTGGCAGGACAGTTGAATGACTTTACACCTTTCCCCCTGAATATGTCCTACACTACTCATGGGTTCACTTTTAAAAGGTTGCACGCAAAAGAGCGTGCAACCACATCTCGCATTCACCATGTCACCATGATAAATATGGCTACCTGAGAATCGTGCACTGCATGAAAGCGCAAGATTCTCAGGTCGCACTATGAAACATCTCAGTCTAGCTCAGTGTTGTACAGAATTTCTCCTCTAAAGACTCCTGACCTTTTAAAAGGATATCATATTAAATAGGGCCACAGGTTGGATCAGGTCCATGGGCCGTATTTTGCCTCTCTTGTTTACATTTCTGTTTACATTCAAAGTATTATTGCGATCCCATTCTGCAGTGGTCAATTTTGTTGGACTACAACTCCCATCATCTCCTAACGGCCATTGCCCTGCAGGGAATGATATGAGATGTAGTCCGACACCAACTGGAGACTAACAAGGTTGATCCAAGAAAATCTAATTAATGAAACTTCACCTCTGCTCCAATTCTGGTTCTGATGAAGACTGGGTCTCTACTGGCTGGCCATTATGTGGAGAGTTGTCACACCGAGTAATGGCAAAGGTATCAGAATGTAATGATCCAGAGACAAATGTTTGGGGATAGGTTCTGAAGTCTTAAGAGGAGAACTAGACTGCTACGTTTCATAGAGCAACCCAAGAACCTCGTGCTTTTATGCAGTCTGAGATTCTCAGGTCGCCATTTTTACCATGGCGACATGGTGAATGCGTGATGAGGTTGCACGCTCTTTTGAGTGCAACCTTTTAAAAGGATACCTTCCTCATGCAGCCTACTGCATCCTCCCATCCTCCCTCCCCATGCTCCCCTCTGCAACCTCATTTCTTCCCAGACTTTATGCTGCTGCCTTCTTTTTCAGGCTAATCTACATGTCCACCCATCTTATCTGTGATTGCCAATTCCACACTTTTAGTGCAATCTGACTCCTTTTCCTTCTTTTACTCTTGTCCCTCTCTCCTCCTCCCACCACTATGATCTGCTACAAATCAGTTTGAAACACATGATATTTTCTCTACATCCTCTGATTTGATTCACAAAACTAATTGTGGAGGTTTAACTCACCTCTATTTATCCCTTTGTATTTACAAAACTATGCATTGGACACAAATCTGGCATTCAATGGGTTACAAAGGGTAATTTTGCAAGGTCAAAACATGCAGGGAACGTAAGGTGATCTTTATCTAACACTCACTTGCAACATGTTTCTTTCAGTTATTACATTGACCCAAGACATCTCTGCAATCTTATGAAGGTCACATCAGCATAGCTAATGATCTAATGATGATACATGGCCTGTTTTGGGGATAGCTTTTAATGTACAATGTTTAAAGGGAAACCTACTGATAAAATTCTCTTGCATGAAACATCTGTTTTATGCAGTAAATCTGAATGTAGAAAGAAGAGATTATATATCCTAATGTCTGAAAAACTGCCTACATGCAAATCAGGGTAAGGTAACAGTGGTCGGTTTAGATGTGCTGACAATGATTTGAAAAGCAACATACGTACCTAGCACCTGCACACAAGGACAATACCATCCGTCATATGGGAACTCTACAGCTATTAGACTATGAAATGAAAAGACTGCAAAGATGGAAACAAAGAAATGAACACGAGCTGGAACTAGACAGATGTTACAAAACAGCTGGTAGTAAGCTGAGTCACTGGGAAGGTGCTTATGAATACAAAACAGTGCGCACTAGAGCATCTGCTTTGAAACAAGCATAAGAAGTACAAACCAGAAGTTTCAGTGTAACACGTATTCTACTACTATAGTCATCAGTAGCTTATGAAAATATGAGGTCATACCAGTTATATATGCTGGCTAGATAAAATGAGCCATATATATATATATATATATATATATATATATATATATATATATAAAAGCAAAGTGGTGCAATTCTGAGACAAATCCTCTTAACAACCGAGGGCAAAGCTCAATAATGCCACTGATTTAAGTTGGCTTTTTAAAATCTTGAATGCTGGAGAGGTCTCCAACACATTGAGAAGTAATGTGTTAAAAACCTCTCTAGGATTTAAGGGAGGTTAGCTGCTTTTAAAGAGATAAGAACGATATAAGTCTTATCTCTCAAACCTTTATGGTTCGAGAGATATTCACAAGCAAAGTTTTCCCTCCCGTCCCTTTTACCTAGTGTAAGCCATCTCTTCTCAGATGTGGAATGCAGTCCATAGACCAGACAGATAACAGCAGGGAACAATCTTCTTCCTATCAGAACAATTAAATCCCTGCCCCCCCCCCACAAGCTTTTCAGCTTTTTCCCTTATCTTAATTGAAGATTGTCCCTCTCTGCAGTCTACTTGGGCACCTCCCTTCTGCTCTGGCTGAGCAGTGTTACATCAGTAAAAGGGGCGGGAGGGGGACACTTTGTCATTGAATTACTCTTGAACTAAAACTCTGACAGTATTGAAATAACACTCTCCAAAGTCCAAATACAATGATGATTAATTAAAGCTGCTTTTATTATGAAACCTTACTATCCCTTTAAATTAACAGGACTGTTTAATTGTCCCTTATTCTGACTTTGGTTTGCCCAAGTATTGCACATCTTTGCCTTTATTCTTAAGGTCCAAACTGGCCTTATGCAGAAACTGCACCATAGAGAACAAATTGAATTTCCCATTCATTTAAACTGAGAGTGATCTCTCACTCTAGCACAAGAAAAAAAACCACATCACCTCTCTCCCTCCAGCAATCTCACTCTCTCCTCCTCCGTCCCTCCTTCTATCCACTTCAATGCTTAAAACATTATCTGGAGGCAGAAAGGAAATTTGTCTGGAGGATGGCATGTTTGAATTTGCCACCAACTTCCCTAGTTAAGTCTCAAGTCCAGGGACTAGCAGGGCATATTTCAATGCACAGACTTACAATTCTGCACATTGAAAGACATGTCCTATCAGTACCTGGAAACAACATGTAACCAAGAAAATGGGCTGCAAATTCAAATATGTTGTCCAGTATACAGATCTCTGTGCTGCCTCTGGATTAAGTTTTAAGAAAGGACGCGGGTAAAGGGAGGAAGGAGGAGAGTGATCTCCAGGGAAGGAAGGAGGAAGGCAGAGAGAGGCACATACTTGAATAATGGTTGCTAATTGTACATATGTACTTAATTTTTCCATAAGCTATTGGTTATAATTCACACCTGCATATCCAACAAAAGTGTATATTATATCCAGAGATTGTATGGTAAAACAATGGGAAGCTGGGGAATATGTATTTCTTCACTATGGCATAATTTGTTTGCCCTAGAATTGCTCTAACATGATTTTAAATAATCCTTGTCTATGAGGCTGGGCATATCCTTATCATATGATAAATTATTACAAACCTCCTGACTAGTGTTTTTCTAAATATGAAAGGATCAAATGGCATTTAAGATGGGTTGTCTTGTTACTGAGGCATTAAACAAAATAGAAAGGTGAGAATAAGAGTGCAATATTGAGGTGTCTTTTTTTATGGAACATCTTCTACACTTTGAAAAAGGATTTCTTTGGACATTCCAGTTATCCGTGGATCAATGTGTTTGTAGCTATTTTTTATATATGTGTATTGTGCAGGATATGGACATTTTTTAGCTAAGGAATAAGGTGGACCTGGGTGATGGGGGTATATCAGTATATATCAGTTTATATTGATGTCATGTTTTTTTTATAGTTGAGAGGGGTATCTTTATTTATGATCTGTTATTGCAGAGGGTGGGCCCACCTTCTTTGTCTCTTGTATGCTGTTTTGTTTTTTTCTTTTTGTTCACAAGGTAATATAGTATCTATTTTAAAAAATTTTTGTAGCCTGATAAGTATATTCCATGTGGTAAATACTTATGTACACATTCCTTGGTATAGTACATTTCAGCTGTTCCTTACTGGATATGCATGTGTTACTTAACTCATTTAAATGGGCTTAATAAGGTTTTACCTTATGGCATATTATTCAGATTTGTAATATCAGTAAATCAGTCTCAGATCCCTGGGTGCTATCAACATATATAAAATACTAATAATATATTTTGAGTACCCTTGATGGAAGCTATTATTTATCTGACAATGTTTTATGTCATATAACTGTCTTGAAATACATGGAAATGAAAACAAGTTGTGCAATGTACAAATAAAACATATGTTTTATCAAAGCAATGTTCAAGAACATTGAAAATTGTATCTGAATTTTGGATTCCTCAAAATAGCCATCCTTTGCCTTAATAACAGCTTCACAAACAAGAGTCATTCAACTAACCAGTTTCAGCAGGAATTCACCCAACATGTCTTCCCAGCTCTTCAACAGCAATTCTCATAAATGTAAGGCACTTCTGAGTAGCTTTGTTTTGACTCTTCTGTCTAGTTCAGCCCATACAAGTACTCTGGGATTGAGGTCTGAAGACCGGACAGGCCAGCTCATTAGATTGAGTAGTCTTTCAGATTCATTCTTTCATAACTTTGAAGTGTGATTCTGGTCATTATCTTGCTGAGGAATAAAGAACTGTCCAACTAGCCATACTCCTGATAAAATAGCATGCTTCTGAAGTATGCTATGATAGCCATTCTGGTTGAGTTTGCAATGGACTTAGTAAAGATCACAAACTCTGTCACCAGCAAAGGAGCCCCAGAACTTGACACTGTCTCCTCTTTGCTTGACAGTGTGAACCACACATGAATAACCCCTGCATTCAACATCTCTGTGTCTTACAAATACTCAGTGGTTGAACCCAAATATTTAAAATGTTCACTCTTTGATCATTGAGACTGATTTCCATTCCTCAGATCAGGGCTCAAAATTTCAAGTCCTGAGCTACTAGCCAGGCCCGAAAAGTTACTCGCCACCAGTTTCCATGCCTAACTCATATCCGTGCCTTTAACCCCACCCATATTCCCACCTTTAACCCCACCCATCTCAAGTATGGACCCCTAATATCTACTAAAGAGGAGCACTTGGGAGGTATGGAACTTAATATCTCCTAAAGAGGCCTACTTGGGAGGTATGGAACCTAATATCTCCTAAAGAAGGACACTTGGGAGGTATTGAACCTAATTTGGTGACCTCTCTAGCATTAAAGGGGTTAAAAAGTCCCATTTAAAACACTGGACATTTTGGTCAATTTATTTGGACCCTATGCTGCAATTTGTTTACTCCACAACTGATCATTTCTTTGTATTTTCTGCCTTAACACTTTGAATGCCAGAGGGGTATGCAAAGCAATGGGTTTTGTATCCCTCTGGCACTCAAAGGGTTAAAACTAAGGTTGACTAGTCACTCCCATTAAAGCAGAACAAAAGCCTCATTACAATAAATCAAAGAAGAAAGTAACACACAGCTGGCTGACTTCACTGTCATCCATACTACTAGGTCTTTCTTGCTGCCCGCTCATATACATTGTGTCAGTGTCATGCATCTGAGAGACAGGGAGCCATATATTCAGGAGCAGCCCTGTGTATAAATTTTGGAACACTTTTAGTTATTATTGTTACTTTGACTACTTTCCAGCCAGCCATACCTGGAAATTCTCACTGAGTGACAAACTCTCAAGGTAAAGGGCCTGATCCTCAGGTATAAATTCCAGGCTCACTTACGACAAGATTTGCATAGTCTGATGGCTTCTGGATCTCTACAATGGTGTCATTTCTATGAGAATGGAAGAGAGGGAATCCCTGCTTGCCACTGTGTATTCAAAAGGGGTACTCTACAATCTCTGGCTTGTTAAACATTTCATGAAGGCTTATTGGCAGACTGCTTGGCTAGGATAAGAAGTGGCATATCACCTAAAGTTTGTTATGTACACTTGCCAACATAAAAATATATAATAATAATACAAAACTAACACCTCTATACTTTTCCCTAATCTGTCAATTGCCATTGTCACTAGAGGTCCACAGAACTGTTAAGCATGTGAGGTGTGAGTGTGGGGGGAGACACCTCCTATACAGCTACACTCGTTGAGTAGAACATGAAATGACATGAAATGATATATCAGGGTGGGGAAAAAAGTCCAGAAGCCTAGTAGCCAGCATTTCCAAAATGTCACTGTTGGTTCCTAAAATACTGGAAATTATAATATATACACTTGTGTATATAAGTGCCTGTTCATAAAAACTTTTGTCGGACTCCAAAGGTTCTTTATACCTTTTCCACCCATGCTTTACATAGGCAATATTAACAAGAGGGGAGTTTATAACCCTTTCACATTTGAAAGGAGAAACACACAGAATATAGGGTTCAAATGTAAATATTTACTGTCTTTTGAGATTAAAAAAGTAGTGTAATTCAGAAGCAAATGTATCCTAGAAGACAAGCAGTACAGTTGTTTTAAATTGGGGACTGTAACTCACTGACTCTTACAGTTCTCTGCTGCATTAGCATTCAGTAAGTTAACTCTTTGCATGCCAGAAGGTTAGCCCACTGGCACTTAAAGGGTTAAAGGCACAATTTCAATAAATGGTATTGTATATTTTTATGGTGCAGCTGCTTTGCCCCAGAAATACTCCACTTTCACAGGTCACTGGTTCTGCCCATTTTGCATGTTACCGTGTATAGTTAGAGGGACAATGAACCCCCTTGGAGCTTGAGGGTTGAGCAGTTACAGGTCAGATAAACAATCAAGGGTCATGCTCACCTTCTCCTCCTGGTAGACCATGTCTATCAGATTGATACTGTGGAACATGCCCTGGTGCTTGTCTGATACACATTTCCTGCAGGAGGGAACAGAACAGTTTTTACAGCTCAAGCGCCTGACCCGCGTGATCGGCGCAATGAGAATGGCTACTGTGGCTGGATGAGGACTCATGAGATGTGCAATCTCTTCCCACAGCTCCTCCTGGGAACTCTTTATCTATTGTGGTAGTCGCTGAGCCTAGCTGCAGGACTACCTCGGCCAGAGTGGTGTTGACTGGCAGCAAAGACACCCGCTGGGAAAAAAGCACAACGGGCAGGGCACAGTGATCAGACTAGAAGAGCCACCAACACTGACAGGCAAAACCTGAACGGTGCAGGTATCCTGGGCTGCACATCCTGTACACAACTCTTACAAAAGTTATGGAAGCACAGCTGCACAGTTAATTACAATGAGGACAGGTGGCAGATTATATTGCTGGCTTCAATTTCCACATTCAGTTTTTCCTCACCAAATGTGAGGAGGCGAGTGGAAATTTTGATGTCCAGTCTCTGTGTTTCTTTGGAGTAATTCTTCCAGTTAAGCCAGCTTCACACAATCTTCTCTAAACAGCTGATGCTGAAACGTCTGTACTTCTAATATGATTTAGCAGAGCTTGTATTTCAGCTGCTGATTATCTCTGGTTTCTCAGTTTTGTGACTTGAATTAACATGTTCTCTGATTCTGAGGTCACCCTTGTTCATTCCCCATGTGTGCCAGTTTCTTCAAATTGTTTGATGGTCTTGGTCACAGCAGTTACAGGTACTTGCATAGTTCTTGTGATATATCTTAAAGATTGTCTTCTTTATTTTCTTAACTAAGAGTATTTTGATATATTATGATCCCTTACATTCAGGAATGACAAACTTATGCCTATGCTACCCTTATGAATAGTAATCATGGACTATATTGGACTATAATCATCGCAAATGATTTTGCTTCAAAAGAGAAACATGAGAAAAGTGGCACGTTTTGCCTAGTGGGAAATATTTTTGTGAAAAGTGCAATTTTCTTGCTTTTTTCACCTAGCTTCTTGCTTTGAAATCAATGGAAAGACAGAATTTCTCCCCACCACATGTATTACTTTTCACTCTTAGGGAAACCCCGTAAGAGGATTTGAAAAACATGCAACATATGAGACGCTCTGAGAACAAACATAAACACAATGGCTTGTTCTATAGCTAGTAACCACTCAGAAGCATTACATTTTAGCTCTGTATTGCAATTACAGAGGAGAAGTTGCCACATGTCCATTTGATTAAGCACACCCAAATCAGCAATCCAGTTCCAAAATAACTGGCATGTCCCTTTTGCACAGAAACACCAGACATATATTTTTGCCTTGGGGTGCGTGGTTACTGAGGTGCAGCTGGTTTTCCTTGATACTGAAAGTAAGGGGTCCACGTCTGGATTAAACTTCACTCTTACGGATACCCCATAAGAGTATTAAAAAATTACAAAAATGTGAATGGCTCTGAGAACAAACAAAAGCACAATAGCTTGTTCTATGACTAGCCCGCATACATATTAAATAATTCCACCCAAAAGGGTAGTCCAGATCCAAAATGACATCAAGTTTCCTCTGCACAGACATACATTTCAGCTCTGCTGGGCCTTATTAGTGACATGCAGCTGGTTCCCCTAGGCACTTGCAAACTGGTCTGCCCTTTTGGACAGGATTAATCTAACATGTACAGGGACATTTCTCCTCTGTAATGAAACTAGCGAGCTACAATGTGATGCTTCTGAGTGGTGACTAGTGATAGAACAAACAATTATTCTTTTTTTCATCCTGAGAGGCTCTCACATTTTGGTATGTTTTCTAATGAATACACTTAGGGGTCTTCCTAAGAGTGAAAGTTTATCTATACATACACCCCTATACAATGGGTTGCTCTCAATTTCTAGGGTAACCAGCTGCCCCTTTGCTGATGAGGCCCAACAAACCATTGTGATGGAGCTGGTCTGATCTTTTGTGCATTATTAGTATAGTATGTACATGGAAATTTCTCCTCTGTAGGATAATTTGCGTATGCAAAGAGCTGGTCAGAGATGCTCAACTAGGAATGAGCCTGCCCTCAAATTGATGAGGTCCTAATGGAAAAGTATCCTACTCAGGGTGCAGTCTCTTTTAGCTCACTAGTGCCTTTCACAAAGAGAAAATATCCTAAAGCACATCATACTGATCCTACCAAGAGAAGAGCCAACCCCAGACGTATGTTTCAGCCTCATCAGTGAGGTGTAGCTGATCTCTCTAGGTACTGTGAGAAAGGGGTCCATGTCTTGATTACCCGGTTACCCTTAGGTTGACCAATCCCAAGGATAATTTGCATATGCAACTAGCTGGACAGAGATGCTCAACTAGGAATGAGCCTCTTCTTGATTTGATGAGGCACTATAGGTTAAGTATCCTACCCAGAGTACAATCTCTTTTAGCTCACTAGTGCATTTCACAGAGAGAAAATATCCAAAATCACATCATACTGATCCTACCAAAAGGCAGTCAAGCCATGAAGTGCCAGGCAATTCCTCTCTGAACAAGAGAAGCAGCCAACCTTAGACATACATTTCAGCATCATCAGTAAGGTGTAGCTGATCTCTCTAGGCACTATGAGAAAGGGGTCTACATCTTGATTACCCGGTTACCCTTAGGCTGAACAATCCCAAGGATAATTTGCATATGAAAATAGCTGGACAGAGATGCTCAACTAGGATCAAGCCTGCCCTCAAATTGATGAGACACTATAGGATAAGTATCCTACCCAGGGTGCAATCTCTTTTAGCTCACTAGTGTCTTTCACAGAGATAAAATATCCTAAAGCACATCATACTAATCCTACCAAAAGGCAGTCCAGCCACAAAGGGCCCTTCAATTCCTCTCTGAACATGAGAAGCAGTCAACCCCAGGCGTACATTCTGGGCTTGTTGGGCCTTGTCAGTGAGGTGTAGCTAATCTCTCTAGGCACTGTGAGCAAGGGGTCCATTGCATCCACCCATTGGAAGGGGCCCAGAGGGTTATTCCTTGTGAGTGCTGAGGTACTGACCACTCCTGTGGTATTTAGGAAGCCTCCAGCACAGTGGAGCAGGGTGCCAGCCTTAGCTCAAACCTTTTCTCTGATTTTGGAGCCATCGGGCTCCAGGCACCCAAGTAGGATGGTGGCCCAAGGGCCATATTTGGGAGGAGTGATTAGTCACTCTCTGCCCCAGCGCTGTGACCCACCAACACATGTATCCTGGGGCCCCCAGCTCATAGCCCATACAAACCTATTCCCACAGGAACTACTTGGGCTTCTGCTGCTCCTCGAACTTTGAAGTTTTGGCTAGATGGAAGGGATTCATTTTGCTTGGCCCAAAGAACTGACAGTTTGGTGCCCTTGGACAAAGGGGGTGGGACAGAAAGGGGAGCCTGATGCTTATTTCACCAAACTTAACTTTATTCCAGACTGTGGGATTCTGCAAGATGTGCACTCTGAGCCTACAAGCAGGACTTGAGGTCAACTGTGTTTTAACCACCTATAAAACTTGTGAGTCTGCGGAGGGGGCTTGTGGGAGACCGCCTCGAGACTCCCTTATTTGGGGATGGGGAGAGGTGTGGAGAAACAGATTAACTTCTCATGTCCCTGTGATGTGTGAGGACTGTGGAGTTACATGGACATTACAGGCAATACATATGTCATGGACTTTTCCAGGGAAAGTCCTTTGAAATCACTGTTGACATCTACTGATTGAGACCTGTTATGGAAGCACAGGTAGTATTCTTTCCTCTGAACTGCCATCTATTGTTTGAAACCACGCATAGCAGTATTGCACTTATGCCATCTATTCATTGAGCCATGTTATGGAAGCACAGGTATTATCATGTCCTGTGAACTGCTCTGCTGCTCTGCAGCAATGAGGCAGAGAGATTAGTGCCTACCTGGTGGAGACTTTGGATCAGAGAGGGGGTGGGAACCTGTTTTGCTGTGACCTATTCCAGTGGGTAGAAGTGTGAGTCCCTACTCATATCACTGCCCTAAGCCAGCTGCTAAGGGCTGGCTGCATCTGAAGGTCTTTTAATCCAATATACTACCTCTCCTCTGATTGGTACAACAAGATCCAGTCTGTTGGTTCCTTGAGGCCAGCACAGTATAAATGACCTTGTAGGTACCCCCTAATTTACAAGGCTGGATACCGAGGCCTTCACAGTTACCTATTCTTTATTTAAAACTATAGTTTATGAGGTATTTAGCTTTATTTGTCATTTTATACAAATTAGCTAATGCTTACTGTTAGGAAGTGGCAGTTGGGAAGGAGAGTGAAATGTTAGTATATGACACACGTGAACACACACACATAAGACAGTGTCAATCAATACTGCATAATGTTCATACACTGACAAACATAAATATAAATATCTTAAAAGTCAACAGTTTTAAACAAAGAATGGATAACAAATATAAATTATATTGAAAGCTCTTTCCGAATCAGTCATTTATAAAGTGTTAATTCCATTTTATATAGCATTCATTTGTTTACACGTTCCCAAGCACGGTTCTGTGTCAATGAGGCTGCTGCCTGACACAACTGCTTTGTCTTCTAAAAAAAACTCTCTCTGTTTCCTAGATTCTGTTAATTTGTCATTTTTCTTGATCCAGTGTTTCTGACCTCAATTCTGAAACTTATCTTGTGAAAGGAGCATACCTACAGGGGGTACAAAAAGTGCACTAGTCTACTGGCTCTAGTTATGCCCCGTGGAAGAATATTCTTACATTAGATGGCACAAAACATTTTTTGAACCATGGCCCTCCAATGACTAGTTATGGCTGTCTTGTGACCCCAACAATGAGCTTGTAATCTCTGATTACTTTCCTAATTTATGTGACCCAACACCTGACTTGTGACTGCCAAAGGAACCTGCACTCCAACCAAGACCATGAGCATCTATTACAGGAATTTTGAATATTACATTCTGTAATTGCTTTACTGGAATCAAGAGTCCTAACACTTTCCAAACCATATCAGTAGCTTGGAGTATTGACTCTTAGCACTATCGGTCTATTGATTCATGCTGGCATCACCCATGATCCTGGTGTCCATGTGGATAAAGGGATTAGTAAATCCTGGGGGAGATGCACTAAAGGGTGATAAGGGGCCAGGATGGAGTTATGGTGGCACATTTTTGTCAATGTCATATTGACAGTATGTGTTGATATGTCTTGTCCCTCATATCCCTGTGAATCCTCCACTAATCCACCACAATCTGCCAACAACACAATGAATGTGCCATTATTATTATTATATTTGAACCCCCCTTGCATATTTAATCCTTAGAACATATGGCGATTTGTGTCTCCATCGCCAAAGTGATGTATTTGCCATACATTGCTAGACACACACCACCACTGCACCGCCCCTTAGTGCATCTCCTCCCTGGAGATGATCTTTGTCCACTTCTCAAGTGTCCAGAGTCAGTGTTTCAGTGCCCACTGTAGCTACAAATGTTTGTTTTGAGCTGCCAAGACGGTACTGATATACTTCATTCCATTATGCTCGTTTCACATCACATCCTTACTGTGCTGTCACGTAACTGTTATTTAGCATTTCCCTGCCTGAGAACAGGTAAGTAAATCAAAGGCTCAGTCATTTAATGAATAGCGAATTAAATGTATCTCCTTGAGATATGCATTTTACATCACTGTATAACACTGTGCCTGTTCTTTAACTCTCACCCCCTAAAAAACTTTTTTTTTCAACAACAGATTGCCTGAAAGAGAAAGAACATACATGCAAAGATCAGCAAGTTTGTTTAGATGATCAGCGGGTAAAATTCTTTAATCACTGTAAAAGTAAAAGCCCTAAACAGAAACCTTAAGTCTGCTTTCCCCAGAACTCATCTATTAAATATTCAAAAGTCTCTTCAGAACCCCTGAGGCAGTTTACAGAACATGCTGAAAAAGTTCTTTATTTAAATGCTTTGCCAGCCTGACCTCTTGGCAAAAACAGTCAATCTGTCCCCTGCAGTGTACACAAAATTATTTATATCCAAGTAAAACTATACCTGTCTCCCAATTTCCTTCCATACTAATGCATACTTTTAACCCATTGAGGGCCTGGGGTGCAACTTATCACTAAGCAATGCTTTGCACACACTGAGAATATTCTTTTCAGTATATGATAATTATATGTTTTCATTTTTATCCAGGTATTTACTCGTAACTAAATTTGTTTATATAATGATGGCTGGACTATCCAAAATTTTTATCAATCAAAGTCTGCTTGGGTTAATCACAATGGCAGGATATTACCTCATTAGAAATCATAGATATTGAAGTCTCACTTATAACTCACAAAATCCTTTTAACTGGAAGAACAGCCTTAAGGACAATGTTAGGCATCCTTTGTCGATCCAAAGGTCACATATGCATACCTGTCAATTGTCCCAGTCTATGATTTTGGCTCCCTGTCCCCGGATCCTGATGTCCCTTT
Organism: Rhinophrynus dorsalis; assembly: GCA_037306005.1. NCBI lineage: Eukaryota > Metazoa > Chordata > Amphibia > Anura > Rhinophrynidae > Rhinophrynus > Rhinophrynus dorsalis. Next base: position 226,353,756 of record CM074724.1, read on the forward strand.
TTTTCCCTGATTTCAGCCCTTTGAGTGCCAGAGAGGTTAAAATTAAATATTAGTACTTTATTATAACTAGGAATGGGTGAATTGTTTTGCCTCAAAAGCGAAACAAGAGGAAAATGGCACTTTTCACCAAGCAGGAAATATTTTGCAAAACATGCAAATTTTTTTAACTTTTTTTGCTTAGCTTGAAATCAATGGAAAGATAACATTTCTCCCCACCACGTGGCAAGTTTCTCTTATTTTCCTGCAGGAATATAAAAGGGTGTAAGGTTCTCATAGCATGCCATTCTTTGTTTGTAGAGGAAGAGAAAGTAACACATCTTTGAGCTAGAAAAGTCATGCTAATAAAGTGGAATTTAAACTTAGCTGAGGCATGAAAATTTGTATTGGGGAGTCTGGTGGACTCTGAGGCTCAGGAAGGGAGGAAGGAGTTTGACTCCAAATACCCCAGAATTCAGTGTGACTGACTGGGAAGACACAAGCAGCTGTGTTCCAAGTTTCTTCCTGATCTTACTGTTATCGCTGTACTATGGGAGTCTAGGGGTGTGAGAAGGGAGCAAAGGAGGTTTATACCAAATATCACAACATTGTGTGTGGCTGAGAAGACACAGGAAGCTGTGATCCAAGGTTCTTCCTGCTCTGGCATTTATCTCTGTGTCAGGGGAGTCTAGGGGTGTGAGAAGGGAGCAAAGAAGAATTACCCCAATACCCCAAAATTCTGTATGACTGACTGGGAACACACATGCAGAGGTGATCAAGTTTCTTCCTGCTCTGGCTGATATATCTATCCTAGGGGAATCTGCAGTTGTGAGTAAGCAGCAAAGTATGTTTACCCAATATACCCAAACTTTTTGTTGACCAAAGAAACACAGGCAGCTGTGATCCAAGTTTCTTCCTGATCTGGCTGTTATCTCTGTGCTAGTGGAGCCTAGGGGTGTGAGCAAGGGAGAATTTTACCAAATCCCACAAAATTCTGTGTGACTGACTGGGAAGACACAAGCATCCATGATCCAATTTTCTTCCTGTTCTGGTTGTTATCTGTGTGGAGGTGAGTCTGGGGAAAGAAGAAATTAATCAGGGAGTGTATTTTTAAATATATTTTATAGTGGTAGGGGGGCAGTTAATTTAAAAAAATGAATAAATACATAAAGAAACAAATAAATATATATGTTTAAAAAATGATGTGACAGAGATGGGATGTGAGCTGTGACTGAGGAAGACTGATACTAGACAAGATAGAGTATTTTGTAGAGATCCAAGGCAAGACAATTGGTTCTATTTTGTACTTTACTGTCCTTCTAACGCCAAGGGGGTTGGGGGAAAGGTGAACGTATTAGAAGCTGAACAGGGACATGTGAGTAAAGTGATATTCCAAAAACTGACTGCAGTCATGGTTGCTGTAGCGTGTGCAAGAAATTATGGTGATCCCTTTCCTTCGAGTAGGATACATTTTGTCAGAGTCCCACCAAAGGTTCCACCTCCAAAACAAGTATTATTAATAAACCATCTAAAAGCACTGAAGACGACAACACATTGCATTCCAGTGTTGATGGCATAGTGCAAAAATGTTTAGTAGTTCAACCAACTGTTGCATCTAAAAGTGAGATAATCAAGCACAAAAACACCTGTCCTGAAAGTAGTAGCAAACATTGTGAAAATCCCACAAGGGGGAAAAATTAAAAAGAAATTGTTTGAGACCTCTAAAAGCCAAGATCAATATAAAAGTAGGGGGAAGAAGCGACAGGCGATGCTGAGGATAACCTGAAGATGATGATGTAGATCTAGAATATATTCCTCCAGCTTCCTCCGGTTCTTCAGACAGAGATGAAGTTGAGAGTGAGAGAGATGATGACAAGGCTAACTGAAAGGCAAAGGCTCAATCTTCTACCACTGAAAATGAGCACTGTGCCTGTCTATAAACCGTTTGAGAAAACAATTGGAAAGTCTGACCCTGGACAAGCAAAGATGCCAGAAAAGTCACACTCAGTCACACACACTAATAGTGTTGAGTAAACAGCAACAACTTAGTATCCACAGCCTTAGCTTTGATGAATGCCCTTGCTGCTCTTGGAAGTGCATCACCTGTGACACCTATAATCAGTACAATTTCAACAACATCTAGCCTCAGTAGTAGTATCAGCCTTTCAGGAACCCCACAGTCTATGAACCCCAGAGTATGGAGATACTTCTCTCTGGATCTAAAAGCTAAATATCTTGCTATTTGTCTGTGTAAGAAACATGTGAACATGGGGAAGCAGTCTCACACCTAGGCACCTCCTCAATGAGTTCCCACCTGAAGCACAGCCACAGGTCTTACTGGGAGGCACACCATCAACAGGTTAAAAGAAGTACTCCTAAATGTTCGCTGGGCTCTGCAGTACATAATAGAAATGTTGTTGATGTGCCAGAGTGTTATGATTTTCTGCTCCTGCTGCAGAGGAGTATGACTCTGAGGTTGTTTTCAGAGATGACAAAAGTCATAGAGTGCCTTCACATACTGTCACCACCCCCAGAAGTCATGTTATTAAAGCAATACATTTACACAATTCTTCTACTATGTACTGCCATCCCACACTTAGTAAGTTCTTAAAAAAAATCAAAACCTGTGTCAGGACGGCCCCGGGGTGCCAACGAGCGAAGCTAGGGAACAATGCTAGTGACAAAAGCTCGGGTGCAGAGTCAGCCCCCTCCCTACTTCCTTGCTGCAGCTATGGCTGGAGTAAAGGTCCTGGCCGCGAAGCCAGATTATTCCACCCCAGTTGGGCCGGGGCAACCAGGATTGAAGTAGGGGAAAGCTGAGTGAAGCTCGTGACCCCTAACTAGTACCAAGAACCAAGCGGACCCCCAGAAACAGGGCTCACAGCAGGAGGGGGACAGGGCTACAAGGCTAGCTACTGTATAGTAGACCAGGGGAGAAGGCCAAGCTTAGGAGGCTCAAACACCACACCAACCCCAGCTATACCAGGCTGAGCCGGGGTAGCCAGGAGACTGGTAACAGGGGAAAACGTGAACTCCCAGCCACCAAGTCTAATGAAGCCCTAGCCTCAGCTATAGGCAAACGGAGGAGGGGAAGCTCCTGCTTGTCCCATGGCTCCTCACTACAGAGACTCTCCCCCTGAAAGTGGTTACCCAGAACCAAGGATACATGAGGGGGGCTTCGACGAGAACGTCAGAGAAATGACTGTGACCAGTAGGCCTGTTCCCTCGACCGAAATGAGCACCACCTGCACAGCAGGAGGTCCTCCGAAATAATACTCCGCTGACTGGACCTGATACCCCAACAAGCGAGCCAGAAGGAGAAGCAAGTCTGGGAATGGGAATGACCGCAGCCCGACAGCAAATGCGGACAGACCCAGCCTAAGACAGGGACTGAGCTGACTTCCAACAAACAGCACAAGAGCCAGCAAGATCCCGGGGACGGAAAGGAGGAGAGACAGGGGAGACCACGACTGAACAGCTCCACTGCTTCCAACCCTAAGGCCCCTAGGAGACAGTAGCCTGGGAAGGATCAGGACATGGAGCATCCACCTGTTTAATGCCTCCAAAGCAGCTCCGAAACCCGAACTCCACGATCCGACAGCAAGGCACTGCTCTCCAAACTCCTACCGTGGGGATACCAGAGTCACCAGGGATATCAGCTAACTGGAACATGGGCTGCAGAGGGAGACAGACAATACTGGAACAGACAATAAAATAAGGCAGAGTCAGTGAGTGAGTGTTGGGTCAAGCCAGGAGAGACGGGAGCCATGGAGAGAACCAGGAAACATCGTCAGACGGAGCCAGGGATCACAGAACCAGAGAAGCGCACCAAACAAGCCAAGGTCAGAACACAGAAAACTAACCACAGCACAGAGCAAAGCTCAATAATCGGGCATGGGAGCTAGTACTAGCTAATCTAAAAATACCCACCAGAGCCAATGAGAACACAGGGGGGAGGAGAGCAATGTCCAAACCCCTAACACAGGAGTCAGAGGACTGCCCACGGTAACCCTGAAGCAACCAAGTGCCGAGCTGACCCTGCTAAGGGCTGACAACCTGTACAAAAAACAACGCACAAGTATGTTTATTGAATACTAAACTTGTCAACATTTTGGTGGCTAACATGCTGCCTTTTGTTGAAAACAGAGGCTTTAAAGAACTGATTTCATGTGTTGAACCCAGCTGGAATATTCCAAGCCACAGTTATTTTTCAAGGATGGTTATTCCCATATTAAATAAGCATGACGTTAGAGTTGTGAGCAAAGGCAATCAGCTTGCTAACATTTTTTCAATTCATATATTGCTATAGGACTCATAACTTTTACTTTCAGCTTTTTATTTCTCCAAGACAGGCCTCAGAAGAAGTAACATTGATGTGGGAAATTTTGCAGTCATAGAAAACATACATGAAATACGGCAAATTTCTCACAGGAAATGTATTGCTAGTGGTGAAAAGGAGAACATTTTAAGTATTGTCTATGGCCAGGAACTTTCTAAAACAAGCAGGAAATCATTACATTTTCATGAAAAGTCCTACTGGAAATCTCTCTGACTTCTCGCCCATCCCTAATTATAAGTTTTCCCATGTATTAAAATTGCTTTGTTATATGATTCCATATAGTAGTATAACATAGGTTATGTCACTTCTGATGTAGCAGTTAGTTGTTTGAGGTACTCTGCCAGACTCTACATAGAATTGTGGATAACTAATGATACTCTAATGTGACTGCCCAGGAAAATTTTCTTGAAATGTTAGTAAATATGCACATGAGGTTCCAGGGTTCCCAGAAACAACACAACTTTTGTTCAACTAAAAGGTATCATAGGTGTTCACATTTTCCTTGGGATCAGGAGGTACAGGTGTGTGTGCATGTGTGTATGTGTGTGTGGGTGTTTATGAGACAGAAAGAGAGTGGGAGATATGTGTGTGGGAGAGATTGTGTAATTGTAAATGTGTAAATGCATGTGTGTGTTTTAGAGTTAAAATCTGTGTCAGTATGAAAAATGGAATCAATCAGACAAGCACCTGAGGACCATGGAAGGATACTTGTTCACCTATTGCCACCATTACTTTAGGATGATTGTACAGTACTGCTTTGCAGTGTAGTAGCAATGTCTCTGTCAACCAATGTGTTAATGTACTATAATATCTAAAGTCTTAAGCAAAAAGAATATTGTTAAAATAAACGAACAAGTCTTAGTGAAGGTGTTTAAGTGACAACAGATGGCATCTTTCACACTAAAACCTGGAGAAATTCTGATTTTAGCTCAATTGTTAGCATGAATTGTGTGTGTTTTTGTTTTTTTTTTAATTTGTTTTCAATAAAAATAATATTTACCCAGATAGCTCAATTTAAAAAAATATGAAACTTGCAAAGGTTGATAATTATTTTTAAATTAAATAAATATACAATATGTAATTTGTAATGTGACAAGAGCAGCATCAATGATACATTTTTGAAGTTACACATAGGGATTGGTGAAGATTTATGCCTTAAAGTTGAAACAGGTGAAAAATGGCACTTGCTGTCCAGCAGGAAATTTTACTGTTTTTTCTCACCGCACTCATTGAATTGAAATCAATGGAAAGATTGATTTTCCCTACCACGTGCCTAGTTTCCCTTCTTTTCCTGTAGGGACAGTATAAAAGTGGTGTCATGTTCCTGCAGCATGTTATTCTATGCATTTGAGAGATAAAGAAAGCAGAACAATTCTGAGTTAGTTAGGATAGGAAACCATGTAAGAAGACTCAGATGACATTGTGTCACATTCTGATGTTGATGGCATAATGGAAGCAGGCACGTGCACACATAGACACCAAGGGGAGCTTGAGCACCTGCCCTTTTTGTCCAAAGTGCCCTCGTGCCCTTTTAACAAAAAAAAGAAAAAAAAAATTGCCTCACCACCCGCACTAACCCCCCCCCACTGCCCAGTCAGGTCTGTGCCTCCTTCAGGACAGACCTGTAGATGCTGCACTCCCTCGTCAGCTCTTTAGTATTACAGAGCGCTGGGAGATGACATCATCTCCCAGCACTCTGAATGAAGAGAAGACCGCGTGGGAGCTCCAGCAGCTACTGTTTCTGCTGGAGCTCCCAGGCTGTCTTCTATTCATGCAGAGCGCGGGGAGAACTCTCCTGCTGCTGGACCACCAGGGAAGAGGTAGGAAACGGACACTGGGGGGCAATGTGGAAATGATGGGGCAATATGGATCTGATGGGGGGCAAGATGGAGATGATGGCAATGTAGAGATGATGGGGCAATGTATGTGAGGGTAAGTTGGAGATGATGGCAATATGGAGCTGATGGGGCAATATGGAGATGAAGGGGGCAATGTGAGGGCAATATGGAGCTGATGGGGCAATATGGAGCTGATGGGAGCAATTTGAGAGTAAACTGGAGCTTATGTGGGCAATATGGAGATGATAGGGGCAATGTGGAGCTGATGGGGGCAATATGGAGCTGACAGGGGACAGTGTAAGGGCAATATGGAGTACTGAATATATGCCTTGGCTAGGAAGAACTAACCTTATAAAAATGATGGTACTATCCAAGATCCTCTACCTCTTCAACACTCTTCCTATTAACATTCCAATACACTACATTGATGTCCTACACTCTATAACCTCGTCCTTTATCTGGGCTAAAAAATATCCTCACCTCAGCCATAACATTCCATTTAGGATGATAGAGATGGGAGGGCTGAAGTTCCCTGATTTTCATAGATATCATAAAGATCCTGTCATAGCTAAAATATGTGATTTCCTTCCCAGTAGACATATGAGATGGATGGAGTCTCTTGAATCTTGCCTTATGCTGCTTCAGTGGTGCAACTCTTATGGACATTGGATAGGAATATTCCTGCCAGCTGCTGGAAACACCCAATTGTGAAGTATATACTGAAGACATAGTCAGAGGTCAATAGCAAGTATGGGGTTGCTCCTACTCCTTCTCTGCTTTCTTTGGTGGTGGGTAATCTGGATTTAACCCCAGTCTCTCCAATCCAGTCTTTAAAGCTTGACAAGATAGAAACCTCTCAACCGCCTCTATGCTGACAAAGGATGGGATTATTCTTCCTTTTGATTCTCTCAGGTCTCACCTTGGTAAGGAAATCACCCCTTGGTGGCACTCTCTATCACGGTGCCCGTGATTTGCTGCAGTTCCTTGTCTGTCACCACTAGGGGGCTGCTATTGGCTGTCTGCAGATAGCCCACCTCTTATTGCCTATTTAAACCTGGATTGGGCACCCTTTGAGTGCCCTTTCGTGTTGTTTCTGACCTTCTTGCTATCACTATGCTAGTGATAGCTGGGCCTCTGTTCCAGTGTTCCTGAGTTCCTGATCTCCTGTGTTCCGGAGTTCCTGATCTCTACTGTTCCAGTGTTTCCTGGATGCTGAGTTACTCCAGTCCTGGTTCCGGCCTAGTCTCTGGTGTTGCAGTTACTGCTGAACTTCTTCTCTGCTGTTTCCTGACCTGACTGATGGTTGCTGGTTCCTGTCATCTCATTTCCTGTCTTCAGTATCCTGGCGACCTTCTGCCTGGTCGCGTTGGTGACATTGCTACAATTCTGTGTTGGTCCCAGCGTGCGGACGCTGGTTTGCTCCTAAGCCTTGCGGCTATACAAACTCACTTGTTACACCAGTGTGCGGTCACTGGTTTGCTCCAAGGCCTATCGGCTATACAATTCTGTGTTGGTCCCAACGTGCGGACGCTGGTTTGCTCCTAAGCCTTGCGGCTATACAAACTCGCTTGTTACACCAGTGTGCGGTCACTGGTTTGTTCCAAAGCCTTTCAGCTATACAAATCTGTGTTGGTCCCAGCATGCGGACGCTGGTTTGCTCCTAAGCCTTGCGGCTATACAAACTCGCTTGTTACACCAGTGTGCGGTCACTGGTTTGCTCCAAAGCCTATCATCTATACAAATCTGTGTTTGTCCCAGCGTGCGGACGCTGGTTTGCTCCTAGCCTTGCGGCTATACAAGCTCACTTGTTACACCAGTGTGCGGTCACTGGTTTGCTCCAAAGCCTATCGGCTATACAATTCTGTGTTGGTCCCAGCGTGCGGACGCTGGTTTGCTCCTAAGCCTTGCGGCTATACTACTCGCTTGTTACTCCAGTGTGCGGTCACTGGTTTGCTCCCAAAGCCTAACGGCTATACTATTCAGTGTTGGTCCCAGCGTGCGGACGCTGGTTTGCTCCAAAGCCTTGCTGCTTAACGATTCTGCTAATTTGCCAGTTTCATCTGACTGCTGCTACTATCTCTGGGCTGCCCTGCCCGGTATTGGTAAGGCCGGTAGAACCTTTTGCCACATTCCATCTGAGGTTGCCTTACCCGGTATTGGCAGGGCCGGTAGAGCCTACATTGTGTATCTATTGAGGCTGCCTTGCCCGGTAATTTGGTAAGGCCGGTAGAACCGTTATGCTATTCCATCTGCAGGTTGCCTTACCCGGTATTGGCAAGGCCGGTAGAGCCTAAAGACTGTCCTGTCCGGTATATTGACAGGACCGGTAGAGTCTGCCTTCTGTCTGAGCTATATTCTGTATATATATATATATGTATGTTATTGCCATCCTAAGTTATCAATTTATTATTTCAATAAAATTGATTTTTTACCTAAAACTTGTGTCTGAGAGTCATAATAAACCGTGACACTCTCTTACAGGTACAACACTGGATAAGCTCTGAACAGTCACGGTTTAGTAAGAACAGACAGTTAGGTAAGGTTTAAAAGCTTTATTGAAAATAAATAGCACAATCACCCTACTCAGGTCCAGATGAGTCCGTACCAAGTACTTCCCAGATCTGACTCAGGTCAGGATGAAGAATATCACAGTAGCAATATATATATATATATATATATATATATATATATATATATATATATATATATTATAGGACTTGTAGGCTTGATCTGTGGACAGGTTCAGGAACAAGTATAACCACAACAGCACCACACCGCCACTAGGTGACACAAGGTGATGGGTAACTGTAGGGCAATTTCCCAGCAGGCTAGGGATAGAGGAGGTGACATAGGCAGTACTCAGGCAGAGACTTGACCCTAGAACTCTAGAGTTAACGGAGGCAACACAGACAGGACTATGGCAGTGGACTGACCCTAGAGCGCTAGGGTTAACGGAGGCAACACTGACAGGACACTGGCAGTGATCTGACCCTATTATAGTAGGGTTAACGGAGGCAACACAGACAGGACTCTGGCAGTGGTCTGATCCTAGAACTCTAGGGTTAACGGAGGCAACATAGACAGGACTATGGCAGTAATCTGACCCTAGTACATTAGGGTTAACGATGGCCACAGAGGCAGGAATCTGGCAGTGACTTGACCCTAGTATGCTAGTACACACGGAGTAGTCAGCCAGTCCTAGATAGTAACGAAATCAGACACTTAGCCCAGCCAGGTCGGTACACAAGGAGTTAGTCAGCTAGTCCTAGTCGTAACGGAATCGGATACTCAGCCAAGCCAGGTCGGTACACACAGAGTTAGTCAGCCGGTCCTAAATCAGTAACATAATCGGATCACAGGAGCGTCAGGAAACAGAGCGTAGTCAGGCGAGCCGGGTCATACGCGGAAACAGGAACAAGTAGTCATAAACACTAGGTACGGGTACAGCACGAAAGGGCACCGTAAGGATGACAGGAGGGAGTATATAAAGGCAAACCCTGGGAGGAGCAACAATCCCAGATCCAATAAGAAAGAGGCAATGGTAAACCTGGAAGTAACAATGTCGCTCAGCAACTGGAATCACGGGCACCGTGATAGAGAGGCCCACTCAATAGAGACCTCACAGTTTTTGACCATCTTCTCTCTCACCCTCCTCACCCCTTAAGTCCACTCTCCCTTTGCCATTCACCGGGTGTCTTCCACAAAACACCCTTCTTTCACGAGACGATGGGAGATCAAACTTTCTCTCTCTTTGACTCCGTCTCAGTGGTCCTCCATACTTACCACTTATTTCTTACTAGCTTGAGACACAAATACGCGTATGCTTAAGTACAAAGTAATATCAAACTGGTATATGACTGCTCAGAAGATCGCACGCTTCTCAGAATCCTCTTCCAACTGTTGCTGGCGATGTACATAGCAAGTAGGTTCTGTCACATATATGGTGGTCATGCCCTGAAATAAGCTTATACTGGGAATCTGTTCTATGAGAAATCAATGAGATGATTGGTATTTTTGTTCCACTTGATCCACTTGTCTGTCTCTTTTCTTATATTCAACACATACCTTCCCACCCCTCATCGAAGCAGTGGATCCCTGCCTGACTGCTGCTTACCCTCACTTAATCCCATATACCTCTTCATTGGAAAAATCCTGCTTTGCCTCCACTGCCTCTCTGGTTTGCGACAATTGACAATATCTATAAACTCCAAAAAATGCATGTCATCTCCACCAACTCTATTCCTAAGTTCAAAGTCCTTTGTTCCTGGTGGACCCTGCCTAACACCACTGACCCATTACCACCTCCTACTTACTCCCTTCTGACAGGGTGATTTCCCTCTTCCTCATAACCTGCCCCTCCTTGTTCTTAGCCTCTGGTTCCTCATATCCCTCTGGGGTTCAGAAGGCTCAAGAGCAGACAGATGTATGCTCTTCTGATATAAGTCACTTTTGCTGGTTGACTCAGGATCCTATCTCATCTATCCCCCCTCCTTTATTTTTTCTTTTCTCTACTCTTGTCTATCCCCCTTTTTCTTATCAATCTTCTTCTTTCTTCTGTCAGCTCTTTTCAAATCCCTCTTCTTCATTTCTTCTGTAAGCATGATGCTAGGTATGGATAGGTTCGTATTCCGAACCTCTCTGATAGGCACTCAAACTGGCTTCCTTAAGATGCATCTGTCATAATTTGTGGTATATTATATTTGTATTTGACCAAAAATGTTCTACTCTTTTTGTATATTACTTTTCAGCTTTGTATTCTACCTCTCTAGCTTTTATTAAAAAAAAACTAACTGGAATATGACCACTAGAGGGCACTTTTAATATAAAAACCAAGAGTCTAAACTATAATAGCTCTGAAAACAGGCATCTCTTTACAGTGGGAGTAGCCTTTTTATTCAGCTGTATAACCTCAATAATTAATATGTTTTCGTTAAAGATGTTACCTGCTCCTTTAACCCCTTAATGATAGTTAACTACCACAGAGCTTTTTTTTTCCAAAATGGATTCAGGGGTCCACAAGTGGGGTTCAGCCGCTCGTGAACCCCAAATTTCATGATGTGTCAGGACAGTCATGGGTTCTTAACTTAAGTTTACTCATAATGGTCCTGGCACGTCATGGGTCCTTAAGTGGTTAAAAAACAGGTGAAGAGTCAAAGGATGCTCACTAATAAGTAGGGATGAACAAAATATCCATGATTTCTTTTGCAGATTAAGATGTGGAAAGATGAAGTTATACAGATAAAAGAAAAAGCTTTTAAGCCTGTGGTCAGTACTTTGAACTGAAAAAGTCCATAGCTTTACAACAGAAATTCAACAAACAACCGCCAGCTAGCTACAGCTTTTTTCTAATAAGACGTAAACTTGCTGAATAAGACCACTGAGTCTAACATTTCAAGAAATTCCTAGGAGATTTACAACTCTGGAAAATGAAAATGGGTTTCAGCTAACTTTTATTCTTTTTTTTTCTCTTTAAATCAAGATTAAATGAAAGAGCTGAAAGGAAAAGAAATTGAGGTACAATTCTATCACAGGCTGGACTCTACAACATGCACTTTTCTTGGGTATCTCTTGCCTGCAGGCAATGATAAAGTTGCTGATTAAATTTTAAAATGACTGTCTTTGAAGCTTAGAAGAATGATAGCAGTGGTTGATATAATATTAAACCAAAGCACTATGTTTTTCACAGCAGTGATCTAAGAACTGTACCTTGGAAAAGAACAATGGGATGAAATAACACACAAACTGTGCCAATGCAGTTTTCAAAGCTGAAATAATATTGCGACAAATAACATTTTTAGCTATTAAGCATGCCAATGCAGCAATTCTAACTAGGGGAATTTCAAAGTGGCTATATGAAGAAATAGAAAGAATGTTCTGCTTCCCAACTCATTACTGGGTTTCTTCAGGGAGGGGGTTATGCACTGAGGTGTGAGAATACATTTGACAATTGACAACGTCTATAAACTCCAAAAGAGGCATGTCATCTCCACCAACTCTATTCCTAAGTTCAAAATCCTTTGTTCCTGGTAGTACCTGTCTAATACCACTGACCCATTACAAGCTCCTGCTTACTTCCTTCTGACAGGGTGACTTCCCTCTTCCTCATAACCTGCAACTCCTTGTTCTTAGACTCTGGTTCCTCACATCCCTCTGGGGTTCAGGATAGCACAGAAGGCTCAAAAGCACACAGATGGATGCTCTTCTGAAATAAGTCACTTTCGCTGGATGACTCAGTATCCTATCTCATCTATCCCCACCTCCTTTATTTTTTTCTTTTTTCAATTCCCATGTTAGCAGAGCAGGGGAGGTCAACCCTGGTTCTCAAGAGATACCAACAGTAGATTTTTTATGGATGAGTACAGGCAGACCAGTTAAAGTGATTGAGCCAATAATGAATCTATCTGCTCCATTTGGGATAGCTTTAAATCATAAACTGTCTTGAATGCCAGGGTTGGCTACCCCTGCTCTAGACCCTATACTCTAAGATGTCTGCTGCTTGAGATACCTTATTGTAGGGATTCTCAACACCTTTCCTCAGGGGACACAGCAACATGCCAGGTTTTAAGGATATCTCTCATTATGCACAGGTGGAATAAACCAAAGTATTGAGACACCGATTAACCACCTGTTAACAATTATAACAATTAAGGATATCTTGAACACTTGCACTGTTGAAGTGCTTTGAGGACTAAGGCTGAGAAACACTGTCATAATTAATAGACAGTACAGAATAACATAGGAATTGGAGAGTTTATCACATTGAAAAAAAATTGTTATAAGGTTACAGGCTTCAGCTTTCTTCTCCAGGTAGCAGGGAAGTAAGGGAGTATCTAAGAGGTTGGGTAGACGTTTAGGAGGAGAAGTCATAAAACAGGTGGCTATATACATAGAAACATTAATTTTATATTTATTTTCCCACTTACCCATTCCCTTTCTATTTTCTTGCACCTGGAGTAGAAGCTGCTACAGGAGAGGTCATACACAGGCCATGAATTTGCTGACAGATAGAATGCCATCTAGGGCTGGTAATGTAGAGCACCAGGGCCCAAAAAGCATGGCATAGCCATTGTGGGGGTACTAGCATTAAATCACTCAACTGTTACAGGTACAGGAGAAGTGAGCAAAGGAGGATGACCCCAAATACCCCAACATTTCGTCTGACTTATTTGATTTGAAAGACATAGGCAGCTGTGGTCCAAGTAATTTCCTTGTTGATTTTGCATTATTATTTCTGTGCTAGGGACGTCTGGGGGAAAACCTGTTTATTTTAATTTTTTTTTGGATTGTGACAAGATAGGTTGGAAGACAGTAAAAAAAAAAAATAGGTGACAGACATCTGACTGGTACCCTGACATGAGCTGTGTGGCTAAGGTAGACTTGATAGATAGCAGAAGAGATTGAGAATTTTGTTGAGGGCCAGGCAAGACGTCACATTCCCTTGTGTTGTTTACTTTAGAGTAAAACACACGCAGTAGAGGAGTAATGACCAGCAAACACACAAGGGGCAGGTGGAGCTGTGTAGCGATATGGGAGTAAAGTTGTAGTTCAAAAACTGACTGCAGCCATGGTTGCTGCAGAGTGTGCAATAACTGGTAATGAGCCGTTTCTTCCCAGGGAGGATGCAGTTTATCAAGGTACCGCCAAAAATCCCCCCCCCCCAACCACCACCACCAGTGCCAGTACAAAAAAAATTAAGAAGAACACTAAAGATAACAATGAATCACATTCTAGTGTTGATGATGGCAATGGCATAATTGATCTGAACCATCTCCTGCATCTGACAGTGAGACAAACAAGAACCAAAGTGCATGTCCCCAAATTAGTAGTGAACTTTGTGAAAGCAAAAGTAAAAACAAATTGTTTGATACCTCTAAAAGCTTATAGGAATATAATGGTAGTCAGCAAGAAGTGGTGGGCAAAGCTGAAGATGATCTAATGATGACTGATGATGATTATGTTGATCTAGAATATATCCCTCCAGCATCCTCTACTTGTTCAGATACAGATGAAGTTGAGAGTGAGAGAGATGATGACATGGCCAGAACAGAAAGGCAAATGCTTTCCACCACTGAAAAGGAGCAATGTGACTGTCAATAAATCATTTGAAACGCTGACCCTGGACAAGAAAAGATGGCAAAAAGTACACAGTCATACTGTCAGTCATCATCAGCATCATTGCCGCTTCCAAGTCAAAGTCCCACTCAACCACACACATCTTGAATAAGCAGCAGCAGCAACAACAATACAGGTTATTAACATGTACAACCTTAGCTATGATGAGTGCCTCTGCTGCTGCTGCTGCTGCTGCTGGAAGTGCTGCACCTTTGATATCTAGTTTGAGTAGCAGTAGAATGACATCAACACCTAGCTCGAGTAGTAGCAGAAGCCTCTCAAGAACCCCGCAGTCCAAGAAGTTCACAGTATGGAGATACTTCACTCAGACTCCAAAAGCTAAGTATGTTGCTATATGTTGTCTGTGCAAAAAGCCCTTGAGCAGGGGGAAGCATCTCCTCTCTGAGATCCCACGTGAAGCACAACCACAGGTATGACTGGGAGACACACTATCAGCACATCAGTGGTGCCACAACTAGCAGAAGCACTCCAAAGTGTTTCCAGGGCTTTTGGGCAGATAAGAGAAATAGTAATATTATTGATGTGTCAGAGTGTGTCCAACTGATAACAATTAGTTAATTCCATTCCAAATAACACCTATCGCTCCTGCTGCAGAGGAGTATGATGACTCTGCGTTTTCTGTAAGAGATGGGTAGAATAATAGACTGCCCACACATGCTGCCTATACCTCCATCACCTCTTCTAGTCATGTTGTTAAATAAATAAAGTTACGGGGTTCTTCTGCCATGTACTGCCAACACACACTGACTGAGTTCCTGGGAAGGGGTAAAAAAACTTCAAAAAAACAATCCCAAGGTAAGTGTGTGGAATGGCAAGGTTGCCAAAATGTTTTCAGTGGACATAATTCTGTAGAAAACCAAGGTTTCAGAGAACTGATGTAATTTGTTGCACCCTGCTGGAACAGGTGCCAGTGTCACTTAAGCAGGAAGTTTGTGTTGTGGGCAAAGGACAATGGCACTCCGCATGCTAACACATTTTTCAAGGCATATGTTACTGTAGGACTCACAACTTTGACTTTCAGCTACTTATTTCATCACCGCAGCCCTCAGAAGAGTTAATATTGCGTTAGGAAATGTTGCTGCATAGGTAACATAGGTGAAAAATTTGTTGGCAGTTGCGAAAAGGAGAAAAATTTTGCAGTGGCGAAAATGAGAAAACTTTTGTGAAAAAAAGTGAACAATCTTTGTTTTTTTCAAAAAAGTCATGCATGACTTTTGGCTAACCTGTAGGAGTAACTAGGGGTAGGTGAAATCACATTGTCCATTTTATCACGGGAAAATCTGCTTTAAAACTAGAGATTACAATTTTCACATTTTTCCCCATTGGTCAAAATTTTTCGCCATTTTTTCAATGGCTATAATGTTTCCACACATTTATTTACATCGTTTTTGCCTTTTCGCTATACAAACTTGACGTATTTGTGGAAATCTAACACAATAGAAGCTGCTACAGAGTGAGATAGACGTGCTGTGCTATTCTGCTGTGATCTTTTTCCAAATTTGAGGCAGCAGAGGCTCATAGTGACTGCTATCACTATGAGCAGGTTTAAAAATAATAAATGAAGGACCTGGAAGGACCCTTATTTGTCCACTGAGCCTGAGGAGAAGGAGGAATTGAGCACTGAACCAATGTTGGCCAGCCCCCTAAATCACCCCAAGGGTGTTTGGATACAGTTGTTCCCCCAGGTGTTACTTACCACACACACTGTGCTCATTGCAGTTGCTGATAAGAGCCACAGTTCCTACTCTCAAGGGAAATATTTCTATTCTAATAACACACCCATGATTTTGGAGGCTCAGCAGGTGGAGAATAATTATTGGACAACTTCTTCTTTTCTTCACATAGACTGGGGACTACTCATTGTGCTGCTACTGCTTCAGGTGCATCACTGGAGATAGTCGTGGCAAGTGAAACCTTCATCATCCATCACCCATGTTATTGCTATTGTTGATCCCATTCCCTTTCAGCTGCCTAATCATCATGCTGCTTAAACAACTCAGCAGCAGTGGTAAGAAGAGCAGTTGCAAATTCCTCAATTATGGACTCAGGAGGACATTTGACAATGGCCACTGGCCAAAATGACCTGCTTGCACTAGACCAGTAGGGCATTTTTATTTTTTCTCAGGGCTTGTGCTTTGAAAATAAATTAAAAAAATTAAAAAACACATAGTCCTACAAAAAATAAACAATTTTGGGTGGTTTGTTTCTAACAAACCTAAGTCCTACAAATCAATATTTACTTACGGCATGTTCCAAGCAAGTCTAAGTCCTACAAATCGATGTTTCTTCAGGGCTTGGGCCTCTATTAAATCTAAGTCCAACAAATCAATGATTCCTCAGGGCTTGGGCCTCTAACAACAACTGTAACAAATCATCATCTACAATATACTCTATCAAGTCAAGTATCAGTCCACCCCAGTGGCAGCTTATGTCAGGGAGTTCCTGTCTCTATCACTTTACATACATATTTCTTATTTTATTTATTAATTTTTTTATTAACTGTCCCCTCGATTCCAGTCAAGAAACCCCCCAAAACAAATTCCCTGTTCAACTGTTTCATTCACCAGACTCCACCCACCAATACAGACATCCTGCTCAGACCCCTTTAATATCATGTCTTATGGTTTTTTTTTTTTTCATTTTATTTAGGATTTATTATTTATTAACTGCCCCCCAATCCCAGTAAACAACCCCACCAAATATCATCCCCTGTTCAACTGATTATTTCCCCACGCCCCACCAATACAGGCACCCTCATGTCCCTTTTATACTCTGACTTTTGGAAATAAAATAATATTTGCTATGTGTTGTTTGTAAATTCAATGGTCCCATTGATGTCAATGGAATGAGCTAGGTGAAAAAAATCAGAAATTGGAATCTGCACTTTTCACAGGAAATTATTCACCAAGCAAAAAGTGCCATTTTTTTCTCCTATTTCAGTTTGAGGTAAACATTTTCTCCCTTCCCTAGGAGGGACATAAAAAGTGACTGTAGGCTCTGGGAAAGTGGATTTGAGTTTGGGGTTTTTTATGTCTTGCAAATTGTCCCAATGTCCAGTGACCTGAGGATGAAACCTGGAAGAATCATATGTCACACAGTCTGGTTCATCTCTGGGAGCTGTCCTCAGAGACACACAAGTTATGCCCCTGATATACCCAAATTCAAAACTCCCTTTAAACCAACCACTCCCACCTGCTCTGGTCTCCCAGCTGCCCGAATCTCCATGAGCATGATGACATCAGTGGCCTCGCTGACTTGCTTGAGGCACCTGAGGCCATCACTCTGTGAGGTGCACCTTTTCTGCCTCCTAATATCAGCAATCCTCTCCTTATTTTCCCTCTCATTCCCCCACTGCATCTGTGCCTGCCCACATGTATCCCTTGCTCTCTGCTTCCTAACTCAACCCTTCTGCTCCCTTCTCCAGTGGTAAGACATACCACATTCCAGTACCAAAGAAAGCCCAAAGTCAATCAATGCTCCACATGTCCTATCCAGCTGGAGCAATGCTGCTGTGTAGAGGAGTAGGAGATCTTGTGAAAGGCATATAGGCTCATGAGAGATCTCCAATGCAGGTTGCAAATCTCACAGGATTTAAATTTTAAATTTAAAAAAGATGGCAGCAATGACAGAGAGGGATAGGGGGCAGGCTGGGACAAAGCATCATGGAGGGGCACCACAGGGGAAGCCCCCCAGCAGAAACAGATTATGATTACCCCTGGGGGTATCCTGGTCAGTGATATCAGGCCACATGGGGATATATGGGGGTAGGAACCCTGGCTAGGTAAAGGCACACCTAGGTAACCCCACCCTAGCTCCCATATACCCTAGTTGCCTTTCTCTAACACTTGAATGCTTCCTTTTGGACAGCTTTTTGGCTATCTTCAGCAAACAATGGAAGAGAGTGAGGAGAACAGTGCAGATGAGGGAAGGAGTGGTCTACCATTCATTCCCGTAAGAGAAGCAAGCCAGGGACTTCAAGGAAGAAGATGGAGATTCAAGCAGGAATGTCTGCTAAGCACTATATTCTGTTATGTTGGAAGCATCAGATACTGGGAAGTGGTGATGTCTGATAGAGATGTAGGGAGGTCTTAGACTCAAACCCAGACTCAGGAAAACTCTCCGAAACTAATTCTGATGCCAGTGACAAGACATATCCTATAATATAAACAGCCAAATGTATGTTTGTCTGATGCAGTCATGCACAGTAGACACTGCCCAAAAGCGCAGTCATGAGCAGTAGAGACTGCCTGAACAATGGCAGGAGCGTTTGTTCCCGGTGGATGTCTGACACCATCCTGTTCTCTTATTACAAGCAGCAGGTTTCATGATCCTGAGCTGGAGATTATTGAGTCCTGGAGGCAGTGGGGCCAAGGATCAGGTCAGGATGGAGGGAACCTGGTGTACCTGGATGATTTCCACCAATACAATGACAGTGACAAGCAGTGGGAGGCCCGCAAGGAATTCCTGGTCTGGCACCTTCATCTTTACCTGGGCCGCACGCACAGAATGCTGGGACTGTGTACACAGTCCTTTACACTTTTTATCTAATAAAAGTTGGAAGGCAATACACGCAAAAGTAAAATTGGATGGGAAGTTGTAGAGGTAAAGGAGTAAGGCTGGTAAAGGTAGGGTTACACGGAGGCTAGGGATGCATTTGCCTGTGTTTTATCAAAATCCTACTTGCAGGTGCCCAAAAAAATTAGGGAAGAGAAGTGTGTAGATATGTTGAGGCTTAAAAGGGAGGCTATAGAGGCAAAGGTAGATGTAGAGAAGTGGAACAAAGAGTGTGATATGAAGCACCCAAGGTCAATAGCAGAATGGATGAATGTTTTTTCTGGTTTATGCTAGTGCTGGGTAGATTAAACGGTCTTCAGAAAAAGATGGTGCTTCATTTTTGTTTTAGGGACATGGATAACTAGATCAGTTTAGTAACACACAGTAGGCATTTTACACTGGGACCTACAAGCAGATCTCATAGCCCCTACCTATGAGGCAGATCTGCTATGCATATAATGAGAGGGCATGTAAGTGGGGCTTAGCATGCAAATTTAAGCATGTGTGCTCATCCTGCGATGGAGGCCACCCAGCAGTGTCATGTCAGCAGGGGTTTTGTAATGGCACTGGAGATAGTTTTGTAGTGCAGCTGCCAAGGGCACCATCCCTGTGACCACGGCTTCTTCGTGGTCTTAGAGTAGGAGCTGGACCTCTCTTCCCTGCTAGTAGAGGAAGAACGACCTGTAGCTCCCTTCTCATTTTTATTTTTTTGTTTTCAGTGCTGAGTCTGACTAGTACTAGTACTCTTCTTTGCCCGCCTGTTGCTGCTATATCTGCTTGAACGCAACATCACTGTGGTGGTGTTGGTGGTTGCTGGGTCACTGCATCTGGTACCAGGATGAGAAACATCCGGTTGTTCACTAGGATTCACATCCATTACACATAGGTAGGTAGTGTACTATAATAATTTGACAATTTTACAACCTGGCTACACGACAACTGTCAGACTGGCTGTATCACTCTACAAATTTTTCACATACACTCGTAAGTTGAATTTTAAAATCTAACACTGGAACGATAATGATTCCCCCTTGCGATGGCAGTGAGCTGCTAGGCCCCCCAGTCCATACACAACTGTAAGATTGTATCATTCTACAGATTATTCAAATACACTCCTAAGTTGGATTTTGAATTTTGTAAACACTGGAACACTGATGAGTCTCCCATGTGGTGGCAGTGAGACATCAGGCCCCCCGTTCCCTACACAGATCTGAGATTGTATCACTCTACAAATTATTCAAATACACTACTAAGTTGGATTTTGAATTTTTTAAACACTGGAACACTGATGATTCTCCCTTGAGGTGGAGGTGAGACATCAGGCGTCCCAGTCCCTACACAGCTCTGACATTGTATCACTCTACAAATTATTCAAATACACTCCTAAATTGGATTTTGAATTTTTTAAACTCTGGAACACTGATGAGTCTCCCATGCAGTGGCAGTGAGACAGCAGGCCCCCTAGTCCCTACAAAGCTATGAGATTGTATCACTCTACAAATTATTCAAATACACTCCTAAATTGGATTTTGAATTTTTTAAACACTGGAACACTGATGAGTCTCCCTTGAGGTGAAGGTGAGACATCAGGAATCCCAGTCCCTACACAGCTCTGACATTGTATCACTCTACAAATTATTCAAATACACTCCTAAATTGGATTTTGAATTTTTTAAACACTGGAACACTGATGAGTCTCCCTTGAGGTGAAGGTGAGACATCAGGAATCCCAGTCCCTACACAGCTCTGACATTGTATCACTCTACAAATTATTCAAATACACTCCTAAATTGGATTTTGAATTTTTTAAACTCTGGAACACTGATGAGTCTCCCATGCAGTGGCAGTGAGACAGCAGGCCCCCTAGTCCCTACAAAGCTATGAGATTGTATCACTCTACAAATTATTCAAATACACTCCTAAATTGGATTTTGAATTTTTTAAACACTGGAACACTGATGAGTCTCCCTTGAGGTGAAGGTGAGACATCAGGAATCCCAGTCCCTACACAGCTCTGACATTGTATCACTCTACAAATTATTCAAATACACTCCTAAATTGGATTTTGAATTTTTTAAACTCTGGAACACTGATGAGTCTCCCATGCAGTGGCAGTGAGACAGCAGGCCCCCTAGTCCCTACAAAGCTATGAGATTGTATCACTCTACAAATTATTCAAATACACTCCTAAGTTGGATTTTTAATTTCTTAACACTGGAACATTGATGATTTCCCCTTGCATTGGCAATGAGCTGCTAGGCCTCCCAGTCCCTACTGAAGTGTGGGATTGTGTCACTGCAAATTATTCAAACAAACTCCTAAGTTGAATTTTCGGCTTTTACACTGGAACAAAGGTGACTCTCCCTTGCAGTGGTAATAACTGTCACTAATGCTGGCTGCCTGCCTATGCCTATCTGCCTGCCTGCACAACAACTAAATAGTCATTCTCTCTATCTCTCTCTATCTGGCTGCTTCTTCTCTTTTCGAGCTCCAACAACGCAATGCGTACAAACAGGAAATGCAGGAGCTGTCTGTGATGTCATTAGTCCAACCCCCATCATGAAACGAAGAAGCTAATTGGAGTAGAGAGGGAGGTAAAGTACGAAGCAGCTAACTGCAGTAGAGAGGGAGTGAAAGTAGCGTGCACACAGGGAGAAAGTCATCCGAAAATCTGAATCTTGTACTGAAATTCTGCCCAGCTATATTTCGGATTTGGGTTCTTAGAACGAATGGCTCTGAGATTTTCTCCATGTCAGAATGGCTCCGAATTACTATATTCGTCTGAAATCCGAATGTGGATGAACCGAATCGCACATTTCTACTAACTGAGAGTAACCTGACTGCTGACTCTTCACTCCATAATATCCGTATAATCACATCTTTCTTTTGTTTCGAGAAATGCCTTTGCAAATGGATTTTGCTGATTTAAGTGCTGTAATCTCTTCATTGTGGTAAGACGTCACAGCAATGAACTGTGTCTCAGGAAAGGAACGTCTGGTAATCTTTCCTTCAGGGGCCCCCAACATACACCATATGTATTCTAGTGTCATATTTGTGCCTATAAATTGAGCTTTTTTTTTTCCAACACATTAATAGTTTTAGAAATCAGATTTTGAAACTATGCAATCTCAACAGATCTCTGATCTCCAACTTGGTTGGTTAAAGCTGCAGTGTAGAACAGAGTTGGGTGCTTTCGCCTGAGGGATGCATACATGCATATGTATATGTCATACATAACCCCTGCCCTATTATTATACACCCTTACTGACAGATGAGTGAATGTCTTCTGTTCCTTGAATTTTTGATTATATATATAAACAGCTGCTACAGAAGATATCAGGTGCTAAAAAAGACACTCCCTTCTCCATTATGATAAACTCTCCAAGTCCTATATTATTCTAGGCAGCCAATGCGCTAAGATTTCTCCAACATTATGGAGCAAATACACTAAGGGAGAAAAAAGGGTGCAAAAAGTGCCTAAAATTGGAGTAAAAGGGACAAAAATCTAGCAAAACGGGAGCAAAAAAACAATAAAATGAAGCAAAACAATGGAGTAAGAAAATGAAGGAAGAAAATGGTGCAAAAAATGGTGTTTTATGGTATGAGCAAAAGGTTGCACTTGATGGACTTGTGTCTGTTTTCAACCTAATTTATTATGCCATTATGTTATTTATGGAGCCAATGCCTAAAGATTTGACCCTCCACAGGAAGTTTGTTATGGCCGTCAGCATACATAGCTCAGCACTCGCTTTGGGACAGCCTCATGCTGGCTTCCTGGCATTCTGGCAAACTGTCTGGAAGCAAGCTTTGACTGGCTGCAAAGCAACCAGTGGCTCAGGCACCCTGGTCCAATTTGTGAATGTGCCTTGGCAGGATAGGGAGACTAGAGTATCCAACATGATCTGTGGCCTTAGGCCTGTAAAAAGGCTACCAGAGCCAACAGTACAGTCCATGAGCTGGGCTGAAGCACTGAACATTTCCCTTGCCCCTTTTCCCATGGTTAATATAATATGTATGGCACTCTCCCGCCACAAACCAATTGCAGAGTCCACAGTCAGGTACAGGGATGCTATCATAAATGGCTGGCAACTGTTAGATCTGGCAGTACAAAAGGACTTAACAGAATGACTGCTAAGATGTCCACAGTCAGAAAAACTGTGGATAACTAGGTGCAGGAGGCGTTGGACATAATAGGGCTATATGCCACTCAGCAAGACATCAGCATTTGTCCAAGAGTTGACATCCTATGAGCAGTGGCTAAGGGAGATGGAGTCCATCACCTGCTGCAGATGGGATTTAGTGACTGAGGGGTGAAAAGGAGGATGTCTGCTTACTTTCTAGGTCAGACTTAATTTGAGAGTGCAAGTGATCTCTCCTGGCTGGTCATCTTCTACTCTCATACCTTCCAGGACAGGCAAGTCACCCTACACCAGTGGCTTTGTGATATGCTGAAGAAGCTGAGTTAAGAGCTGGAGGATTTAGTTTATACTGAGGCAAAACTAGAGGAGCACTTTTGTGCTCTGCTGCAGCAAATACAACTTCTGCTGCAGTGGGGAGACTTATGCACAATATGCCTCTGCACCCATTATCCAGACATAGAGAGCTGTTGGGTGTCATTCTCTGTAGGGCTGGTAGAAGATGCATATTAATCGGGTGATTTTGATTGAGAAATTCCATTAGTTAAGTGCGCGTTGGCCAAGGGAGCTTTTCTTTGAATTAGATGAGGAAATCCTTTAAGGCTGTTGATCTACAAGCAATTACACCTGGAGTGAAAATGTACATTAATACAGGGAGAGATGGGAAGGAGTTTGCCCAACAGCGTGGTTACCAAAACAGAGTTGAGAGTAGAGCCTATAGAAGATGAGGAGGAGTGATTATTTATATTGCAGGCATAAAAACACAGATTCCTAAGGTCATCCTCAAGGAACAAGCCTAGCATATGCTGCACCAAACTTGCATGTTTCCAATAAAAATAGCCAAGTTAACAGGACAACCAAAATTGCTGCTACAGACCATATGGTATGAAGGAGGACTTCTTGCATACCTAGTGGCTCTGTGTGTTGGCATATCACCTATGGAAAGAAGTGAAAAGTCTACTCCGAGTTCTGCTGAGACTCCATTCCTTTTTGTTGGTTGCTTGGGTGATGCCGTTTAGCTACTGGGTTCCTGGTATTGACACCCAGTCATTCAGACAGGTCACAACTATATATGTGTCCCAAAAATACTTGAAATAGATTTATAGCGGCTTCAGCCATCTCTTCCGTGGACACACATGATTGCCAGGTTGAATTTGGCCTACAAAATGGAGTCGTTAACCATGATCTTTCACAACAGAGGGGAAAAGTTGCACTGACCCTGGCAGACCTGGATGGATCTGATGGCCCCTATGAACTAATGGGGTTCCCCTTTTCTGTTTAATTTCTTCCATACTTCCATATTTGGCATGACGCTCATTGAAAATATAATTCCTTACACGTCTGGTAATAAGTATTCACTGATCTTATATGAGACATGTAATATCTAATGCTGTGAAGTTTTTAATACTTGAATGCTAGAGAATACTAGAGAGGCCTCTGCACTGGTTATCTCTCTAACACTAAGGGGGTTAAAAGCTCCAGGGGAATTTTAGCAGTTTTAATCTGTCCCCAACTGGTAAATTTGTCTTGCCCCTCTACTTTACCTTTATGTATCTTGATCCTAATGTACCACCCCATCTAATGATTATGCTTGTCTCATAGATGATAAAACCCAGAATTTATTCACTCTCGTTTCCCAGCCTGACCAGGAATATCAAACTCCAGAGCATATTTGCAAAAATGCTGGTAATTAAATCAATAAACCACAAGACTGGCTGGATGCCATGTTTTTAAAGACATGTGTAGTGCAGGACTCGGGAGTGTTACATTAACTGTTATTAAGCCTAAGGGGCTTCATGATTTCAGAAAGGGTGTGAAAAATATTTAAAAAAATCTATCCAGGCAATATCTTATGGTGAATAAATGCAAGCAGAGAAACAGCTTTCATTATTTTATTTTTCATTGAGGTAGTAAAGTTCATAAGTACGTCCATCTAATTTACCTTAGAGATTCATCAACCATTTCTGCTAGCAGTTGATTGGGTTATCTACAAACATTATTATTACTATAAAGTGCCTTGTGCCTGGCACTTCTCAATCAAACAGTATATTTTTTGCTTTTTATACCGCTAAGTTAAAAATCTAATTTTTCCATTTAATTACTTAGATACACAGCAGAAAACCTTACTATTTTAGAATGTCCAAGAAACAGTCATTTTTACCTTGACAACTCAGAATACCATGGTAACATTGGTTTCCTTACAGCAATATCCTTGTCTAATAAGGGGGAACTGTATTACCAATAATAAATAGATGGCATACACATTCATGGACTGAAGTTAGAGCATTGAAAATGGACGTATTCATAAACTGCTATAATAAAAGCGTTGTTGCACAACCAGCATCACATTGTGTATTAACCCCTCTGTATACCCTCTGCTCCTCAAGAGGTTAACATAGTTAAAGGGTTAGTAATACTTAAAATGTAAAAAAAAAAATGTTGTAGGGTTTATCCCCCTGAGTAAAACAAGAGTACTCCCACTGCTGAAAGGTGTTTCATTCAAAAGTTATTAATTTTCAAAGTTTAATTTTTTAGGTGTAATATCACAGTGGCCTTAAATTGTACAGTGGCGCGGTTGCTACACGATCTTGTGGACAGCTCTGGTCCCGGGACCATAAATCTCCATAGGATGGTGTAGCAACAGCGCCACTGTACAATTTCAGGCCACTTTGATATTGCACCTAAAAAATTGAACTTTGAAAATGAGTAACTTTTGAATGAAACACCTTTCAGCATTGGGAGTACTCTTGTTTTACTCAGGGGGATAAACCCTACAACATATTTTTTTTTACATTTTAAGTATTACTATCCCTTTAAGGCTGCATATATGACAACTTTATTCAAAACTGCCTATACATCATGTTAGCAAAATGGTCAGCTGCATATTAATAGTTTTATTTCTGGAAAGTTAAGTGATCTCTTTCAGTGAAGAATTGTATGCTAATTAAACTATGTGCTGTACTGAGAACTTAATTGTCATACTGTCCTGCACTCAGAGAGTTCACTTTTGGAAACAGAAATATTCAAAGCCCTTAAACATTGCATGGCATTTTGGTTAACACAATCTGTAGGTGGTTTTTAATACAGTTTTAAAAAAATGCAAACTTAATTCAATGACAGATACACTTTAGGCTCAGGATTTACAGAACTTTTCAACAATAATCTCTCATTGTTAGGTGAGACAGGGCATGTAGCTTTTTGTATAAAAACAAACTAGAACAATTACAGGGGAAACCAACTGCACCACAGGAAATAAAAAACATCCTAATGGAAGTTTTATCTTCTTGCATCCTGCAGTAATCTCCAGTGCATTGAGATACAATGCATCGGAGACCTCACTACCATTCAAGGGTTTAAAAGCCCCATTGAAGAGGCGGTGTCTCTAGCAACCAAGCTGATGAGACACAAAGTGGATGAGCTCTGAGTGGCATTACTCATTCTGCTTGCATCTCCTTGTTGAAAGCAACTTTTGAGATAATTTGACTGTTTCACAATCCTTTTACATCCTAACATTATGTCAATGAAAAATCTGTACACTTTGGTCCACTAGGATTGCCAGTAGAACTAGAAGAAGATTAGGTCACAGAGCCATGGTTTACATTTTTTTTCACCCACTCTGGAATTGGCACTGGAACAATGGATGAGATTGAAAACAGATATATTTATACAGACAACATTGAACACTATACAAAACATCAAGATTATTCTAACAGTGGAGGGTTATTGCCTTGTCAGCATCAGCAAAACCTAGAAGAGAAGATACTCTGTTGCTTGGTAGAATGGCTTTTATCTGTTACCTTATACAACCTAATGTGATATGTATGCAGGGCCGGATTTACATCTCAAGAGCCTGTAGGCAGAGAAATCTGAAGCGCCCCCCCACCCACTGGCCATCTCCACTGGACACCTCCACAATGCTCCTAATCTTCACATTGCCCCCCATCATCTCCATATTGCCCTCACATTGCCCCCATCAGCTCCATATTGCCCTCACATTGCCCCTCATCAGTTCCAACTTGCCCCCCATCATCTCCACATTGCCCTCACATTGCCCCACCATCTCCATAATGCCCTCACATTGCCCCCATCAGCTCCATATTGCCCTCACATTGCCCCTCATCAGCTCCAACTTGCCCCCCATCATCTCCACATTGACCTCACATTGCCCCATCATCTCCATATTGCCCTCACATTGCCCCCATCACCTCCATATTGTCCTCACATTGCCCCCCACCAACTCCAACTTGCTCCCCATCATCTCCACATTGCCCCTGATCAGCTCTATCTTGCCCTCACATTGCCCCCATCAGCTCCATATTACCCCCATCATCTCTAAATTGCCCCATCATCTCCACATTGCCCCATCATCACCATATTACCTTCACATTGCCACCCATCAGCTCCATCTTGCCCCCATCATCTCCATATTGCCCCCATCATTTCCATATTGCCCTCATATTGCCCAGATCAGCTCCAACTTGCCCCCCATCAGCTCCATATTGTCCTCACATTGCCCCATCATCTCCAAATTGCCCTCACATTGCCCCCATTCAGCTGCATATTGCCCCCATCATCTCCATATTGCCCACACATTGCCCCCCATCAGCTCTAACTTGCCCCCCATTAGCTCCATATTGTCCTCACGTTGCCCACATCATCTCCATATTACTCTCACATTGCCGCTTCCCCCGCACCAGTGTCCATTTCCTACCTCCTTCCTGGTGGTTCAGCGGCAGGAGAGGTCTGTGCCTCTTTCTGCGCAGAGCTGTAGCTGCTGGAGAGCCTGTGCAGCCTTCTCTTCAGTAATTCTGTTTACCATTTCTAAATTAGAAACTCTTCATAAAAATCTAAAGATGAAACTAAACTTAAATGCACAGTTATGTTCCATAAAAAATGGTTAGCGTTTTGTAGAGATTAAAAAATAAGCTAAATGCCACAAATTCTATCTCTCAAACTGTTATGGTTTGAGAGATATCCTCCACTAAAGATCCTCTTCTCCTGATGTCAGCTGTAAAGCTGACAGAAGGAGATCCATGTCAGCTGATACGAGGAGGGTCTTCAGCAGAGCCACAAAAGCGCAATTTAAAAGGAATTACTTCTTTGGAACGGTCTAAAAAGTGTGCTTGCAAACCAGGCACACTTTGTAGACCGTTCCAAAGATTTTAAATCATGCAATTGCGGCTCTGCTGAAGATCCGTTTTTCAGTCCCCAGACCAGGAACTCCTGCTGTCAGGTTACAGCTGACGTCAGGAGAAGAGGAGGGAGAGGGGAAATTTAACGGAGGATATCTCTCAAACCATAGCGGTTTGTGAGATAGGATCTGTGGCATTTCACTTATTTTTGTAATCTCTACAAAACTCTAAACATTTTTTATGGGACATTACTGTCCCTTTAAAGAAGTCTGAGAATATAGAAAAGGGCCAAAAAAAGTTATTGGTGTTTTCTGGAAGGGATATTTTCTTTATTCCAGGAGTAATTTTTATTAAAATGGTAATAAATGTAGCAAACTTTTAGCCCAAATTATTTAAAAAGATACTAATATGCCATTTATTAATAAAAAACAGAATTCAAATGGTCAAACTAATTAGCATTCAGAATTTACTGAAAGAGTTAAAAAAATACACATGTAAGCTCAGTCATTAGAACTGGAGGCAAACATTGCAGAAAACGAGGTACAGAAAGTTATTCAACAAATGACATTAGTGGAAAAGCTCAGGAGTATATCCTTGTCTACCTTTGACTTTTTAATAGACTGTTCCTTAACAAAATCAAACATCTTTTAACTAGGACTTTGAATATGATCCCTAATCATACTGATAAGCACCCATTATTGTCAGATGATTTTATCAGCATGCTTTTGAAAGAGGGTAAATACCCAAAACTATAGTTCTAGACCCATCTTGCTTTGGAATCTAGATATAAAAATTTACACTAAAACACATACAAATGGACTAAGATCTTATTTTCGACAACAAATTCACCCTAATCAGACAGGGTTTGTTCCAGGAATGGAAGGGAGAGATAACACAATTAATTTGATTAGTTTGAATACTCATGTTCAGAAAACTAATATTAAATACATTTTCCGTACTATAGATACAGAAAAAGCATTTGACAGAATCAATCGGAATTTTATGAAACCTACATTTTCCCACATAGGTTTAGGACCCACAGTTTTGGGATTCTTTATGGTAATATATAAAAACTCATCAGCGAAAGTGAAAATCCATTATTTTAATAATGGAATCTTTAGCAAATAAAATTAGAAATCATATGAAAAAGGAATTCATATTGAGTCTAATGAATATAAAATATCCTTATTGGTTGATTATTTGTTTTTTAACCATTTCTTTCCCTGAAGCGTCACTCACATATATAATTGAGGAATGAAAAAGCTTCAGTAGATTTCCTAATTTCAAGCCTAATCTAAACAAATGGGAAATACTGAACAATAATGTTGCAGAAAACGATATAAAACATTTTAAATCAATTGCCCCTTTTTGATGGTCCTCTACTAGTATTACATTTTTAGGAAGCTGATTAACTCTACACATTAACAAATTATTTGTAGCTAACTACAAACCCTTAAAGGATAGAATTCCAAGGGAATTAACCAACCAGTCCACTCTATATTTGTCCTGTGTAGGTAAAATTAATTTAGTGAAATATATATTTAATTCCCAAAATATGGTGTTTTTCAAATTAACCCTGTGACTACATGGAGTAACGTTACACAGACTGTTACTCATTTCTATTTACTATAAATTCCCCATTACCGTCTCTACTTTAAAGGGATAGTAATGTTTCAAAATAAGCTCCAATTAATCTTCATAGTATTTGGACCATGGAGAGTATTTCAATATTGTCAGAGTTGTAGTTCAAGAGTAATTGAATGACAAAATATCCCCCTCTCGCCCCTTTTACTGATGTAACACTGCTAACCTCAGAACAGAAAGGTGGTGTCCAGATGGCTTGCAGAGAGGGACAATCTTCAATTAGCATAAGGGAAAAACATGAAAAAACTGTCAAGGGGGGCAGGGTTTTCATTGTCCTCACAGTAAGAAGATTGTCCCTTGCTGTGAGCTGTCTGGTTTTAAGACCAGATTCTACATCTGTGGGGAGGTGGCTTACACTAGGTAAAAGGGGAGAGAGGGTGGATACTTTATCATTCAATTACTCTTGAACTGCAACTGTGACAGCATTGAAATAACACTCTCCATGGCCCAAATACTATGAAGATTCATTGGAGCTGCTTTTATTTTGAAACATTACTATCCCTTTAAACTGAAGGTTTACCACTAGGTCTGAAGAAGCAAGATATCCTTCACTGAAAACAGAGAGATGGTCTACTCATTCACCATGTGGTAGATATACATGGCTAATTTCATAAGTAATCTAAATAGGCTTGCTGTAGTTAGACTATTAACAGAATTTTAAAGGTTATGTGTGTTAGATCATTTGCCAAAGCATTGTGTATCTTGCATATAGAGTATTCTATCCATGAAGGAACCCATTTATGACCTCCAAAAGATCCAGGTGGAGAAGGAACCACTGGAAAATGGATAGAAAACACAAGAGGAAAAAACCTAAAGCTTGTATTTTATTACAAATACTGACCCATATACATATCCACTTATAGGATATCACTGTATAAAAATACTCATTTCCCTCCCAGCTCTAAAGCCTTGATATTGTTTAGACACTAGGTATCTATTTTTGCAGCTGTTGACTAATGATGGTCCACACAGAAATAGACACTTCCAGACTAGCTAGACATTTCTTGCAAAAAGTGGCATTTTCCCACTTTTTTGCCTAGCTCTTTGCATTAAAATCAATGGAAACACAGAATATCTCACCAAAAATGCAAATTTTCTCTTCTTTTCCCACAGGCATATAAAAGGGTATCAGGTGTTTGTGAGAGGAGGAAGCAGCTCATTTTGAGCTAGAGATGGCAAGCTAATAAAGCTGTGTTCAAGCTTAGTTTATGGAGCCTTGTAGGCAGGAAACCTGTTGTCTCTATTAGGGGAGTCTAGGGATTCAAGGGGACAGGAAGGGAGAAAGTAGGTTGACCCCAAATACCACAAAATTCAGTGTGACTGACTGGGAAAATATAGGCATTGATAGTCCAAGTTTCTTCCACATCTGGATGTTATCTCTGCCTTACTGGAGTCTGGGGGTAGGAGAAGGGAGAAAAGGTGTTGTACCTCCAATACCCCAAAATTTTGTGTGATCGAGTAGATACAGGATCCATTTTCCTTTTTGATCTGTCTGTTATCAATGTCAGGGGAGTCTGGGGTGTGAGAAGGGAGCAAAGGAGGTTCACCCCAAATACCCCAACATTCTGTGTGACTGAGTTGATTTGAAAGACACAGGTAGCTGTAGTCCAAGTTCCTTGTTGTTCTTGCTGTTATTATCTCTGTGTTGGAGGTTTCTGGGGGTGTGAGAAGAGAGCAAAGGAAGTTGCCCTCAAATATCCCAACATTCTCTCTGACTGATTTGATTTGAAAAGCACAGGCAGCTGAGGTCCAAGTTCCTTGCTGATCTTGCTGTTATTATCTCTGTCCTAAGAAAGTCTGGGGAAAGTAGTTGTTTGTTTGTTTGTTTTTAGCTAAATATTTTTTTTTTGACAGGGTGAACAACACAGTTTAAATATATATATATATATATTGTTATCTGTTGTCTGTGCAAAAAGCATGTGAGCAGGTGGAAGGCAGGCTCACATCTAGGCACCTCCTCAATGAGATCCCACCTGAAGCGCAACCACAAGCCAGACTGGGAGACACATCAACAGGTCAGAGTTGCCACAACTAGCAGCAGCAGAAGTACTCCTAAACATTCCTCAGGTTCTGGGGTACATAATAGAAGTGCTGTTGATGTGTTAGAGAGTGCATCAAGATTTATTTTATGTTCCTGCTGCAGAGGAGCTTGACTCTGAGTTTGTTTTTGGAGATGACAAGAGTCATAGGGGGAGTTTCACTAAACGGTGATAAAGAGGTGATGAAGTGGAGATAACTACTCCAGTTTATCATTTCTCCAGTTCCTATGTTATTCCAGAGACCCTAGGCACTAAGATCTCCAAAGCTGGGGAAATCTTAGTGCATAGGCTCCATAGAATAACATAGGAATGGGAGAAGTAATATCACTGAAGAAGTAATCTCTAATTTATCACCTCTTTATCACAGCTTAGTGAATCTACCCCTTAGAGTGCCTGCAAATACCACCACCTTGATAAGTCATGTCATTAAAGAAATAAAGTTACACAGTTCTTCTACTATGTACTGCCATTCCATACTTAGTAAGTGCTTGGAAATAAGCCAAAACCTGCACTAAAATAATACAAAGGTATGCCTATGAAATAATAAACTTGCCACACTGTTAGCAGTTGACATGCTGCCCTTTTCTTTTGTTGAAAACAGAGGCTTTAAAGAACTGATGTCATGTGTTGCACCCTGCTGGAATATACCAAGCACCAGTTATTTTTCAAGGATGGTTGTGCCAATGTTTCTTAAGCAAGAAGTTAGTGTTGTGGACAAAGGCACTTTGCCTGCTAATTTTTTCATGGCATATGTTGCACAACTTTGACTTTCA
The DNA here is from genome assembly GCA_037306005.1 of Rhinophrynus dorsalis. Classification (NCBI taxonomy): domain Eukaryota; kingdom Metazoa; phylum Chordata; class Amphibia; order Anura; family Rhinophrynidae; genus Rhinophrynus; species Rhinophrynus dorsalis. The sequence goes on from CM074724.1 coordinate 226,386,320, forward strand.
GTTTTACATTTCTCCACTGCAGCTATCAGAAGAAGTAATATTGTGGTGGGAAATGTTTCAGTCATGGGAAACATAGGTGAAAAATTTATTAGCAGTGTTGAAAAGGAGCAAACATTTATCAGTGGCAAAAAGGAGAAAACGTTTGAGAAAAAAAGCAGAAAATCATCAAAATCTACTGATATTATTAAATACTTGCAAATGTAGTACATTAAAGGGTTAGTAATGGCCAACTAAAACTATTTTGCATTGTGTAGAGCTTAAAAAGTAGAATTGAATGCAAAAAAATGTATGTCTCAAACCGCTATGGTTTGAGAGATACATGCATTCAAAGTTTGATGTTTCCTGGTGTCAGCTGTAAAGCTGACAGCAGGAGATCCATGTTGGCTGATACGGAGACTCGGCATCAGAGCCACAATCGCATTATTTAAAATGAATGTCTTCATTGGAATGGTCTAAAACGTGTGCCTGGTTTGCAAGCATACTTTTTAGACCATTCCAATGAAGTCATTCATTTTAAATAATGTGATTACAGCTCTGCTGCAGAGCCTCGGTGTAGGCCGACACAGATCTCCTGCTGACAGCTTTACAGATGACAGCAGGAAACATCAAACTTTGAATGCACGTATCTGTCAAACCATAGCGGTTTGAGAGATATATTTTTTGCATTCAATTCTACTTTTTAAGCTGTACACAATGCAAAATAGTTTTAGTTGGACATTACTAACACTTTAAACCCCATTGCATGTTTGTGTTTCCATTCTTCTATACTTTAGATGCCTTTAAACTAACATGAAAAAAATTAAATTTAAAGTTGAAGTTCAGGTATTTGCCAATCCAAGCTTCTTTACATGAACTGACGCTGCCAGTAGCAGCCTCACCCTTATTGACTGCAGAGATAGATGTGCTATCACATCTGCATCAGCTCTGTAGACAAAAGAAACCCGAAGGCTATAAGTTTATAATTTACTTACCCCAAGAGTATAAAGTATTATACTTTAATTTACAGTTTGATTTTTTTTTGTTAATTTCCCCTTAAGTTCCAAAAGTAGTATATTCCATATTCAAAGGATGAGCATTCACTCCAGAAACATATCTGCAAAATTCTAAATAACAAGAACAATTTATAGTACATTATACTTGGGACACAACATCTAGACATTGTTTCTAGTAAGCAATGTGAAATGACAGCAGGATTAAGGGTTTATAATGAATAAGTACTTTAAACTAATACATCAAAACATCTGTCACGGTTTCCTATCAGACTGTTACAATTGAATACAAATGATTATAATCTCCTGTGACCAATGACCACACATTTGTTTGCACTGCTGTCCATCGAGAGCAATAACACTTACTGCTCACTAAAAGACACACAGGGGAATTTATGAATGTGAATCCGCACTAAAATAGGTGCAGGAATTATATGTAATTTACTGTGCTTGCTTAACAACTTACATCCAGGATGGGAAACATGAGGCATTCCATCTATGTAGGGCTTCAGTTCCCATCAACCTCAGGCAGCAACTGGCTAGAGACAATAGAAATTATAGTCATAAACAGCTGAAAATTGTCCTCTTTACACTACTTGCATCAAAGACAATGTAGGTGTTCATTATTCTGCATTCTGCTCCTCTACAGCTTTTTTCCTCTCCCGATGTACTAAAAAGGAGTGTAGGAAATCATAGTAACATTTTCCCATTTTCATGCTGTAAGAGAGACTGTTATAAGTTTGGGAATTTCTTCTATGCCTCGGTAGAGAGAAATAATTGAATGAGCAGCACGTTAGTGACCACCATCACTAAGAATACACTGCTTAGCCTTATTTGTTCTCAGTGTGTGCTTGTCAATCACATCTCTTTTTTTCAGTATCACTTGTAGAAGGATATATCATGGATGGGCCTTGGTGCTTCATGGGCCTGGAGGCTCTTAACTGTGGCTCACTGAAGAGTCCTGGTAAATTCCAAAGCATACATGTGGGGGTTTTGTGGATTTTCTTGTACAGAGAAGATTTGCCAACTGTGGGACTGTCTGTTGACAGGATATGTCTTCACTACATGGGCACATGGGAGAGAAAGACGTGACTTGGCAGCACCTAAGTGACCACCATCCTCAAGAATATCCTGCTTAGTTTTATTTGTTTCTAGTGTTGTGTGTAGGTGTGTGTCACACCTCTGTTTTTTTAGTCTCACTGATTAAAAGGATATCTCAGGCATGGGTATTGTGTGTCTAGGGAGTATCAGCTGCACCTCACTGATTGAAGCCCATGAAGAATGTAATGTATATTTGGGGTATCTCTGTTTCAATCTGTGGAAAAGATTCACCTGATATTTTCTTCTTTGGTGGGATCAGACTGATATTAATATTGCATTTCATACGGTTCCACACAAAAAGGTTAGTGTACAAATTGACTGAAATAGGCTTAGAGGCAAATGTTTGTGCATAGATTGGAAATTGGCTGAAAGATAGAATGCAAAGAATGGTGGTGAATGGGAAGTTCTCAGATTAGACAAACATGATAAGTGGAGTACCTCAGGGATCTGTCCTGGGACCTCTTCTTTTTAATTTGTTTATTAATGATCTCCCATTGGGCATAGGGAGTCATGTATTAGTGTTTTCCAATTACACAAAATTAAGTAAGGTAATAAAGTTTGAACTGGATGTGTCTTCATTACAAGAGGATTTGGACAAATTGGGTAACTGGGCAGGCAAATGGCAAATGAGATTCATTATAGACAAGTGTAAAGTTATGTATTTTGGGTATAATAATAAAAATGCAACATATAGTTTAAATTGTGTTTATTTGGGGAAATCTATTAATGAAAAGGATTTGGGAGTAATGGTAGACAATAGACTTAGCAGTAGTGTGCAGTGCCAGCTGGAGGCTGCAGAGGCCAATAAGATATTGGCATGTATTAAAAGAAGTATTGACTTACAGGAGGAAGATATTATTCTGCCTCTTTACAGGTACATGGTAAGACCCCACCTTGAATATGCTGTTCAATTCTGTGTGCCTTTTCGAAAAAGGACATTATGGAACTGAAGAAAGTGCATAGGAGGGCTACATAACTAATAATGGGCATAGAAAGTTTTAGTTATGAAGGCTAGAAAAGGTAAATTTGTACATATTAGAGAAATGGTGTCTTAGAGGGGATATGATAACATTATATAAATATGTTCAGGGCCCATACAAAGGGCTCTCCAAAGACCTGTTCATTAACAGAACGGTACAAAGGGCAAGGGGTCACCGGCTAAGACTTGTGGAAAGGAGATTTCATCTACAGCAGCAGAAGGGTTTCTTTACCGTAAGGACAATAAAGGTATGGAATTCACTGCCTGAGGAGGTGGTGCTATCGGATACATTAGATGCCTTTAAAAAGGGACTGGATACATTTTTAAAAGGTCAGAATATAGAGAGCTATGTATGTTAGTATTGGAATGAATATCTATTTAGTGCTCCAAGGAGAAATCTGATTGCCATTTCGAGTCAAGAAGGATTTTTTCCCCATTCAAGTCAGAATATGAAATTGCTGAAATAAGGGTGTTTTTGCATTCTTTTGGATGAACAGCAGTAAACAAGAATAGGAAAAGGATTGAACTTGATGGATGTAAGTCTTTTTTCAACCTAAACTACTATTAAACTATGTAAATATGTAACTATGTAATACGTAAATTTATTTTTAGTAATGGCATATGGGACAGAAAAATTTGACTGAGCAGCACCTGAGTGACCACAATCCCCATGAAGAAACTACTTTGTTTTCTTAGCACATGTTGGCGTCTGACTGCCTATGAATGAGACCAGACTGATAGGAACATGGAAGATTTATTTGTTCTCAGTGTATTTTTATCTCACCATTATGTTGCTTCCATTAAATCCATAATGCTAGCAGAGCTCTGTGTGCCAGTATTCACTAACATTTTTGTACATAAAGATAGGTGCAGATGTATGATTTTTACTGTAATGTCTTATCACAGAAAATGAGTTGCCCTGGAGGATAAAACTGATTCACTAAGAATAATAATATTATTTTTTATTCTTGTATGGAGGTACCATTTTTGTATGCAGAATCTTCCAGGCATAGTGCGTCCCTGTCCCATAGAGGTTCCAATCTATTTTTTGCTTGTGGCATAGGGAGATAAAGTAACTATCTTAAGGTCACAAGTAGCTGACACTGGGAATAGAGCCAGGTTTTCACAGTTTAAGAACCAGTATTTTCACTTTAGAGTCAGCCTGTTAAGAAACTGAGCCACACTTTCTCCCTAGGAAGAAATTGTGCAATTCTGGAGTAAACAAACTGCATGGGGGAGGTGGGGATCAAATGCCTCAAATCCAAGTTGATTTACACGGTTCTTTTAACAACTTGGATGCCAAATAGTTCTTCAATGCATTATGAAGCAATGCCTTTGAGACCTCTTTATTATTCAAGGGGCTACAAGTTGAATTTGCCTTATCAAAAATGTATATTTGATCCTTGTGGTGCAGTTGGTTTGCCCTAGAAGTGCCCCAGTTCTTTTTAATACATCAGCAGGGATGGATTTCCCAACAGGCAGTGTAAACAGTACTTTAGAGATCCAAATCTTGAGAAGCCCCTCATCTTTGCTGGCCATACCCACATTTTTAATTTTTGAGTGTGGTCAGAGCAATCTCAGGGTCTGTGCACCAGTTTATTATTTAGCCCCATGGATGCTATAGAGATCTGAAACACATTGTGAAGATCTCTCTAGCAACTAATGGATTCAAGCTTTTTTAGTTCTTGCTTATTATAGGCCAAGTTTATTATCTGTGCCAGGAAACAGTGGATGAGACTGAGAATGGTGCCACACCCCTATGGCACTCAAAGGATTAAAAGTACACCATGCTGTACGCAATCAGCCCCTCAGACTTGTATCATATCTCATAATGTTATGCACACCTAAGGGAACAAGGCTAGAGGTCAGACAGCATCCATGGCGATTTATAGCTAGCAGCTGCCCTCTAGCCTTGTTTCTTTGCCCACTGGTAGTATTAGAATCCCATGTACACTGCCTGGCTTCTAGACTTGTTCCCTTATGCACAGGTAGTCACAACTCCCCATAGACACTGCCTGGGCAATGGAAAAAGGCTGGAGGGTGTCAGGCAGTGTATGTGGGGTTGTTAAGATTCGACATGCTTCCCCACTTAAGATTTGACATTCTGTCCCAATTAATATACGACATGCTGCCCAAGTTAAGATTTGACACAATGTCAGATACAGTTAAGAATCGACATGCTGCCACAGTTAAGATTCAACAAGCTGTCCCATAGAGTTAAGGTTTGACATGCTGCCCCACGCAATTAAGATTCCAGATGCTGCCCCAGCTAACCCTTTGAGTGCCAGTGAGGTATAAAACTCATTGTTTTACAGTGTGTTGTGTACCTCCCTGACATCCAAAGGTTAAGATTCTACATGTTGCCCCACACAATATTCTACATGCTGCCCCATTCATTCACATTGGCATGGGAGCAATTGTGTGTTTATATTAGAAAAACGAACACAGTGCAGGAACTCTAATTCTGTACTATGCACCCTTTTTTTTCTAAAGAAAATCAGACATTGTAGGGTCATCGGGGCCCGTCCTGATGTCCCCCTGTACACCAGTGCCTTTCCCATCCTCCTTCTCTTCAGGTCAGCATGATTGAATAGGAGAATACTCAAGTTAACCTTCAGGTGCCATTCAACCAAATCTGACAATAGAGGAAAGAAATAACAGGTGAAATATCAGCAGTGTTCCCCAATGAACATGTATATGATGCCAACTTACTTTTTATGTCCTCCATTCCCCTGATATTCTCTCACTTGGAGGGCATGGAAGAAGTGTGTCACAAGGCACAGTCTTGCTAGCTTTGGATGTCAGCAAATAACAATGACAGCAAATGTCATAGGTTTCATTCAGAAATGATTGAAGGTGTTATCTCTAGAACAAAGGCACAGGGGCAAAATTGATGAGGGCCATTAGGAATTTCTGGCCACAGTGAGCTAATTGTGGGGGTTAATATTATAAAAGGTTAAAATTAATACATAAACTGAGCATATAGTAATATATACCCTTTTAAATAAGCAATCTCCATTAAACCAGAACAGATTTCTGTACAGGGGGTTTGGGATTATGCTGACCACATCCAGAACTCTGCATTAGGGTGTATGGCAGCACAGCTAAACAATACTCAAAATGTGGTGCCCTAGACAGGTACACATTATCCACCTATTAACAAATGAGTCCCTGAACTAATCTGCATATGGTCACATTGCAAACATGGCATAGCCTCGTCAGTAAAACTGAAAGTGATCTGTCAAATATTTTTTTCATGTACCATAAATACATTATCAGAGCCTTTAGTGTCTTATTTTATTTCATTATTACAGACTAGCTGAAAAGCCTGTGTACATGGGCCACAGTGCCACCCAGCAACCTCAGCTGGTGGCTGGATCCTCTCATCACTGGCCGTGCTGCAGTAATGCGCAGTAGATACTGCCCGCGCCGCGGCTGATACGGAGAGGGGCGCTCCGAATTCAGACCGTAGTCCTCTCTGCGCACCTTCCTGGGACCAAGCGGTCCTAGAAGGTGTGCAGAGAGGACTCAGGTCTGAATTGGGAGCACCCCGCTCCGTATGAGCCGTGGCGTGAGCAGTCTCTACTGCACATGACTGCAGCACACGCAGCCATCTCTACTGTGCATGATGACTTCTGACAAACATCCTTAGCGCATTTATATAGGATAAGCCTATTGTAATATTTTTGTGTTTATCTATGAACTGAAAATTCCTCTTGCATATGACTATAACATGAATTACCATGTATCTTGGATTTTTTTTTATACAAACATGGCACACTAAATGAATATCATTTTATATAATATCATACTTTACAGAAACAGGAGCAACATCTGTCAGTGTACAAGTTTCACCAATATCCATATTATTTATTAGAACCCTTATATTCAATATAAAAATAAATTCTAGAGCAAACATATACTAATTCACATTTATTCAAACAGAGTTTTTAACCAATTGAATGCTAGTGACATTTCCAAAACAATGCAAAGCATTCAAGGAATTAAAACGCCCAATTTAACCCTTTGAGTGCCAATGGGGTATCGAATGGATTGCTCTGCAATTCATTGGATACAACTTTGTCACTCAAAGGTTAACTAAATGGTAATTCTGCATATGAGACATCAGCCCATTCACCAATCAGTCCCAGAAGGGGAGGCCACTTCTAACTATTCCTCATCTGATATGGTGGGTCTGGTCATGTGACTGGCTATGTATTAATCCCTAAGCTACAAAAGCAAGGTAATGGTAGGCAGGACACATGGCTACTCTTTTAGTTATATTATAGGTTTGAGATGTACTATTCCTTTAACCTTCTGAGTCCCAGAAAGGTATCCAATGCATTTCATTGCAATGGATTAGATACCTCTCTGGCACTCAAAGGGTTAAGTTAAACTTGGCTAATTTTAAGGAAAACTAAAAACTAACATTTACTTGTGAAATCAATTTATTTGTAATATTACTACTCTTTGAAAATTATTTTTTGTATGTTGGTGGCACAGTGTGGCACATTATGCTAATTAGTAAACTTGCCAGGCCAATATTAGAGCACATACTCTGCTAGGAATAAATCTTGGCAGACTCTATAAACTAAAGACATTTCTAATAGCACCACAAGTGATAAGCTTGTCCTGCAACAGAGCTAATTAGGATACTGTGCAGGGAATTGGAATAAAGTGCCACACTGTAAAATGAAAACACAAACTATTTATGTTACAGACATGTGACTATTGCAGCATATTGACAGATTTTAATCTCTATAAAACAAACTAAATTTGTCTTATGGTGACAAATCCACTTTATGTGCCCTGGAGAAATTAGAGGGCAAACCAGATGTCCTTTTGGAGATAAATACACAAACTCTATAGAGCCACTGGACTTGCACAGGGCTGAATCCCAGTGCTCCCCTGAGTAAGTATTGACCCCTGAACTATCACAGCATGTTAGTGGAAGACAAGGCTAATCTTTCAATTAGGTCAAAGTTTTGGGGTATACTATTCCATTAAGCTGACAAGGCCACATTCAAGTACTTTTCTTCCACATGCATTTTGAAAGAGATTTGATAGCTGCAACCTATTTTCTAGCTACAATTTGTGTCATCAATCCTAACTTGAGGTATCATTAGTCAGCATGAGATTCTATAGCATTACCACTTGTGATATCACACTTGTCATTTTCATTTACTAATCATGTTAAAGACATTTGTGTCACAGCAGGTTATTTATAGAGATCATATCAGTGATATGAAGACCAGAAACTGTTTTCATAAGTGATAAAAGAAATAGTAGTGATTTCACCCTCAGGCTCTAATTTTAATAAAGGAGTTAAGCAGATTTGACTGTTTGTTCCTGTTAACAGTGCTAATTGTAATGGAACTTGTCAGGGCAGATCTGCATATTCATTAAAATAAGGGCCTTAGTGTGAGGGGCAGTTGACAAGACATCTACAGAGAGGTTTATCAGTAAGCAGAGAGGGCAAATTATCTTTTCTCAGTCATTATGAATGATCAAACATATTTCCCTAGCTAGTTATAGACTCCACTGGAAAGAAATCCAGATCACTGCCCAATGCATAGATGCAACGTACAATGTTCAACTCACAAGGTACTAGCAACTGGCTTCAATGGACAGGATAGCAATCTCCCAAAAGTATCCAGATAAGTGCAGATTTTACTTAGTGCTGAAGATCACTGACATCTGCTGGTGGTACTGGGTACCACATTCTTTTACTCTAGAAAAATTGTACTTGCACCCTGCATGACCCTTTTAACCCTTTGAATGTTAGAAACATCCTCTGTTCATTGCAAAGCAATGTGCTGGAGATGTCTCTAGCATCCAAGTTGTTAAACACAGCAACTGCATATGCAATGCAAAAAAATATATAATTAAAATTCCAAACAGCTGCATGTAGGACACTTATCTAAGTAGGTCCTTCTCTCAAAAAAATTAGGACCTACTTGTTCCTGTAAGTATAGTTCTGTTCAATGCACCCATAGTGAACCATAATACTTTGCTGCTAGTGGGTGCAATAACATTTTAAATGAACATTAACAGAGACAAATTAAATGTGATTATATAAAATGAAATACTCTGTACACCAAGCTAGCCTCTGTTAAAAAACATTTCTTTGGCAGAGAAATTCTTAAATCATGCAGTAAATAGGCATCATGATGTGCCTTACAGTCATGTTCTTTTAAAGGAAGAGTATAGTCCAATAATTATTGTATTTATCCTAAAAAGCATGCTGTATTTAACATTGCCACCTACAAGTACTTTCCGGATCACATGATACCGGTGGTTTCTTGGGGGTTAGTCTTCTTCTGGAAGCATTTTCACAATATTTTAGTACATTTCAATGAAATAATATAATAAATTGAGTGCACTAAAATATATTTTTAATATGCACAATTGCTGATCACTGCAAGAGGTTTTAAAGGCATAGTACATGGTAATATTATAATAAGCTTTTCATGTTCATGTTAGCCTGTAATTACCCTAGCCACTTAAATAAATAAGTGGGTTGGCAGACCTTTATAAAAATGGACTATGGACACATCACACTTTTTGAGGTCCCTGCATACTCTCTGAAGGTGATAACTTCAAAAGTCAGGTCAGTTAAGCCATGAGGGCACTAGTTAAAGCAGTATGTGAGTCATATGTCATGTTAAAAGGTATTAGGTAAGACTTGCCTAAAACAGGGTGTCTTGGTGTGGCAGACAAGCTTAAACATATTTTGGTCAAACTATACAACAAAACCTCAACTTGAAATAAATTAGTTAATGTATACTATACACAGGATTTACATTTAAGTAATTTATATGAAGTAGCACAGGTTTGTCTTATCAATTTGGTTTTATTTTTGGAATTGTGGAGGGCCACCTCATTCCTTGCTGCCACTCATATTTTGTGCACAAATGTTCACTTTTTTGTATATGTATATTTCGGTGTTCTAGCACTAAGAGGTTATTTTACACACCTCTAACAAATGATGAGCTGCAGAATGTCTTTTTGTATAATGCAAACATGAACTAAAAGAAATATCACCCAAAAACAAAACATTAAAGACCATGTTACAATATTTGGTAGGTTTGTCCTTAACTGAGTATCTCTGGCGTGAACCTTGTTTATTCAAATACCTCTTATGCAATGTCTTTATAATGGCTATAGGGGACTCCAGATGTGGACCCCTTAATAGTGTTGAGCGAGCACCCCGATGCTCGGGTGCTCGGGTGCTCTGACCGAGCACCCCCTGAGGCTCGAGTGCTCGGCCGAGCACCCGAGCCCCATTGAAATGAATGGGGCGACACCAGGCACCCCCTGCTCTGATGAGGGGAGGGTGCCTGGTCAATGCCCCCTTCATCTCCGCTATGCCCCCTTCATCTCCGAATGCCCCCTTCATCTCCGCAATGTCCCCCTTCATCTCCGAATTGCCCGTCTTCCACAATGTGCCCCTTCATCTCCGCTATGCCCCTCTTCCACAATGTGCCCCTTCATCTCCGCTATGCCCCTCTTCCACAATGTCCCCCTTCATCTCCTCTATGCCATAGAGGAGATGAAGGGGGACATTGTGGAAGAGGGGCATAGCGGAGATGAAGGGGCACATTGTGGAAGAGGGGCATAGCGGAGATGAAGGGGGACATTGTGGAAGACGGGCATAGCGGAGATGAAGGGGGACATTGTGGAAGAGGGGCATAGAGTCTATGCCCCTCTTCCACAATGTCCCCCTTCATCTCCGCAATGCCCCCTTCATCTCCGCAATGCCCCCGTACCTCCAGTCCCTGGTGGTCCAGCGGAGCTTGTTCGGATCTGTGCCTCTTCCGGCACAGATCCCCGCCACCCGAACATGGCGGGAGAGCACATGGCGGTACTCGACGAGTACCGCCATGTGCCGAGCAGAGCGATGCTCGAGCCGATCCGAGCATCGGCCGAGCACGCTCGCTCATCACTACCCCTTAATCTTAGGCTTCTAGAGAGAACATTGACAAGGGAAGAGAAGGTCAAAATGTATATCAGGGAGTAGCTGCCTCTCTCATTAAGAGGAAAATAGTTCGGTGCTTCATGCCTGGACTGTCATTTCTGGGCAGGATTAATACGATTTGGGAAGGATGAGGTCCTTTGATATTTAGCAAGCTAGTGCTCAATTGAGCATCTCTGACCTCACTGTATTTGTGAGTTCTAGTGTGTATGTTTGTGTGTACTTGTGTGTTTGTGAAATGAAAATGGAAATCTCGTCCCTGTAATGGTACTAGAGAGTTAAATTATGATGATTCTTAGAGGTTAATAGCCGTAGAATAAGCAATGTCTGCTTTTGGTCATTCTCAGTGAGTCTCTAACATATTTTGGCTTTGTTTTGAAAACCTTTAGTGCAGACATGTCAAACATGAGGCCTGTAGGTCACCTGAAGCTGCTTTTCTGATAAGTTATGGACACCTGCATCTTTCCCAGTTTTAAATTCAGTGCAGCCCAAGGGACTGTCTCTCAATCTATCTTCCACAGCTATACAGTATTTATTAACTCTATGAGTGGCAATGGCATGACCAGGGACATCCATGGCACTCAAATAGTTACATCTAAATGTATCAGCCCCACTGCCCAGTGTTTTCTACAGTAGTAATTTGTGAGTTCCCACTTCTCTGTGTATCAGATAGCCCTGGACTGCACCAATTACATCCTATCAGGTTGTGTGTGCCATGCATAACAATAAGCACTGGTTCATACAAGAAGTGAAAATAGAGGCACCAATGTGATCTGTAGGGTGATTGTGAGGGAATGAGGTCAAATGAAATTATCATAGCTGTGAGGCAATGACATATAGTTAGAAGACCCCTTGGCATTAACCTATGCTACCCCTTTAAGTTACAAAATAGTATGAGTCCTTAAGAGGATAATGGATTTGAGAGGGATAAAAATAGAATTCAAACAGCCCAAAATAGATGCTAAAGATTACTAACTAATCTTGTCATGGGCAATGTGAGACCCTGGAGCTGCTGCAGGTTTCAACCCACATCATCCTCCTGCAACTGGTGGCTGGTGAAGGATGATGGGACTTGTTGCCTGCAGCCACAATAGGGTTTCAGGTTGGCCACCCCTGACCTACCAGCATTTAAAAAGGCAATTGCAGACAACTAGAAACAGCCAACATTACAAAATGTAATTCCACCCCTCAAAATGACTATTGTGACTGTGAGAAGAGATTAAAAAAGAGTAAAAACTGGTTATATAAAAAAGATAGTCCAGACTAAACAGCGGACAAGGTGGTTCCTGTAGCTAGATGCAAAATTACCCTGTTAGAGGTTGGTAAGTATTAGATATTCATTTGATAGCAATTTGATAAATTTTCAGAGTTCAGTTTTCAGGACAGAAAGTTTGTCTAACAGTGGCAGTTGGTCTGGTCCTTGAGTACATGTCATGCACATATCCTCTGATTTGCCATGCTCCACTTGTGCCTGGAATACTACATGCAGAGCGCACACCTCATCCTGCCTCCTCCTCCTCCTCTCTGTCAATGATACCTTTACTTTGCTGAGGGATGGGAGATATGATTCCTCAATCCAAGTACTACTGGTTTCAAATGTGGGTTTGTGCATCTCCTAGAAGAGATTTCCTGATTGTGTAGTCGCCCAGGTTCTATCATGATGTCAGTGAGAAAGTCTCTGCTAAGAAGAAGAGCTGACCATTGTTTGTAACCAATAATAAAACACAACAGCCAGAACAGTACATTGCAGTCTGGTCCATAAAAGAGGAATATGGACCTAAGCCCATCCAGTCCCTGCATCCCAAGGCACACTCCTGCCCACAGGGGCTGCAGCAGGAACTGCTCTGCTACCCCCCTGAGATTAGCATCCATTCCTGTATGTATGCCATGTATTATTGTGGTGATCTAATGGGAAATACCAATTGAAATGCATACTTTTACTAATTGTTTGGATGCTCAATGTTCCCAATGCATTGTATAGAACTTTCGGGCATCAAAGGGGTTAATAAACACAAAGCAGTCATCTGTTTCTCTATTATGCATGCTCAGGTTCAGCAGCTGTGTATCGTGTAAAATACCAGAGAGACTAATATCTGAAACAATAACTAAACAAGGTGTCCTGAACTTTACAACAGCCATCTGTTTATCAGCTTAGCTTGACAATGATACACCACAGTACTTGGAGCTCATCAAGCCCCTGGACCCACCAGTAGATCCTCCAGTATGTCCCTGATGAAGTCATTGTGGCGATTTGCATTGGGTTGGACGGTTGACATGAGGGTTGACTCTTATTGTACCATATACCACTGAGTGTTATTTGGATAGTCCATCTGATAACTACATTTCTTCTACCATATGTGCTTTAGATGTTTGATTTTGTTGTGATTATTAGTATGTATATTTGAATTAGCACTTGCACTTTTTGATATTGCTATCACTTACATCATTTTATGTGTGCTGTGATGGGATATGTGTTTATTGCAGTGGCCGTAAATTATTTCTTGTGACCAGCCACTGTCCTATATAATAAAAGGCTAGGATGTTTGTCAGAAGCCGTTATATGCAGTAGAGACTGCTCGCACTGCAGTCATGCACAGTACAGACTGCCCAAACACACTACAGCTGATATGGAGCAGGGCACTCCAAAATCGGACCAGAGTCCACTCTTTGCACCTTCCTGGGACTACTTGGTGGGCATAGAGGCTCCGGGCACCAGCCGAGGCTGCTGGGTGGCACTGTGGCCTGTGTACACAGGCTTTTAAACTAATAATTCTATAATATATCAACCTAACACTTTTGCATTTAGCATTTAGTCTGTCTGCCATATATATATGGGTATAACTCTTCCCCTCCTTTTGTTTTAATCAATCTTTTAATTTTAAGCTATTGTATGTATTTTGTGTGCCAATAAAATCTATTTTGTATTGATCGACTTTGGGTGGTGCCTTGTTTAGGAGATTTTCTCTTTTGGAGACTCTGTACTCCTTTATCTGCAATTGTATGCCATACAATGACTCCCTAAGGGACAAGGATTATCCAGAAGAGGATTCCTTGCTCTGAATGCCCAGGAAAATCAGTTGCACATCACTGAAGATGCCCAAACAATGCTGGAACATATGCATGGGGCTTGCTGGCATTTACATGCAGCAGGGATATGCTTATCATTTTGGAACTAGACTGAAAGTTGTGGGAAGAATTAGTCCAATATGTACATTATTTCTATTCTGTAATGGCACTAGAGAACTAAAATGCTTCTGAGTGTCCGCTAGCTGCAGTATCTGCTTATTGCAAAAGAGGAAACCCTAGCACTAGTGTATCAATTAGAGCAATCCAGACCTCATAAAAATGAATCAATTTATTAATATCTAACGCAATGTAAACTATGTCCAAATACTAATTATCTAATAGGTACCCTTGTAACCAGTCTGACCACAGAAGGGCACCAATAGAATATGATAGACTACACCGCTATAGATGCCCAGTATCAGTCAATACCCAATCAGATTCTCTAAAGATAGCACAAATAATCCCAATGTGCTATATATATATGAGTCCTAACTGTACCAATAACATTACAAAGATAACAGCATGCTCTGTCACTAAAATTCAAGCAATATCTTGTCTGTAATTCCTCAGTTATGGATTCTTTGTTCTAATTTGAGAGTGTCCAATTGGGTATCAATTGATACTAGGTGTCTATAGTGGTGTAGTCTTCCATATTCTGTTGGTGCCCTTCTGTGGTCTGACTGGTTACACTGGTACCTATTAGTTATTTAGTGTTTGGACAAAGTTTGTATTGTTTCAGATATTAATAAATTGATACATCTTTATCAAATATGGATTGCTAAAATTGATAGAGTTAGGGTTTCACTTCTGGACATGCTCCTGATTTGTGCACTTTTTCAGTAAGGTTATTCCAGGCTGCTTTTGAAATCTATGTATTTGTCACCTTCTCTTTAATCTGAGAGCCACTTTCTTATTGTATAACAGTATCAGCTTATATTTTAGCTTTGTTTTAACTAGACGTGTGCATTGAGAAGCAATGAGTTGCACACCCTTCTGGCATTCAAATTGTTGCACGATGATTATCCCTATCTATATAAAAAAGTGCTACTACTGCATTGCAGTTTCCTCTATATGCTATTGTAATGTATTCATTTACTTACAATCAGCAGTGTTGTATTTTCCATCTATAATAAGACATATGAATAGCAATGTAATCAGCTCAACAAGAGGACTGAAATAAAGGTCAGCCTTCAGCCTACATTGACAAATAAGATGTTTTTCTTAAATTGTGGGTCAGTTAGTAATTCTTCTGCAGAAAGGGAGAGGGAAACTTTCAACATTCTTTTCACATTGGAAAGAAAATGGGGCAATCAAGAGCATTGTTTATATTGTGCATATATTAACAGGATCAATAAGGGGCACATCTGTGAAAATACCATTTATTGCATACAGATATTTCACCTAAGCTGTCATGCAAATTTGCTAACTACCTTTGCAGAGGATGTCTAGTGAATTATTGTTTATAACAGTGATTCTAAGCTCCGGTCCTAGGGACACCCCAAAGGGTCATATTTCCAGGAATTGTTTAATTTAAAAATATATTGTAGGCATTTCCCTGTTAAGTAAAGCAAGGTGCTGCCAGTGCTGAGAGATGCACATTTACAGATTTATTACAGTTTAAACTCTTGTTGTTGTTGTTTTTTTACATTAACAGTGCCCTCTAGTGATCGGATTCTAGTTAGTTAATCTGATACATTCTATTTGAGAATAAAGTCTATGACAAACAATGCTCCATAGAATGTGTTAGAAACTGCTGTGTCATGTTATCAGTTAGAACCTTCATGAAGTAAACACTCTGTGATTCACTTCCTGATACTTTCAACAATTATAACATTTGAATAAAATGACTCACAGCAGTCAGAGGACCCTCTTTTATTCATCTCTATAACGTAGGTTTTTATAAAAAGTTTACTGATCTGTTAAGCATAGGTGGCTCAATTAAAATGACTATGCTACTTATTAACTTTCCACCTGTGATCAAGCAGGGATATAGTGAAAATGTGACCTGTTGGTGTATCCTGAAGACTAACTCTAATAATAACTAGTTTAGAGCTAAACACATTTACATAGAAGGGAGTAATTTATACTGTAGGCTTGTATATCTATTTTTTCTTCAGTTGCCTGTATTTACTGATATTAATTTTAGTCTGATTTTAGTTTATACTTTCTAGAAAACTAAACGTAATTCTATAGAGAATAAGTGGTTCTGCAGACCCATTGGAGCTGATGTACAAAGAAGAGCTAAATAATTTTAAAGCAATCTAACTGCGTGACAGAAAATTTACACTGAATTAATTGAGGCTTTTAATCTATTGAATTCATTGTGATATAATGCATTGGAGACCGCTCTAGTATTCAAGTGGTTAAAAACTCAGTTTTGGATTTTATTTCGTCTGTGTTGGAGTTGGTTTGCCCCAGAAATACTCCAGGGGGGAGATTCACTAAGTGGTGATAAAGAGGTGATAAAGTGGAGATGGCTTCTCCAGATTATCACTTCTCCAAATCCTATGTTATTCGATAGAACATATGCACCAAGATGTCCAAAAGTTGAAGAAATCTTAGTGCATAGGCTCCATAGAATAACATAGGAATTGGAGAAATGATAAACTATAGAAGTCATCTCCACTTTATCACCTTTTTATCACCTCTTTATCACCACTTAGTGACTCACCCCCTATTTCTAAATAGTACAGTGGTGGGAAATGTTTAGCCCTCCAGCTGCTACCAAACTACAGTTCCCATAATTCCCCACTAGCATTTGGCTGGTGGAGGATGATGGGAGCTGTAGTGTGGCAGCAGCTGGAAAGCATTACATTTCCCATCCCTCTCGTCATACATCAATGCATCCTTATCTTTATCAGATTGGGACTAAAAGTGATAAGCATTTGAGTACAACAGAGTTCTAATGTAATACAACATATACATAGTTATAACAAAGGATAATTAGACAAAAAATGATATATAGAACAATATGTAATATAAAATTTAATACAATATATAACAATATACCAAATAAAAAATACACAAAGTTCCCCACATGGAAAGCCTAATTCCCCCACAGCCTAAAAGGATGAAGAGAGTATGTGTCTCTATAATCCGATCCAGATATAGTCCGTGATATCACTTCTAATACACTTGAGAAATATATTGTCTTCAATTTCTCATACTGAGTGAGAAGTAGGGGTGGGCGAAAGTTGTCGCCATATTCCCGTGGGAAATTTTATGAAAACCACGTTGTTATCCACTTTTTCGCAGGCAAATCGCCTTTAAAACTAGCAATTCAAATTTTCGTATTTTTCGACCATTGCCCAAAATTTTTCACCATTTTTTCAAGGGCTAGAAAGTTTCCGCCCATTGATTTACGTTGTTTTTGCACTTCCGCTATAAAAACTTGACTTTTTCTCTGAAGGCAGACACAATAGAAGCAGCTAGAGAGCGAGATATAAATGCTGTGCTGTTCTCCTGTGATATTTTGCAAAAAGTGAGGCAGGAGAGGCTCATAGTGACTCCTATCACTATGAGCAGGGTAAAAAATAATCAATGGAGTAGCTGGAAGGACCATTATGTGTCCACTGAGTCTGATGAGGAAGGGACCACTACTGTACCAATGCTGTCCAGTCCCCCTAAATCACCTCAAGGGATCTTGGGGAATTTAATGGGAAGGGAGGGAGAAAAGGGAATGGAAAGGAAGGAAGAAAAGGGAATGGGAAGGGAGGGAGAAAAGGGTAGTACTAGTGAGAGCAGGACAGGTCAGCTGCCTTTGTCTGCTGCAAGACGTGCTGCCCCTGCTGCCAGTGCAACCATTGCTGTACCTGTAGCCACTAGTGTTATACCTGCTGTCAGACGTGCTGCCACTAGTGTTGAACCATGATAGCTGACTGCGATGATGGAAGATTTAGTTCACAAAAGCTAGAGACGAACAATTGACTTCTCCTGCTTTAGTGTTTAGTGTGAAAAGGTATGATCTAAATATAGACATAGATTGGATCACAACAACTAAAGATACTATGCAATAAAGTTATATATTTGATGTACGTTTTGAATAGGGATTGGCAACATTTTTGCCTCAAACTGAAATCTACGAAAAATAGCACTTTCAGCTTGGCAAATAATTTCCCCTGAAAAGTGCAGATTTTGTGCTTTTCCCACTATTTTCTCCTAGCTCATGCCAATGAAATCAATGGGAACATTGACTTTACACACAATACATAGCAAATATTATTTTATTTCACAAAAGCATAGTATAAAAGTGGAATAAGGGTGTCTGTGTTAGTGGGGTGTGGGGAAAGAATCAGTTGAACAGGGGATGATTTTTGGGGGGTTGTATACTGGGCTTTGGAGGCAGTTAATAAAAAAAAAAAATATCCTAAATAAAATTAAAAAAAAAATAAGACATGGTATAAAATGGGTCTGAGAAGGGTGCCTATGTTGGTGGGTGGAGTCTAGAGAATAAATCAGTTGAACAGGGAATTTATTTTGGGGTGGTTTATTGACTGCTACTGGGGGGACAGTTAATAAAAAAAATCAATAAAATACGAATTGCATGTGTAAAGTGATAGAGACAGGAACCCCCTGACATAAGCTGCAACTGGGGTGGACTGACACTTGACTTGATAGAGTATTTTGTACAGAATGATTTGTTAGATTTGTTGTTAGAAACCCATTTCTTTGTAGGACTTACATTTATTAGAGGCCCAAGCCTGGAAGAAACATTGATTTGTAGGACTTAGGCTTATTAGAAATAACCCCAAAAAATTATTTATTTTTTGTAGGACTATGTTTTTTTATATTTGTCAAAGCACAAGCCCTGAGAAAAAAATAAAAATGCCCTACTGGCCTAGTGCCAGCAGGTCATGTTGGCTAGTGGCCACTGGCCATTATCAAATATCCTCCTAAGTCCATAATTAAGGAATTTGCAATGGCTTTTCTTACTACTGCCGCTGAGTTGTTTAAGCAGCAGGATGATTAGGAAGCTGAAAGGGAATGGGATCAACAATAGCAGTAACATGAGTGATGGATGATGAAGGTTCCACTTGCTACGACTAGCTCCAGTGATGCACCTGAGACAGTAGCAGCACAATAAGTAGCCCCCAGTCTATGTGGAAAAAAGTAGAAGTTGGCCAATAATTCTTCTCCACCTGCCCCTCCTCCAAAATCATCATGGGTGTGTTGTTATTAGTATATACATTTTTCCCTCAAGAGCAGGAACTGTGCATCATCAACAACTGCAATGTGCACAGTGTGTGGTAAATAACATCTGGGGGCACAACTGTATCCAAACACCATGACACCAGAAACCAAGCACTGCTACTGTCACTATACCCCTTGTTCAGAACCCGCTAAGGACACATGACAACTTGCTGACAGTGTAATAGTAATGATTAACCATCCCTGACAGCATCCTAGCATATTCTGCAGGATAGAATCTCCTCAGATGCCTCTTGATGACCTGTATTGATTCTTCATCATCACACTGGCCTGTGTGGTCACTGCACCACACAGTGTGTAATGGGTAGAGATAAACTGCCACATCCTAACATCAACAGAGTGGGTATCATTTGGTGGGGGAGGTAACAATGAAAGAGGTGGACTGGCATAAGATGTACTTGTTGCCCTAGAGGAAGAAGGTAATGGTAATGACTAAATTGTACCTGCCCCAAGAGAAAAATCGTCCAACACCCTTGACTTCAGGGGGGAGGGAACAGGTGAAGAAGAATGGCTTCTTTCTACTTGTCCTCCACATTCCCCTTCACTGTCTGTTGTGGCAGCAGATGATGTTGCTGTTGTTGCTGCTACTGCCTCAAAATAAGCACTGCAACTAGCACCAGGAGTATTGCTGGTGCAGGCAAGTGGAACCTGTCCTAGTCCAGCAACGCTTGTTGACCCCGTTCCCACTGTATCCACAGTGGTCTGTGGCACACATCCTGGTGCCCTTGCAACTCAGCAGCAGAAGGAATTAGAGCAGTTGCAAACTCCGCAAATTCCAAAAACTTATTGCTAGTGGTGGTGGTGGTGATGCCAATCCTCATCCTTGTCTACCATTCCTTCTCAGTTTCTGCTAAATAGGCCATCGATGTCTCTTCCACCCCAGCTTCTCTACCATCATCATCTCCACTAGTACTAGTCCCTACATGCTGCTGCTACTGCTCTATTAAAGACATCTCACTGCTGCTTGGAGGAGATGAAGAGTAATGTGAGAGATGGTCCTTCTAATATCACACTTTGAATTCTTTTTGAACTGAAGAAGACAGACTGGAAGCAGTAGCAGCAGGTACAGGTAGCTCATCTGTGCTCCTGGTAGTGGTGGTATTAATTCTGCGCCTGCTCTCCCCCAACACCAGTTCTGGTCTCTTCAGAATCGTGTTCCGCTTGGACACTGTAGTGAAGGGAAATGGAGGACTCCCAGAGCCAGACGAATGGTGTGGGCTCCCTTGACCACTAGTCTGGATGCTCTCAAATGCTTCCCCTACCACTCCCCTAACACTGGTCTCACCTGCTGCTTCACCATCACTGTTACTACTACTAATAATATCATGCACATCAAGTTCAACCACAGAGTCTTCCTCCTCACAGTCACTAGTAATATGAGGATATTGATTACCCCCTCCTTCATTCCTAACACTAACAAGTTTCTGGACCTTCTTAGTAGTAGTACTAGCACTGGCAAGACTGATTGGGGATGGCAAGTGTGACTTAGGGTCCCCTGCTGTCACAATTGGCATCATCTTCTCTTTCCCCCCATTCCAGAGTATTACAAGACACCCTAGTAGCAGCTTCAGCACTGGTGGCAGCAGCATCACCACTGGTAGCAGGCACAGCACTGGTTGCAGCAGGGGCAACACGTCTGACAAAAGGCACAATATTGGTGGCAGCAGGTTCAGCACTGGCATCAGGCACAGTACTGGTTTCAACAGGGGCAAAATGTCTGATAGCAGGCACAGTATTGCTGGCAGCAGGTTCAACACTGGCAGCAGGCACAGCACTGGTTGCACTGGCAACAGGAGCAGCATGTCTAGCAGCAGGAGCAGGCAGCTAACCTGTCCTGCCCTCACTAGTACTACCCTTTTCTCCCTCCCTTCCCATTCCCTTTTCTCTCTCCCTTGCCATTCCCTTTTCTCCCTTCCCATTAAATTCCCCAAGATCCCTTGGGGTGATTTAGGGGGACTGGACAGCATTGGTTCAATAGTGCTAACTTCCTCCTCAGACTCAGTGGACACATAAGGGTCCTTCCAGTTCTTCCATTTATTATTTTTAAACCTGCTCATAGTAGTAGCAGTCACTATGAGCCTCTCCTGCCTCAATTTTGAAAAAAGATCACAGCAGAATTGCACAGCACGTCTACCTCACTCTGTAGCTGCTTCTATTGTGTTTGATTTCCACAAATACGTCACATTTTTAAAGCGAAAAGGCGAAAACCATGTAAATCAACAGACTTCAAAAAAGTTTCCTGGGGAGATGTTTTGCTTTTCTCCCCCATGAAACATTGTGGAGGTTCAGAAGTTGTCCAATTTGTCAGCAATTTTCTGTTTTACAGCAGGTGATTGATAAATTGAAGGCTGAAATCTACAAGATGTCTGTGAGCTCCACACAGATACATAAGAAATAAGTGCCACTGCCTCAGAGACTTCCAAGAAATGGCAGATGGACTACTGTTGGTTCTGGAAGGGTAATAGTTGTGGACAAGAGGCATGCCCCACAGTCTGTGCCTCTTCATAATTATTTTGCTGTACTTTCAGAACACTGCCTTAATACTGGAACAACTCCAGAAGCAGAAACTACTGGTTCACCAGCCTGTACTCCACAGGTAAATCAGACTGCAACCACTGACAAACTGACAAAGGTAAGAAGTGAAAAATACTTTGAGAGGAAGCAACTATTATTGGGGGATTCTATATTAAGAGGCGTGACTCTGGAGGAATGTCATGGTGGTTGCAAACAAGTCAGATATCTTCCTGGTGCTACAGCTCACAGAGATAAAAAACAAATTTTAAAAATTGTTAAAGAAGCAAGACAAAATGGAGAGTTGGATGCCATAGTCCATATAGGGACAAATGATTTGGTTTGTAATGAGGTGAGTGTGGTAAAAGATGTTTTTAAGAAGCTATGTAAGGATCTGCAGCAAGCTGCTTCCACTGTATCTGTTTCAGAGGTTCTGCCAGTGTATAAGGAAGATGATAGTAGGATGCAGCAAATTAGAGATTTTAATTCATGGCTAGGGAAGTGGGGCCAAAACATGGATTTGGCTTTGTTTCTCACACCAACTCTATTTGGTGTAACACTGAATTGTACAAAAAGGATGGTTTGCATCTTTCTCAAAAGGGAACAGAGGTTCTCAGCAAGCAATTCAGAAGTTTGTTAACAGGTATTTAAACTAGTAGAGGGGGGCAATGGAATGATACAGGATAAAACCAATTGGCCCCCACAGCATTGCACAGATGAATTTGATCAAGGTAAGTCTGTGGCACATAGGTCAAAATCCAGTAGACTTCGAGCCATGGGTGCAAATGCCCGCAGTTTAGGGAATAAGATCCCTGAACTCATTGCAATAATAACTAGTGAAGATGTGGACTTAGTGGGAATTACCGAGACCTGGTACAATGAAAAAAATGACTGGGATGTAGAAATACCAGGGTACTCTCTATTTAGAAAAGACAGGAAAGGCAGAAAAGGAGGAGGGGTTGCCATTTATGTCAAAAACAGCTTAAAGGTTAATGTTATACAGGGTATGGAGGAGAACACAGAGACTGTTTGGATAACTTTAGAATATAGGAATAAGATGGTCACTCATATAGGTGTGATCTATAGACCCCCAGCACAAACAGAGAAGTTGGATCAACTGCTTGTCAAGGAAGTAACTAAGATGACAGTGAAAGGGGAGGTTATAATTATAGGGGATTTTAATCTTCCTGATGTGGACTGGAAAAACCAAGCAGCAGGTTTAGCCAGGAGTAGAGATAACCTACATTCTTTTCAAGGATTAGCTCCTAGTCAATTAGTAGAAGAGCCAACTAGGAAAGAAGCCACACTAGATTTATTATTTACTAATGGAGACTTGGTATCAGATGTAGCTGTAGGAGAGTGTTTGGGCTCCAGTGATCATCAGTCTGTGTTGTTTAATATAAAGACAGAGGATGAGTTGCACCACACAAAAACAAAGGTTCTAAAATTTAGAAAGGCTGATTTTTCTAAAATGGAAACATTTTTATGTCAGTCTTTAACAACTTGGAGATCTTTAGATGGAGTCCAGGGATTATCTGAAATGTGTTTTACTAAACGCAACAGAGCATTGCATTAGACATGTCAGCAAGGGTAAAAGAAAAAGAAAACCACTGTGTTACTCATTAGAAGTGACAAATATAGTAAAGGAGAAAAAAGAAGCATTTAAGAAATATAAGCAGACGCAGAAGGAAGAAGATAGGTATCGGCACAAGATTAGGCTGAAGGAGGCCAAATGTATTATTAGATGTGCCAAAGTATAGACAGAGGAAAAAAATGCCCAGTCAATAAAAAAGGGGGATAAAACATTTTTTAGATATATAAGTGAAAGGAGGAAAATGAAACAAGGAATAGATAGACTGAAAGCAAAAAATGGAAACTATGTAAATGAGAATAAAGGACTTGCTGACTGTCTCAATGAATATTTCTGTTCAGTTTTTACAGAAGAAGATGAGGGGAAGGGACCTCTATTTAGTAAACAAAATGGCAAGACATGGGAAACATTCATGTTTACAGAGGAAGGAGTTCTACTTCAACTTTCTAAAGTAAAAATAGATAAATCAATGGGACCAGATGGGTACACCCAAAGTTACTAAAATAACTTAAGTGTGTTCTGGCAAAACCTTTAACAGAATTATTCAATCAGTCACTAGCAACAGGAATAGTTCCAGAAGATTGGAAGTTAGCAAATGTAGTACTGCTTCACAAAAATCGTAGCAGGGAAGAGTCTGGTAACTACAGACCAGTAAGTCTTACATCAGTAGTGGGAAAATTAATGGAGACTATGCTAAAGGAAAGAATTGTTGAATATCTGAATTTAAATTGCTTGCAAGATACCAAACAGCATGGGTTTACTGAAGGGAGATTTTGTGAAACTAACCTCATAGTTTTTTTTGACTAGGTAACTAAAGTAATAGACCAAGGGGGAGCAGTAGCTATAGCTTATCTAGATTTCAGTAAAGCATTTAACATTGTCCTTCATAGAAGACTCATTAATAAACTGCAATATATGGGTCTGGATGTAAAAATAGTTAAATGGATAAGGCAATGGCTGAGTGACAGGAGACAGAGAGTGGTAGTCAATGGAGAATATTTGGACGAAAAGAGTGTTACTAGTGGAGTACCTTAGGGATCTGTACTGGAGCCCATTCTTTTTAATTGTCTTATTAGTGATATTGCAAAATGTCTTCAAGGAAAGGTTTGCCTTTTTGCAGATGATACCAAGATCAGCAATAGGGTAGACATTCCAGGGGGAATAAGCCAAATGACAAATGATTTAAGTAAATTAGAAGAATGGACTAGAGTGTGGCAGATGCAGTTTAACATTGATAAATGTAAAATAATGCACTTGGGACATAAAAATCCAAAGGAAAAATATACTATTAAGGGTACTGTGCTGTCAGAGACAACAGAGGAAAGGGATTTGGGAGTAATTATTTCTAATGACTTAAAGGTAGGCAGCAATGTAATAAAGCATTGGGAAATATAAGCAGGGTACTGGGTTGTATAGCTAGGGGCATTAGTAGCAGAAAAAGGGAAGTGGTCATGCCACTCTACAGATCTCTAGGTAGACCTCACCTAGAGTATTGTGTACAGTACTGGAGACCCCATCTCCAGAAGGATATAGATACTCTAGAGAAAATTCAAAGAAGGGCTACTAAAATGGTGACTGGTTTACAGGAAAAGAAATATCAGGATAGACTAAAGGATCTGAACATGTATAGCTTGGAGGAGAGAAGAGAGAGTGGGGATATGATTGAAACATTCAAATACATGAGGGGATTCAACAAAGTGCAGGATGGAAGTATATTTCAAAGGAGTAAAAATGTTAGGCTAAGAGGCCATAGTCTAAAACTAAAGGGACACAGGTTTAAATGTAATGTAAGAAAGTTTTACTTCACTGAGAGGGTAGTAGATAAGTGGAATAGCCTACCAGCAGAAGTAGCAGAAGTTAATACAGTGACAGAATTTAAGCATGCATGGGATAGGCATAAGGCTGTCCTTAACGTAAGAAAAGACCAAGGACCAAAAAAGTTTTGAGGTTTTTACAGTAGGAGAATGGGCAGACTAGATGGGCCGAATGGTTCTTATCTGCTTTCATATTCTATGTTTCTATGTAACTTTCTAGCCATTGAAAACATGGCAAAAAATTTTGGCCAATGGGCAAAAAATTTAAACATTTTAATTGCTAGTTTTAAAGCGGATTTTCCCACGAAAACGCAGACAACAACATGGATTTTACAGAATTTCTCATGGGAACACGGTGAAAGATTTTTTAAACTTGGTAGACATGTGGGTCTATTTAACAGATTTGCACTATCACAGAGCAGCAAAAAGTTGTGTTGCACCTCATTTAATACAAGTCATTAATGCCAGTGCTTATTGACTCCTGATACTTAATGTTTTCTGAAAATCTATTTGAAGATGCAGGGAGACATTTCAGTGCATCTTCTGTCAGACAGACCTCCATAGTGGCTGCTTCTGGCTCCTGCAGCAAAATAACACATTGTTTCTCTTGGTCCTGAGTGAAACAACATGAAAATCTGACAACAATCAGAGAACAGTTTCCTGCATCTTCAAATACATTTCCAGCAAAGATCGTGTGTGGGGAATCAATAAATATTGACCCTGAGAAATGTAATTAAGTGAAGAGCAAATCTATTAACTAGACCCCCCCTTGAGGGGCAAATGGTTTTCATCTGGGATCATATTCAGTGGGAAGAATGAATTCAGAGGTAACTGTTAGAACCTGTTAGTAACATTTAATATAGGTCTGATTAAATTTAAATATTTATATATATATGTTATATAAGAATTCGCTAGGATGTTTGTCAGAAGCCGTCATGTGCAGTAGAGCATATATATATATATATATATATATATATATATATATATATATATATATATATATATATATATATTATACCAAATGGAGTTGTAGAAAGCACTCTCTCTAAAAAAAGTACTCTATGGCCCAGGTGCACATTCCCAAAATGATAATGCAATCTGTACAAATGATGGGCAGCACCCTTGGGACTTTTTAACAGTGAAATGTTGAGTATTCCACGCTTGACTAGATCTGGGTTTGACATACCTGGGAGAAGGTGTTTGATAGAAACATAGCATTTGTCTTCATACACTTCATTGAATGAATATAATGTATTACATCTGAAATATTAACATTTAATATGAAGACAAGTTAGTTATTTTATGTGCTAGTTTTAAAGATGCAATTTCATATGCTCTGAAGTTGCAATACAAACAGTCACCATTCATGTAACAATAATTGTCCCATTTGTAATGGTTAGTTAGTAATTCAGGGAATTGTAGGTTGGAAACAGCAAAACTGGTCTCTGGTTGTCCACCTAAACTTAATCAGACTTTAATTTGAAATTTAGCAGGTTATTTTATACTCTGTCTGTCACCCAAGACTTGTTCCAATGTCTGCTGGTAGCCACACAATCACCCATACATCTGTTGATCAAGAGGTAGGCTAAAAAACCCATTGAAGCAATTTCCAATTAAGCACCAAGCGGGTAAAAAAAATTCCATCAGATAGTTCCCTGGATCAACAACCTATCTACACTGAAGTCATCTGTGATAATTCTCAATATTCTTCTGTGCTAGCTAGGTATCCATTACTTTTTTGAAAGCAGTTACAAGAAAGCAAGAATAGTAAGTGCAGAGGTGCGTGTGGATGCAGGTCAGAGCAGATCATGTTGTGCTTTTTATTCTCAAATATTGTGGAATTTATGCACATGAGTTCTAGAGCAGATCATTCTGTGTATTTTGTTGTACATGTTGCTAACTTCTCAAGTTCCAGTGAAACACTAACTTGTTGGTAGTTGCCCTTTAAATCAAATTTGGTTTAAGGACTTTCTATTTAATATGGGGATTTTCTGTCTGTCCCAAATGGTGTAGTTGGTTTACTCCAAAATTGTGCCAATTCCTCCAAGTATTGCAGCCTCAAAATGTCAGACCACATCACCCGGGGCTGGTTTTATATTCCTTGTGGCCCATAAACCAATTTGTGTGTATAGTGGATTGAGTGGAGGTAATATAAAGAGCAAATAGGAGTGGCAAAGAATAAAGGAGACAGAAGAAAAGAAAATGAAAGGAATGCAGAGAAAGAGGAGAATGGACTAATGTGAATTTTTAGTGGAGGGTGAGACTGTATGCAGAATAAATGCTAGTTTGTAGTCTAATAGCTTTTCAATAAAGCAACTTCCAGCAGAGAAAAGACTCGTCAGGAAAACCACTATACTATATACATTCATAATAAAGATTTGCTGGCCCATTAAATATCTTACAACATTGTTAATAAAATACCCCCTGTGTTTTGATAACATAGGCTTAGATTACGCTTGAGCCAAATTGGACATCTGGAAAATATGCTCTTCGAGTCTATATGCAGCTATTATACAACTGAATTTCAGCACCTTTGGGAGCACAATTCTGTCATAGAGTCAGCTCTTCAATAACTGGTCTGTGGATGCCAAGGGAAAAATGTACTTGCTATTAGACCATTTTATATGTAGATTTTCCTTTAAATACTTTTTAAGGTTTTGCATGAAGCAAGTTTGGGGTCCAACCAATCCTCCACAGAACTGAATGGACCCAGCTACTTAGTTCCTGTAACAGCTTTGCACCCTGGCAATGAGATTTTCATTAGTAGTTATGAAGCACTAACATATTCTTCAGCACTGCAATATTCTACCAGACTGATTCAATGATAACTGCAGCAACTGTAGGGTAAACCAGCTGTACCACAGAGGACAAATAAAAGTTATCAACATTTTAACCCAATGAATGCTAGAGAGTTCTCCAATGTGTTAGAAACCCCTCTAGCATTCAGTGGGTTATAATCCCCATTTAAATCAATGGAAGCATTTAATTCATCCCTATAGGGCTCTTGTGGCGCGATGCAAGAAACGTTCGCATTAGATAAAGGAATTTTTGTGCGCAGATAGATTTTGCGCATGTTCTAATCCAGGAAGCTAAATACCGAACGCTCCTTGAATTGCGCATAAAAAATTCCATTATACGACAACACTACACAGACGTATAAATTAATTCGCAATAGCAGTTCTTGCATTAGGCGCATTCCCTATTCCACTCACACAGATTTGTTAATCTTAACCACGCCCACAAAAAAATAAATATACGCAGCCGCTAATCTTGAATTTTCATGCGCAATTCAACAAAATCATGCGCAAACCTATTCCCTAGTGGTTTTCACATGGGAAATAGCGATTGCGCATGTTTCCTGCATCGCGCCATTGGTGCCCAGAATGACGCCCATTTTCTTATTAAATTAGTCTCTATCTTTCATAGGTTTCAGTAATCTAAATGCAATCCAGAATTCACCAGAATCTTAAAAATAGGCTGTATAGTTAGGATATTAAAACAGAGTGGGTAGAATTTTTTTAACATATATTCTACAGCTGCCCTCGAGAACAGGAGTTGAGAAATAATGATCTATTACAGATCGAATGCACAGTAAACATCCATGCCCTAATAGCAGCAAGTTGGATGAAGTTTAAATCCACTCAGACCTGCAAACTTATTTTATAAATGACAACTTTTTAAAAGTCATTAATTCCTCCCTGCATTCATAGGTGGAAGTAATTCTCAGGAAAAAGATTATAAACAAAACCATATAAACCCAATACCAGAGTTTTCTCAGTCTAAGGGCTTTTATGCAATTGATTTGCACTTTGACAGTGCAGTGTAAATGTTGTTGTACTTCATTTAATAATCCCTTTTTGCTGGTGCTTTTAATTTCCCCTATATTATACTGTGCAGAGATTTAATATAAAGATGTAGGGAGACATTATCCATACATCTTCTCCCCATCAGAACTATATAATGGCTGCTTTGTGCTCATATATTCAAACATATATTTGAATCGATTGGTATCTGAGAGAATAATTGTATTGTAGATCTGTGTTTCAAACTAGGTTAGAGAAGTCTCTATTACTTTTTTCTCTTCCATAAGTAGGTGCAGTGATGCTGTTCTACAGTTCTAGCTGAACATTGGTGGACAAGTGGAAATTCCACCTATTTCCATTGATTTTAATGGATCTTTTGCCCTTTGAATTCTAGAAAGGTCTCCACCGCTTTGCCTTTTAGGGAGTTGGGGCCCCATTTAAATTAACCCTTTGAGCACCTGTATGGTGTGCAACACACTACTCCAGAGTTTCTCCACTTTGCTTTTAACCCTTTGAATGCCAGAGAGGTATGCAATGCATTGCAAAACAATCCACGCTTACGCCTCTGGCACTTAGAGAGATAGTAATACTTAAAATGTAAAAAAAAATATATTTTGTAGGGTTTATCCCACTGAGTAAAACAAGGGTACTCCCACTGCTGAGAGATATTTTATTAAAAAATTATAACAACTCAACTCCAAAAAATTTTTAGGTGCAACATCAGCGTGGCCTGAACATTTACAGTGGCGCTGTTGCTACACCATCCTATGGACTGCTCTGGTCCGTAGACCATAAATCTCCATAGGAAGGTGTAATAACAGCTCCACTGTAATTTTTCAGGCCACTGTGATATTGCACCTAAAAAATTCAAGTTTGAGCTGTTATAATTTTTTAATAAAATATCTCTTAGCAGTGGGAGTACCCTTGCTTTATTCGGGGACATAAACCCTACAACATATATTTTTTTACATCTTAAGTATTACTAGCCGTTTTAAAAGTTTAAGCATATGGCTCCAAGATCTTTGTCATTTTGATCTGAGCTACCTGTGAATGAGCACATGTACAGTTGACCCAGTTTTGGCCACCAGTTTTCAAAAAATATATACTTGAACTTGAAAATGTGCAGAAAATTACAACAAAGCTGATAAGTATTGGAAGAGTATAGGTATAAAGAGAGATAAGCAATCTGGATTTGGTTGCATTAGAGAAGAGATGTATAAAGGGAGAAGTGATTACTATTTACAAACATATTGAAGGCCAACACAAAGCACTCTCTGGGGGACTCTACTCAAAGAGATGAGAAAAAACAACGGGGTATCCTTCAAGATTACAGGAAAGGCACTTTCACCATCTACTAGGAAAATATCTGATCATCTTTTTGAGTCATGAAGAAATTTGAATTCTCCACTTAATTGGATTGGCTTAATTGGAAATGACCAGTATTGTTTTCTTGTTCTTTTTTGTTTGTTTATTTTTTGATGGTTTGTTTTGTTTTTTGTTTTGATTTGCTTTTTCTTCCTCAGAATCAACAAAAACAACGTCACTTTGGAAAAAGGCTAAATTTAATGGACTCATTTTTTTTCAGTCTCATCAACGAAGTTATTATGTTACTAAAAATGACTGAAGCAATTCTATGGCAAACCAACTGCACTACAGTGATAAAAGTTCCCACTGATTTAAATGCTATATTTAACCCCATGGAATTCTCAGAAGGCCTCCAATGTATTGCTTTGCATTCAAGAGGTTAGAAAAATAAATAATAAATAATAAACCTCAAATTTCCTTTATCTGGACAAGACTAAATTTAAGAGCTCACTGGTTTAAATATTCAATAACACTAAGATGTGTAGGAATGACACGTAATTATATTGAATAAAAAATTAGATAAACTGAATATGTATAAATCTGGATAGAAAAACAATAAATACATAATCAACATCAAACCAATTCAAACATCAAGGAGAGACAATGTGGCTATAAATGTAGATTATTCTACAAAAAACAAGTATCTGTAAAATGATAGATGTTACAAGTTGCTCTACATATGGATGAGTCTCTCCTTAATATCAATATTCAAAGATAATCAAATCACTTATACTAGAAAGGAGAAGACAGTATTAGACGTATCAATATTCAAAGATAATCAAATCACTTATACTAGAAAGGAGAAGACAGTATTAGACGTATCACTATATAACAATGGATATGAGTCCATAAATAAGAGTCAGTCTCAATAATCACTATTCAAACCAGAATATAAAATTGGAATGTTTTATCTGATCAGATGTAAAGTGAGATCAAGCCAGTAATGATATTGTTCAATGATGGCGATGAGATGAGGTGAATCAGTCCTATATTATATTGATGATACTGTAGACAGTGGTGGTATATAATGAATTTGCAAGCAATATTCATGTGGATAGGTGGTATGTAGCCTGATAGGGCTCTAAGGTAACCCCATCAAACCAAAGCGTGACTGGTCCATGTGTCACATGAGAAGTACATTCCTGTCCTGTGGACCCCACTTGCTTGATGATATCAAGCTTGCATTGTCCCCACTCCCGGGTGGTCTGAGGCATCCAACCTGGTTGATCCTGATGCTGCCAGATCTGACTGTGGGAAGGTGTAACGGATCCTACCCGTTACTTGAGCCCTTGTCTGGGCTAGAGACTGGGTACCCAAACCATCCTACAAACTAGGGACGTTTTGCCCTATTGGGACCCTATTCTGAGACTGATTGTATGACTCTTCAAACCAGAGTCCTACACTAAAATAGACACTGGGTGAATGGGCAGCTTGATACATAGAGCTGCCCTGGGTTACATTCATGTACAAGTGTATTAAGTTTGGTTTTATGTGTTGTAAAATATTGTATGTGTTTAATTGTACTTGTCCAATTCGAAGGTTTGTGCAATCACCAACTACCAGGTATGCAAATATCTTCCATAGCCTAACATGGGGAACGGTAGGCAGATCAGTGATTGCTCAAGGTTGGAGCAGGACATTCAAAATAGTCAAACAAAGGCTCCAACCTTGGGCTCTTGTCCCTAGGATGTGTATTGTAGCCACTCCAGCCATTTGACTATGTGTACTGTAGCTAGACCCTCTGCTGTGTGTTAATTAAGCCAGTGTGAACTGCAGTCAGACGCCCTGCTGTGTGGTAATTAGTTCAAGCCCTCAAGTCTTTGTTCATCAAACCCTTTTGTATCTGAAATGTAATCATGTCTGAGTTATTGTATCTGTTAAGACCACCTGTTGCTGACCTTTGTCTGATGTGTTGTGATTGAATCATGTTGCCCATTGTATCTGGTTTCCGCATAAGCTTCAATACAAAATATGTGTATAAATATCTGTGGGTTTTGTCATTAAAATGAGTTATGCTTTGGAGTGAACCAGAGTCCTGGAGTCTTGTGTGTTCTTATGGTACTAAAGCGTACACTCTGACGCCCATCTGAGCCCAGGTTCCTGTATCGTTCGACAGTCTTCTGCCAGTATCCTGCTACCCAACTTCAGATGCTGTCAGGCGCAACGTGGACTCTGCCTTGCTTCTTCCAGTTCCAGCAAAACCTTTGATTCGAGCTACGGAGTGCTTGCATGGCTTGGCGACCGCTACCCTTTGTTCCTGCAACACTTTACCTGTTTGTTGTAGCCCGCGAGTGGAGGCCTCACTCTCTACTGCCCGGTGATCCGGTTCTGCAAAGCTCGACTGTTCGATAGCCCGTCGACCCCTCCTCGATCCGCACCCTTCAACGTAGTGTCGGCTACTCCAGGTTTCTATGCCACTTTGAGTTGACCACCAGACCATTGATCTGTTCGACCAGTGCATCCGACGGCGCCAGTCCGGCGCTGAGAAGGAGATACCCGGGAACAACGGCGGAAGGCGACACAGTCCCTTCCTAGCTTCCTTTACAGACGGGTCTGGATGACATCCAACCTCATTTAACATTCTTTTCTCAGTAACTAAAAAGAAGAAAGAGTTCCAAACTTGCAGTCTATTAGTCTCTTATCTTATCAGATGAAAAAAAAATATATTGAAAATAAAATGTACATATATCAAAGAGTTTGTCACAGTATCGGTTTTAATTCTTGTTCTCAGTCATGCAGCTTCTTTTAGCAGTCTTCAATCACACCTTCACAATCTAATATGCACATATGGATAAGAGGAAAAGAGCACAAATGATCTTAGAGCAGATGTATTCCATAAAAAAGTACGCTTAAAAATGATCATGTCTAATAACCCTTTGTGTGCGGGTCTTTATCTGTAAAGTGAAAGAAGACAGCTTCTCAAAAGGTAGTCTAAGAAGAGGAAGAGGTTATCCCCTGAACAGAGTGCTCCAATTGTAGACAACCAGGATTGTACTGTAACTAAAAAAAATACCTGCAGATGCTAAAATAAAAATTCTGGTACAAAAGTATAAAAATAATTGATGAAACAATGATAATAAAAATAAAAACCATTTAATAATAATAATAATAATCCTTTATTTATATAGCGCACACAGATTCCGCAGCGAAATAATGAGACTGTTAAGTAAATAGAGACAATAATTAAAATAGATCAAAGAGTGTTATAGAATCAAATAGTCCATTGTATAATGAAGGATAAGTCAATGTCCAACTTAGCTGAAAACAAATTAAAGGGACAGTAATGTCCCAGAAAAATGTTCTCCAATTTTGTAGAGGTTAAAATAATAAACATGCTACAAATCTGATCTCTCAGACCGCTATGGTTTGTGAGATATATGGTTCAAAGTTCCCCCCTCCCTCCCCTTCTCCTGATGTTAGCTGTAAAGCTGACAGCAAGAGATTTGAGTAGTACGACTCGAGGAGGCTCTTCAGCAGATCCCAAATTGTGTTATTTCAAAAGAATTACTTCATTGGAAAGGTTTGTTCTTGCAAACCAGACACTCTTTGTAGACCTTTCCAATGAAGTAATTCTTTTGAAATAATGTGATTTTGGCTCTGATGCAGAGCCGCCGGCTGGTGCCCAGATAGTGATCTCCTGCTGTAGGGTAGACACTGACGTCAGGAGAAGGGGAGAGAGGGGAACTTTCAATGCCTATATCTCTCAAACCAAAGGGGTCCGAGAGATTGGATTTGCAGCATATTGTTTATTATTTTAATTTCTATAAAACTGGAGAAAATTCTTCTGGGACATTACTGTGCCTTTAAAAAGATTACCCAATATAATGAAAATGAGGATGAGATGGATGGAATGTTCAAAGATGGAGTGAAATGATGGAAAATTCAGTGGTAATATGATGATGATAGTAAATAACTTGAACGTGCCACAGAATGAGATGTGAAGTGGCCTTGTCACTAGTAGCAAAACACTGGATCTAGATACATTCAAAAGACAGCACACATGACAAGATAAAATGTATCTAAGTGTAGTAAATGTAATAGAAAAAAAAGAAATACAATATAAATGCACTCACAAAGGCCCTTCTTGGGCTTCATTTGTATCAAGTGGGTTTCTTTCCCTTTTAGCCAATGGACTGCATACTCCAACTCTCCTGTTCATCTGTCCCAGATGATGGCCATAGTTTCACCTTGAAAAAATGAAGATACGAGGATAGTGACACATTATTGCAACATCTATCTTAAATGTAACAAAAGGCAGTACTCACTTGAACTATCCGACCAGGTCCAAATATTGGAGCCGGTTTTAGAACATGCAGGGAATTGTGAAGCTGGTTCTTCCTGCTATGGAACCAAACTTTCCAGCATTCGCTATTCTGTTGACAGTTGTCCACAATATAAAATTATATAAAGGCAGACCAAACATTATTTAAAAAATCTTTACATCCTTCAACATGTTTCGTGGTTACAAACCAGTTCATCCTCCTTGACTGTTTGTGTACTGTTTTGAATGTCTAAAAATGTGTGGTGGTGATCAAAGTTGGACAAAGCTTAAATTATTTGTGTCTAGTGTTAAAATGTTTCTCTTTTTTCATGAATGTTGAATGTATCTATTGTTCAACTGAATGAAAATCAATGTTTGTGTTGCCTTATAACATATCAATCCAGGGGTTAGATTCCCATTCTTCCAACTAAGTTCAGGACAATGTGAAAATAAAATGCAATATTAAAACTAAGGTGAAACAGTAAAAATCACCATTTGACATCACTTAATAAAAGTAAATGAATAAAAATGAATGAATAAAAGAGTACATTAATAAAAATAATTTATTCAATTTAATATATTGGCGCTAGTCCCTGCATGTCACCATCAAATAGATGAAAAGCTGTTTCATTTAATTGTGTTTAATTGTACTTCAATCTAGATGTATTTTTAAAAATCTAATTGTCATTACCTTAAATGTTGGTGAGAAATACTGGAATGATTAGAATGCTTAAAAGGGTAGGGGCTGGCTTTGTCACAGGAAGGCTGTGAAGTCAGAATCTACATTTAGACCCCCATGTATGTGAGGTTTGTAGCATAAATCGAAAATGATTCTCTTTGTCTAAGTCTGAGAAGTCTACCCCCCGCCCAGTGTGACAAAGCTGTATTTGCTTAATCCCCACATCTTTAGGATTATGATGCTCACAGTTATGTGTGATCTTGGATATTGTAACAGTGATTTTGTTTTCAGCTTTCTTTTTGTGCATCCAACATATTGTAACCCACACCTACAAATAATAAGATAGATGACATTTGTACTTGAACATGTAATGAATTATTTAATGGTGTATTGTTTTTTGGTGATGTGTGACATGAATGCAGTATTTTTAGGCTTCGGCAAATGAGAAAAGCATTTACAATTGGTACATCCACACCTGAACATACATTTCTTGTTAAAGGGATAGTAATGGATCAATTTAAGTAAACTGAATATTGTAGATATTATCAAAATAAAATCATTGAGGCCATTCCGATCTCTCAAACCTTTATGGTTTAAGAGATATATAATTATAAAGTTCTCCCCTCCCTCCCCTTTCACAGATGTCCCTCTTAATCTTACAGCAGGAGATTGTGGTCCCGAGACCAGCCGGTGGCTCTTCAGAAGAGCCATAAGAGCAAGATCTAAAAACAAATACTTCATTGGAAAGGTCTACAAAGTGTGCTTGCAAACCAGGAACACTCTGAAAACTGTTCCAATGAAGTATTTGTTTTTAGATCTTGCTATGTCAGCTCTGCTGAAGAGCTGCCGGCCGGTCCCGGGACCAGGATCTCCTGCTGTAAAATAGAGTGTGACGTCTGTGAAAGGGGAGGGAGGAGGAAACTTATAATTGTATATTTCTCAAACTATAGAGGTTTGAGGGATAGGAATGGCCTCAATTATTTTATGTTTTGTAATATCTACAATATTCAGTTTACTTAACTATACTTTTAAAAAAGATGTTTATGAAGGTTTTGAAATTTTGGCGTGTACATCACTGGTTGCAATATAATTAGCCAGGTTTTTATTTTTCTTATAGATAATTTTGGGATGATCACCTATTATTGGTTTGAGAATGGAGTTTTGCATGAGAATATGCCGGTGTTTATGTAATATATGACTGATTTGTTTGGATTGGCTATTGTAGGTGGTACTAAAGATCAGTGTTTTCATGTCAATTGTGGTGGTTTTAATTTTGTACTGTAGAAGATCCTGTCTTTTCATAGTTCTATCTCTGGCTTTTTTTTATTATCTCCAGTTTGTATTTTTTTGTCCTGAAATTTCTTATTGAGAATGTTGGATTGTTTAAAAAAATCTTCATCCCTGGAACAATTTATTTATTTCCACATTGTCCTGAATCTAGTTGGAAGAATGAGAATCTAGCCCCTGGATTGATACGTTATGAAGCAACAGAAACATTGATTTTCATTCAGTTCAACAATAGATACATTCAACAACCATGAAAAAAGTACAGACATTTTAACACTGCACGCAAATTATCTACTTATTCTAGAACACCTTTTCCATGCCACATGCACCTTATCATAATCTTTCTATACACTACTCTACACTTTACCTTTACGTTTCAGTTTTCTCCTCATCACTCATAATCCACATCCACATGCAGCTTGATATACCATCACTGTCTCACATGGAGATTATTACCAATACTAGTTCAAAATCACG
This sequence comes from Rhinophrynus dorsalis, assembly GCA_037306005.1. NCBI lineage: Eukaryota > Metazoa > Chordata > Amphibia > Anura > Rhinophrynidae > Rhinophrynus > Rhinophrynus dorsalis. Next base: position 226,423,426 of record CM074724.1, read on the forward strand.
TTCCTGATTCACACACCTCTGGCACACACAATTATTCATTTATTTATCATTTCTTCATACATAATTTTAATCCTTATGACATCGTAAAATATGTATGTATTATACACTATCACTACCTCATTCAGAGATCATTATTAACCCTTTGAGTGCCAGAGGGGTATGCAATGCATTAAAAAGCAATGCATTGCGTACCCCTCCTGGCACTCAAAAGGCTAATACCAGTTGAAAATCAAGGTCTTGATTCACATATCTCCAGCCCACACAATTTTGTATTCATACATTTATTATCTCTTCATATATAATTTTAATTCTAGTTATACAATACCTTATTTAATGTAAAGAGCCAATTTGAATGGCACAATATACATCAATGTACAATTAGCGATAACTTATTTTCTTTATTTTTAATTATTATAATTCTTTATATTTTAATAAAAGTATATGTATATAAATTTATATTTGTATATGTTTAACATATTAACATAGTATCATAGTAAATTAAGTTGAAAAAAGTCCATCAAGTTCAACCTTGCCGCATAACTCGGTGACATGAGAATTATATAGCTTTCCTGCTACCAAATAAGTTAGTCTTTATCAGAGGCGTAACTAGAAGCCACCAGGCCCTGGTGCAAGAATTGCCATGGGCCCCTCCCTGACCACATTGGTCCCCCTTAACCACATTGGCCACCTCCACATTGCCCCTTTCACAATGCCCTTTCAACAATGCCCCCATCTCCACATTGCCCCTTTCACAATGCCCTTCATTCTCCACATTGCCCCTTCATCTCCACAATGCCTCTCTTTCTCCACATTGCCCCTTCCACAATGCCTCTTCCACATTGCCCCTCATTCTCCACATTGCCCCTTCAACAATGCCTCCATCACAATGCCCCCATCACAATGCCCCCATCACAATGCCCCAATCACAATGCCCCTCATTCTCCACAATGTCCCTACCACATTGCCCCTCAATCTCCACATTGCCCCTTCCACAATGCCCCCATCTCTACATTGCCCCTTCCACATGCCCCCATCTCCACATTGTCCCTTCAACAATGCCCCTTCCACATTGCCCTTCAATCTCCACAATGCCCCTTCCACAATACCCCCATCACAATGACCCTCATTCTCCACAATGCCCCCTTCCACAATGTCCCCATCACAATGCCGCTCATTTTCCACAATGCCCCTTCCACAATGCCCCTTTTTCTCCACAATGCCCCTTCCACAATGCCACTCATTCTCCACATTGCCCCTTCCACAATGCCCCTTCCACACTGCCCCTCAATCTCCACATTGCCCCTTCAACAATGCCCCTCATTCTCCACAATGCCCCCTTCCACAATGCCCCCATCACAATGCCTCTCATTCTCCACAATGCCCCCTTCCACAATGCCCCCATCACAATGCCTCTCATTCTCCACAATGCTCCTTCCACAATGTCCCTCATTTGCCACAATGCACCTTCCACACTGTCTCTCAATCTCTACATTGCCCCTTCAACAATGCTCCCATCACAATGCCCCTCAATCTCTACAATGCCCCCATCTCCACAATGTCCCTGCTGACCCCCCCGTCCTCCTACCTCGAGTCCCTGGTGGTCTAGCTGTGTGTGACATGACAGATCTGTGCCTCATTCGGCACAGACCTCTGACTGGAACTCAAGCTCCCACGTGGTTCTTAGTAATGCAGAGCACTGGGAGATTATGTCATCTCCCAGCGCTCTGCATTACTAGAGCGCCAGCCACTAGGAGATCAGCTGTGCTGCGGGCGCGTGGCAAGGGGGTCGCAGGGGGCGACCCCTGCGACCCCTATTGTTACGCCACTGGTCTTTATCAGACCTTCCTGATTTGCCTATTATTACACAGTATAACCCTATATGTTCCATTTTATTCTTTTTCTTTGTTGCAAATAGTTTTCATGTGTATACACTGTTTAATCAATAACAACATTAGAGCCTATATATAGCCCCTAGGACTTCTCATAGTCCTTTTCATATACCCTTGAAGAAGCAGACAGAGTGTCTGTAAAAATGAATGGGTTCAAACAGCTCATTGCCTCGTCTATCCTGGGACTCCTCCATGCCCCCTGCGAGTTTTCCCTGTCCCTGTCAGGCCCCATACTGGCTTAAAAAGCTTGGAATATCACCTATGTGTTGCATTTGCCATTTTGTTCAATACAAGTATTTTTGGTGTTCAGTAGATGTACAGATCAAGCTATTTAAGGAATCCTGTATAAGGCACTTCCTGTTTTAGCCCTGCATTAATCTCCCTCACTCACTGAAACATAACTTATTCAATATGAGGGGAGCTGGGTAATTCATTGCTGAGCCAGTAAGTAAGTGAGGAAGCTCATTTAGGGCTAAGAAAGGAGATGACTACATGGACTGTCTACGTATCTTAATCTGTACATCTAATGAATACAAAAATGTTTTTCACACTTCAAGAGCACATATAGGTGATTTGGGAACCTTTTTCCAAATCCCCAAAGTTGATTTAGATGTTAGTGTTTCTTTGAAACAACACATTTGACGTTGACAATTACATTGCAACACATATTTAAAAGAAGACTGACCTGCCTGTTTACTTTCCAGTCCATTACTTATGGAATGCTGATGACACTTAGTCTCTAGTGTATCATTTTCCATTTTTTTTAAGGTAACGTGCATTGGGGGCTTCCACCTATTTTTCTTATGTGCCTAGCCTGTATTGCCATTTTCCTCTTCACTGCTATCTTGAAGTCAGCCCAGGGTTTCTTGATGGCTCATGTGTCCTGTGGATGGTAGCCACTCTGTTGACAGCCTCCTGGATCTGTTGCCAAACTTTCATCTTCTGGCCAACCACACTTTTGCCCCTTTCAGCCTTGAAGAGGAGGTCCTCATGCTAAAGGATGTTTTGTACTATAGCATAGAAGAATTTGTGTCCCCTCAAACTGTCATCATCATCAGCCACACTATGTTCATGTACCTGCTCTTCCCTTGAACCTTGTTCTCCCACACCTCCTAATGGGATGGGCAGGATTTATCATAATTTTGTCATAATGTGGGTGGAAAGCAGGCAGAACAGGGTGGGAAGGATGAGAAGTGGGCAGGAAGAGGGAGGAACACGGTGAGAAGGAGGAGAAGTAGGCAGAGTTTCACGGGAAACTCACCACCATCAGAGAATTAGCCTCTGTCCTGAGAGACCTGGTAATTAATGCTAAAAACCAGAGTTTCCAGGGCAGAACCAGAGAGTTCCTAGTTATCCTCATGGTGCAATTCACCACAGGTGGACATTAGAAGGTTTTCACATGATGCGGAATGACCGAGAGGAAAAGCAATGGATTTGCAACTCCTGGGAGCTGCTACATCATGATCAATGACCCGTATGTTGACAGTTAACACTTCAAGTGCAAAAATTGTGTTCAATATATTGCTCTGCAATTCAATGAATACCTGTATGGAGTGAAATGGGTTAATGAAGAAAATGTAATGTTAGACAGGGCTCCAGTGCAGTTTGATTGGGAAATTCTCCAACATTGAAGGTGTTAAAAATCTTTTTAAATTAATGGGTATTTTTAATTGTTCTCTACTGCGCAGTCAGTTTGCTTCTGAACTGCTCCAGTTCCACTTAGTACATCAGCCCCACTAAGGCTGATGTGATCAGATAAAGTGGTGCAATTCTGGACCAAACTATTTGCACCATAAGGAACAAATGCATGTGTGCATATTACCATTGATTTATATGAGACTTGCTAGAAAGGACCCCAAGTCATTGTTTTGCCAGGCATTTGAGACCTCTTTAGATTAAAGAGTTTTTTATTGAGTGCTAGAGAGGTAATCATCACATTGCTTTGCAGTGCACTGGAGGGAGAGAGAGACTCTTCCTGAGGGTTCCTATGGGTCCCCTGAATAGTTCTGCTTACACATGTAAATCTAGACCTGAATCAGATATACCACTGAAGATGTAGATTATTAATTTATATACGCCACTGGTGTATCTTTGTACTGAATCATCAATAATTCAGAGTACAGTTCCTATAATATATATGTATGAATAACAACATGCAGTGAAATACAAAAGCACTTCCCTATGTGTCTGCCATTCCCCTTTTTATAAATATATCCCTCTTTGGTTAAGGGAATCTATCATATAATTGATTTATTTTTAACCCTCTGGGTTCTGACAAGGTCTCCATTGCACTGCTACACGCCAAGCGGTTTAACCCTTTGACTGTCAGAATGTTATCCAGTGCATTGTAGCTCTAAGGGTTAAAAGCGTAGTAAACCTTTATTATAGAAATCATATATCATATAGCTTCATTCAATAGTCATAAACTTTAAAACGTCAGGGAATGATGAAGCTGTTACTGTCACATTCTATGAAGAATAATAGCCAGGGGTTCAACTTTCCCATAGCCTACAATGGAATAATTGCAATGAAAGCATGTGAACTGCAAGTGAGCTCTCTGCACACCAGAGGGCACTGTTAATAAAAAAATCGCCAGTCTAAGCATATATAACTTTGGAACAAAACATCTCTCAGTAGCAAGAGCACCATTCTTTTATTAATTGACAAAAGTCATACAATATACCAGTATGTGTTTCCATAATAAAGCTTTACTATTCCTTTAAGGGAAACTATACAGGGGATTCAAACCTGTTCTCAAGGGCCTTACATGGGCCAGGATGTAAGAATATCCCTGATTAAACACAACATAGTAATCAGAGTTTCATTCATTTAGATTAACCCACCTATTCTCATTCAGGGATATGCCTATAACCTGTCCTGTATAGGCCCTTGAGGACAGGTTTGGATACCCCTGCTATAATTACATTTTATAATTTAGTGAGGCTGATGTACTAAGGAGAACTGAAGTCATTCTAAGGTAAATCAACACTCTAGGACACAAATTAAAATCTCCACTGGTTTAAATGAGCTTTTAACTGCTTGAATGCCAGAGATGTCCCCAACGTATTGCTTTGCAATCAGTTGGAGACCTAGCTAGCATTTATGGGTTTAAGAGCCCTATTTAAATCTATGGACATTTTTCAGAATTCTACTAAGCATATCTATGTAGTTTGTCTTTAAACACAGCTGTAGTTGTAACCCTTTAACTGCTAAAGGACAAAATAATGCATTGGATAACCTTTGGCACTGAAATGGTTAAATTAAATAGTGCAATAACATTTTTTGTTTAACTCTTTGGGTGCTAGATATGTCCCCAACACAATGATCTGCCCAAAGTTTGCAAATCATCTTCAGTACACATGTATTCAGATGACACCATGATCTATGCTAAAAACTCAAACATATGACAACTTGAAGCCATATTACAACATGATTTCTGTGTGGTTGAAAGATGGATAGCAAAGAACAAACTGTTCTTAAACACAGACAAAACAGTCAAACTGGCACAAAGCACAAACTGTGTAATCCCGGCAATACCTACCTACCCATTGTAACAGAGTCTAATCGGAAATTGGCCTCAGTGGACTCCTACAAATATCTTGGTATGTGGCTTGACCTCAACCTCACTTTTGGTCTTCATATTGATAAATTAACCTCCAAACTTTATCCCAAAATAAGTACTCTTTTCAGAAACAAATCATGTTTTAGTACCCTGGTTAGAAAACGTATTGTACAACAGATGTTGCTGCCAGTCATAGACTATGGTGATGTAGTACATGCTCCAGCACCAGAAATACATCTTAGTAAACTTGACACTCTGTATAATTCATTATGCTGCTTTAGCCCCCAATGTAATTACACTACCCATCACTGTGATATGCTGAAAGAACTAAATTGGTTAACACTCAAATCTAGACGTGCCCTTCACCTTTCTTGCTTAGTCCACTTCTCTGGAAAACTACCAGACTACCTGAGCAGTATGCTCACCCCTGCTCTCCATACTAACTATAACCTCTGCTCCACTGCTAACAACTCTCTGCGTATACCACAATACAAGAAAGAAGCAGGAAGATCTGTCTTCTCCTTCAGAGCTCCAAAAGTCTGGAACAATCTGCCTGAAATAATCAGATCTGCTCCCAGTCTAAAATCTTTAAAAGTAAATGCTTCTTTATAGCTAAAAACAGTGTGTAACTGTATATAATTTTAATATTTTATATGTCTGTATATTTAAATGTGTATGTATATCTGTAATGTTTCTCAATTTGTGTAAATATGCAACACTTTACTGAAAATGAGTGAAATCGCAATGTATTCTTCCTGGTAAAACATTTTCTAAATAAATAAATAGTCTGTGTTTGGGGCCGGAGTTAATATGGGCACCAATTTGTTTAGCATTCTTATACTTCCATATTACTGCTTTATTTGCATTATTACTAATGTTGTACTCCTACTACTCAATAAATTAACACCCTATCCCTCCCCGAAAGGGTTTACAGATAATAACAATTGGAGCTGGGGTCCCAAAATACATGAATAGACTTGGGGGGTTTCCATCCTCTTGATTGAAAACTCTTCTGCCAGTATCTCAACAAACTCCCAGGGGATCTTTGTGTCCAATTTACACTGATCCAACAATATCTTGTTTATGTTAAATGTCATTCACTACATCTCTCTTCTGGTTGTCAGTCTTTCTCTGATTTATACCTCTTGTTGTCCAGCTGTCATGCCAATCTCTCTAAATCCTGTTTGCTATGGAGACTGAAAGGAAAGCAAACTAAAAGAAGGAGATTGAGCAAAATAGGAAGGAGACTGAAAGTGAAGGAGAGTAAATGAGACTTAAAGAGAAGCAGGAGGGGATGAGACTGAAACAGGAGAAGAGGGAAGAAGACTGACTGAAGGATGGACACTGAGAGGGGAAGAGGGTGAAGGAGATATACAGAGACCGTGAGAGAAGGAGACTGAGAAAATGAAGGAGCCTGATGGAAGAAGATGAGAGTGAAGGAGACTGACAAGAAGTGAGTGAAGGAGACACAGAGGGAACGAGAGTGACAGATCAAGAGAGGGAATGAGATTGACAGAGGGAGACAGGAAAGGAGACTGACAGTGCAAGAGGAAAGGAAATTGACACAGTTACAGAGAGAAGCATGAGACACAGAAAGGGCAAAAGGAGACTGAGAGATCAAGACAGGTAAGGAGAGAGAGTAAGAGACTGACAGTAGGAGGGAAGCAGAATGACAGAGTGAAGAAGGAAAAATGGATTTATGGAAGATGACATTTTTGCCTTGTGGGAATTTCTACAGAAACTAAATTATAGTCCACCTTTCTGCAGATATTCTGTTGAAACATAAATGCGGGAAACAATTATGTCCAGAAAGTGTGAAACCTTCTTGTAATATATTCTTGCAAAAGAGTCTAGCACTCCCACTGTGGTTTCAAATGGTCTCACACATTGCGTCCAGTGTTTCCATGATGACATTTTGATGTGTGTACAATATACATACACATACATCATTATACACAGGTACTCAGACACACTCTCTAACTTATTTTCATCCACATAACTTCTTACTGTAGGCTGGGGATTCGGTTTAGTGCAGATTTCTTCTCACAGAGGAAAGTTCCTCACAACCCTACAGGAAACAGAACAAAAAACAACAGGAAGACAATTGAGAGAGAAAGGAGAGAAGGAAACATAGAGAGTGAGGAAGGAAGGCAATTGACATAACAAGAGGGGAGGAGGATCCATTGTTTTTTGTAATATATTAGAGAATACAAATTGAGATTCCCAAAAATGTTTTGAGGTATGAAGAATAAACATATTACACGATAACTCACATTTATTTTATATGTGTCTGTTTTCAAACTTTTGGATGCTAGAGAGCTTGCTTTGAATACAAGGAGTTAACCCTTGAGGACCAGAGGGATGTGCAACACATTGCAAAGCAATGCATTACACAACCCTATGGTTGTCAAGGGATTAAACTATAGGCAATTTAAAAAGTGACTTATCAAAACAGTATCATGGAGCAATAGCTTGCTTGGGTTTTTATACAATATTGTACATTTCACAATTGTGCCTATCAATGTAAATCTGAACTGGAGTTTGTTGCATTAAAGAAACAAAAAAAATGTATCCTATACAAAAAACGTAAAGAAGACCTTGCTAGTATACAGTAATTTAATAAATATACCACACAGCCCTGATGTTGGGGCCTAGACCAGACTTAGCAATACATTAAACTGATTTCAATCTTCTGTGTTCCTAAGTCATCTACTGCCACCTGGTGGAATAATCAAAAACTGAGTTCTCTCCAACGAGATTGTATCCTTTTGAAAACTCTCCAACTTAAAAATGAGACTCTATAGTAACATGTTGGCCCTCCAAAGTTGTTGGCTATTACAACATTCATTACCCCATGCCTGAGTTCATGTTCCCCTTGATGCCTGTACTTAGTGTACTACCTCCTTGGCGTTGCTAAATATTCGTTGACTGGGTTAACTGAGACACTTGCAAATATCCTGAATTTTTGTTACAGAACTTAAGCCTAGATCACACTGCAACTGGTAAATGTATTAAAGGTTGTAACTATAGTTTTTTTCCATAGACTTCAAATGAAATCCAAAGTACATTCCATGCCACAAATAGTTGTCAAATGGCCATTCAGCATGGAATGTCCAGCTGGTCAATTCTGAAATCACATTTTAACTGAGGGTCAGTTATCCAAAATTCCATTAATGTGAGGCTAAGATGACCAAGGAAAAGGCTGTATTTCAGCTGCTTTCTCTGGGCTGTATCAGACAAGGAAGACTGGAGGGGACAGTAGCCCCAGCAGTCACCTACCTCATCCACCATAAGCCAAAGCATCCTTGCCACATTCCCACAAACTGCATTTAACACCAATGAGCCGCATCACAGCATTCAATGGAGGGTTAACCATGGTGTAAAAAAAAACAAACATACACTGAAATGGTTAAATTAGTCATCCTGGATCCAGTGATCTTGCCATGGTTACTACAATGTGAGACCCTGGTAATGGAGAGGATAATGAATATTGAAAGTAAAGGGGGGACCCAGTCACTTTATAATATTTTGTAAGAGCAAAAAAACTCAATGTGGGGTTAAGCTTTTACATTCATTCACTAACCTATCTAACAGGTAGTCCTGTTCCACATTCATTAACCTATCTAACTAACGGATAGTCCTGTTCCACATTTGCTAACCTATCTAAAAGGTAGTCCTGTTCTACATTCAATAACCAAGCTAACTGATAGCAGATAGGATGTTGATCCGGGGAAATATCTGACTGCCATTTGGAGTCAGGAAGGATTTTTTTTTACCCACTTGGGGCTAAATTAGAAATTGCCCCAGAGGGTTTTTTTTTGCCTTCCTCTGGATCAACAGGGGTGTTTTTGGGATGGGCTGGACTTGATGGACACATGTCTTTTTCCAGCCTCATTAACTAACTAACAGGTAGTCCTGTTCCACTTTCACTAGAACAGCTATATATAAGCTAGTTCTGTTCCACATTCACCTGTGTAGCATGTATTAGGCAGTTTTGTCTCTTACATGGGAATCCTTCAAAAAGCAGTCAGAAATATCTATGTGTATATATTTTGCATGGTGTCTGCAGTTGTTTGTGTTTGCACTGCACCATTTTAGGCCCTATTTAGATTTCAGCTCTACACACTAAAAATAGACTTTATCAGTATGAGTAATATTAACCACAGAGAGCCCCATTCATGATTCTAATGGGTCATGAATATATTCTTAAGGTAGTAATACACCCCTGTTCTGTTATAGATTATAACAGAAGTACAATGCAAAAACATTAAATAGATATTTTCAGCTCCTGTATGAAGGACAAATATTTAACAAGTCCTTCTATTAGACAAACTAAGCCTCTTAACTCAAACATAAAGTTACCCTGTTTAATGGGAAATATTTTCATCCAACTTAGAATATGTGTCTGATATCTTTACAACATTCTTATTGCTGCACTTTTTGATGAAAAAATATACGAACGGGTTTCTCCTACTGAGTAAAACAAAGTTACTCCCACTGCTGAGAGAGGCATATTTATAAAGAAATTGCAGCTTAACCCCTTAGTGACCGGCCAATCGGCACGTCGTGGTCACTTAATGACCACGGAGCATTTTTTTTCTTTGCTGTTTCCGGTTCCGGACTCCCCGAACGGCATGCAGCCGCAGGGGGGAGCCCGGAATTCCATGACGTTCATAGTAAATCATGGGTCGTTAACGCAGATCTACCCATGACATACTATGACCGTCATGGGTCGTTAAGGGGTTAAAATATAAAATATTTTGGACTAGATTCACTAAAGTCCGAAGAGTGCTGAAACTGTTGATGTCATGTTGGAGCAGCGTCAAAAGCACATCAATAGTATTCACTAAACTGTTTACAACATCACTTCACCTTAAATCCGACAAAAAATATGCCCACGTCGACATCCATCCAACAGGTTTATGAATTTACAGTCATCACATCAACAATGGCCTATTTACATATGGAAATGACGCATAATGACCCATTTCTGTATGGAAATGCTGAACAATGAGACCGTTTCATATGCAAGGGGGTGTGTTGATATGTTAATGTGACACGTCGACACATTCACTAAACTCCAATATCAGCCTCTGCTGTCAGAGTTCACAGTCTCAACTTCACCTATCTGAGGTTGGCGAATTTGGGATCTCCATATACTTTCCTATGCAGTAACAGCCCTCAATCAAGGGAGGGCTGCGAACTGTTGTCTGTGTGGAAGGGGCTTCTTCCCTTCTCACATCACCAACATTACAACAATTCTGAAGTTGAAGAGCATTCTCTCTTGTTCCCTACTCACCAGTAGGTGAGTAAAGAGATGGCTTTCAGCACCATGGACAGCACTGAGTGCTACAGGGATGTGCATTGCTAACCCCTGTGACTTTCAAAGGGGTAAAAAAAAAGTACACCAAGCACTACATAATTTTCCCCTTAGCTATATATCATATATTATACATGTTGTGCATTCTCAGGGAAACAAGACTGGGAGTCAAACAGCATCCATGGGGATTTGTGACTACCACTTGCCCCCCAGCCTTGTTCCTGTGCGCCTTGTTCTCTTAACCACTGGTGACCACAAATCCTCTGACCCTCCCCTTGCCAAGGCAGTGCCCATGGGGATTTATGGCTAGCAGTGGACAAGGGAAATAGGCTGGAGAGGGTCAGACAGTGTACATGGGGATTTGTGGTTATCAGTGTGGGGGCCAAGCAGTGTATATGGAGTTCTATGGTTACCAATGGGCACAGGAACAAGGCTGGGGGGCAAGCAGTAGCTACAAATCCCCATAGATGCTGCGTGATCCTCAGTCTTGTTCCTCTGACAGTGCACAACATGTATAATATATGATACACAGTCAAGGGAATAATTGTGTAGTGCTTGGTTTACCTTTTATTTAACCCATTGAGTGCCACAGGGGTGAGCAATGAAAATCCCTATGTCACTTAAAGGTATAAGGGAGTGATGCTGTCCATGGTGCTGAAACTGTTCTCTCCACTCCCCTACTGGCCAAGAAGGGAAGCAGAGTGAATGCTCTTCAACTTCAGAATGTCATAAGGTTGGTGACGTGTGAAGAGAGAACATCCCTTCCACATCTATATTAAGAGTCAAAGATGCTCAACTAGGAACGAGCCTGCAATACAAATTTGCTGACTCTGTAGGAATGGTATCCTACCCAGGGTGCAGTCTCTTTTACACCACCTTGGGATTAATTCCTTCAAAATGCATGACTTTACACTTTCCCACATTAAACTTCATATTCCATTTGTTTGCCCAATCTGCCATTTTATGTTAATCCCTGTGTGGAGCGCAAATATCCTTTTCTGAATTAATTTGATTTAATCTGCAAATATTGATATTTTGCTTTCGATATCTATTTCCAGGTCATAAACATGTTAAAAATCAGCAGACCTAATACTGAACCCTGAGGTACTCCATTCTCCACTTTAACTGAAGAATTGTACATTTACAACCACACACTGTTCCCTACCCTTCAACCAGTTTTGTATCCAATTGCAAAGGTTATTCCCTAGCCCTAATTTCCTTATTTTATACCCCAGCCTTCTGTGTGACACTGTATCGAATGCCTTTGCAAAATCTAGATATACTACATCAACTGTCTTACCATTATCTAAGTTGCTATTTACTTCCTCATAGAAGCTGAAAAGATTAGTTTGGCATTATCTATTCCTCATAAAACCATGTTGATTCCTGCAAATGATATTATTTTTTGTCTTGTAATCCTAGTAATATTGGCCCTTATTATCCCTTCTAGCAGTTTTCCCGCTACAGAAGTCAAACTCACGGGTCTATAATTCCCAGGTTCTGTTTTAGTTCCTTTCTTAAACAGAGGCACTACATTGGCTCTTCATCAATCTTTTGGCACTGAACCTGTGGTGAGAGAATATTTATAGAGTAAAAATAGGGGTATTGCTAACACTGCCCTGAGTTCCTGAAGAACCCTTGGCTGTATACTCTCAGGACCCAGTGCTTTATCAGTCTTAATTTTATACAGTCTTCCTATGATATCTTCTTGAGTTAACTCAATATCTGATAATTGTATTGTTTTATTTGGTACTTGTTGAGGCTCTTCTATCATTCCATATTCCCTTGTATATACTAGACTTGCGCATGACAAAACTTTCGGTAAAATTTAAATTTGGATAATTTATTTTTTCTCATTCGAAGGATCCGACATTCGGACCAGAACTGTTTGACTTGGACAAAATTCGATAGTCTGAATTATTCATCAAATTTAAATTGCTTTAAAAAATACAATAAAAAATTAAAATTAAATAAATAAAAATAAATGGAACCATTTTCAGGGTCTAAATGAAGACTGTGGAACAGGGTATGGTGGAGCTTTAGCCTTATGGTACTATGGATGAAGTAGATCAAGTATGAATGTAGCTAAATTCGAAGGAAGAAGGAAAACTGAGGATGACTGGTGCAGTATCCTTTTGAAATGTTGCAAAGAACTATTGTGCAGCTAGAAGCCACATCTAACCATGTCGCAGTGCTTAAAATAGCGACATGAAAACCTCACTCTGCATAAAAAGCACTAGGTTGTCATATTGCATCTTTAAACATTGCTATGTACTGACTGGCCACAACTCCCAGCATCCTTACCTTACATTGCTCAGTTCTCTTTAATGTGATGACGTTGCAAAAGGATGCCAAGGACAACTACAGAATCACCCCTGTTTGTGTAACATGTGGTGCTATAGCGGCTTTTTTGTCAAGGTTTGGCTGAGCTGCTCTTTCTCTGCTGCTTGGTTCTGCTGTCTGAGCTAATCTAGTGCTCTGCTATCTACTGTCTTCCCTGTTCCGATTCTAGCTGAATCAGCTGACCTTTCTGTGATTGCTCACTTGACTGCTATCAGCCAACCCTCCCAGGGTATTTAAAGCAGCTTGGCTCACTTCCTAGTTTGCCCTTGTGTTTGCTTCTGGCTGCAAGAGTGTTCTATTGCTTTCCTGATTTCCTTTGCATGGCCTGGCTTCCTCTGACATTCCTTCTGGTTCCTGATTGCTGGCTTGTTCCTGACATCACTGATCTCTGTATTCCTGACCCCGGCTTGGCTGAACACCTGTCTTGGTTCCTGACCCTGGCTTGTCTTTTGGTTTACACTTTAGGATCGCGATTTTGCTTTGTTTGCTTTTGTCATTTTAATAAAGGTGTTTTGCACTGTTCATTTTTGTATCTGCCTGGTTCCTGGTCCCTAACAGTACACAAGGGCCATGAATTCAGAAGGTGCAGGCAATCCACCATATATTTTTTCAGGCTGGACTAGGTAGACCAGTGCATGGACTAGTTTGCGTTAGCCCTCCAGACTTTGTTGCTTCATACTGCGCATCTGGCTCCACCACCTCAGCAATCACCGGCTCAGGCTGCCCCTATAGCTGCTGCTGCTCCGGCTCCAACTGTCAATAGTGATTCCAATGTTGCTAGAGGCATGACTGGGTTCGCTCCGCTTCCCCAGCATTATGGGGGCGATTCTAACCAGTGCAGAGGTTTCCTGAACCAGGTCAGTATCTATCTGAAGATGGTGCCACATTCCTTTTCGTCTCATGGGAGTAAGGTGGGCCTTGTGATTTCCTTACTCTGTCTGACAGGGCCTTGGCATGGACTAATCCCCTTTGGGAGACGTTTTGTCAAAGATGTCTATCGGCTACACAGGGTTTCCAAAGTCATAGTTTCTGATCGGGGTAGCCAGTTTCTGGAGGGCCTTCTGTGCGCAGTTAGGTATCCAACTCTCCTTCTCCTCTCCCTATCACCCACATTCAAATGGGGCCACGGAAAGGGCTAATCAGGCCTTGGAGCAATTCCTGCGGTGTTACATCTCAGATCATTATAATAATTGGTCAGACCTGCTACCTTGGGCGGAGTTTGCTCATAACAGTGCTGTCTCAGCTTCTACCCGGCTCTCTCCCTTCATAGTGAATTATGGGGATCAACCCTCCATGATTCCAGGTTCATTCTCTCCCCAGGGGATTCCGGCATTAGAGGACCATCTCCAGAGAATCCGTTCCACATGGGTGCAGGTCCAAGAGTTGTTGCAATGCTCACAACAATCCCAGGAGCTTCAGGCCAATCATAAACACCTACCCACACCCACCTACCAGGTCGGGGAGAGGGTCTGGTTGTCCTCCAGAAATCTCCACCTCAGAGTGCCCTCTCAGAAACTGTCTCCCTGCTTTGTGGGGCCTTTCTGTATCCTTCGACGTGTGACCCTTTTGGCCTATACCCTAGAGCTCCCTCCCAATATTCGGATACACAATGTGTTCCATGTCTCGGTGCTGAAACCTCTGGTATGCAATTGTTTCAGTACAGTCACTCCTCGACCCCATTCGGTGCCCGTTGATGGCCATGAGGAGTTTGAGGTCCGCTCCATAGTCGACCCTCATAGGTTCTGAGGGAGTCTTCAATATTTGGTGCATTGGAAGAGGTATGGTCCAGAAGAGCTCTCATGGGTTCCAGCTGCAGACGTGCATGCCCCCCACCCTCCTCTGTGCTTTCCATGCACGCTTTCCCCATAAACCTGGCCCTGCCCCGTGGGGGGAGGGTCGTTGAGGGGGGGTACTGTCAAGGTTTGGCTGAGCTGCTCTTTCTCTGCTGCTCGATCCTGCTGTCTGAGCTAATCTAGTGCTCTGCTATCTATTGCTAATGAATTCCCTGTTCTGAGTCTGGCTGAATCAGCTGACCTTTTTGATATTGCTCACCTGACTACTATCAGCCAACCCTCCCAGGGTATTTAAAACAGCTTGGCTCACTTCCTAGTTTGCCCTTGTGTTTGCTTCTGGCTGCAAGAGTATTCCTGATTTCCTGTGCATGACCTGGCTTCCTCTGATGTCCCTTCTAGTTCCTGACTGCTGGCTTGTTCTTGACATTTCTGATCTCCATATTCCTGACCCCAGCTTGGCTGTCCTGATCCCTGTTTATCTTTTGGTTTACTCTTTAGGATCAAGATTTTGCTTTGTTTGCTTTTGTTATGTTAATAAAGGTGTTTTGCACTGTTCATTTTTGTGTCTGTCTGGTTCCTGGTCCCTAATACTTTTAAACCCTTGGATGTGGACAAGCAATGCGATGCAAATCACTCTAGGATTAAAAGACCCCTTTAAATGCATTGCCAATTTGTTAATGCCCCTGTGATTTGCCCCAGAGTCCCTCCAGTCCCTCTTAGAACATCAGCCTCTCAGTTATCCCTGTTGTTCCCCTCTGTCTGGCTGTTTCTTGGCAGGCCAGGGATGGCATGTCCCCATGGATATTGCATTTGGCCCATCGTTGTGACAAGGTCTCCTTTCCTGTCACAGTATGAGAAGTACAGCTTCCACACATTACAAGATCCACTGCCTGCAGGTCGCCATTCCCTGTATTCTATAATAGTACTAGATCCACTGCCGGCATGTCAGTCTTCCCTATATATCATATATTTGTACAAGTTCCACAGCCTGCATGTCACAATTCTCTGTATATATGTCTAGTATTGAGTATTGCATTATATAATAGAACAAGATCCACTGCGGCATCCAGATCTTCCCTATATTATTTAATAGTATATGATCCACTGAGGCATACTGCTCTTCCCTATTAACCGCAAGCTAAGGATGCTGGGAGTTGTGACCAGTACATAGTGACATTTAAAGATGCGACATGACAATCTAGCACTTTTAAGCAGCGTGAGGTTCTTATATTGCCATTTTAAACACTGCAACATGGTTAATGCAGCTACTAGTCGCACAATATTTTCTTTGCAACATTTCAAAAGTTAACCAACTGGTGCTGGGAAGAGTCAGAATGACAGCAACACTGTAGATGTAGCCAGCGGCAAACTGCAGAACATTGGAGCAGGCAGGGCTTAGTTGATAGATCCAGCATGGTTCTAGATCTGGGTAAGCTGGATCACTCAGCGTATTATGGTTCTATGGATGATTGTAGATGAAGTCCTTTTTTTTTTTCCTAATCTGCATCGAACCTGAGAGCAAGGTAACCCAACTTTGGCAAGTTAACTTTTAAAAAAGTCATTTGGTCCATGAGCTGGGGAGCCAATTGAGAGTGCTGGGGGCTAAGTATATTTCCTGTTAAGGAAACTACCCGCTCACTCTGGACACTCTGGTTGGGGAGCAAGAAAGCAACTCCTGGGCTACCAGGGACAATTTAGGACACACGGCCCTCTTGTTATCCCAGAAAGTCAAGGGATTTGTACTTGAGGGCAAAGAAGGTTCTGCAAGGTAAGCCTTAACCTCAAACTCATCACCTATTCTATTTATGGGGAGCTCATTCTTTTGTCCGAAGCATAATCTGTCCATTGCCTCAGCATAAAAAGCAGCAGCTGCTCCATTGGAACAAGATGACGTGCTACTGGTGCTGCTACTGATAGGTCCCAGAAGACCACCACACTCCTCCAGCTCATCTGCGGAATCTTCTCCTGCATCATGTGACCACATCCTGTTTTTCCTTTGTCCCTCACACACCCTCACTATCAATTATTCCCTCCAGGCAGTGAGGGAATTGGAACTAAGTGCCATCTTGCCTTTGATTCAAGGATCTCAAATTGTGGCAAGCATTAACTCAGGACAATTGTCCATGCTCTCTTCCATGTGCTGAATCAGTTCCTTTTTGAGCCTCCTTAGAAGGGCAGCAACATCGGGAAGTATATTACCCTCAGCACCAGGCAAGCATTCCCTATTGGCAAGGAAATCATCCATTTTTAAGGAGAGGTGTGTGAAGAGGGGAATGACGTCAACCAGGCTAGCGTTCTCTTTGCTTAAAATTTTCATCAAAGCACGGAAAGGCATGAGGACTGTCACTACCTGTTCCATCAAGGCCCAGTCAGCTCTGTCCAGTGTTCTGTTACTGCCAATGAAATGGTGACATGATATTGCGTGAATTGCCTTTTTCTGTTCCAGGGTACGCTCTAGCATATCTAAGGTGGAGTTCATGGTCAGGAAAATCAAGCTTCTGAGGCCTTGGTCCCTCATATTCTTTTTCTGCCTCTTGTAGGTTTGGACAGGAAAAATTATCAGCAGCAGATTTTGGGGAGACCTGCTGAATTCCCTCTTCTGCCTGGTGGCTACCGGGAAATGGTAAAATATCACCCTCAATAGCCTTTTTTGGAGAAGATATGTTCTCAGTGTCAATGACAGTGGTGGCAGGAGAAATTTTCTCCAAATTCTCCAATAATTCCTGTTTGGGATGCTTACACAGACGTTCGCTATAAAAATCCAGCATTGATGCTGACCACAGTTTCCGACCAGTAGTGTTAAACACGCTAGGGGTACCCAGTCTTATAGAACTGGCTGTAGTGGAGGTGGTGACTAAACTGGCAGTGACACTTGTCATTGTGCAGGTGGTTCTGGGGGTATCATCACAAAACAGCTGACAAGAGACAGGTGACGGCTGCTTCATGGTCTTAGAGGAGGACCTGGACCTCTCTACCCAGCTAGTAGAGGTAGAACAACCTGCAGTTCCCTTCTTATTTCTAGTTTTTGGTTTGGAGTGCTGCTGCTGAGTCTGACTAGTACTACTCAAAGTACTCTTCTTTCCCTGCCTGCTGCTAGCTCTGCTTGAAAGCAACTGCACTGTGGTGGTGTTTGTGGTTGCTGGGTCACTGCAGGTGGTACCAGGACGAGGAACATCATGTTTTTCACTAGGACTTAAATCCATTACAGATAGGTAGGTAGTGAACTATTATAGTTTTACAGTTTTAAACCCTGGCCACACAACAGCTGTCAGACTGGCTGTGTCACTCTGAAAATCATTCAAACAAATTTGTAATATTTTTAATATTTAACACAGGAACAAAGGTGGCTCTCCCTTGTGATGGCAATAAGGTACTAGGCCATCTAGTCCCTACACAACTGTGAGATTGGCTGTGTCACTCTGAAAATTATTCAAACAAATTCCTAATATCAGTTTTAATATTTTACACAGAAACAAAGGTGACTCTCCCTTGCTATGGCTTCCCAGTCCCTACACAATTGTGAGATTGGCTGTGTCACTCTGAAAATTATTCAAACAATTTCCTAATATTATTTTTAATATTTAACACAGGAACAAAGGTGACTCTCCCTTGCTATGGCTTCCCAGTCCCTACACAACTGTGAGATTGGCTGTGTCACTCTGAAAATTATTCAAATTCCCAATATTTTACTTTTTTTTTTTTTAAAAAAGGAACACAGGTGACTCTCCCTTGTGGTGGCAATAAGGCATCCTGCCTGCCTACACATACACAACTGTCAGACTGGCTGATATGTCACTCCTAAAAAGTATTCAAATTCCCAATATGTGTAATATTTTTTTGAAAAGGAACACAGGTGACTCTCCCTTGCGATTGCAATTAGGCACCCTGCCTGCCTACACATACACAACTGTCAGACTGACTGATGTGTCACTCTGATAATTATTCCAACAAATCCCTAATATTTTTAATATTTTGTACAGGAACAAAGATGACTCTTGCAGTGGCAATAAGGTACTAATTCTTGCTGCCTGCCTACCTATGCCTACACAACAACTGGACACTCTCTCTCTGCTTCTTCTCTCTCTGAGCTCCAACAACGCTCTAACAGGAAATGCAGGCTGTCTGGGTGTCTGTGTCAGTAGTCCAACCCCCATCATGAAACGAAGCAGCTAATTGGAATAGAGACAAAGCAGGAAAGTAGCGTATGAAATGGAGAAGCTAATTGGACTAGAGCCATGGAGGGAAAGTATGGAGGGAAAGTAATTTCTTGCACAAGTAGAAGTCGCCAAATTTCCAAAATTGTTAACAACATTCGGACCAGGGCTGCTCGGCTTTGGATTTTTTTTTTTTGCGAACGACCCTTGCCTTTCAGACGGCCCGAATGTCGCCGAATTACCCCATATTCTACGAATTCCGAAATTTGCCGAGCCAATTTGCACAAGCTTAGTATATACTGATGCAAAGAAAGTGTTTAGAACATCATCCTTTTCCTTATCCTCTCTAATCAACTCCCCCATCTCATTTTTGAAAGGTCCAATGCACTCCCTCTTAAGTTTTTTGCTATTTGTAAATTTGATAACTTTTTTGGATTAGTCTTGCTCTCCCTTGCAGTTCGAGTTTCCTTATCTATTTTTGCCTTCTTAATTGCCTTTTTGCAATCTTTGCTGCACTCCCTGTATTTTAAGAAAGATTGTTCAGTTCCTTTAGACTTAAATAGTTTAAATGCTCTTTTTTCCTTCTCATTTCCTTCTTTACATGTGTAGTTAACCACACTGGAAGTGATTTACTTCTTTTGCATTTGTTCCCCTTGGTATATACTATTGAGTACAATTCTGCAACTTAAATTTGAATTCTGACAATGTTTCCTTTAAATAATTTATCCTAGTCTATGTGTTGCATTGAACAAAAAAAAAAGTTTACTACTCTTTTAAAAGAGAACTTACACCTCCTAATAGCCCGCTACTAAAATTTCTATGGCCAAAAAAATCCTAATTTTTTTTTACACTTTCTCCTTGGTTTAAGAGATAAAATCATCAGTCTTGGAGGTGGGCATGACATTTATTATCAGGACCACGGGACTCAAACTCTGCTTACTAAACATGGTAATATTAATCATTTGAGGGCCAAATGAATGTGATATGCAATGCTTTGCAATGTTTTGCACACCCTTCTGGTCCTTAAAGGCACTCTGACTGCTCCAGTTTAAAAAAAGCTGTTAGCAAACTGTTATCTCTACTTCCATGGCATGACCTCCTGGAATGATTGAAAATGTTTTCTCTTGAACAAAGGCACTACTACAACATTGAAAGGGACCATTAGAATTGTCTGTCCATAGTAAGGCAAATTGGGGGTTATTATTCTGAGATGTTAATTCTCCTTTAACTTAAAGTCAATACATTGAATGCCTCTCATGCATTCAAGGGATTAAAAGCCCCATTTGAATCAATGGGAATTTTTGTAAGTATTAAATGTTTCCTAGGGTCAGTTGGATTGCCCAGAATTTCAATATTTTCTAAATACACGAGCAAGGTAGTGGCCGCTTAACCCTTTGAGTGCCAAAGGGGTACTCAACGCATTGCAATGCGTTGCGTACCCCTCTGGCACTCAAAGGGTTAACATTGGTCCTTGGCCCGTGTACACGGGCTTTTACACTGGTTAGGGCTATATAAGACATCTGGGGGTGGGGTTATTTGGAGGTGTTAGGTCTCATTTCATACGATTTACATAAGAACTGTGAGTTTACCATTTTAATAGAACAATGAGAAAGGGTGTTTGATTTTCTGTAAAATTCAGAATTGAGCTTTGAAACATTGAGGCTGATGTACTAGTATGAATTGGAGCAAATTTCTAGCAAGCCAGTGGTACATAGGGAAAAATATTTTTATAATACAATTGAATTAAG
Source organism: Rhinophrynus dorsalis (assembly GCA_037306005.1). Lineage (NCBI taxonomy): Eukaryota > Metazoa > Chordata > Amphibia > Anura > Rhinophrynidae > Rhinophrynus > Rhinophrynus dorsalis. The sequence goes on from CM074724.1 coordinate 226,444,235, forward strand.
TAGGGCTTTTAACCCTTAAAATACTAGAGCAATCTCTAACACTTTGCAAAGAGACCTCTCTAGCATTCATGAGGTACAAGACCACATTTATAATCAATTAGGATTTTTATTTGTCCCCTATGAGTCAATTGGTTTGCCCCAGGATTTCTCCAATTCCGCTTAGGACATCAGCCTGACTGAAATACTGTAAATAATTCTAGACAGGTTTATTTTTCAAATATGTGAATAACATGACTATGCTGAAACAAAAATCAGTGGTGTCCTCTAGTGGTTTAAAAACAAATTGCAACTTTTCTAGGTGAATTATGTAGGTTTGTGGACATACAGAAGTCAGATATATTTATGGGGTAGAGTGGGGTTGAGGATTTTGTGATTTGGGGCAAACGTGAGGGGTTACTTGTCCATCTTAATGTCTAGTACAGCAGTTGCTACAGGATTTCCTAAGGAATCAATCCTCAGTATTTTGATGATGTTCCACAACACTGAATTTTGGAATACTAATTCATGAAAATGAGCATTTATTGACTTCTCTGCTTCCTAAGAGGTTTAAATGCAACTGAGATTTTTCTGTTTTACAAGCTGAGGATTTTTTTCCAAAGTGCTAACTTTTTCTAATTTTTAAGAAGACAGTATAAAGATATTTCTTAATCCCTACACCACCCTAATTCTGCATATATATGAAAAAATGTGGCTTGCAAGCTTTTAGCATATATTTGCATGTGAGTCTTTAAAAGGCCCCAGAAGGCAGTTAGGAGGGAGAAATGTACAAAGGTCTGAGAAATGTCAGATAATTGCCCCAGTAACACTTATGTACTAAGACAAAGGTGTCCAACCTGATGCTGTCCAGCTTTTGAGGACTACAGTTCTCATCATCCTCAATCAGCCATTGGTTGGGGATCACGGGGATCATATTCCTCAACTGTTGGAGGACCTCAGGATGCCCATCTCAACTAAAGTCTCAGAATATGATATCATGTGCAAAATGTAAGTGGCGTAGATAATTTACATTGATCTTAAAGGGATAGTAATACTTTGTTTTATCTTTATTTTATTTTGTAGGCATTGCATAGCATAGTCTAAGTCACTGATCAGTTGATTAGGGAGCGGACCAGGAGGCAGATTGCAACATATTATTGTGCAATGCATTGTAGACTGCCTTGTATTGGAGGGGTTAACTGTGCAAAAATAAAAATACATTAATCCAATGCCTAAAACATAAAGTGGGTCATGGCACCTTGTCTTACCTTGTTTTCAGTTCCTCCATTAACAAATTAAACAAAAAATGGGCTTCATCCCACTTTTTAAGTTACATTACAATTAAGTACATTAATAAGGTGTATAAATATACCATTAAAGGCACCTGCCTGGGTCAGTCTGTGTTCCTGATCTCCTGTGTTTTGTCCGGTCCCAGTGTTGCCTCACCTAGCCGTCTAGGTGCCGTTTTGCCTTGCTAGGTATACCCTAGCGGTAGGTTATAGTTGCGCTATGATTCACCTAGTTAGTGTGATTAAGGAAGTGCCATGCATTGTCCTTCTATCCAGTTGCGAAGGTTACCTAGGGCTGTTCAGTTACGAGCTACACCTGCCTAGTGAAGGGTTGAGGAAGTGTCTTGCACTGTCCTCACACCTGGCCTCGAGAAGGTGGTGGAGTTAAGTCGCTACTGTGTTGCTCCAGAGTTCTGGAGATACTTGCTCCTGTTGCCTGGGTACTCTAGCTTTAGGGTACAGATGACAGTTTTACCACACTTGCCTCGTGAAAGGTGAAGAAAGTGTGCACTGTTCTTCCCTGGACTCGTGAGAGTATATTATTCTTTAATGCCACTATTGTGTTTTAAAATAAAGTTTATTTTAATTTTATCTGTACTTGTCAAGTGTCGTTATTTCCTAGTCACTCCGTGACAGAACTGTAGAAGTGATAAACTGGAGTCATCTCCACTTTATCATCACTTTATTACCACTTAGTTAATCACCCCCAGATCTCCCATATGATTCTGACAAAAAAAAATTACAAAGGAAGGGGTCCTGAATCCCTTCTTATGCCCTCCCTAAAGGTGAGGAATTAAAAAAAGAAAAAATAATATGCAATCAATATGGGATATGAAATTCCTATATTAAATTTAAAAAAGTACTGGAAGGGGTCCCCAGGATCCCATTCATATGGAGTATATATATATGTGTGTCTGCTTGTGTCTGTGTGTGCACATGTTATAAAACAAATACTCACCTTGAGGTCAGAGGTCCAGCTGTATCCTCAATGTCCTTTTCCACCACACAGGTCACCTAATTAAATAAAAGAAATAAAAATAAAATTCTAAAAGCCATCACATTCACTAACAGTAAAAAAAGAAAAATGGTTTGAACACCCCTGCTGTAGCCATCGTTATTGAGAAAAAAAACTCCCATCTAGTCACGCATGAGGAGAAGGGGTTGTGCATGGAAGATGAATGACCCCTCTCTCAAGCCAATCAAAATACAGTGGAAGAGTCATACATTACATACAGACAGTAGGAGCATGGGAACATTTTTAAACAGTGATTAGGCATATATAAGACAATGCCTTTTTTTTCATTTTCTTTGTTTCTTTAGATGAATTGTGTGGAGGACCAGCATGTCACAAAGCCATCGAAACAGCCAGCACTCTCAGCTAAGGAAGTAGAAACAAATAAGTGTTTATTCAGTTTTCAATGTTTCAATGTTATACAAAAAAGAGAAGAAAAAAGTGCAACTCCTGCCTCTAAGCATAGTATTTAATGATACTATATAAAATCAACCCCTTTTCCCCCTTCTTGTATTCACTCACATTAGTTGGAGGCTTTTCCTGCCTCTTGGTATATTCACTTGCACTGAATCTGTTTTTCATCACTCCAGGCTTATGACACCAGACACTTTTCTTCACCCCTGTAATGGTGTTATTGTCGTTCCCTTGTTGTGGACCTCATATATACACAATAGATATGTGGTCTCCCCACTCCACCTGGAGTACTTAGGAACTTGTGATAGTGCCTTAACTCTAAGTGAAAGTGTCACTGTTGTGTGATTGAGGGGTTAATTGACATTTTCCATAAGGTATACAGGATACAAACAGTTTTAGAATAGTATATTTATTGAAAAAAATATATAAAATAATACTAAAACACACAAAAAAGGGATTGTGAAACACCAAGTCTCAAAAAATACACAAATAAATGATAGCTTTTTGTGGTATATACAGGGTATCTATTATTCCCCTGTCTAACCTCTAATATTGTAGAACGCTAGTAAAAATAATAAAGTGCACATGTGCAACAAAAGATATTAATAAATACAGTAAAAATGGATATATATTAAAAAAATAACGTAAAAGTAAATATATATTAAAAATGTATTATATTATATATCAACGATGGTAAGCAGGAATAGGAAAAGGGTTGAACTAGATGGACGCAAGTCTTTTTTCAACCTAAATTACTATGTATATATATAATATATGTCTACATATCCTATATTAAGCTAGACTAAAAAGAAAAAAGAAAAAAATATAGAAAAATAAATAAATGATTAAAATTCTCTACCCTATCTATATCTCCCATACTATTAATTAAAACTATGCTAACTATATTTATCCCTTAAAAACAGCAAGCAATGTCCATCTCAGCATTTAAACCCCCTTCGCCTAATGTATGTAGAGTGAAAATCCAGTAGGCCTCTCTGGTACATAATTTTTGGTATCTACCACTTGTTCCTACTGGAATGTGTTCCAGACCAATCACTTTTAACTTTTCATATCCACCTTGTTGACATTGTATCATAGGTCTTGGGGCTCCCTGGTTCACGTCTTTTCTCCTAATTTTTCCCCAATGTTCATCAATGAGCAGTTTTAGTGCCCGAGTTGTATGGCCTACATATTTTGCTCCACAACCACATATCAATAAATATATTACAAAGTCCGTGTTGCAATTAATGTGGTGTTTTATGGGAAATTTAATGGTATTAGTTACATTAGAAAAGGTGATGGTACCGTGTGCCATATGCTGACAACTTATGCACTTTTGTTTATGGCATTTGTAGGTCCCATTTGGTGTATTATTCTTGACATTGGCTTCTTTTAGTTTTTTAGGGTGACTGGGGGCTATATATGCTCTTATTATTTTGTTTTTTCTGAACATAACTTCTGGATAAGTTCCTATGCTGTTTTTAGTCCTGGATCTTGCAAAAGAATTTTCCAATGCTTTTTAAAAATGTTTTTTTATGTGATGTCCACGCGCATTATATTGTGTAATAAATGCCAGGTTATTCTTCTTTTCCTTCTTTTTCAAAATATAATCTCTGTTAAGGTTTAACACTCAATTGTAGGCTGAATCCAAGAGTTCCTCACCATATCCCTTTTCTTTGAATTGTTCCTTCAATAATGTTCCCTCTTTATTAAAATCTGATAGATTGCTACAATTTTGATGAAGCCTGTGAAACTGCCCACAGGGCACATTTGTAAGCCACTTATGTTAATGGCCACTGTCTGACCTAATATACTGGTCTGATGCCGCAGGCTTCCAGTAAATAGTACTCTCAGTGTCATTTTGTCCAAAAGATAGAATAAATCCAAGAACTCAATAGGTTCTTCATCTGTTTGGACAGTGAATGTAAGACCTCTATCACTGTTGTTAAAATCTTTTATCAGTTCTTCTAGTAGGATCCTGCTTCCCTTCCAGATAATGATGATATCATCTATATATCGGCCATAGAACACAAGATCGCCCCCTCCTTTGGTGTTAAGCCATACGTTGTGGGCCTCCAAATTGCCCACAAATAAATTAACATAAGAGGGGGCAAATTTCGGCCCATGACCGTCCCTATAGTCTGGAGATACCACTGGTCCTGAAAGGTAAAAAAAATTATGCTTAAGTATATATATATACCACAGACCTCCTACAATGTGTTATACAATCCAAGTGCCATTCATTCATTTATTCGATTTTATTTGATTTACTTTTTTGATCATTTCTTCCTCCTCGCAGGGCTCTGTGACATAGCAGAGACACGGCAAAGCTGGCTATGTGAGTGCTTCTTTGTGTAATATATGTGATGTTTTGGGCCATAGTAGTTAGCAGTACGTTAGTCTGGTGGCCAACCACCCAGTACAAATTACCCCCTGGTGTGTGTGCATGCTGTTGTCTGCATGTGAGTTGGCTACATGGGGTTCACTCCTTCTTGTTAAACTGTATCCAGTCGATTTACATTATGTTTTTGGAGGTCCTTTGTTGCGGCCTCTGGGGGTATAAGACTGCTGATTACTCATTGATTCCTAGTGTTTTATTGAGAAAGGTGGCAGCTGCAACTGAAACGTCACCCTATTAAAACTTATTAACACAGACTGTTCTGCTTTATTGCCTTATGAAAGTCGGTTCACTTTTAAAATATCGCACCGAATAGTGCATGATATGAAATGGTGCATTCACCAGGTCGTAGAGTTTAAAAGGGAGACATGAGAATCTTGTCCTACATCAAAAGCGCTAGATTCTCATGTCACCGGCTTAAATCTCGATTCAACCCACATCTGAAAATGTAGTGGCTGCAACTTTTTTTCCCTCCTCCTCTCAGATAAAAGGTCCATGACTCTTTCCATGGTCCAGACCACAGCAGTAAGCCCAAGGCCCCAAAACCAACTCAGGAGATGTTGGACATTCCAGGGGACAAAAGAGATACCTCAGACGTCTCCAGAGTGCTCTCTCCATAGTAACTCCCCTCCCTCGCCGAGTTAGAAGGAAAATCAATTCACCAATTATCACGGTGCCCATGCTCCTGGCTGCAGGCGGTGACATTCTGATTCTTCTATTTCCATATCTCATTTGTGATTGGCCAGTATCTTTGTCCCCACCTAGTGATAGCCTTTATAACCTCTGTCATGTCTACACTATGGTGCCCTTTCGTGGTGTACTAGTTCCTGACTTTTGCTCCGTTATTGCTGATAGTGCATGACCTGGCCTGCCTGACGATGTTCCTGAGTTTGCTGTACTACTGTTGATCCATTGCTGACTGTATCTGGCTGAGAACCCGCCCCGTTGCTGACCGTATCTGGCTGAAGACCCGCTTCTGTTACTGACTGTTTCTGGCTGAGAACCCGCTCCATTGTTGACTGTATCTGGCTGAGAACCCACTCCGTTGCTGACCGTATTTGGCTGAGAACCCGCTCCGTTGCTGACCGTACCTGGTTGAGAACCCGCTCCATTGCTGACTATATCTGGCTGAGAACCTGCTCCGTTGCTGATTGTATCTGGCTGAGGACCCACTCCGCTACTGACCATACCTGGCTGTGTATCTGTTCCGTTACCATCTGTGTCAAGTGTATTGACACTCTGTTGCCATCAGTATCTAGCCTACCACTTGGTTGCCTCCGTTTGCTCCAGCTAGACTTGCTGTGGCTTTGCTGTTATGCTAGTCGGTTGCGCCACGTGGTGCTATTACTCTGTCGACCGTTAGCTAAGCATTCGTGCTGTAGCTACTCTCCTTACCGCCGTTGGCAGTGTGCACACACGAAGTACCGGTACAGTGTTCATAGCACTGACTGTGTTACTCTGATCTCTCTGTGTCCACCTCCCTTACAGCGCTGGGCTCACTCTCTTTGGGAGTTGCAGTATATCACAGGGTGTTACCTATTGACCCTTTGGGTGCCTAGACAGTCCAGGCTGGGTTGTGCATATTCCACTCTGCAGTAGCCTTGTATCACGGTGCCCGTGATATATACGGGCGACATTTTGACATGTTTACTTCCTGATATCTTTTATTGGCTACGCTGTCTTTGCTTCTCCCAGTGACAGCCTTTATATACCTTGGGCTGTCACTTATGTGCTGCCCTTTCGTGGTGTATCCATTGCATAGCACGTGTTCCATTACTCTCATATGATACCAGTGTATGACCCGGACTGCCTGACTATTCTGCCTGTTTACCATTCCTGCTCTGTGTACCGACCCGGATTGGCTGATGTTCCTGCTCTGTGTATTGACCCGGCCTGGCTGACGTTCCTGCTCTGTGTACCGACCTGGCTTGGCTGAAGTTCCTGTTCCTGTACTGTTCCTACTTGCTAGTCCTCCTGCTCCTGCTGTGTGTCCCGTGTTGCTCACACTTTCTGTGGTCTTACCAGACCTTCAGTTGTCTAGGTTCTGTGCAGTAGTCCAGTCCGTGATCTGCTCGCTCATAGTGCCTGTTGCTCCTTCCCGGTAGTTTCCGGTTGCACCATGATCGCTTGGTCTGTTACTGCCGTCCCTGAGGTTGGGTTACTGTTGGGCACCTCAGGCTATTTCACATCTTCAGACCGGAGCATTCGTTAACCCCTTTCAGGGCGGTGCTGGGCACTTGTATCTGTATCGGTAGTCTCAGTTTGGCGTACGTTGCTCCTTACAGTGCTAAGCATTGGGTCACGTTATCCTTGGAGTCTCCGGGGGGCATTCACTATATCGTTGGCAGCCACCTTCCTATGGTGCCTTGTAGCCAGTTCTATTCTGGCTTCACCTGTTCCTTGTGATTCCAGTCGCTATTGTTACTCTCTGCATAGAGAGCTACATTGGGCCTTCCACTATTAGGGCCAACTACTGTCCCTGGCCTAATAAGTATCATTCTGTCATATCTACACTGTATCATACGAGATTTACCTGACCTGTGTCAGTATTGTATATTGTATTTACATACTGGACCCGTGTGGGTTAATCATATCATTGTAACCTGTCCTGTGTCAGTTTACCATTTATCTGTATGCTGGACTCGCGAGGGTTACTGTTATTTCTTGTGTGTAAACCTTCCGTTTCTGAGTGTACTAATCAGTAACAGTACGAAAGGGCCATGACCTCAGAAGTTACAGGTGACGGTAATGCACAAAGTATCCATTGGAGGATGGATTTACATGAGCAGCGTTTGGACCAGTTGGCATTGGCCGTTCAAGCAATTCTTGAGCGCACAGCACACTTGGATACACCAGTACCAGCCTCGGTGGTCTCCCCCGTTTCAACACCGGGAGCTCAGTCCTTGTTGCAAACTAACTCTAACAGAGGGTTGACTGTTACAGGTCCACTACCTTTAAGGTACGATGGCGAACCCACCCTGTGCAGAGTGTTCATAAATCAGTTGGAGATCTTCCTAGAACTAACCCCTCAAGCCTTTCCTAGCGACCGTAGTAAGGTGGGCTTCATGATTTCATTGCTGATAGGCAGAGCTCTGGCTTGGGCAAATCCCTTATTGGAAGCAGCAAAACCATGTACAAGGAACTTCAGCGAGTTCTTAAGGGAGTTTCGTAGAGTATTTGAAGTTCCTGGGAGAGTCGCCTCTGCTGCAAAAAACTAATGGAGATCCAACAAGGGTCTCACACAGTTGCTAACTATGCCATTGAATTTCGTACGCTAGCAGCAGAGGTGGGCTGGGACAATGAGGCTCTGGTGGCATCATTTGCACAGGGACTATGCAAGCACATTAAGGATGAAATAGCAGCCCAAGAACTGCTGACTGATCTTGATGATTTTATTGATTTCTCGATTTTGGTCGATTCCCGTATTAGGGAACGAATGGCGGCTAAGGACCATAGGCAGAGGGCCAGAGATTTGGGACTAGCAAGACCAAGCTTCCCACCCATGCCTCCCTCACCTCCCAAACCTCCTGAACGTATCATTTCAAAGGATTTATTGCATTCACATTTAAGGTTGGTTACTTACCATATAGTGAGCATTAGAGGATAATATAAAGCTATTTGAATTGTAAAACCAAGCATGAGTGATAGCAGGTTAGCCAATCTCATGCAGTGCACATCTTGTCACATGTTTGAACACTTGGAGCAATCATTCCAGGGGTCATACCGCTGTGCCAAGTGTGAGTATATTTTCTCTTTAGAGTCTAAGATACTGGATTTGGAGAGAAATATTGCAACATTGCGAGACATTGGAAACCTGGAAAGGAGTTTAGAACTCACAGAGCAGGTAGTATGTGGGGTTAGTGGTGAAGAGGGTGGAGTTGTATATGAGGAGCGACAGGTAGGCAGCTGGGTAACAGTAAGGAGGGGAGGTAGTGGGCAGAGGAAGAGGAAGGCCAGTTCTGAGTTGACTCAGTCCAACAGATTTGCAAGATTGTGTGAAGATGTTGATGAGAATTGCTCAGAATTGGCAACACTGGAGAGGGCTGATTCCTCTAGCAGCCAGGGGAACAGTCCTCCTTCCAGGCTAGATGGGATGAAGAGCAGGCAGAAACCAAGGCAGGTGGTGGTAATAGGGGACTCTATTATTAGTAGGGTAGATAGGGTAATCTGCCGCCAGGAACATGAATGCTGAACAGTATGCTGTCTCCCGGGTGCTCGGGTTCGGCATGTTGTAGACAGGGCTGACAGATTATTGGGAGGGGCTGTAAGTGATCCAGCTGTCTTGGTACATATTGGAACCAATGACAAAATAGGAGGAAGATGGAGGTCCCTAAAGAATGATTTCAGGGATTTAGGGTGCAAGCTCAAGGCAAGGACCTCTAAGGTAGTATTTTCTGAAATACTACCTGTGCCATGCGCCAGTGCAGGTAGGCAGAGGGAGCTCAGGGAGCTTAATGCATGGCTCAAGCAATGGTGTAGGAAGGAGGGTTTGGGGTTTTTAGAACACTGGGCAGACTTTGCTCTTGGGTACAATCTATATGGAAGAGATGGATTGCACCTAAATGGTAGAGGAGCCTCTGTGTTAGGGGAGAGAATGCTAGGAAGCTTGGAGGAGCTTTTAAACTAGGAAAGGGGGGGTATAGATAGCAAAAATGGGGTAGATAGAGCAGATAGGAACTCGGTCCAAGTAAATGACCAGGGGGGTGGAGAAAGGGTGGGGAAAAATTTAGTCAGTAGGGAGGAACTCCTAGTTAATGAAGGTGAAGAAAAAAGACATGTAGGGATTAATATATGTAAAGACTGCAAAATTAATTGTATGCTAGCAAATGCAAGAAGTATGGTAGATAAAATAGGAGAACTAGAATTGCTGGTGGTTAATGAGCAATTGGACATAATTGGAATAACAGAAACATGGTAGAACGATGCACATGACTGGGCTGTAAATATAGAGGGCTATTCCCTGTTTAGAAGACACAGAATTAATAGAAAAGGTGGAGGTGTGTGCTTATATTTGAAAACAGAGCTAAATCCAGTTTTGCGAGGTGATATTAGTGAGGAAACTGGCCAAATTGTGGAGTCCATGTGGGTAGAAATCGAGACTAAATGTGGTGTGAAAGGTAAAAAAAAGTTGTTGGTGGGCATATGCTACAAACCACCAAATATCGATGAAAATGATGAGGCCCAACCGCTATTGCAAATGAAGAAAGCTGCCCAGTTTGGGCATACTATAATTATGGGAGATTTTAATTATCCAGATATCAACTGGAAAAATTAGACCTGTCAGAGTGCTAAGGGTAGCAGGTTTTTGAACACACTTCGTGAAAGCTACATGTCACAAATGGTGGAAGCGCCGACAAGAAATAACAATGTATTGGACCTAGTGATCACTAATAACACAGAAATGGTATCCAATATTAAGGTAAGAGAACATTTGGGAAACAGTGATCACAACATGGTTACATTTGAGATCTGTCTGGCAAAGCAAAAATGTATAGGTTCAACCAAAACTCTTAATTTTAAAAAAGCGAACTTCAAATTGTTAAGGGCCTCAATGCAACACGTAGACTGGGATATTTTATTTAAAGGCAAAAATACTGAGGAAAAATGGTCAGAATTCAAATTTAGGTTGCAGAAATGTACCCAACAGTATATACCAATGGGGAACAAATGCAAAAGAAGTAAGTCACAGCCAATGTGGTTAACTGCACATGTAAAGAAGGAAATGGCAAGGGAAAAAATGCATTCAAATTATTTAAGTCTGAAGGAACTGAACAATCTTTCTTAAAATACAGGGAGTGCAACAAAGATTGCAAAAAGACAATTAGGGTAGCAAAAATAGATAATGAAACTCGAATTGCAAGGGAAAGCAAGACTAATGCAAAAAAAATTTCAAATATATAAATAGCAAAAAACTTAAGAGGGAGTGCATTGGACCATTCAAAAATGAGATGGGTGAGTTGGTTAGTGAGGATAAGGAAAAGGTCGATGTTTTAAACACTTTCTTTGCATCAGTATATACAAGGGAGCAAGGAATGGTAGAAGAGCCTCCGCAAGTAACAAAAAAAACAATACAATTAATAGATATTGGGTTAACTCAAGGAGATGTCATGGGAAGACTGAACAAAATGAAGACCGACAAAGCACCGGGTCCTGATGGTATACATCCAAGGGTTCTTCAGGAACTTAGTGCAGTGTTAGCAAAACCCCTATATTTACTCTTTAAAGATTCTATTACCACAGGCTCAGTGCCACAGGATTGGCGAAGAGCTAACATAGTGCCTCTATTTAAGAAGGGAACTAAAACAGAACCTGGGAATTATAGACCAGTGAGTTTGACCTCTGTAGTGGGAAAACTGTTAAAAGGGATAATAAGGGACTATATTCAGGATTACAATGCAAAAAAATAAAATCATTAGCACGAATCAACATGGTTTTATGAAGAATAGATCATGCCAAACTAATCTTTTCAGCTTCTATGAGGAGGTAAGCAGCAACCTAGACAATGGCAAGGCAGTAGATGTAGTATATCTAGACTTTGCAAAGCCATTTGATACAGTACCACACAGAAGGCTAGTGTATAAAATAAGAAAATTGGGGCTAGGAGATAACCTTTGCAATTGGATACAAAACTGGCTGAAGGATAGGGAACAGTGTGTGGTTGTAAATGGAAAATTCACTAGTACAGTTAAAGTGGAGAGTGGAGTACCTCAGGGTTCAGTATTGGGTCCGCTGCTTTTTAACATGTTTAAAAATGACCTGGAAATAGATAGAGAAAGCAAAATATCAATATTTGCAGATGATACTAAATTATGCAAAGTCATTAATTCAGAACAGGATATTTTCTCTCTACGGAGGGACTTACATACAATGTCAGATTGGGCAAACATGTGGAATATGAAGTTTAATGTGGGGAAGTGTAAAGTCATGCATTTGGGAGGAAACAATCCCAAGGCTACTTATAAACTTAATGGAATAATTTTAGGTGACTCGTAGCTAGAAAAAGACCTGGGTATCCTTGTCAACTACAAACTTGGAAACAGTGACCAGTGTCAAACAGCAGTAGCAAAGGCAAACAACGTCCTGTCTTGCATAAAATGAGGTATCGAAGCAAGAGTGGATAACATTATTTTGTCATTATACAAATCATTGGTAAGACCTCACCTTGAGTATGCAGTGCAATTTTGGGCACCGGTTCTGAAAAAGGATATACTAGAGAGGGTACAGTGGAAAGCAACAAAATTAATTAAGGGAATGGAGGACTTGGTTTATTTACTCTAGATAAAACACGACTAAGAGGAGACCTTATCACATTGTACAAGTATATGAGAAGTCAATACAAGGATCTCTGCAGTGAGCTATTTATTCCAAGGCCTGATCAGGTGACCAGGGGACACCCCTTGAGATTAGAGGAAAGGAGGTTTAAACTTCAGCAGAGGAAGGGTTTTTTTTACGGTAAGGTCTGTCAAATTGTGGAATTCATTGCCCAGGGAGGTAGTTATGGCAGATACAATGGATACATTTAAGAGAAGATTAGATACATTTCTTTCAAAAGGGAACATACAGAGTTATACTGTTTATCAGTAGGCAGATCGGGAAGGTCTGATAAAGACTAATTTAATTGGTAGCAGGAAAGCTATAAAATTCTCAGTTACTGAGGTATGAGGCGAAGGTTGAACTTGATGGACTTGTGTCTTTTTTCAACCTAATTTACTATTTAATTTACTATGTTACCAGTGAGAATAGTGAACCTATGCAATTAGGGTTTACTAGATTGTCTAAGGAGGAACAGGCTCATCGCCGTAGACAGGGCCTCTGTTTATATTGTGGCCTAGCTGGTCATTTGCTTCGTTCATGCCCTACACAGCCGGGAAATGAACACACCTAGAGTACCTTGGGGGACAGGCCCTAGGTGGCGTTCAGCAGTCCCTAGATCCGACTAGTCAGAAGCCTACTATCCAGGCGGTACTTTCCTGGGCAGAACTCATGGTGGAAGTTCTGTCTCTAGTCGATTCCGGCACTGCCGGATATTTTATGGACTAGTTATTTGCTGCCTCGCACAAAATTCCACTGGTGGAGAAAGAGTCTCCCTTGACTATAGAGGCCATTGATGTCAGGCCATTGGTATCGTCCCAAATTACTATGGAAACAATACCTTTATCTTTGCGCATTGGGGCACTTTATTCTGAGAAACAATGGTTCCAGATTATCCATTCCCCTCACCATGCCGTGATCCTGGGGTTTCCTTGGTTACATCTGCACAACCCCAGGTTCAACTGGCAGACTTGTGAAATTACGGCATGGTCTGAATTTTGTGACAAACATTGTATTTCCCACCCCACTAAGATTATGTGTATCTCTCCCTCAGTGCCATCTGAATACTGCCAGTTCAGCAACGTTTTCAGTAAGGGAGAGGCCAGTGCCGCCGCATCGGGCGAGTGATTGCGTTCTTGATCTGTCTCCTGGTGCCGTTCCTCCTTGAGGTCGTGCTTACCCATTGTCTTGTGAGGAGAATCGGGCCATGGAGGAGTACATTTCAGATGCCCTAGAAAGGGGTATTATCAGGAAGTCATCCCCGCCCGCGGGGGCTGGATTCTTCTTTGTGAAAAAGAAAAGTGGCAAACTACGACCATGTATAGATTATCGTGGACTGAACAAACTGATGCCTAAAAATGCCTATCCTATCCCACTCATTACGGAGCTGTTTGACAGATTGAAAGGCTCCTCCATCTTTACCAAGCTAGATTTGCAGGCTGCTTATATGCTACAGTATTGTGTAGTTGTTTATCTTGATGATATTCTCATACATTCGTCCAGTTTGTCGCAACACATCAAGGATGTGACCGCAGTTCTGCTCAAACTCTGTGAGAATTAACTCTATTGCAAAATTGAGAAATGCAAATTCCAGAGGCCTATGGTGCCATTTCTGGATTTCGTAATTTCTAAGGATGGCATTCATATGGACAATGATAAGCTGGCAGCAGTCCTGCAGTGACCAGGTCCTAAGGGGCTCAAAGCAATCCAACGCTTTCTTGGTTTTGCCAACTATTATAGAAAATTCATTAGAAACTCTTCCACGATTGTGAAGCCGCTGTCCGACCTGAAACACAAGGGTGCAGATCCCTCCCAATGGTCTCGGGAAGCTGAACAAGCTTTTGTGACACTAAAATCCGTATTTGCTTCTGCTCCTGTACTGTCCCACTCCAATCCCTCCCTTCCATTCACTTTGGAGGTCGATGCCTCTGAAACCGGGGTAGGGGCAGTGTTGTCTCAGCGCCTGGACCCTGGAAGTATGTTAAGGCCATGTGGATTTTTCTCCAAAAAATTTTCTAGTGCTCAGAGCCACTACAAGATGGGGACGGAGAGCTTTTGGCAATTAACCTTGCTCTCAAAGAATGGCGACACCTGCTTGAAGGTACCAGAACCCCTGTACTGATCTTGACGGATCAGAAAAACCTAACGTACCTTTCTGAGGCAAAAAGATTGTCCTCTGCCAGGCTAGATGGGCTTTGTTTCTGTCCCGTTTTAACTTCACTGTATCCTACCTGCCGGAGACAGAGAGAGATGAGACTCCAGTACCTATTATCAGCCTGCGCACCAGTATTACTTTGACTCTGGGGGAGGAGATTCTCGCTAACCAAGCTACAGCACCGCCTGATACCCCAGTAGGCAAATGTTTTGTAGCTGAGCCCTTCCGTACCCGCCTACTTGAAACCTATCACGCATCTCGGGCTGCTGGGCATGTTGGCAAAAATCAATTGATCTGTTATCTGTCACGGTTATTCTGGTGGCCTTCCTTGCATGCTAACTGCACCGCATATACGGCAGCATGTTCAACTTGTGCCCGTGCAAATCCCCTAGGCACCTACCAGTGGGCCTGCTCCAACCAGTACCCAATGGGAGAATTACCGGTGTCTAGGGGATATTCGTTTATTCTGATGGCAGTCGATAGATTCTCTAAGATGGCACACTTTGTGCCTCTCCCTGGCCTTCCCTCTGCCCAGGAGTTGGCAGTGGTATTTGCCAGAGAGGTGTTTCGGTTGCATGTCGTACCCAGGGTGCTGGTGTCTGACCGTGGGAGCCAATTTGTGTCTAGGTTTTGGAGGGCATTCTGTGAGCAGATGGGCATACAGTTATCATTTTCTTCTGCATACCATCCCCAGACCAACGGAGCCGCTGAGCGTGCCAATCAAGGATTGGAACAATTTCTACACTTTTTTGTGTCCAATCATCATGATAATTGGGCCAACCTGTTGCCATGGGCGGAGTTTGCCAGGTATTGTGCAGTTAATTCATCGTCCGGGAGCTCCCCGTTTCTCATCAACTACGGGTTTCAACCATGCTTGCTCCCAGACTCATTTCAGATGCAGCAAATTCCAGCTCTGGATGAGCATATGGAGCAACTCCGCTTCACTTGGGCACATGTACAGAGGACCCTCGGTGCTTCTTTCCAGCGTTACTAGCGTCAAGCAAATCACAGACGGTTGCCGGTGGTCTCCTTCCAGGTTGGGGACAGGGTATGGCTATCCTCCAAAAATCTTAATTTGCAGACTCCATGTAATAAGTTGGCTGTAACGGTTTTCTTACACTCCAACCAGGGTATGAAGTAAAAACACAGTTTTATTGAACCAGGATAATAGAACAGTGCCCCTAGGGGCAAGCACAGGAATTAACAGTATAGACTATTACAGACCAAGTGAATGCAATACAAAGATAGAAATATATGACATGTATAGACTGGGAATAACCCCAAAGGGTTAACAGGTGCAATTGGAGTAACTCAGTCCTAGATTGGCCAACGCCCAGGATATGATAACAGTCTCTGGAAAACAGTCTCTGAATAGTTAAAAAGGAGTAAAGTGTCTGCACTGAATCACTCTCAAGGTAGAAAAGGGGAGCACACCTAGTGCCCAGAGCTGAGCCAATACCACCTCCGTGGGCTTAAGATGAATGCTACTGCCAGAGCTGAAGTAACCAGAACCAGAATCGCCCTAAACTTGAATTGGTAGTAACCCTGTGTATGCCAAATGGATTGTGCCCTGACACCCTTAGGATGCCAAGAATGACGGTTGCTACAAAGGCTACAAAGAGCCGAAGCACTGGGAAGTGCAGAGGATAACGTACACCCTGAGCGTATGTGAGCCGGAGCCCAGACACCCTTCCGGTGTCGCACAGAATTCTCACAGCAAGAGCGAACAGACTACCAGCGCCAGCCGGCGCGGTCACGGTGCACACCGAACACCGGACAGACAGTGCTCTGCGGGAGATAATATGGCTTGGTTAGAGGTACTCAGAGTAGCGGCTCAAATGGGTAACCATATGCTTGGCAAGCAATATAGGAGGCACGTAAATCGGAGACTACAAGCACTGTACGGGTTAATTGGTTCTGTACAGGGGAGAACAGCTTAGCAAACAGCGGATGGCAAAACAATCTCAGGCTACAGCTAGATGAGAGTGAGAGGAACAGCGAGTCACTAAACAGTTCAGAATGTCGCCGGAGCGACCGGAGCAATACTGGAACACCGGAACAGCAGACAGGACCAGAGCGTCAACCGGAACCGGATCAATACTGCAGCAGGAACAACAGTCAAAGAACCGGGTCAATCACGGAGCAGGGTCATCAGCCAGAACCGAGTCGATCACGGAGCAGGGTCGTCAGCCAGAACCGGGTCAATCACGGAGCAGGGTCGTCAGCCGGAACCGGGTCAATCACGGACCAGGGTCGTCAGCCAGAACCGGGTCAATCACGGAGCAGGATCAGGAGAGGAGTCAGACAAGCAGGGTCGGTACACAGGAGACACTGGAACTCAGCAACGAGGCGCAGGAACAGTAACACCACGAAAGGGCAACTGACAAGTGCCCAAGAGCCAGTATAAAAAGGAACATCCTGGGCGGGCCAATCAGCCTCCTCCATTGCAAAGGTAACACAGTCACAGATTGACAGGGAATCACGGGAACCGTGATATTGGCTCCCCGGTTTGTTGGCCCCTTCAAAGTTATCCGCAAGATTAACCCTGTGTCGTATGCTTTGGATCTCCCAGCATCCATGCGGATTCATAATGTGTTCCACGTATCCTTGCTGAAACCTCTGGTATGCAATCATTACACTACCACTCCTGGTCCTGTTCGGGTGCAAGGTCAAGAGGAGTACGAAGTCCAAAATATTATTGACTCCCGTAGATTCAGAGAAAAACTAAAATATTTGGTTCATTGGAAGGGTTATGGCCCTGAGGAGCGTTCCTGGGTTGATCAAAGGACCCAGATTGCAGCGTAGTTTTCATGCCAAGTATCCTCAAAAGCCGGGACCCTCTTCTCGGAGGGAGGTCTTTGAGAGGAGGGTACTATGAAGGTGCCCGTGATATACGGGTGACATTTTGACATGTTTACTTCCTGATATCTTTTATTGGCTACCCTGTCTTTGCTCCTTCCAGTGACAGCCTTTATATACCTTGGGCTGTCACTTATGCGCTGCCCTTTCATGGTGTATACGTTTCCTAGCGCTTGTTCCGTTACTTTCATTATGAGAGTAACTGAACAAGCACTAGGCAATGGATACACCACGAAAGGGCAGCGCACAAGTGACAGACCAAGGTATATAAAGGCTGTCACTGGGAGGAGCAAAGACAGCGTAGCCAATAAAAGATATCAGGAAGTAAACATGTCAAAATGTCACCCATATATCACGGGCACCGTGATACCTTGGGCTCAAGAGCCAGCGTTGCGTGATTACCATCCTCAGTGAGAGGGGACACTGGTTGCCTACACACACACACATATATATATATATATATATATATATATATATATATATATATATATATATATATATATGTCATATATATATTGACCACCCCTAGCGGAACTAGCTCCTCAAGCCTTTCCGACTGAAAGAAGTAAGGTTGGGTTTATGATCTCACTATTAACAGGCAGAGCCTTAGCCTGGGCAAACCCTATATGGGAGACAGCGAAGCCTATTACTGCCAATTTCAGGGAATTTGTGAGGGCCTTTCGAAGTGTGTTTGAGGTTCCTGAGCACAACATCTCGACTGCTAAACAAATTATGTGCATCCGACAGGGCAATCGTTCTGTGGCTGATTACTCTATAGAATTTCGCACCTTGGTGGCCGAGGTTGCATGGAACGATGAGGCCCTTGTAGCGGATTTTGCACAATGACTCCTTGACTGCATTAAGGACGAAATAGTAACTCGAGAGTTGCCTGTCACGCTGGACAAATTCATAGAATTTGTAAACCTTATTGATACGCGAATCAGGGAGCGGACGCAAAATAGAGACCGCAAACCAAGGTCTTCTGCAGGGCAGTGGCACAAGAATGAACTCCCACCCTTGCCTCCCTCTCCTCCCTTGCCTCCTGGGCAAAACGAAGTGATGGAACCTATGCAGGTTGTGTTTATGAAATTAACCAGAGAGGAATGGTCTTTCCGCCGTAATAATGAGCTGTGCCTTTATTGTGGCAAAGGAGGGCACTTGCTGCGTAATTGTCCCATACGGCCAGAAAACGCACGCACCTAGGTTTCCTAAGGGAACAGGTCCTAGGTGGCATTCAGCAGTCCGCAGATGAGGTGCCTTCCAAACCAGTGGTCGGGGTGGTAATTTCCAGTGCCAGCTTCTCCTTTACTGCATCCGCTCTGATTGACTCTGGAGCAGCTGGATATTTTATGGACAAAGAATTTGCCACATCTCATAATATTCCTTTGGTCGAGTTGGTCAATCCCATGCAAATCAAGGCTACTGATGGGTGACCTTTGGTGCCTCCCCAGGTCACCCACGAGACTTGCCCACTCTCAGTGCTAACTGGAGCACTACATTTTGAGACCCTGTCGTTCCAAATTATTCAGTCACCACATTATGCGGTTATTTTGGGTTTTCTATGGTTACGAACCCATAACCCTAGAATTAATTGGGGTTCTTGTGAGATTGTGGCTTGGTCTGTCTATTGTATGAGCCATTGTATACAACGACCTACCAGGATTATATGTACCTCTCCCTCCTTACCGCATGAATACCTGTATTTTAGCGATGTTTTTAGCAAGGGAGAGGCTAGCATTCTGCCACCACATAGGGCATACGACTGTGCTGTTGATATTGCGCCTGGTTTGGTGCCCCCCAGGGGTAGAACTTACCCTCCCTCCTGTGAAGAGAACAGGGCCATGGAAGAATATATTGCTGACGCTTTGGACGGGGCATTATTCGTAAATCATCCCCGCCTGCGGGGGCTGGATTTTTTTTCGTTAAGAAAAAGTCTGGTGAACTAAGGCCTTGTATCGATTATAGAGGGCTCAATAAGCTGATGATTAAAAGCGCTTATCCGATTCCACTCATCACCGAGCTGTTTGACTGGCTGAAGGGCGCTACTATCTTCACGAAATTGAATCTAAGGGCAGCTTATAATATCATTCGTATTAAAGAAGGTGATGAGTGGAAAACTGTGTTCAATACGCGTACTGGGCATTATGAATACCTAGTAATGCCATTTGGGCTGTGCCATGCCCAAGCTGTGTTCCAAGATTTGATTAACGATGTTCTCCAAGATCTGCTTCAGTCTTGTGTAGTAGTCTATTTAGACGACATTTTAATTTATTCCCCTGATTTGGAGACTCATCGTACTCATGTGGCCACTGTACTTCAGAAACTGAGGGAGAATAAATTATTTTGTAAGATCGACAAATGCGAATTTCATAAGTCCATGGTACCCTTCCTGGGTTACGTCATTTCCATGGACAAAGAAGAGTTGTCTGTGGTGCTGCATTGGCCACATCCCAAGGGTCTCAAGGCCATTCAAAGGTTTCTTGGCTTTGCCAATTATTATCATAAATTTATCCGTGACTTCTCGATAATTGTCAAGCCTCTTACGGATTAGACTCATAAAGGGGCCAAGGCGTCCGAGTGGTCCAAGGAGGCTGAAGAGGCCTTTGAGGCACTGAAGGTGGCATTTGCTTCAGCACCGGTTCTGGTCCATCCTAAGTCTGACCTACCATATATTCTAGAGGTAGATGCATCTGATACAGGCGTAGCAGCTGTATTGTCCCAAAGGTCTGATCCTGGTCAGGTACCTAAGCCATGTGGGTTCTTTTCGAAAAAACTGACCAAGGCACAATTTGTATACGAGATTGGTGATCGTGAATTATTGGCAATTATCCTGGCATTACGTGAGCGGCGTCACTTGTTGTAGGGTACCAGGGCCCCTATTCTGATTTTGACTGACCACAAAAATCTATTATATTTATCAGAAGCTAAGAGAGTGTCACCAAGACAAGTGAGATGGGCACTCTTCTTTCCCGGTTCAACTTTGTGGTCTCCTATTTGCCCGGTTCCAAGAACGTGCGGGCCGATGCTTTGTCCAGGCAGCATGGGCCTGAAGTGGAGTCTGATGTGCAACCAGTACCCATTATATCCCCTGACCGCATCCTGGCCACCCTGCGGACGAGCATCACTTCTCCTCTGGGTCAGGAGATTATGGCTACTCAGACTGAATTTCCTCCTGAAAAACCCATGGGCAAATGTTTTGTGGCTGAACCCTTTCGGACCAGATTATTGGAAAAAACCTACCATGCTTCTCGAGCAGCAGAACATGTGGGCAGAGATCAATTGTTCTGGTCTTTGTCGCGTATCTTCTGTTGGCCCACTTTAAGAAAGGACAGCGCTAGTTTTGCGGCTGCTTGTACAGTGTGTGCCAGTTCTAATTCACCTAGGCACCTGCCGGTTGGCCTTTTACAGCTGGTACCCAATGGCAACCGACGTTGGTCGCACGTGTCCATTGATTTCTTGGGAGAGCTACCTGCCTCAAATGGCTATACATATATTCTGATGGTGGTAGACAGATTTTCTAAAATGGCACAATTTGTGCCTTTTTGCCTTCAGCAAAAAAGTTGGCGGTAATTTTCGCTAAAGAGGTATTCAGACTCCATGGTATCGCTAAGATGCTTGTTTCGGACCATGGCAGTCAATTTATATCAAGCTTTTGGAGGGCATTCTTTAGTCAGATGGGCATCCAGTTATCCTACTCTTCTGCTTACCACCCACAAACTAATGGAGCTGCAGAGCGCTCCAACCAAGGGCTCGAACAATTCATACGTTGCTTTATATCCAACCATCATGACAATTGGGCTGAATTGTTACCCTGGGCAGAGTTCGCTAGAAACTGTGCTATTAATGCCTCATCCGGAAGCTCACCTTTTCTTGTCAATTATGGGTTTCAGCCACCCTTGCTTCCGGTTGCATTTCAGGCACAGCAGATGCCAGCCCTATATGTACATCTACAACAACTCCATTCCACTTGGGTACAAGCGCAAAACTCATTAAGTGAGTCCTGCTCCTGTTTTCCAAGCTGGGGACCATGTGTGGCTTTCTTCCAGAAACTTAAATCTGCAGACTCCTTGTAGTAAGTTTGCCCCACGGTTCGTTGGACCCTTCAAAGTTATTCAAAGGGTCAATCCTGTATCCTATGCTTTGGAACTTCCCGCAAGCATGTGGATTCATAATGTCTTTCAAGTATCTCTACTCAAACCTCTGATTTGCAATCGTTATACCACTGCTCCGGTGGTTCCGAGTCATATCTGCATTTACAACCACAATGAGTATGAGGTCCAAAGTATATTCGATTCACGCAGAGTGTGTGGTCAACTCCAGTACCTGGTGCATTGGAAAGGCTACGGGCCGGAAGAACATTCCTGGGTCAAGCATTCTGATATTCATGCACCTCTATTGCTGCTTACATTCCACGCTAAGTTTCCCACTAAGCCTGGTCCCCCTCCGCGGGGAGGGGGTCGTTGAGAGGGGGGTACTATCACGGAGCCTGTGCTCCTGGCTGCAGGCGGCGACATTTGGATTCTTCTATTTCCATATCTCATTTCTGAATGGCCAGTATCTTTGTCGCTGCCAAGTGATAGCCTTTATAACCTCTGTCATGTCTACACTATGGTGCCCTTTCGTGGTGTACTAGTTCCTGACTTTTGCTCCGTTATTGCTGATCGTGTATGACCTGGCCTGCCTCATGACGTTCCTGAGTTTGCTGTTCTATTGTTGAGCCGTTGCTGACTGTATCTGGCTGAGGACCCACTTCTGTTACTGACTGTTTCTGGCTGAGAACCTGCTCCGTTGCTGACCGTATCTGGCTGAGAACACGCTCCGTTGCTGACCGTATTTGGCTGAGAACCCGCTCTGTTGCTGACTGTACCTGGCTGAAAACCCGCTCCATAGCTGACAATATCTGGCTGAGAACCCGCTCCGTTGCTGACCGTATCTGGCTGAGAACACGCTCCATTGCTGACCGTATTTGGCTGAGAACCTTCTCCACTGCTGACCGTACCTGGCTGAAAACCCGCTCCGTTGCTGACTATATCTGGCTGAGAACCCACTCCGTTACTGATCGTATCTGGATGAGAACCCGCTCTGCTACTGACCATACCTGGCTGTGTATCTATTCCGTTACCATATGTGTCTAGCGTATTGACACTCTGTTGCAATCCGTATCTAGCCTACCGCTTGGTTGCCTCCGTTTGCTCCAGCTAGACTTGCTGTGGCTTTGCCATTACACTAGTCGGTTGCACCACGTGGCGCTATTACTCTGTCGACCGTTAGCTAAGCATTCATGCTGTAGCTACTCTCTTTACTGCCGATGGCAGTGTGCACACTCAAAGTACCAGTACAGTGTTCATAGCAATGACTGTGTTACTCTGATCTCTCTGTGTCCACCTCCCTTACAGCGCTGGGCTCACTCCCTTTGGGAGTTGCGGTATATCACAGGGCGTTACCTATTGACCCTTTGTGTGCCTGGACAGTCCAGGCAGGGTTGTGCATATTCCACTCTGCAGTAGCCTTGGGCTCAAGAGCCAGCGCTGCGTGGTTACCATCCTCAGTGAGAGGGGACACTGATTGCCTATATATATATATATATATATATATATATATATATATATATATATATATATATATAATGTATATCATATATATATATATATATATATATATATATATATATATATATATTGACACTGTATTACGATCCACCCCTAGCATTCTAGGACTTGCTTATGAGAGTTGTCTTGGTCTACCGGCATCCAGTGCCAGGGTCAGTGTTGCCTCACTCCTTTGGATTCTGTGCCTCCCAGGCGTCTGGGTTGTGCCAGTATTGTTGCCTCACTCCTCTGGGTTCTGGGCCTCCCAGGCGTCTGGGTTATGCCAGTAGTGTTGCCTCTCTCCTCTGGGTTCTGGGCCTCCCAGGCATCTGGGTTGTGCCAGTCATCTCCTCCTGGACCATCTGTCACCAAGGTCCTGTGGACAGTTCTCGGACTGTGTTGCCTGCTGCCTGTTCAGTTCAAGCCAGAACCTCCGTTGCCAGTGATTTTTATCATTCATACATACATTTCTATTACTGGCTTGCTATTACTGTATATACCTGCATATATTTATGTTCTGTTTGTGTGGGCCCAAAGGCCTAACTACGTGTGTGATCTTTATCTCAATAAAGTCATTTTAACCTTACCAATCTGGTCTGAGTGTTCATCAAAAAAACATAACACCGATATGTTTAGTTTACTCCACAGCTCCAGTAGTGATAGTAAGCCTTAGGTCCCAGGTACCAATTAATGTATTCTGGTGGACAATAATTAGTATCCCCATGCTTCCCAGAATGTTCCAGGGAAAAATGGCCTGGTTTCTGCTCAGTCACAAGCACATATAACATATAAGCTGGATGTTAATTGTTTTTCTGTTAACGGGAGGCGGAGGTCCAAAGAATATGTGGTATTACATTTTAAATCCCATATGTTTGTCTGTTCCTTTAACCCTTTGAGTGCCAGATGGATATGGAACACATTGCAAAGCAATGCATTCCGTACCCCTCTGGAACTCAAGGGGTTAACTTTTTAAATAATTTCAAATATGAAATTGCTATTATGAACATCCAAATAAGCAACAATTATCACAGAGTTGAAAACCCAATACCTCTCCAGTGCCAAAAGGGTTAAAAAAAGAAGTTGCGTCCACTACAATTTCAGATGCAGGTTGACGCAAGATTTAAGCTGGTGACATGAGAATCTCATGCTTTTGATGTCAGATGTCACCCTTTTAAACTCTGTGACCTGGTGAATGCACCGTTTCGTATCACACACTTTTCAGTGTGACATTTTAAAAGTGAACCGACTTTCTTAAGGCAATAAAGCAGAACAGTCTGTGTTAATAAGTTTTAATAGGTGGATGTTTCAGTGTCAGCTGCCACCTTCCTCAAGACAAACACTAACAATCAATGAGTAATCAGCAGTCTTACACCCCCAGAGTCCGTAACAAAGGACCTCCAAAAACATAATATAAATCTACTGGATACAGTTAACAAGAAGGAGTGACATCATAATGGGGTACATTGTAGTAAGAAACAAGTTATAGGGAAGTTACCGGGTGGTCCTCTCCTTAATCAACTGATCAGTAACTTGGACCATACTATCCACCAACAAAGAAGACCTATAGTGGACAGTGTGCATGTAAACTAGCTATACAAATCTATATGAGAAAATGAAAGTAGAAACACAAGTTGATACACAAGCAGGACTCCGCTGCATTGCACAGCTCCCAGATTATGCATTGAATGCTGCCACAGACAGTGCAGGACTGCCCACAGTGACTCCAAGGGAAAAACCCAGAGTAACCCCATGTAGCCAACTCATATGAGGGCAATAGAGCAGTGCACACACACCAGGGAGTAATTTGTGCCAGGTAGTTGGCCACCAGAGTAACGTACTGCTAACTACTATGGCCCAAAACATCATGTATATATTACACAAAGAAGCATGTCGCACAGCTCTGCAAGGAGGGAGAAATGAGCTGTGGCCAAAAAGACTGAGGTGCTAAAGTCAAAAAAGGAAATAAAATAAAATAAAATAAATGAATGAATGGTACTTAGATTGTATAACACATTCTGGGTCTGTGGTATATCCTATATAATAATCCACCAAGATGTTTGTCACGATGCAGTCATGCTCAGTAGAGACTGCCCGCGTTCAGGCAGTCTCTACTGTTCATGATTGCATAGTGTGAGTGAGGCGACGCAAAACTGCATCGCGTGGAGCAATGAAGTAGTGGTCTCTTAACCCTTCGAGTGCCTGAGGGGTATGCAACGTATTGCAAAGCAATGAGCTGTGTGCCCCTCTGGCACTCAAAGGGTTAACATTACCCAGACCTTAGTCCGTGCACACGGGCTTTTACACTAGTATATAATAACGAAGAGAATGAGCTTCACCCACACTGCGACTTGATGAATGAGCCGTTTCGTATCACGCACATTTTCAGTGCAACATTTTACCAAGTCCATTGACTGCTGTTGTGTTCTCCTTGGTTGAAAACCATTGAAACTAATTGAAACCTAATGAGGAGCTACATTGTTCTATACTTCTTATATATTTCAATAAAAGTTTTTATATAGTTAAGAAAGAAACAATGGCATTGCTAGACAATGGCTGAGTGGGATAAACCTCCAGGTCCAATGCTTTAAGCCCTGGGCTTTATCGCTAGATTAGGCACTATCAAATGTCCATACTAGTAATTGTGCAGTAGGCTGCATGATACACTAATAATGCTTTAGGATTCCCAAGATTCTTGGAGCTTGATACTATTAGCCCTTTTAGTTTCCATAACAAGCGGTGGTTGTTTTGACAGCACAGTTTACAATTCTGTAAACTGTGCTGTCAACAAACACCACTGTGCAAAAACGTCAACCAGGTGCATAATTTGCACCCATTGGACATCACGTAAAAAAAGCAAACTTTACTATCCTATTCCATGATGTGGCTTCACTGAAGGACTGTACTTTTCATGGTCGAAAATTCTGCTCTATGAATTGGAGGTGCAGAGTCCCTAACACACGTTAAAAACCACTGGTATGTGTTGGAAAACTGTTTTCCAACACATACTTGTGGTTGAAAAATAGAAATAGCTTAACCGTATGAGTGAGAGTGGTGTATGCAACACATTGTACAGCATTGCATACCCCACTGGCACTCATAGGGTTAATCTAGAAACAGTTCACACATGTCCAGACAAATAAAAACATACCAGTAATCCCGTCTTCTTTTCATGTCTTTTCTTCAGTCTCCTTTTCTGCTTTCTTCATTCATGTAAAAATAAAAAACAAAAAATTAGTGCTGTATTTCACTGAAAATAAAAAATGACGCCCCAAAGGATGTGATCCT
This sequence comes from Rhinophrynus dorsalis, assembly GCA_037306005.1. Lineage (NCBI taxonomy): Eukaryota > Metazoa > Chordata > Amphibia > Anura > Rhinophrynidae > Rhinophrynus > Rhinophrynus dorsalis. The sequence continues at coordinate 226,470,522 of CM074724.1, forward strand.
TAACCCTTTGATCGACAGAGGGGTAGCCCTCTGGTGATCAAAGGGTTAAAATAGGTGGCATCTTCATGTCCGCTTTAAAGAAAATTTAATTTTTTTAAATGTTCTCATTAATATTACAGGTGACCAATATCTCCCTCCTCTTTGCCATTGCCGTCACTGTCTCCATTGGTGGCAGAAGGCAATTGAACTGGTGCAGAATCCCCCTGCCCACCTCTCGGGCAATTGCCAGAGTCAGACTACCAGGATTTTTATATGCCAGTCTCTGTCTTGGTTCAAGATAAATTGACAGCCTCCAATTGGCTGGGAAGCATTTATGCACCTCCCAGCCAATCAGCTTCTAGCAATATGACATGGGTATTAGCCAGAGAGGTGGGCAGGGAGGTCAGCACCAGTCCAATTGCTTGTTTGTTTGTTTGTTTTTTTACATGAATGAAGAAAGAAGACTGAAGAAAAGTAGACAGAAGAAAAGAGAAGATTAAAGAAGAAGACAGACAGTGGATCGCAGGTAAATGTTACACTTCTGACTATTTTGAGATCACTCTTGTTGTTTGACACTGTCAGACAATGAGAATTGGCTTTCTTTTCCTTTGATGTTCCCACAATTCGTACTATTTAGTGAATTATGGGGAAAAAAACCATACAACAAGCATTTGGCCAAAAAGTGAGTTGTTCCATGTACCTCACCAGCTATAGAATAGCTGAGGTATGAGTGTGGGTTTATCTTGCGGGGTTGTTTTTACTATTACCACCAGTTTTACCAGTAGTAATAGTGTTGAGCCCCTGAAATCTTAGCAATTCCTCTGGATCAAAGGGCTCGATAATATTAGCACCGGTAAAACAGGAGGAAAAGAAAAAACAAGCACAGAGTGATAAACAAATGTGTTTTGCAAGTATTATATTGCAGAACCAGAAAACAGAACAACCAGCGTAGGTCACAGAAAATCTTAATGACAAAACTGGCGTTGACTATTTTTAATCCACCACATGTTAAAATTCTGCATAAAAGAACACAGAAAAAGTCACGTGAAAGTTAATTGGTAAACGTTTGATGATAGTAAGGTCACATTAAGCGCTGGAAAGGCCAAATCCAAACCCCAGCCAATCCCAAGCCAGAAAAATAACGTTATTGGTCCCAAAAAAAAAAACAAAAATGCTTGTGTTTCACAGTTCTTTGAGTTGGAGAAAGAGAGAGAGGAGCAGATACTGGAGAGAGGTAGAGTCGGAGTGGGTAGAGGAGAGTATTATACAATAATAAAAGTACATATTATACCTTTCAACATATCGCACACATTACATCCACAAGCAATCACAAACATACATATTTTGTTTCTACAAACACACATTTATCTTTATTTTATACAGTGTGACTGAATGCAAGAGAATATAAAAGGGTGATTGTGATTGAGTGATTGAGTGAGTGCACGTGTGAGTGATTTAGTGTGTGTGGGTGAGAGGGAGGAGAGAAGTGGAGGCTGGAGGGATGGGGAGAGGAGATGGAGAGGAGGGAAGAGTGCAGGGCATCCCGAGGTATGAAAGAAGAGGGAGAGCAGGTGGGAGGAGAGGTAACCACCAAGAGACAGGCACACTCCAGTCAGGGAGAGAGCTGGCAGTGGGATAGGATGTGGGTGTCTTGGAGGGACACGCAGCTGAGGCCAGCACAGGTTGTGCATTTCACATCTCAGCAATCTGAGCCTGCAGTGGAAGGTGACTGGGTCATGGAACCCATGTTCACCTACTATGAGACCATGGCCCAGGTCAGTGGTATCCTGGAAAGGGAGAGGATTCTCTTCTCTAAAGAGACTGTCTGAGCCATCTCTGCCCGTAGGAGGCAGGCATGGCAAGAGGTTGCAGATTTAGTCAGTGCAGTCTCAGTGTGCAGGAGAACAGCGGAGGAACTGAAGAAAAGGTCGACAGATAACAAAAAGGCAAGTCAAGAAGACGCTGGGGGAGCTGGCAGCTGACACCAGAGGAACAGGTTGTAGCCCTCCAGTTTCCATCACATTCAATGGCTGGTAGGAGCTGCTCTGTGCCACCCTGTCTACCACAGAAGGATAGAGTATCCATGGTGGCTGTGACACAGGACAGGACAGGGCTGTTCAGGATCTCGGTAAGCAATACTCTCTTTTCCCCTGTTCCCCTTGTTTTATATGTTGTCAGATCATTAGTTCTACATATCTGTTGTATTGTTCCCTGCTTCAGTGTTGAGAAAACCGGGCTCTAAGTATATAGTATTTGAGATCTTGACCTAAGTCCCTAACAGTAACAGACCACATATCCCAGCTCAGTTCATCCTTCTGATTGGCAGAAAGGTATTCAACCCTGCTATGCATTGTGTTCCACTTTGGGACGAAGCATGTTGTTAACCCCTTCTGTGCCGTGTTGCTTATACGTGCTATTCCCATTTGTAATAGTCAGACCCATCATGTAGTGAATGACATGAGTAATGTGTGACAGGTTCCAGTAGTGCCACAGACTGTGCAAAACTGCAAACAGAACCCAACTGATTTTCAAATGGAGGTAAAGATCAGAATGCTGAGTGAAGATAGTGGTGTACACACAGAAGGCACCTCCTGGAGATTCTTTCAGTGTCAAACCACATAAGCAGCAGTGGGAGTACACGTTTCACTCAGCATGACGTAACCCACAAATCCTTTTAACTGAGTGCCAGAGGGGTTGCATTTGTTGTATATCCCTTCAGCAGGGCTTAAAATTTGAAGTCCTTTGCTACTGACCTGGCCTGAAAAGTTACTCTCCACTGCAATCCATAACATACTCTCCAGGGCTGAATTTCTACTCACCAGGGCTAAAGTTTCACTTGCCATTGGCTAGTGGCGAGTGGAAATTTTGAGCCCTGCCTTCAGCACTCAAAGGTTTAAGCCTGGCATAGGCTAAATCGGTCTTTCCATATGTCATGGACAACATGATCTATGAACACAAGAGGAATGCTCAATGAGGATGTTATATGTATCTCAAAGTAGATGGAAAGGTAAGATTTTTTAATACAAAGCATGGCCAATGATATCAAATATCTCCTAAATGTCATCCCCTATATAAACAATACATGTGTAATAACCTTAGACACATAATATGTGATAGATGCAACACAACATCAGGTTCATGGCAAAGTGACATTGATCCCATTGTCCAGACTATGGTCCAGTTGTTCATGATGTATGTCACATCAGACCATGTTGTAATTGTACCTGAAACTGATTCACATTCTTCATCCTCCAATTGCAGAGTCTGAGTCAGAGAGTCATGAACCAGCAGAGGAGCAAGAAAGAGGGGTCATGACCCAGGCCCCTGAGGAGGGGCCTTTCCCGGTGCAACATGACCAGCCACACCAACAGGTCTCAGCTGACACCCAGCCTACAGGGATCACACATCAGTGGCTTTCACCACAAACACCATAAAGGTGGGTGACGCCACACATCCAACCCTGGCTCTTACAACCCCCATCCCTCCATTGCAGAAGGATGACCGGGCCACAGATGTACCCCACATACTATAAATGACCTGACTACCACCACACCATATACCATCTACCAGTGCCAACAAGCCTGGAGTCGGCAACCGGGAAGTCAGTGGCTGTGGATTGAACCCTGGCCATTAGATTACCAACACTTTGTCCTGGTTGGTGAGCCCCAGAGGCCACAAGAGCACTACAGTACCCCAACACACAGAATGGGATCAACAGTGGAGGAAATTGATGTGGCGGGTCAAGGTTCCTCCCCACATATATGACCACAGCCACTGATGATCCAGCTCCCCAGACAGTAACTACCGAATCACCTCCTGCAGTAGCTCTACAGCCAGTAACTCCTGATTCACCCTGCAGCAGCACCACAGCCAGTGACCACTGAATCACCATCTGCAACACCTTCACAGCCAGTGAACATTAAACCACCACCTGCATCAGATCACCATCAAGTGCACACTGAACCACTACCTGCAGCAGATCTCAAACAAGTGCACACTGAACCACCAATGGATCCAGCTACACAGCTATCCACCAGTGTGCCTGCTGTGAAGGCTTCATCTGGTGAAGATTCACCATTTGCACACACACCCCCCTCACTAACTGCTGATAGGGAATTTGCCCTTGATTTACTGTGGATACAGATGCGGAGGGTGAGGGAGGCAAGAAGACACCAACACCACATAGAGGGCCAACTGTCCACATTAACCCAGGAGATGAGGCAGGGGGTAATGAGGAGGGGGTAATGACTTACATCCTAGGACAGGTAGTCTCAAAGCTGCATGACCACAACAGGATCCTGTCCCAATTACTGATCTTGCAGCAGTAGTCCTCCACACCCTCATCCTCCACCATAACACCTGTACAAACTCCTGACCCCTATGACCCCAACAACTCTTCTGCCTTCCCCTCCTGCCAAAAATAATAAACATTTCTCTCTTTGATCTCTACCTCACCTCTTCATGGTGATGACTGCACTGAGCCTGCCCCAAGAGAAAAATAATACCACATCCATGACTTCAGGGGGAAAGAAAAGGTGAGAAGAATGGCCTCTTTCTTCTTCTCTTCCACATTTCCCTTCACTGGCTGGGGCAGAGGATGATATTGCTGTTGTTGCTGTTACTGCATCAGAACAAGCACTGCACCTAGGACCAGGAGTATTGCTGTTGCTGGCAAGTATAACCTGTCTTAGTCCTGCATCACTTGTTGACCCCATTCCCACAGTGTCCACGGTGGTCTGTGGCATACTAGCCTGCTCCTCAGCATCCTGCTGTCCTTGCAACTCAGCAGCAGCAGGAATTAGAGCAGATGCAAACACTGCAAATTCCAAAAGCTCACTTCTGCTGGTGGCGATGCCCATCCTCACCCCTGTCTTCCATTCCTTCTCAGTTTGGGCTAAAAAGGCCATCAATGTCTCTTCCACCCCAGCTTCTCCACCATTATCATCACCACCCCCAGTCCCTCGTTCTGCTGCTGCTCTATTACAAGCTGTAACGGACCCTAGGCCATTACTTGGCCCTGATTTATAAAACTATGGCAGCCCGCTGCCTAAGGGTCATTTTGGCGGCCCGTGGATCAGAGTCTGACTGTTTGGTTGGGGTTACGTGGAGAACAGCTCCTCCAAAAGACTGAATTCACGGGTAGAACGGAGCTGTAGGCTGGCTGCTATGCGGGGCAACCTGTACAGAAAAACCCCATAGACTTTACATGGGAAAGTAGGCGGCTCCCTGATTGGCCAGTCTGAGTTAAAGGGACTCCATTGACTCTGCATGGGGAAAAGTAGGCGCCCCTTGGATTGGCCAGTTAGCTGCCCGCCCACTGGTTCCGATTGGCTGAGACAGCATTGATGATCTTGGCCAGGATTGGCCATCGGATTCCAGGCTCCTGATTGGCCAGGGGTTGAAGCAGAATATTCAAAGATGCTTCAACCCCCTGGCCATTGTGTAAAGATATGTATTCGAGTCCCTCATCCTTTTGTCACAGTATTTACCCCTCATCAGTCCCTTTGTATGAATAATGTAATCATGTCTGGCCCTTTGTGTTATGTTTACACCATCTGTCACTGTCCATTGTCTAGTATTGTATATTGATGTGGTTCACCATGTATATAAGACTGGAAGTTTGTACAATAAAGTGTGTGCAGTTTGAACTTGAACTGGCTCCTGTCTCTCTGTTGCTGGATGGTATCAAGGGACTTCTGTTGTCCCCCATCCTAGGAAGAACTGCTGCTGGAAGAACCTGTGGAGCTTCCTACTTGTAGCTGACCCCTGGAGGGAGAAACCTGGAACGACGGCCTGAGTCCAACCCAAGGACTTGGGTATCTGTTACACAAGCATCTCACCAGTTGGAGGAGGTGATGAGGAATATGACAGAGGGTCCCCTAATGTCACACTTGCCATTTCTTGGTGACCTAAAGAAGGTAGACTGTCAGCAGGCACAGGCAACTGATCTGTTCTCCTGGTGGTGGTGGTATTATGGCTGCTAGGCAAAAATTCTGACTCCTTCAGGATCATGTTCCACCTGGACAATGCCGTGGGGGGAACGGGACTCCCAGGGTCAAAAGAAAGGTGTGGGCTCCTTGACCACTAGCTCTGCATTACTTCTCCTACCACTCCTCTAAAGCTAGTTCCATCAGCTGCTTCACCATCACTGTTTCTACTACTAACTCCAACCGCATAAATTTCAGTCCCTGAGTCTTCCTCCTCACAGCCACTAGTAATATGATGATCACCTCCTTCTTAACTCCTAACACTAATATGCTGCTGGACCTTCTTAGTAGTAGTACTTGTACTGGTGGGACTGCTTGGGGATGGTGAGTGTTACTTATGGTCCCCTGATGTCACACATGGCATCATCTTCTCCTTCCCCCACTTCTGAGAATTACAAGACACACCGGAAGCAGGTTCACCACTGGCAGCAGGTTCAGCACTGACAGCAGGTTCAGTAATGATAGCAGGAACAGCACTGGTGGCAGCAGGTGCAGCACGTCTGGCAGCAGGCAAAGGCAGCTGACCTGTCCTAATCTCACTACTACCCCCTTCGCTCTATTTAAAGTGGATTTTCCCAAGAAAAGGCATACAAAAATGCTGTTTTTTCAGATTTTTTCATGGGAACAGGACGGGACCTTTCGCCCACCCCTATTGAGTATGTATGTGTTTTTGGCCTGTGCTTTATCCTTTGTTGATCTGGAGGTGTACAAGGCATTGCTTCCTGCTGTTTTGCACACTCCTTTGGTTTTCAAGAGGTTCTTGTGTTGCTGGTAGCTGTGCAAGTTTAGGGATACTTGGTTTCATTTTTAAGGTTCTTTATTTGTGCTTTCAGGGGTGAACTTGCCAGTTCTCCATTTGTTTGTGGCTTGGAGAGCATGCATGTATGGATTCTGAGCTGCTTTCTTTGAAACAATGGCAGTTTTAAACCAGCATTGTGGCTTCTACACCTCATCTTGGAAGTGTAGGATTACCGGCAGAAAATGGATCCACTGAATGCATGGTAGAACTGATCATATTTAATAGAATGATACTTGCTCATTGTTTTCCATTGATTCTAGTGGGCTTTTTTTTTACGCCGGTGCTCAGAAATATTGCAACTTTGTTTTTAACAACGCGGGTGGTGGAATACTAAACTGTGTTTTAAAAAAACAACATCGCCAGTTTAGGATTTTACTAGTGCTAATAGTATCAAGCCCTAAGTATCTTAATCAAGAACCAAGAGAAAGGAGAAATGCAGAGAAAGATAAAAACATTGATAAATTAGGATGCATGACATAATTATCTAGATGGAAATGTATCTGATCCTAGATACGCACTCTTTCAATAATGTAATTAATTTTAAATACATTGAAAAAGGGTTGAACATGCATCTCATACATTCTTTAATATGTTTACAATAATTAAATTACGTTGCTGAGTTAAGTACCTTTATCAAGTATATGTCACAGAAAGGAGGGCACTTATATCCTCCAACCATTAATCCATGAGCTTTCAGATCATTAAGATAAGGAAACTTTTGTGTTAACCCCTTAATGACAATGCATTGCTACTATCAAACTGTTTATCAGTTCTCAAAAAACACTTACAAACACATATTTTAACTTTAGCTATTTCCTAAAATATCTACTATGGCTAAGATTCCATTCTATCAGAATGGAAATTCAGCCGCAAAATAGTATTTAAAAGGCTTTTTTCTAACCTTTTTCCCTATGCTCCGGTTATTAAGTACACTGAATTTTGCAATCTGGTATACATACCAAAAGTGCACAAAAAAGCATTGGATATGGCCATTCTGTTATCACGTTGTAGTAGAAGGACCTTTGAAATGTCCCCTTTCCGGTCTGTGTAAGCCGTTCCATGTTTGGCAGCTTGGGCTTCCAACCTGGGTAAAAGCACTATCTGCCGTCCAAAGGCTACTATTACCACACACACCCCTCACATGTATCCATTTGCACCCAAACTCCCCCTACAGAGTCCCACAAGTCTCACTTAACCCCTGAGGGGTTAACTGCCCAAAAGATAAATGTACTCTACCATTTCATCCCAACTACCCTAAATGAGCCCTCCATTAATCCCTTCATTGCTGGATTGGTTGAGAACCCATTTATCTCCCTATGGACTTGATTCTATTAGGACTGGTAGTAAAACAAATGTAACGTTAGTAGTTTTAGGTCACAGCTTGGTATTCTATTACCTTCTGCTGTCACAAACTACCAACAGGTAACAAAAACACAACGGGTGCAAAATTAGCACTCTTTGAAAACAATGAAACAGCATATGAATTTGCTATTCAATTACATGCAGTGGCTAGTAAAACACTATTTTTTGTGTTATTTTAGCATCTAACAAGCCTAGGCATTGAGGGCTCGATAATGTTAGCAGAGATAAAACAGGCAGAATAGTTAAAACAAGCACAAAGCAATATGCAGACAAGTGTTTTGCCGATATTCTATAGCAGAACAAGAAAATATAAAAAACGGCATAGGCCCGCACAAGTCGCCTTAATGACAAAAATGACGCTGTCTGTTTTTAATACACCGAGTCAAACTTCTGTATAAAAGAATCCATGAAATGTCAATGTGAAAGGAAATTGGCGAATGTTTGATGACAATAAGGTCAAGTTAAGAACTGGAAAGACTAAACCCAAGCCCCAGCCAATCCCAAGCCAAAAAAGTTTCAATATTAGCCCGAAAATATATAAAATAAAAAAAAGCTGCCAAACACTGCCTGTGTTTTGTGGTTCTTTGAGCTAGAGCACAGGGCTCCAGGAGCAGAGGATAGCATTGGAGAGACAGAGAAAGAGAAGCAGTCATTGAAGAGAGGTAGAGTCAGAGTGCGTAGAGGAGTGTATTTCACAATAAAAACACATATTACACCTTTGAATATATCACACACATTACACCCACACACAATCATAAACACATATCTTTTGTTTTAGCACAACACACATTTATCTTTATTTTATAAAGTGTGACTGAGTGGGTGCAGGGCAGTACTAGAGGGTAATTGTGGTCAAGTGTTTGAGTGAGTGCCTGTGTGAGTGATTGTGTGTGAATGATTGTGAGGGAGGTGGAACTAAGCTTCAGCTTCACTTTATTTGCCTATCTTCTCTAGCTCTAAAATTATCTGCTCTTTCTTCCTCTCACAAACACAGAATGGCATGTTGTGAGAGACTGACTCCATTTTATATGCCTGCAAGAAAAGATTTTGGTTTAAAGTGAAAATATTCCTCATCCCTACTCATGAAATCCCTCTGACATAACATTTCAGGAAGAGAAGCACCCAGCACCACCTGCTGTAGGCCTTCTTTTGGCCCGGGGTGTCAAAGGAGGTGGTTGACTTTTGCTGTTCCTGTGACACCTGTCAGAGGGTTGGAAAGTGTGGTGATCATTCCAGTATGCCCCTCCAGCCTCTACCAGCTTGCCAAGCCTAACTGCTGCATTAATAAAGGATAACTGAAGTATATAAATTACTACCCGATATCCCAAAGAGGTGCCACTTTCCCCCATGTCTACAGAGAAGATTGCTGATGTCATGGTACGCATATTTACATGAGTAGGATTCCAGGGCGAGATCCTGTCAGACAGAGGTACCCGGTTTGCGTTGGAACTGCTGCATCAGATATGGGAGCTTTGTGGTGTCCAGCCCAAACTGTCTATGTGAATTTTTTAATGGGAGGTTCAAGTGCATGATAAAAGCATTCATAGACACTGATTCAGACAGGGAGCATTTACTGCCACACTTACTCTTTGAGTATAGAGAAGTACAACAAGAATTCACAGGCTTCTTTCGCTGTGAGCTTTTCTTCAAGTATAAGCTGTACAGACCCTTGGATTTACTGATAAAGTAGTAGGAAGGACAGTGCACCTCTGAAGAGACTCCAGTAATCCCCTATATGATAGAGCTCCTTGAAAAGCTAAAGATCCTTGTGGATTTAACAGGAAAAAGCCTTGGGCCACCCTAGACTAAGCAGAAAGTCTGGTATGACCAGAAGGAGTGGTATAGGGAGTTCCACATAGGCCAAAGGTGCTTGACTTGGTGACTGTTACCAAGAACAAGCTCCAGGCTGAGTGGGCAGGCCCTTGGACAACACCACATACATAGTGGCCAGGAATCCTCCTATCTACATCCACCATATATTCTATATTAGTAGGCTCCAGAGGCAATGGTTGCTATTTAAACCCCCCCTACAGGAAATTGAGTGGGCTGGGCCCTCCCTGACTTCATCACTGACACCTGCTGAGCCGCCTCTCTTGATCAGATGTAGGTGAATCCCCAGTTGGGAGCAACTGCAAGACAGCAGGTATTGCTGATTTTAGGGGTTAGAGCCGCTATGTTTTCTCTTCTACCTGGTACAACCCCTATGGCTCAATGCACCACCAACATGACATGTCATCTTGCCCTCCAACAGCCACAATATCAGATGCCAGAGGCAGTATGACCCCATGGAGGCTGACATAGCTGACACGCATACCTTGGATGTCATCCAGACCTCCAAAAGTCCATGGGCATCCTCTATAGTCTTAGTGCCCAAAAGAATGGGGCAAGACAGTTTTATGGGTATTATCAGTGGCTCAATGACATCAAATTCACATACACCTATCCTATACCCCATATCAATGACCTCTTAGGCTTCCAGGAGTTCACTTCCTGACTATGATGGACCTGCTATACATGACCTCATTTGACCTCTATCAGTTTATCGTCATGCCTTTAAGGATGAAGAATGCTATGGCCACATTCATGTTGCTGGTGGGTCACCTCCTCTAGGGAGTGCAAAGCTATACTTGTGCATACCCTGATAACTTAGCTTTCTACAGCTACACTTTAGCTAAGTGCCTGCAGCATCTGAGTGTGCTGGATTGGATTCAGGAGCCTGGGTTGACCACCTAACCTGACAAATATCAGGTCATGATGGCTGAAGTACAGTACCTGGGATTTCTGCTGGGTAGTGGGCAACTAGACCTGCCAAGGTAGAAACTATTGTTAACTGTCCAGTCCCACAGACTAAGCAACAGGTGCTTGCATAATGGGTATGGCTGTTTATTATAGAAAATGTGTTCTTTACTATAGTTCCTTGTGCAAACCTCTGATGGACATGAGGAAGAAGGTGTTACCACGCTCAGTGACATGGACCCCGGAGTTAAAAATGCCTTCAGTGGCCTTAAACAGGCCCTGAGAAGTGATTCCATACTGGCCATGCTGAACTACAGAGGTAGGTTCTTTGTACAGACTGATGCCTCCATGTTTGGCATAGGGTCTGTACTTAGCCAAGTAGACTCCCAAGGAGAGGAACATCCACTCCCCTACCTGATCTTCAAACTACTGGAACATACTACAGCAACTCCTGGATGTGTGGCCACCACACAAAAAAGTTCCAGCCCTATCTCTATGGCTATTATGGATCACCACACCCTATGCTGGCCCAGTTGGGTTTATGGGAACAATGACCTCTTGCTGCTGTGAAGCCTGTCCTTACAGCCTTACAGTTTTGATATGCAGTACAGGAAGGGTCGTGCACATGGAAATACCAATGGTCTTTCCCAACAAGAGGACTTCACACTTTTGGACAGAGTCTGCCCTCTTTTTTCCAGGGGGTGGGGGAAGTGTGATAACCCTGCCTGTATGAACAGTAATACTGCCATTAAAAATCCAAAGTCTTGTGTACTCACTATCACCATTTATTGGTTGAGCCTCACCAATTAACTCTGTGCCTTGTTAGTGTATAGTATGGAAGAACAAAATGCCCTGAAATGCGCATTCACCTCCACTCTGCCCTCCCACTGGAGCAAGCTGCTTAAATGAGAGAATTTGACTCCAGATCCTATTTTAGGACAAACTAACAGAAAAGAAGTCAGCTACCATCACACTGATCTCACCCTTATTATGGTGGATCATGATTGTGTGCTGTAAAATCAGACCGGTTCTGCACCCTATGAGCCTCTATTTGTAAAAAAAAGCCAGTCTAAAAATTAAACCTTAATTCATTTCTCTTAAAACTGTCGCCACGTATATTTTCTGGAGTAGTCATTTATATAAGTAAAGTTATACTTAAAATTTGAAATGGATAAGTATCCATCAAATAGAAACACTACAGGGGGAGGGGTGATTGGAATGGAAAAAAATTTGTCTTTATGTGGTCAAATAATCCACAAGAAAACACTAAAAATATCCGATAGTAGGGATATTTATATTATGGCCCTGCATAAGCCTGCAATCCTTAAATGAGATAAATCCAATGTCATATGTATAGGAAACAATAAGTTTATTTAGCTGGTAAAGTGACTCATCAAAAGAGCTGTTTGTTAGATTAAATAAATTGAGTTATACACTAATGATTGAGACTCCGCTTTCACTGCAGTTCCATGGAAAATAAGCGGTTAATGCAGTTGACAATGCATGAAACAGAGTTGAGACATAAACAGCTATTTTGATGTCACATTACCAGCAACATAACATTTTTCTTTACATGTTGCATAGGAATCACCTAATGAATTGATCTACTCTCAAACAATAGATGGTAGTGATGTTTTGTCCAAAGATATATTGAATAAAGTTGTGACTACTTCTCCCATATAAGCCTAAATAAATCAATATAATAACTATTGTTTATCAGGACCCCGCTTTCAGTGTTGTTCCACTCAAACACGAGGTTAATACAGCTAACAGTGTAAGAGACAGAGCTGAAACACAAACAGCTCTTTTGATGAGTCACTTTACCAGTGAAATAAACCTTTTGTTTCCTATACAACAACAAAATTAATTAGAGGAATGGAAGACTTGACTATAAAGAATATCTAGACACACTTGATTTATTTACTCTAGAAGAAAAGATGATTAAGAAGATATCTTATCACAATGTGCAAGTGTATTAGAGGTCAATACAGTGATCTCTCTGGTGAGCTATTCAGTACTATTATTAAAGTAAGGTCTGTTAAAGGGATAGTAATACTTAAATATTACTAATCCCCATATTGAAGGCACGTTAAAAAGAATGTAATTGTCCCCAGTGTCATCTCTCAGACCTTTATGATATGAGAGATAACTGCCCATAAAGTCCCCCCCCCTCCTTTCCCTGAAGTCAGCGTTGTAACTGACTGCAGGGATATCCAGTCTTACGTGCATCAGGAGGCTCTGCAGCAGAGCCGAGATCGCGTTAGTAAAAAAAAATTATTTCACTAAAACGGTCTTCTACATGTGCTTGCGAACCAAGCACACGTAGAAGATCATTTCAGTGAAATAAATTCTTTTTAATATGCCTACAATATAGGTATTAGTAATAGTTAAGTATTACTATCCCTTTAAATTGTGGAATTCCTTGCCCAAGGATGTGGTAATGGCAGATACAATGGATACATTTAAGAGAACATTAGTGTGTGTGTGTGTGTGTGTGGTGTGCATTAGTAGGCAAAACAGGAAGTTCAGATAAAGACTGACTTATTTGGAAACAGGAAAGCTTATATCATTTTAATTTCTCTGGGTTATGAGGCAGAGGTTGAACTTGATTGATTTGTGTCTTTTTTCAAACTAATTTAATATGTTACTATGTTAATATTTTGTTAGGGTTAAGCTATCATAAACAATTGGTTGCTAGAGATGTTTCCAACTCATTATGAAGTAATGTGCTGGAGATGTCTGTAGCACCTAAGTGGTTAATAATAAGGACTTCTAAGATTTTATTAAAAAAAAATAGGTTTACCAGTTAGAAACAATTTTAAAATTAAAAAAATAATAATAAAGAAGAGATAACTTCTCCATTGATATCACTTCTGCCATTCCTATGTTATTCTAGGAAGTGTATGATTTTTCAAGTAGGAGAGATATTAGTCCATAGACTCCATACAAAAACAAAGCTACTAGAGAATGTATCTCTGGTTTATCACTTCTTTATCACACCTTAGTGCCTAATCCTCCTGGAATAATTTTGGAGCAAACCAACAGTACTATCTAGGACAAATAAAATTCCCCCAATTCTCACTTAATTTATTGTCCTGCCACTCAAAGAGTTAGGGCTAGATTTAAAGGCAAGCATTAGTAGAAAAATACACTAACGGGTGAGTTAACGTGCAGTAAGCCATTCAAAGGTCCGTCTTAAGAACAACTAACGGCAGTTCACAAATCATTATGGCCAATAGACGTACGTGCATTGAGACTCGTGGAACAAGACTCCCCAGAACCATTTAAAGGAGTGCGGTACTGCTAATGGCAGAGAAAAAGATACATTTAACGGTCAAAAGTTAAGAGCCAGTTTTGTTAGGCGTTAGACACCTAACAGACAAAAAAAAAAAGTTACATGGTAAAACTGACAAACTGCTCACCGCACAAGAAAATTAACCCATGCAGTGCCAAAATAACACAAAAAACATGCCCAGACACCACAGATCACTGTCACACACAACACAACAACCAAGCAACACCACAGGGACAAGTGCTTACAAAAAAACACAAACACAATATGGCACGGAAAAATTGGGGTTAGCACACAACACGGACACCTGCCAATACATAATAAGCTCACCTGTGCAACAACACCACACAATCCAGACACAACCTTCACCGCAAAGCTCCACACTTGCAACTGACAGGGACACAGCAACCATAACACAGCACACTTTTAAACATAGACACACCTGCAAACACTTACCTGGACAACAAATGCCTTCCCATTTGTCAGCACTCACCTCATTACCACACCTACACAATGCCCCACTACCTATTTAAACGGACAGCTAACTACACTCACTTGTGGCTTGTTTTCCACTCAGGAGAGATAGAGACAGAGATAGAGCACAATCAGTATGTTCTGTTACATATTGTTGCAAAGACTGCGGAGAAGGTGTGCAAGGGAGAGAGCTAGGGAACACCAGCAACCCCCAGGCACACCTGAACAACAACCATCACCTGTTGCAAGTGAGGAGGCTCCGGCTCAACAGCCACACAGGAGCCCATCCACACCTGGTGGACAACACCTGCCTGCAGATGCACAGCTGCAGCAACAGGATGCTCCCCAGCAACAGGATGCTCCCCAGCTGCCACAGGGACCCCTGCAGCAGCCCAGGATGCATAGACAACCACCAAGGCCCGGGGTATACTGCCCAAGGGTCACTCTCTTTGGAATGGCTGATGACAAGGTCATTGACCCCTACAGGTTGAAGCCACATAGCATCATTGCCCTGTATGAGGTCATCAAGGATCAGGTGGATCCTATATGCACCCACAACCATGCCCACCTGGCCTGCAAAAACTTCTGTGTGCCATACACTTCATGGAAAGTGGCACCTTCCAGTTGACAGAGGGTTATGCATCTGGCATGTCACAGGCCACATTCTCAAGGGTGCTGGCCCAGGTCTTGCCAGCCCTCAAAGGCAAGGCCAGTACCTATATACATTTCCCCATCACTGACATGGAGTGGACACATCTGAAGCAGGGTTTCTACACAAGGGGCGGCATGCCCAGGGTCATGGGTGCAATCTATTGCACCCATGTCCATATCAAAGCACCAGCACGTCAGGGACATATGTTCATGAACCGCAAAAGCTTCCACTCCATGAATGTGCAAATGGTGTGTGACAGCAACCTGGCCATCATGAATGTCTGCGCAAAATATCCCGGGAGCTGTCACAATTCCCATATACTCAGAAACTCATCTGTGCAGAGCGATTTCGAAAATGGAACCTATACAGGCAGATGACTTCTGGGTGAGTTAACAATACTAAATCAGATCACATACACACGTGCTAGTATGTTCACCTCATAAAACATCATTCACACAACATGTGCTCCTTGTCACACCATGTCACTCACTTTCCACAGGTTATGCTGGCTATGGCTGCAAACCATGGCTCCTCACCCCTCTTGCCAATCCCCAAAACGATACATAGAGAGCGGTAGTCAGCCAAAGCCTGGATCGGTACACAGAGTGCGGAACAGGAACATGGTCAGACAAAAACCGGATCAACATAGAACAGGAGCACAGAATAACGTAAGGTCAGGAACACCACGAAAGGGCACCTGCTTAGTGACAGGAGGGTGTATATAAAGGCTAGCCCTGGGAGGGGCTAGCCAGTTAGCACCAATAAGAGACAGCCAAACAAACCCGGAAGTAAGAATGTCGCATAGAGAATCATGGGCACCGTGATAATCCCACTGCTCCCTAGGCACCAACTAAAGTGTTTTGCTAGGATCAGACCAATAGCAACCATGGTACCCCTGTAACGAGCGAGTCCCATCCAAGCCAATGCATCGGATAACACTCTGTCACATCAGGGGTTAAGGGGACATTCGAGAGGACATGGGACCAATAGTTTTCTGGAGCTGAAAAGAGCAGCAGAGGGATGGATCTACAGTGGTATTGTATTACACAACCTAGAGCTCGTGAAATGTGGATCACATCTCCAGGAACACCATGCTGACCTGTGTGTTTGTGTGCAGTGATTTGTGCCTCAGACAGAAATACACACATCAACAAATATGTCCTAATAGTTCCATGAACCAAACATATATGGACTGCCTCTAACAGTGGCAGCACAAATATATTAGTGTCATGGAGCTGTTAGGACATACTTGTTGATGTGTGTGTTCATATCAGGGACAAATATCCCTAGGCCTGGTTGACATCCCCTCAGTTCCCCCCATAATGATTTAAAGACCAGTACACAACACATTACAGATCAATGGTTTGTGTACCCCCCTGTAACGTAAAAGATTAAGGGTATAACAATGTTGTAGCTGTTGCATGACGATCATTTCGAGGGTGTGTTCCAAATCATGTCCGCTTGTCCCACAGGCATCCATTGCACGATCCATCCTTGAACAGAGGAGTTTCCATGTGACTGGACTGAAGTCTTGACAACACTTCCATGAAGCTCACCCCTTGGTGTTCCAAGTGGTTGATTGCGTTGGTGATGCAATGTTTGACCTTATGTTCACAGCAACCTCTACTGGAACATTCACATATAGACACAAATTCACGCGTGTACTAACATCCAGGTATCAAACCTGTACAGTAAGACTGCTCATCCACAGAGTTGCCAAACCATGTGGACAACACATGATCAGTTCACCAGAGTTTCAAAAATATTCAGATTTAGTTTAAATGTACTGTTTGGGTGCTCATACAATTGTTTAATGCATATAGGCTATATACCCAGAAAACATATGTTTCAATGTAGTTTGAGACACAATATAGGAGAACCATAACGATTCAATCTGTGCTGTAGAAATGAAGGTTGGCTCAAACACCTGTCAATGTGGAGCCATACCCAAGGCTAGAGTATATCCCATCCAAAGGAAGGCATGAACTACATCACAGGAGTCTGCTAGTTGTTTGGCAATGAGTGGACTCTGTGATGTACACATGCAATGAAACGATGGCAGTGATACACCAATGTGTGTTTTGACTAATTAAGAGGTGATACAGGGGACATACCACAACAGTGATTTCATGTCCACGGTTTCTGTGTTACTCAATATAATCAATGTCCTGAGATTGCTGTAGTTTGACATATCTCAGTACATGAGCTACATCAACAAACAACCAGACCAAGTGGACAGGTGGTATCACTGGTGAAATACATTACAATCTTAATTAAACAACAACACAACTTCATATATAACCCAAATGTCAGCCTAAGGTTTCAATGTGTGTGCTACACATTGAAATCTTAGGAAGATCATTGGGTTATCCAGTAAGATAGGCTGCGATTCAAACCCTTATTGTGCAACTGAATAATCGGAGAACACAATGCTCACCCTAGGATCACAATGTATAGCACACACATTGAGATCCTAGGGTGAACATTGGGTTCCCCAGTAAGTCAGTTACACAAAATGAGTTGGAATCAAAGACCATATTGATGCATGATTCATCTGTCGTGCTTGTTATGTCCTTGTTAAGAAGTCACATAGCTGTTTGTTTGGTTATCCCCTTAACCACAACAATTGATGCAAACGAATGTTCAGTATTGCACCAGTTGTTATGATAAGTGGTATGTTCAGTTCAAATTTAATCCACATCATGGCCAGCTGGAAGACAGTGAGAACTAGTTTTGAACTCCTATATGTTTGCCATGAGACAATAATCAGATGAAGTAATTTTAATATCTCTAACTTTAAAAGAAAACATTTTGTGTTGCTTGATTAATTTTTTTTAACTTAATCACTGATTCCATAAGAGTATTATTAGTCTGAAATATTAGATTGTCTGTAAAAAAATATGTGTGCTATGTATCTTCAGGAAAAGTTTTTTGATTCTTTTTTTCTACATTGTTTTATACTGTCATTTAGATACCACATTCTATACTCTATGAACATCATTAATTAACCATTTCAGTGCCAGAGATGTTTATGATGTCCAGAAGGTAAAATGCAATTTGGGTTGTCATTTAAAATAGAACTGAAAAGTCATGAATTTTATACACTGAATTGTAATAAACTTCTATATGATGATAGTGATATATTTTACATTGCACACTCTCTACAGCTGTTTAGTGTGAAAAACTACAGAAAACCTGGAAGAAACCAAATTCTACATTTGTGGATAGGGGGCAAATTAAATATCTACTGCTTTAAAATATGCTTTATCAACTCTGAATGCAAGAGATAACACTGATGTATTCTGTAACCATCCATTGATGACAATATATGAGCCCTGAAGGCAGTGAAAGCTCAATGTGATGGAAAATACAGTTTAATATGACCCTACTTTGGTGAAAATGGTTTTCCCCAGTGTCATCCTAGCAATGTAAAACTATGTAAAACTGAAGAAAATCTGGAACAAACCAAATTCTACATTTGTGGAGGGGACCAAATTAAAATTCTTTTGATTTCAAATAAACTTTAAAAACTCTGAATGCAAGAGATTACTCTAATGGATTATGTAGAAAGGCACTGATGACAATCTATGAGCTTTGAGGCAGTGAAAGCTCAATTTAAATCAAAATAAAGTTTTATATGCCTCCTATTTTGGTGAAAATGGTTTGCTCCAGTGTTATCCAAGCAATGAACACTGTAAATCTGGTTAGTGTGACAAAGTCAAGCAAATCTGGAAGACACCAAATTCTACATTTGTGGAGGGGGAGCAAATTCAATATCAAATGATTTAAAGTACGCTTTAAAAACTCTGAATGTGGGTTATGACTCTAGTGAATTACATAGAAAGGCACTGATGACAAACTATGAGCTTTGAAGGTAGTGAAAGCTTAATTTAAGTCAAAATAGGGTTTAATTTGTTCCCTACTTTGGTGAAAATGGTTTGCCCCAATGTTCTCCCAGCATGCATTGGTATCATTAAAATATTGTAAACCAAACATTTCTTCAAGAAAAATGTACTTTCCTACGCTTTTTTAAACTTGAAGACAGTGAGAACCAGTTTTGATCTCTTATATTTGCCATGAGACAATAATCCTCTGAAGTAATTTTAATACCTCTAAGTTTAAAAGAAAACAATTTGTAAAGCTTAAACACTTGGTTTTTTTTGTTTTTTTAAACTTAATCACTGATTCCATAAGAGTTATATTTTTCTGAAATATTATTTTGTATGTAATAAATATGTGTGCTATGTGTAGTTAGGAAAAGTTTTTGATTAGTTTATTCGATATTGTTTTATGTTGTCATTTTCATACCACATTCTATACTCTATTGATATCTGTAATTAACCATTTCAGTGCCAGAGATGTTTATGATGTCCAGAAGGTGAACTGAAATTTGGGTTGTCATTTAAAATAGAACTGAAAAGTCATGAAGTTTGTACACTGAATTGTAATAAACTTCTATATGCTGTTAGTGATATATTTTACTTTGCACACCAGATTTGAACACTGTAAATCTGGTTAGTGTGACGAAGTCAAGCAAATCTGGAAGAAACCAAATTCTACATTTGTGGAGGGGGAGCAAATTCAATATCAAATGATTTAAAGTACGCTTTAAAAATTCTGAATGTGGGTTATGACTAGTTAATTACATAGAAAGGCACTGATGACAAACCATAAGCTTTGAAGGTAGTGAAAGCTTAATTTAAATCAAAACAGGGTTTTATTTGTCCCCTACTTTGGTGAAAATGGTTTGCCCCATTGTTCTCCCAGCATGCATTGGTTTCATTAAAATATTGTAAACCAAACATTACTTGAAGAAAAATTGACTTTCCTTCCCTTTTTTAAAGTGGAAGACAGTGAGAACCAGTTTTGATCTTTTATGTTTGCCATGAGACAATAATCCTCTGAAGTAATTTTAATATCGCTAAGTTTAAAAGAAAACAATTTGTGAAGCTTAAATACTTGGGTTTTTGTTTTTTTTGTTTTTTTTTTTAAACTTAATCACTGATTCCATAAGAGTTATATTTTTCTGAAATATTATTTTGTATGTAATAAATATGTGTGCTTTGTGTAGTTAGGAAAAATTTTTGATTAGTTTATTCTATATTGTTTTATGTTGTCATTTTCATACCACATTCTATACTCTATTGATATCTGTAATTAACCATTTCAGTGCCAGAGATGTTTATGATGTCCAGAAGGTGAACTGAAATTTGGGTTGTCATTTAAAATAGAACTGAAAAGTCATGAAGTTTGTACACTGAATTGTAATAAAC
This sequence comes from Rhinophrynus dorsalis, assembly GCA_037306005.1. Classification (NCBI taxonomy): domain Eukaryota; kingdom Metazoa; phylum Chordata; class Amphibia; order Anura; family Rhinophrynidae; genus Rhinophrynus; species Rhinophrynus dorsalis. The sequence continues at coordinate 226,491,076 of CM074724.1, forward strand.
TTCTATATGCTGTTATTGATATATTTTATTTTCCAAACTCTGTAAAGCTGTTTAGTGTGAAGAACTCAAGCAATTCTGGAAGAAACCAAATTCTACATTTGTGGAGGGGGTGCAAATGAAATATCTACTGCTTTAAAATATGCTTTATCAACTCTGAATGCAAAAGATAACATTGATGTATTATGTAACCATTCATTGATGACAAACTATGAGCTCTGTAGGCAGTGAAAGCTCAATCTGATAAAAAAAATACATTTTAATATGTCCCCTACTTTGGTGAAAATGGTTTTCCCCAGTGTCATCCTAGCAAAGCACACTCTGTAAAACTGAAGAAAATCTGGAACAAAAAAATTCTACATTTATTGAGGGGAAGCAAATTAAAATTCTTTTGATTTCAAATAAGCTTTAAAAACGCTGAATGCAAGAGATTACTCTAATGTATTATGTAGAAAGACAGTGATGACAATCTATGAGCTTTGAGGCAGTGAAAGCTCAATTTAAATTAAAATAAAGTTTCATATGCCCCCTACTTTGGTGAATATAGTTTGCTCCAGTGTTATCCAAGCAATGAACACGGTAAATCGGGTTAGTGTGACAAAGTCAAGCAAATCTGGAAGAAACCAAATTCTACATTTGTGGAGGGGGAGCAAATTCAATATCAAATGATTTAAAGTACGCTTTAAAAATTCTGAATGTGGGTTATGACTCTAGTGAATTACATAGAAAGACACTGATGACAAACTATGAGCTTTGAAGGTAGTGAAAGCTTAATTTAAATCAAAACAGGGTTTTATTTCTCCCCTACTTTGGTGAAAATGGTTTGCCCCATTGTTCTCCCAGCATGCATTGGTTTCATTAAAATATTGTAAACCAAACATTACTTGAAGAAAAATTGACTTTCCTTCCCTTTTTTAAAGTGGAAGACAGTGAGAACCAGTTTTGATCTTTTATGTTTGCCATGAGACAATAATCCTCTGAAGTAATTTTAATATCTCTAAGTTTAAAAGAAAACAATTTGTGAAGCTTAAATACTTGGGTTTTTGGTTTTTTTTTTTTTGTTTTTTTTTTTAAACTTAATCACTGATTCCACAAGAGTTATATTTTTCTGAAATATTATTTTGTATGTAATAAATATGTGTGCTTTGTGTAGTTAGGAAAAGTTTTTGATTAGTTTATTCTATATTGTTTTATGTTGTCATTTTCATACCACATTCTATACTCTATTGATATCTGTAATTAACCATTTCAGTGCCAGAGATGTTTATGATGTCCAGAAGGTGAACTGAAAGTTGGGCTGTCATTTAAAATAGAACTGAAAAGTCATGAAGTTTTTACACTGAATTGTAATAAACTTCTATATGCTGTTAGTGATATACTTTACTTTGCACACTCTGTAAAGCTGTTTAGTGTGAAGAACTCAAGCAATTCTGGAAGAAACCAAATTCTACATTTGTGGAGGGGGAGCAAGTGAAATATCTACTGCTTTAAAAAATGCTTTATCAACTGTGAATGCAAACGATAACACTGGTGTATTATGTAACCATCCATTGATGACAATCTATGAGCTCTGTAGGCAGTGAAAGCTCAATCTAATAAAAAAAACATTTTAATATGTCCCCTACTTTGGTGAAAATGGTTTTCCCCAGGGTCATCCTAGCAATGCACACTCTGTAAAACTGAAGAAAATCTGGAACAAACCAAATTCTACATTTATTGAGGGTGAGCAAATTAAAATTCTTTTGATTTCAAATAAGCTTTAAAAACTCTGAATGCAAGAGATTACTCTAACGTATTATGTAGAAAGGCACTGATGACAATCTATGAGCTTTGAGGCAGTGAAAGCTCAATTTAAAACAAAATAAAGTTTCATATGCCTCCTACTTTGGTGAAAATGGTTTGCCCCATTGTTCTCCCAGCATGCATTGGTTTCATTAAAATATTTTAAACCAAACATTAGTTCAAGAATAATTGACTTTCCTTTCCTTTTTTAAAGTGGAAGACAGTGAGAACCCGTTTTGATTTCTTATGTTTTCCATGAGACAATAATCCTCTGAAGTAATTTTAATATCTCTAAGTTTAACAGAAAACAATTTGTGAAGCTTAAATACTTGTGTGTTTTTTTTGTTTGTTTTTTTTGTTTTTTTTTTGTTTGTTTTTTTTAAACTTAATCACTGATTCCATAAGAGTTATATTTTTCTGAAATATTGTTTTGTATGTAATAATTATGTGTGCTATGTGTATTCAGGAAAAGTTTTTGATTAGTTTATTCTATATTGTTTTATGTTGTCATTTTCATACCACATTCTATACTCTATTGATATCTGTACTTAACCATTTCAGTGCCAGAGATGTTTATGGTGTCCAGAAGGTGAACTGAAATTTGGGTTGTCATTTAAAATAGAACTGAAAAGTCATGAAGTTTGTACACTGAATTGTAATAAACTTCTATATGCTGTTCCTGATATATTTTACTTTGCACACTCCGTAATGCTGTTTCGTGTGAAGAACTCAAGCAATTCTGGAAGAAACCAAATTCTACATTTGTGGAGGGGGTGCAAATAAAATATCTACTGCTTTAAAATATGCTTTATCAACTCTGAATGCAAAAGATAACACTGATGTATTATGTAACCATCCATTGATGACAATCTATGAGCTATGTAGGCAGTGAAAGCTCAATCTGATAAAAAATACATTTTAATATGTCCCCTACTTTGGTGAAAATGGTTTTCCCCAGTGTCATCCTAGCAAAGCACACTCTGTAAAACTGAAGAAAATCTGGAACAAACCAAATTCTACATTTATTGAAGGGGAGCAAATTAAAATTCTTTTGATTTCAAATAAGCTTTAAAAACTCTGAATGCAAGAGATTACTCTAATGTATTATGTAGAAAGGCACTGATGACAATCTATGAGCTTTGAGGCAGTGAAAGCTCAATTTAAATCAAAATAAAGTTTCATATGCCTCCTACTTTGGTGAAAATGGTTTGCTCCAGTGTTATCCAAGCAATGAACACTGTAAATCTGGTAAGTGTGACAAAGTCAATCAAATCTGGAAGAAACCAAATTCTACATTTGTGGAGGGGGAGCAAATTCAATATCAAATGATTTAAACTATGCTTTAAAAACTCTGAATGTGGGTTATGACTCTAGTGAATTACATAGAAAGGCACTGATGACAAACCATGAGCTTTGAAGGTAGTGAAAGCTTAATTTAAATCAAAACAGGGTTTTATTTGTCCCCTACTTTGGTGAAAATGGTTTGCCCCATTGTTCTCCCAGCATGCATGGGTTTCATTAAAATATTGTAAACCAAACATTAGTTCAAGAAAAATTGACTTTCCTTCCCTTTTTTAAAGTGGAAGACAGTGAGAACCAGTTTTGATCTCTTATGTTTGCCAGGAGACAATAATCCTCTGAAGTAATTTTAATATCTCTAAGTTTAAAAGAAACCAATTTGTGAAGCATAAATACTTGGAATTCTTTTTTTTTTTTTTTTTTTTTTTTAAACTTAATAACTGATTCCATAAGAGTTATATTTTTCTGAAATATTATTTTCTATGTAATAAATATGTGTGCTATGTGTCTTCAGGAAAAGTTTTTGATTAGTTTATTCTATATTGTTTTATGTTGTCATTTTCATACCACATTCTATACTCTATTGATATCTGTACTTAACCATTTCAATGCCAGAGATGTTTATGATGTCCAGAAGGTGAACTGAAATTTGGGTTGCCATTTAAAATAGAACTGAAAAGTCATGAAGTTTGAACACTGAATTGTAATAAACTTCTATATACTGTTCCTGATATATTTTACTTTGCACACTCCGTAAAGCTGTTTAGTGTGAAGAACTCAAGCAATTCTGGAAGAAACCAAATTCTACATTTGTGGAGGGGGTGCAAATGAAATATCTACTGCTTTAAAATATGCTTTATCAACTCTGAATGCAAAAGATAACACTGATGTATTATGTAACCATCCACTAATGACAATCTATGAGCTATGTAGGCAGTGAAAGCTCAATCTGATAAAAAATTCGTTATAATATGACCCCTACTTTGGTGAAAATGGTTTTCCCCAGTGTCATCCTAGCAATGCACACTCTGTAAAACTGAAGAAATCTGGAACAAGCCAATTTCTGCATTTATTGAGGGGGAGCAAATTAAAATTCTTTTAATTTCAAATAAGCTTTAAAAAGTCTGAATGCAAGAGATTACTCTAATGGATTATGTAGAAAGGCACTAATGACAATCTATGAGCTTTGAGGCAGTGAAAGCTCAATTTAAATCAAAATAAAGTTTCATATGCCTCCTACTTTGGTGAAAATGGTTTGCCCCATTGTTCTCCCAGCATGCATTGGTTTCATTAAAATATTGTAAACCAAACATTAGTTCAAGAAAAATTGACTTTCCTTCCCTTTTTTAAAGTGGAAGACAGTGAGAACCAGTTTTGATCTCTTATGTTTTCCATGAGACAATAATACTCTGAAGTAATTTTAATATCTCTAAGTTTAAAAGAAAACAATTTGTGAAGCTTAAATACTTGTGTTTTTTTTTGTTGTTTTTAAACATAATCACTGATTCCATAAGAGTTATATTTTTCTGAAATATTATTTTGTATGTAATAAATATGTGTGCTATGTGTATTCAGGAAAAGTTTTTGATTAGTTTATTCTATATTGTTTTATGTTGTCATTTTCATACCACATTCTATACTCTATTGATATCTGTAATTAACCATTTCAGTGCCAGAGATGTTTATGATGTCCAGAAGGTGAACTGAAATTTGGGTTGTCATTTAAAATAGAACTGAAAAGTCATGAAGTTTGTACACTGAATTGTAATAAACTTCTCTACGCTGTTAGTGAAATATTTTACTTTCCACACTGTAAAGCTGTTTAGTGTGAAGAACTCAAGCAATTCTGGAAGAAACCAAAATCTACATTTGTGGAGGGGCTGCAAATGAAATATCTACTGCTTTAAAATATGCTTTATCAACTCTGAATGCAAAAGATAACACTGATGTATTATGTAACAATCCATTGATGACAATCTATGAGCTCTGTAGAAGGTGAAAGCTCAATCTGATAAAAAATACATTTTAATATGTTCCCTACTTTGGTGAAAATGGTTTTCCCCAGTGTCATCCTAGCAAAGCACACTCTGTAAAACTGAAGAAAATCTGGAACAAACCAAATTCTACATTTATTGAGGGGGAGCAAATTAAAATTCTTTTGATTTCAAATAAGCTTTAAAAACTCTGAATGCAAGAGATTACTCTAATGTTTTATGTAGAAAGGCACTGATGACAATCTATGAGCTTTGAGGCAGTGAAAGCTCAATTTAAATCAAAATAAAGTTTCATATGCCTCCTACTTTGGTGAAAATGGTTTGCTCCAGTGTTATCCAAGCAATGAACACTGTAAATCTGGTTAGCGTGACAAAGTCAAGCAAATCTGGAAGAAACCAAATTCTACATTTGTGGAGGGGGAGCAAATTCAATATCAAATGATTTAAAGTATGCTTTAAAAACTCTGAATGTGGGTTATGACTCTAGTGAATTACATAGAAAGGCACTGATGATAAACCATGAGCTTTGAAGGTAGTGAAAGCTTAAATTAAATCAAAACAGGGTTTTATTTGTCCCCTACTTTGGTGAAAATGGTTTGCCCCATTGTTCTCCCAGCATGCATTGGTTTCATTAAAATATTGTAAACCAAACATTAGTTCAAGAAAAATTGACTTTCCTACCCTTTTTTAAAGTGGAAGATAGTGAGAACCAGTTTTGATCTCTTATTTTTTCCATGAGACAATAATCCTCTGGAGTAATATTAATATCTCTAAGTTTAAAAGAAAACAATTTGTGAAGCTTAAACACTTGTGTTTTTTTTTTTTTTGTTTTTTTTTTTAAACTTAATCACTGATTGCATAAGAGTTATATTTTTCTGAAATATTATTTTGTATGTAATAAATATGTGTGCTATGTGTATTCAGGAAAAGTTTTTGATTAGTTTATTCTATATTGTTTTATGTTGTCATTTTCATACCACATTCTATACTCTATTGATATCTGTAATTAACCATTTCAGTGCCAGAGATGTTTATGATGTCCAGAAGGTGAACTGAAATTTGGGTTGTCATTTAAAATAGAACTGAAAAGTCATGAAGTTTGTACACTGAATTGTAATAAACTTCTATATGCTGTTAGTGATATATTTTACTTTCCACACTGTAAAGCTGTTTAGTGTGAAGAACTCGAGCAATTCTGGAAGAAACCAAAATCTACATTTCTGGAGGGGCTGCAAATGAAATATCTACTGCTTCAAAATATGCTTTATCAACTCTGAATGCAAAAGATAACACTTATGTATTATGTAACCATCCATTGATGACAATCTATGAGCTCTGTAGAAGGTGATAGCTCAATCTAATAAAAAACACATTTTAATATGTCCCCTACTTTGTTGAAAATGGTTTTCCCCTGTGTCATCCTACCAATGCACACTCTGTAAAACTGAAGAAAATCTGGAACAAACCAAATTCTACATTTATTTAGGGGGAGCAAATTACAATTCTTTTGATTTCAAATAAGCTTTAAAAACTCTGAATGCAAGAGATTATTCTAATGTATTATGTAGAAAGGCACTGATGACAATCTATGAGCTTTGAGGCAGTGAAAGCTCAATTTAAATCAAAATAAAGTTTCATATGCCTCCTACTTTGGTGAAAATGGTTTGCTCCAGTGTTATCCAAGCAATGACCACTGTCAATCTGGTTAGTGTGACAAAGTCATGCAATTCTGGAAGAAACCAAATTCTACATTTGTGGAGGGGGAGCAAATTTAATATCAAATGATTTAAAGTATGCTTTAAAAACTCTGAATGTGGGTTATGACTCTAGTGAATTACATAGAAAGGCACTGATGACAAACTATGAGCTTTGAAGGTAGTGAAAGCTTAATTTAAATCAAACAGGGTTTTATTTGTCCCCTACTTTGGTGAAAATGGTTTGCCCCATTGCTCTCCCAGCATGCATTGGTTTCATTAAAATATTGTAAACCAAACATTAGTTCAAGAAAAATTGACTTTCCTTCCCTTTTTTAAAGTGGAAGACAGTGAGAACCAGTTTTGATCTCTTATGTTTGCCATGAGACAATAATCCTCTGAAGTAATTTTAATATCTCTAAGTTTAAAAGAAAGCAATTTGTGAAGGTTAAATACTTGTTTTTCTTTTTTTCTTTTTTCTTTTTTTTAAACTTAATCACTGATTCCATAAGAGTTATATTTTTCTGAAATATTATTTTCTATGTAATAAATATGTGTGCTATGTGTATTCAGGAAAAGTTTTTGATTAGTTTATTCTAGATTGTTTTATGTTGTCATTTTCATACCACATTCTATACTCTATTGTTATCTGTACTTAACCATTTCAGTGCCAGAGATGTTTATGATGTCCAGAAGGTAAACTGAAATTTGGGTTGTCATTTGAAATAGAACTGAAAAGTCATGAAGTTTGAACACTGAATTGTAATAAACTTCTATATGCTGTTCCTGATATATTTTACTGTGCACACTCCGTAATGCTGTTTAGTGTGAAGAACTCAAGCAATTCTGGAAGAAACCAAATTCTACATTTGTGGAGGGGGTGCAAATGAAATATCTACTGCTTTAAAATATGATTTATGAACTCTGAATGCAAAAGATAACACTGATGTATTATGTAACCATCCATTGATGACAATCTATGAGCTATGTAGGCAGTGAAAGCTCAATCTGATAAAAAAATAAATTTTAATATGCCCCCTACTTTGGTGAAAATGGTGTTCCCCAGTGTCATCCTAGCAAAGCACACTCTGTAAAAATGAAGAAAATCTGGAACAAACCAAATTCTACATTTATTGAGGGGGAGCAAATTACAATTCTTTTGATTTCAAATAAGCTTTAAAAACTCTGAATGCAAGAGATTACTCTAATTTATTATGTAGAAAGGCGCTGATGACAATCTATGAGCTTTGAGGCAGTGAAAGCTCAATTTAAATCAAAATAAAGTTTCATATGCCTCCTACTTTGGTGAAAATGGTTTGCTCCAGTGTTATCCAAGCAATGAACACTGTAAATCTGGTTAGTGTGACAAAGTCAAGCAAATCTGGAAGAAACCAAATTCTACATTTGTGGAGGGGGAACAAATTCAGTATCAAATGATTTAAAGTATGCTTTAAAAACTCTGAATGTGGGTTATGACTCTAGTGAATTACATAGAAAGGCACTGATGACAAACTATGAGCTTTGAAGGTAGTGAAAGCTTAATTTAAATCAAACAGGGTTTTATTTGTCCCCTACTTTGGTGAAAATGGTTTGCCCCATTGATCTCCCAGCATGCAACGGTTTCATTAAAATATTGTAAACCAAACATTAGTTCAAGAAAAATTTACTTTCCTTCCCTTTTTAAAGTGGAAGACAGTGAGAACCAGTTTTGATCTCTTATGTTTGCCATGAGACAATAATCCTCTGAAGTAATTTTAATATCTCTAAGTTTAAAAGAAAGTAATTTGTGAAGGTTAAATACTTGGGTTTCTTTTTTTTTTTTTTTTTTTTTTTTTTAAACTTAATCACTGATTCCATAAGAGTTATATTTTTCTGAAATATTATTTTGTATGTAATAAATATGTGTGCTATGTGTATTCAGGAAAAGTTTTTGATTAGTTTATTCTATATTGTTTTATGTTGTCATTTTCATACCACATTCTATACTCTATTGTTATCTGTACTTAACCATTTCAGTGCCAGAGATGTTTATGATGTCCAGAAGGTGAACTGAAATTTGGGTTGTCATTTGAAATAGAACTGAAAAGTCATGAAGTTTGAACACTGAATTGTAATAAACTTCTATATGCTGTTCCTGATATATTTTACTTTGCACACTCCGTAAAGCTGTTTAGTGTGAAGAACTCAAGCAATTCTGGAAGAAACCACATTCTACATTTGTGGAGGGGGTGCAAATGAAATATCTACTGCTTTAAAATATGCTTTATCAACTCTGAATGCAAAAGATAACACTGATGTATTATGTAACCATCCATTGATGACAATCTATGAGCTATGTAGGCAGTGAAAGCTCAATCTGATAAAAAATACATTTTAATATGCCCCCTACTTTGGTGAAAATGGTTTTCCCCAGTGTCATCCTAGCAAAGCACACTCTGTAAAACTGAAGAAAATCTGGAACAAACCAAATTCTACATTTATTGAGGGGGAGCAAATTACAATTCTTTTGATTTCAAATAAGCTTTAAAAACTCTGAATGCAAGAGATTACTCTAATGTATTATGTAGAAAGGCACTGATGACAATCTATGAGCTTTGAGGCAGTGAAACCTCAATTTAAATCAAAATAAAGTTTCATATGCCTCCTACTTTGGTGAAAATGGTTTGCTCCAGTGTTATCCAAGCAATGAACACTGTAAATCTGGATAGCGTGACAAAGTCAAGCAAATCTGGAAGAAACCAAATTCTACATTTGTGGAGGGGGAGCAAATTCAATATCAAGTGATTTAAAGTATGCTTTAAAAACTCTGAATGTGGGTTATGACTCTAGTGAATTACATAGAAAGGCACTGATGACAAACTATGAGCTTTGAAGGTAGTGAAAGCTTAATTTAAATCAAACAGGGTTTTATTTGTCCCCTACTTTGGTGAAAATGGTTTGCCCCATTGCTCTCCCAGCATGCTTTGGTTTCATTAAAATATTGTAAACCAAATATTAGTTCAAGAAAAATTGACTTTCCTTCCCTTTTTTAAAGTGGAAGACAGTGAGAACCAGTTTTGATCTCTTATGTTTGCCAGGAGACAATAATCCTCTGAAGTAATTTTAATATCTCTAAGTTTAAAAGAAAACAATTTGTGAAGCTTAAATACTTGGGTTTCTGTTTTTTGTTTGTTTTTAAACTTAATCACTGATTCCATAAGAGTTATATTTTTCTGAAATATTATTTTGTATGTAATAAATATGTGTGCTATGTGTATTCAGGAAAAGTTTTTGATTAGTTTATTCTATATTGTTTTATGTTGTCATTTTCATACCACATTCTATACTCTATTGTTATCTGTACTTAACCATTTCAGTGCCAGAGATGTTTATGATGTCCAGAAGGTGAACTGAAATTTGGGTTGTCATTTGAAATAGAACTGAAAAGTCATGAAGTTTGAACACTGAATTGTAATACACTTCTATATGCTGTTCGTGATATATTTTACTTTGCACACTCCGTAAAGCTGTTTAGTGTGAAGAACTCAAGCAATTCTGGAAGAAACCAAATTCTACATTTGTGGAGGGGGTGCAAATGAAATATCTACTGCTTTAAAATATGCTTTATCAACTCTGAATGCAAAAGATAACACTGATGTATTATGTAACCATCCATTGATGACAATCTATGAGCTATGTAGGCAGTGAAAGCTCAATCTGATAAAAAATACAGTTTAATATGCCCCCTACTTTGGTGAAAATGGTTTTCCCCAGTGTCATCCTAGCAAAGCACACTCTGTAAAACTGAAGAAAATCTGGAACAAACCAAATTCTACATTTATTGAGGGGGAGCAAATTACAATTCTTTTGATTTCAAATAAGCTTTAAAAACTCTGAATGCAAGAGATTACTCTAATGTATTATGTAGAAAGGCACTGATGACAATCTATGAGCTTTGAGGCAGTGAAAGCTCAATTTAAATCAAAATAAAGTTTCATATGCCTCCTACTTTGGTGAAAATGATTTGCTCCAGTGTTATCCAAGCAATGAACACTGTAAATCTGGTTAGTGTGACAAAGTCAAGCAAATCTGGAAGAAACCAAATTCTACATTTGTGGAGGGGGAGCAAATTCAATATCAAATGATTTAAAGTATGCTTTAAAAACTCTGAATGTGGGTTATGACTCTAGTGAATTACATAGAAATGCACTGATGACAAACTATGAACTTTGAAGGTAGTGAAAGCTTAATTTAAATCAAAATAGGATTTTATTTGTCCCCTACTTTGGTGAAAATGGTTTGCCCCATTGTTCTCCCAGCATGCATTGGTTTCATTAAAATATTGTAAACCAAACATTAGTTCAAGAAAAATTGACTTTCCTTCCCTTTTCTAAAGTGGAAGACAGTGAGAACCAGTTTTGATCTCTTATGTTTGCCAGGAGACAATAATCCTCTGAAGTAATTTTAATATCTCTAAGTTTAAAAGAAAACAATTTGTGAAGCTTAAATACTTGGGTTTCTGTTTTTTTTTAGTCATAATCACTAATTCCATAAGAGTTATATTTTTCTGAAATATTATTTTCTATGTAATAAATATGTGTGCTATGTGTATTCAGGAAAAGTTTTTGATTAGTTTATTCTATATTGTTTTATGTTGTCATTTTCATACCACATTCTATACTCTATTGTTATCTGTACTTAACCATTTCAGTGCCAGAGATGTTTATGATGTCCAGAAGGTGAACTGAAATTTGGGTTGTCATTTGAAATAGAACTGAAAAGTCATGAAGTTTGAACACTGAATTGTAATAAACTTCTATATGCTGTTCCTGATATATTTTACTTTGCACACTCCGTAAAGCTGTTTAGTGTGAAGAACTCAAGCAATTCTGGAACAAACCAAATTCTACATTTGTGGAGGGGGTGCAAATGAAATATTTACTGCTTTAAAATATGCTTTATCAACTCTGAATGCAAAAGATAACACTGATGTATTATGTAACCATCCATTGATGACAATCTATGAGCTATGTAGGCAGTGAAAGCTCAATCTGATAAAAAATACATTTTAATATGCCCCCTACTTTGGTGAAAATGATTTTCCCCAGTGTCAATCTAGCAAAGCACACTCTGTAAAACTGAAGAAAATCTGGAACAAACCAAATTCTACATTTATTGAGGGGGAGCAAATTACAATTCTTTTGATTTCAAATAAGCTTTAAAAACTCTGAATGCAAGAGTTTACTCTAATGTATTATGTAGAAAGGCACTGATGACAATCTATGAGCTATGAGGCAGTGAAAGCTCAATTTAAATCAAAATAAAAAGTTTCATATGCCTCCTACTTTGGTGAAAATGGTTTGCTCCAGTGTTATCCAAGCAATGAACACTGTAAATCTGGTTAGTGTGACAAAGTCAAGCAAATCTGGAAGAAACCAAATTCTACATTTGTGGAGGGGGAGCAAATTCAATATCAAATGATTTAAAGTATGCTTTAAAAACTCTGAATGTGGGTTATGACTCTAGTGAATTACATAGAAATGCACTGATGACAAACTATGAACTTTGAAGGTAGTGAAAGCTTAATTTAAATCAAAACAGGATTTTATTTGTCCCCTACTTTGGTGAAAATGGTTTGCCCCATTGTTCTCCCAGCATGCATTGGTTTCATTAAAATATTGTAAACCAAACATTAGTTCAAGAAAAATTGACTTTCCTTCCCTTTTTTAAAGTGGAAGACAGTGAGAACCAGTTTTGATCTCTTTTGTTTGCCAGGAGACAATAATCCTCTGAAGTAATTTTAATATCTCTAAGTTTAAAAGAAAGCAATTTGTGAAGCTTAAATACTTGGGTTTCTTTTTTTTTTGTTTTTAAACTTAATCACTGATTCCATAAGATTTATATTTTTCTGAAATATTATTTTGTATGTAATAAATATGTGTGCTATTTGTATTCAGGAAAAGTTTTTGATTAGTTTATTCTATATTGTTTTATGTTGTCATTTTCATACCACATTCTATACTCTATTGTTATCTGTACTTAACCATTTCAGTGTCAGAGATGTTTATGATGTCCAGAAGGTGAACTGAAATTTGGGTTGTCATTTGAAATAGAAATGAAAAGTCATGAAGTTTGAACACTGAATTGTAATAAACTTCTATATGCTGTTCCTGATATATTTTACTTTGCACACTCCGTAAAGCTGTTTAGTGTGAAGAACTCAAGCAATTCTGGAAGAAACCAAATTCTACATTTGTGGAGGGGGTGCAAATAAATTTCTACTGCTTTAAAATATGCTTTATCAACTCTGAATGCAAAAGATAACACTGATGTATTATGTAACCATCCATTGATGACAATCTATGAGCTATGTAGGCAGTGAAAGCTCAATCTGATAAAAAATACAGTTTAATATGCCCCCTACTTTGGTGAAAATGGTTTTCCCCAGTGTCATCCTAGCAAAGCACACTCTGTAAAACTGAAGAAACTCTGGAACAAACCAAATTCTACATTTATTGAGGGGGAGCAAATTACAATTCTTTTGATTTCAAATAAGCTTTAAAAACTCTGAATGCAAGAGATTACTCTAATGTATTATGTAGAAAGGCACTGATGACAATCTATGAGCTTTGAGGCAGTGAAAGCTCAATTTAAATCAAAATAAAGTTTCATATGCCTCCTACTTTGGTGAAAATGATTTGCTCCAGTGTTATCCAAGCAATGAACACTGTAAATCTGGTTAGTGTGACAAAGTCAAGCAAATCTGGAAGAAACCAAATTCTACATTTGTGGAGGGGGAGCAAATTCAATATCAAATGATTTAAAGTATGCTTTAAAAACTCTGAATGTGGGTTATGACTCTAGTGAATTACATAGAAAGGCACTGATGACAAACTATGAGCTTTGAAGGTAGTGAAAGCTTAATTTAAATCAAACAGGGTTTTATTTGTCCCCTACTTTGGTGAAAATGGTTTGCCCCATTGCTCTCCCAGCATGCTTTGGTTTCATTAAAATATTGTAAACCAAACATTAGTTCAAGAAAAATTTACTTTCCTTCCCTTTTTTAAAGTGGAAGACAGTGAGAACCAGTTTTGATCTCTTATGTTTGCCAGGAGACAATAATCCTCTGAAGTAATTTTAATATCTCTAAGTTTAAAAGAAATCAATTTGTGAAGCTTAAATACTTGGGTTTCTTTTTTTTTTTGTTTTTAAACTTAATCACTGATTCCATAAGAGTTATATTTTTCTGAAATATTATTTTCTATGTAATAAATATGTGTGCTATGTGTATTCAGGAAAAGTTTTTGATTAGTTTATTCTATATTGTTTTATGTTGTCATTTTCATACCACATTCTATACTCTATTGTTATCTGTACTTAACCATTTCAGTGCCAGAGATGTTTATGATGTCCAGAAGGTGAACTGAAATTTGGGTTGTCATTTGAAATAGATCTGAAAAGTCATGAAGTTTGAACACTGAATTGTAATAAACTTCTATATGCTGTTCCTGATATATTTTACTTTGCACACTCCGTAAAGCTGTTTAGTGTGAAGAACTCAAGCAATTCTGGAACAAACCAAATTCTACATTTGTGGAGGGGGTGCAAATGAAATATTTACTGCTTTAAAATATGCTTTATCAACTCTGAATGCAAAAGATAACACTGATGTATTATGTAACCATCCATTGATGACAATCTATGAGCTATGTAGGCAGTGAAAGCTCAATCTGATAAAAAATACATTTTAATATGCCCCTACTTTGGTGAAAATGATTTTCCCCAGTGTCAATCTAGCAAAGCACACTCTGTAAAACTGAAGAAAATCTGGAACAAACCAAATTCTACATTTATTGAGGGGGAGCAAATTACAATTCTTTTGATTTCAAATAAGCTTTAAAAACTCTGAATGCAAGAGATTACTCTAATGTATTATGTAGAAAGGCACTGATGACAATCTATGAGCTATGAGGCAGTGAAAGCTCAATTTAAATCAAAATAAAAAGTTTCATATGCCTCCTACTTTGGTGAAAATGGTTTGCTCCAGTGTTATCCAAGCAATGAACACTGTAAATCTGGTTAGTGTGACAAAGTCAAGCAAATCTGGAAGAAACCAAATTCTACATTTGTGGAGGGGGAGCAAATTCAATATCAAATGATTTAAAGTATGCTTTAAAAACTCTGAATGTGGGTTATGACTCTAGTGAATTACATAGAAATGCACTGATGACAAACTATGAACTTTGAAGGTAGTGAAAGCTTAATTTAAATCAAAACAGGATTTTATTTGTCCCCTACTTTGGTGAAAATGGTTTGCCCCATTGTTCTCCCAGCATGCATTGGTTTCATTAAAATATTGTAAACCAAACATTAGTTCAAGAAAAATTTACTTTCCTTCCCTTTTTTAAAGTGGAAGACAGTGAGAACCAGTTTTGATCTCTTTTGTTTGCCAGGAGACAATAATCCTCTGAAGTAATTTTAATATCTCTAAGTTTAAAAGAAAGCAATTTGTGAAGCTTAAATACTTGGGTTTCTTTTTTTTTTGTTTTTAAACTTAATCACTGATTCCATAAGATTTATATTTTTCTGAAATATTATTTTGTATGTAATAAATATGTGTGCTATTTGTATTCAGGAAAAGTTTTTGATTAGTTTATTCTATATTGTTTTATGTTGTCATTTTCATACCACATTCTATACTCTATTGTTATCTGTACTTAACCATTTCAGTGCCAGAGATGTTTATGATGTCCAGAAGGTGAACTGAAATTTGGGTTGTCATTTGAAATAGAAATGAAAAGTCATGAAGTTTGAACACTGAATTGTAATAAAGTTCTATATGCTGTTCCTGATATATTTTACTTTGCACACTCCGTAAAGCTGTTTAGTGTGAAGAACTCAAGCAATTCTGGAAGAAACCAAATTCTACATTTGTGGAGGGGGTGCAAATAAATTTCTACTGCTTTAAAATATGCTTTATCAACTCTGAATGCAAAAGATAACACTGATGTATTATGTAACCATCCATTGATGACAATCTATGAGCTATGTAGGCAGTGAAAGCTCAATCTGATAAAAAATACAGTTTAATATGCCCCCTACTTTGGTGAAAATGGTTTTCCCCAGTGTCATCCTAGCAAAGCACACTCTGTAAAACTGAAGAAACTCTGGAACAAACCAAATTCTACATTTATTGAGGGGGAGCAAATTACAATTCTTTTGATTTCAAATAAGCTTTAAAAACTCTGAATGCAAGAGATTACTCTAATGTATTATGTAGAAAGGCACTGATGACAATCTATGAGCTTTGAGGCAGTGAAAGCTCAATTTAAATCAAAATAAAGTTTCATATGCCTCCTACTTTGGTGAAAATGATTTGCTCCAGTGTTATCCAAGCAATGAACACTGTAAATCTGGTTAGTGTGACAAAGTCAAGCAAATCTGGAAGAAACCAAATTCTACATTTGTGGAGGGGGAGCAAATTCAATATCAAATGATTTAAAGTATGCTTTAAAAACTCTGAATGTGGGTTATGACTCTAGTGAATTACATAGAAAGGCACTGATGACAAACTATGAGCTTTGAAGGTAGTGAAAGCTTAATTTAAATCAAACAGGGTTTTATTTGTCCCCTACTTTGGTGAAAATGGTTTGCCCCATTGCTCTCCCAGCATGCTTTGGTTTCATTAAAATATTGTAAACCAAACATTAGTTCAAGAAAAATTTACTTTCCTTCCCTTTTTTAAAGTGTAAGACAGTGAGAACCAGTTTTGATCTCTTATGTTTGCCAGGAGACAATAATCCTCTGAAGTAATTTTAATATCTCTAAGTTTAAAAGAAATCAATTTGTGAAGCTTAAATACTTGGGTTTCTTTTTTTTTTTGTTTTTAAACTTAATCACTGATTCCATAAGAGTTATATTTTTCTGAAATATTATTTTCTATGTAATAAATATGTGTGCTATGTGTATTCAGGAAAAGTTTTTGATTAGTTTATTCTATATTGTTTTATGTTGTCATTTTCATACCACATTCTATACTCTATTGTTATCTGTACTTAACCATTTCAGTGCCAGAGA
Organism: Rhinophrynus dorsalis; assembly: GCA_037306005.1. Taxonomy (NCBI): domain Eukaryota; kingdom Metazoa; phylum Chordata; class Amphibia; order Anura; family Rhinophrynidae; genus Rhinophrynus; species Rhinophrynus dorsalis. The sequence continues at coordinate 226,507,898 of CM074724.1, forward strand.
TGTTTATGATGTCCAGAAGGTGAACTGAAATTTGGGTTGTCATTTGAAATAGAACTGAAAAGTCATGAAGTTTGAACACTGAATTGTAATAAACTTCTATATGCTGTTCGTGATATATTTTACTTTGCACACTCCGTAAAGCTGTTTAGTGTGAAGAACTCAAGCAATTCTGGAACAAACCAAATTCTACATTTGTGGAGGGGGTGCAAATGAAATATTTACTGCTTTAAAATATGCTTTATCAACTCTGAATGCAAAAGATAACACTGATGTATTATGTAACCATCCATTGATGACAATCTATGAGCTATGTAGGCAGTGAAAGCTCAATCTGATAAAAAATACATTTTAATATGCCCCCTACTTTGGTGAAAATGGTTTTCCCCAGTGTCAATCTAGCAAAGCACACTCTGTAAAACTGAAGAAAATCTGGAACAAACCAAATTCTACATTTATTGAGGGGGAGCAAATTACAATTCTTTTGATTTCAAATAAGCTTTAAAAACTCTGAATGCAAGAGATTACTCTAATGTATTATGTAGAAAGGCACTGATGACAATCTATGAGCTTTGAGGCAGTGAAAGCTCAATTTAAATCAAAATAAAAAGTTTCATATGCCTCCTACTTTGGTGAAAATGGTTTGCTCCAGTGTTATCCAAGCAATGAACACTGTAAATCTGGTTAGTGTGACAAAGTCAAGCAAATCTGGAAGAAACCAAATTCTACATTTGTGGAGGGGGAGCAAATTCAATATCAAATGATTTAAAGTATGCTTTAAAAACTCTGAATGTGGGTTATGACTCTAGTGAATTACATAGAAATGCACTGATGACAAACTATGAACTTTGAAGGTAGTGAAAGCTTAATTTAAATCAAAACAGGATTTTATTTGTCCCCTACTTTGGTGAAAATGGTTTGCCCCATTGTTCTCCCAGCATGCATTGGTTTCATTAAAATATTGTAAACCAAACATTAGTTCAAGAAAAATTGACTTTCCTTCCCTTTTTTAAAGTGGAAGACAGTGAGAACCAGTTTTGATCTCTTATGTTTGCCATGAGACAATAATCCTCTGAAGTAATTTTAATATCTCTAAGTTTAAAAGAAAACAATTTGTGAAGCTTAAATACTTGGGTTTCAGTTTTTTTTTTTTTTTTTTAATCTTAATCACTGATTCCATAAGAGTTATATTTTTCTGAAATATTATTTTCTATGTAATAAATATGTGTGCTATGTGTATTCAGGAAAAGTTTTTGATTAGTTTATTCTATATTGTTTTATGTTGTCATTTTCATACCACATTCTATACTCTATTGTTATCTGTACTTAACCATTTCAGTGCCAGAGATGTTTATGATGTCCAGAAGGTGAACTGAAATTTGGGTTGTCATTTGAAATAGAAATGAAAAGTCATGAAGTTTGAACACTGAATTGTAATAAACTTCTATATGCTGTTCCTGATATATTTTACTTTGCACACTCCGTAAAGCTGTTTAGTGTGAAGAACTCAAGCAATTCTGGAAGAAACCAAATTCTACATTTGTGGAGGGGGTGCAAATGAAATATCTACTGCTTTAAAATATGCTTTATCAACTCTGAATGCAAAAGATAACACTGATGTATTATGTAACCATCCATTGATGACAATCTATGAGCTATGTAGGCAGTGAAAGCTCAATCTGATAAAAAATACATTTTAATATGCCCCCTACTTTGGTGAAAATGGTTTTCCCCAGTGTCAATCTAGCAAAGCACACTCTGTAAAACTGAAGAAAATCTGGAACAAACCAAATTCTACATTTATTGAGGGGGAGCAAATTACAATTCTTTTGATTTCAAATAAGCTTTAAAAACTCTGAATGCAAGAGATTACTCTAATGTATTATGTAGAAAGGCACTGATGACAATCTATGAGCTTTGAGGCAGTGAAAGCTCAATTTAAATCAAAATAAAAAGTTTCATATGCCTCCTACTTTGGTGAAAATGGTTTGCTCCAGTGTTATCCAAGCAATGAACACTGTAAATCTGGTTAGTGTGACAAAGTCAAGCAAATCTGGAAGAAACCAAATTCTACATTTGTGGAGGGGGAGCAAATTCAATATCAAATGATTTAAAGTATGCTTTAAAAACTCTGAATGTGGGTTATGACTCTAGTGAATTACATAGAAATGCACTGATGACAAACTATGAACTTTGAAGGTAGTGAAAGCTTAATTTAAATCAAAACAGGATTTTATTTGTCCCCTACTTTGGTGAAAATGGTTTGACCCATTGTTCTCCCAGCATGCATTGGTTTCATTAAAATATTGTAAACCAAACATTAGTTCAAGAAAAATTGACTTTCCTTCCCTTTTTTAAAGTGGAAGACAGTGAGAACCAGTTTTGATCTCTTATGTTTGCCAGGAGACAATAATCCTCTGAAGTAATTTTAATATCTCTAAGTTTAAAAGAAAACAATTTGTGAAGCTTAAATACTTGGGTTTCTGTTTTTTGTTTGTTTTTAAACTTAATCACTGATTCCATAAGAGTTATATTTTTCTGAAATATTATTTTGTATGTAATAAATATGTGTGCTATGTGTATTCAGGAAAAGTTTTTGATTAGTTTATTCTATATTGTTTTATGTTGTCATTTTCATACCACATTCTATACTCTATTGTTATCTGTACTTAACCATTTCAGTGCCAGAGATGTTTATGATGTCCAGAAGGTGAACTGAAATTTGGGTTGTCATTTGAAATAGAACTGAAAAGTCATGAAGTTTGAACACTGAATTGTAATACACTTCTATATGCTGTTCGTGATATATTTTACTTTGCACACTCCGTAAAGCTGTTTAGTGTGAAGAACTCAAGCAATTCTGGAACAAACCAAATTCTACATTTGTGGAGGGGGTGCAAATGAAATATCTACTGCTTTAAAATATGCTTTATCAACTCTGAATGCAAAAGATAACACTGATGTATTATGTAACCATCCATTGATGACAATCTATGAGCTATGTAGGCAGTGAAAGCTCAATCTGATAAAAAATACAGTTTAATATGCCCCCTACTTTGGTGAAAATGGTTTTCCCCAGTGTCATCCTAGCAAAGCACACTCTGTAAAACTGAAGAAAATCTGGAACAAACCAAATTCTACATTTATTGAGGGGGAGCAAATTACAATTCTTTTGATTTCAAATAAGCTTTAAAAACTCTGAATGCAAGAGATTACTCTAATGTATTATGTAGAAAGGCACTGATGACAATCTATGAGCTTTGAGGCAGTGAAAGCTCAATTTAAATCAAAATAAAGTTTCATATGCCTCCTACTTTGGTGAAAATGATTTGCTCCAGTGTTATCCAAGCAATGAACACTGTAAATCTGGTTAGTGTGACAAAGTCAAGCAAATCTGGAAGAAACCAAATTCTACATTTGTGGAGGGGGAGCAAATTCAATATCAAATGATTTAAAGTATGCTTTAAAAACTCTGAATGTGGGTTATGACTCTAGTGAATTACATAGAAATGCACTGATGACAAACTATGAACTTTGAAGGTAGTGAAAGCTTAATTTAAATCAAAATAGGATTTTATTTGTCCCCTACTTTGGTGAAAATGGTTTGCCCCATTGTTCTCCCAGCATGCATTGGTTTCATTAAAATATTGTAAACCAAACATTAGTTCAAGAAAAATTGACTTTCCTTCCCTTTTTTAAAGTGGAAGACAGTGAGAACCAGTTTTGATCTCTTATGTTTGCCAGGAGACAATAATCCTCTGAAGTAATTTTAATATCTCTAAGTTTTAAAGAAAACAATTTGTGAAGCTTAAATACTTGGGTTTCTGTTTTTTTTAATCTTAATCACTGATTCCATAAGAGTTATATTTTTCTGAAATATTATTTTCTATGTAATAAATATGTGTGCTATGTGTATTCAGGAAAAGTTTTTGATTAGTTTATTCTATATTGTTTTATGTTGTCATTTTCATACCACATTCTATACTCTATTGTTATCTGTACTTAACCATTTCAGTGCCAGAGATGTTTATGATGTCCAGAAGGTGAACTGAAATTTGGGTTGTCATTTGAAATAGAACTGAAAAGTCATGAAGTTTGAACACTGAATTGTAATAAACTTCTATATGCTGTTCCTGATATATTTTACTTTGCACACTCCGTAAAGCTGTTTAGTGTGAAGAACTCAAGCAATTCTGGAACAAACCAAATTCTACATTTGTGGAGGGGGTGCAAATGAAATATTTACTGCTTTAAAATATGCTTTATCAACTCTGAATGCAAAAGATAACACTGATGTATTATGTAACCATCCATTGATGACAATCTATGAGCTATGTAGGCAGTGAAAGCTCAATCTGATAAAAAATACATTTTAATATGCCCCCTACTTTGATGAAAATGATTTTCCCCAGTGTCAATCTAGCAAAGCACACTCTGTAAAACTGAAGAAAATCTGGAACAAACCAAATTCTACATTTATTGAGGGGGAGCAAATTACAATTCTTTTGATTTCAAATAAGCTTTAAAAACTCTGAATGCAAGAGATTACTCTAATGTATTATGTAGAAAGGCACTGATGACAATCTATGAGCTATGAGGCAGTGAAAGCTCAATTTAAATCAAAATAAAAAGTTTCATATGCCTCCTACTTTGGTGAAAATGGTTTGCTCCAGTGTTATCCAAGCAATGAACACTGTAAATCTGGTTAGTGTGACAAAGTCAAGCAAATCTGGAAGAAACCAAATTCTACATTTGTGGAGGGGGAGCAAATTCAATATCAAATGATTTAAAGTATGCTTTAAAAACTCTGAATGTGGGTTATGACTCTAGTGAATTACATAGAAATGCACTGATGACAAACTATGAACTTTGAAGGTAGTGAAAGCTTAATTTAAATCAAAACAGGATTTTATTTGTCCCCTACTTTGGTGAAAATGGTTTGCCCCATTGTTCTCCCAGCATGCATTGGTTTCATTAAAATATTGTAAACCAAACATTAGTTCAAGAAAAATTGACTTTCCTTCCCTTTTTTAAAGTGGAAGACAGTGAGAACCAGTTTTGATCTCTTTTGTTTGCCAGGAGACAATAATCCTCTGAAGTAATTTTAATATCTCTAAGTTTAAAAGAAAGCAATTTGTGAAGCTTAAATACTTGGGTTTCTTTTTTTTTTGTTTTTAAACTTAATCACTGATTCCATAAGATTTATATTTTTCTGAAATATTATTTTGTATGTAATAAATATGTGTGCTATTTGTATTCAGGAAAAGTTTTTGATTAGTTTATTCTATATTGTTTTATGTTGTCATTTTCATACCACATTCTATACTCTATTGTTATCTGTACTTAACCATTTCAGTGCCAGAGATGTTTATGATGTCCAGAAGGTGAACTGAAATTTGGGTTGTCATTTGAAATAGAACTGAAAAGTCATGAAGTTTGAACACTGAATTGTAATAAACTTCTATATGCTGTTCCTGATATATTTTACTTTGCACACTCCGTAAAGCTGTTTAGTGTGAAGAACTCAAGCAATTCTGGAACAAACCAAATTCTACATTTGTGGAGGGGGTGCAAATGAAATATTTACTGCTTTAAAATATGCTTTATCAACTCTGAATGCAAAAGATAACACTGATGTATTATGTAACCATCCATTGATGACAATCTATGAGCTATGTAGGCAGTGAAAGCTCAATCTGATAAAAAATACATTTTAATATGCCCCCTACTTTGATGAAAATGATTTTCCCCAGTGTCAATCTAGCAAAGCACACTCTGTAAAACTGAAGAAAATCTGGAACAAACCAAATTCTACATTTATTGAGGGGGAGCAAATTACAATTCTTTTGATTTCAAATAAGCTTTAAAAACTCTGAATGCAAGAGATTACTCTAATGTATTATGTAGAAAGGCACTGATGACAATCTATGAGCTATGAGGCAGTGAAAGCTCAATTTAAATCAAAATAAAAAGTTTCATATGCCTCCTACTTTGGTGAAAATGGTTTGCTCCAGTGTTATCCAAGCAATGAACACTGTAAATCTGGTTAGTGTGACAAAGTCAAGCAAATCTGGAAGAAACCAAATTCTACATTTGTGGAGGGGGAGCAAATTCAATATCAAATGATTTAAAGTATGCTTTAAAAACTCTGAATGTGGGTTATGACTCTAGTGAATTACATAGAAATGCACTGATGACAAACTATGAACTTTGAAGGTAGTGAAAGCTTAATTTAAATCAAAACAGGATTTTATTTGTCCCCTACTTTGGTGAAAATGGTTTGCCCCATTGTTCTCCCAGCATGCATTGGTTTCATTAAAATATTGTAAACCAAACATTAGTTCAAGAAAAATTGACTTTCCTTCCCTTTTTTAAAGTGGAAGACAGTGAGAACCAGTTTTGATCTCTTTTGTTTGCCAGGAGACAATAATCCTCTGAAGTAATTTTAATATCTCTAAGTTTAAAAGAAAGCAATTTGTGAAGCTTAAATACTTGGGTTTCTTTTTTTTTTGTTTTTAAACTTAATCACTGATTCCATAAGATTTATATTTTTCTGAAATATTATTTTGTATGTAATAAATATGTGTGCTATTTGTATTCAGGAAAAGTTTTTGATTAGTTTATTCTATATTGTTTTATGTTGTCATTTTCATACTAAATTCTATACTCTATTGTTATCTGTACTTAACCATTTCAGTGCCAGAGATGTTTATGATGTCCAGAAGGTGAACTGAAATTTGGGTTGTCATTTGAAATAGAAATGAAAAGTCATGAAGTTTGAACACTGAATTGTAATAAACTTCTATATGCTGTTCCTGATATATTTTACTTTGCACACTCCGTAAAGCTGTTTAGTGTGAAGAACTCAAGCAATTCTGGAAGAAACCAAATTCTACATTTGTGGAGGGGGTGCAAATAAATTTCTACTGCTTTAAAATATGCTTTATCAACTCTGAATGCAAAAGATAACACTGATGTATTATGTAACCATCCATTGATGACAATCTATGAGCTATGTAGGCAGTGAAAGCTCAATCTGATAAAAAATACAGTTTAATATGCCCCCTACTTTGGTGAAAATGGTTTTCCCCAGCGTCATCCTAGCAAAGCACACTCTGTAAAACTGAAGAAACTCTGGAACAAACCAAATTCTACATTTATTGAGGGGGAGCAAATTACAATTCTTTTGATTTCAAATAAGCTTTAAAAACTCTGAATGCAAGAGATTACTCTAATGTATTATGTAGAAAGGCACTGATGACAATCTATGAGCTTTGAGGCAGTGAAAGCTCAATTTAAATCAAAATAAAGTTTCATATGCCTCCTACTTTGGTGAAAATGATTTGCTCCAGTGTTATCCAAGCAATGAACACTGTAAATCTGGTTAGTGTGACAAAGTCAAGCAAATCTGGAAGAAACCAAATTCTACATTTGTGGAGGGGGAGCAAATTCAATATCAAATGATTTAAAGTATGCTTTAAAAACTCTGAATGTGGGTTATGACTCTAGTGAATTACATAGAAAGGCACTGATGACAAACTATGAGCTTTGAAGGTAGTGAAAGCTTAATTTAAATCAAACAGGGTTTTATTTGTCCCCTACTTTGGTGAAAATGGTTTGCCCCATTGCTCTCCCAGCATGCTTTGGTTTCATTAAAATATTGTAAACCAAACATTAGTTCAAGAAAAATTTACTTTCCTTCCCTTTTTTAAAGTGGAAGACAGTGAGAACCAGTTTTGATCTCTTATGTTTGCCACGAGACAATAATCCTCTGAAGTAATTTTAATATCTCTAAGTTTAAAAGAAATCAATTTGTGAAGCTTAAATACTTGGGTTTCTTTTTTTTTTTGTTTTTAAACTTAATCACTGATTCCATAAGAGTTATATTTTTCTGAAATATTATTTTCTATGTAATAAATATGTGTGCTATGTGTATTCAGGAAAAGTTTTTGATTAGTTTATTCTATATTGTTTTATGTTGTCATTTTCATACCACATTCTATACTCTATTGTTATCTGTACTTAACCATTTCAGTGCCAGAGATGTTTATGATGTCCAGAAGGTGAACTGAAATTTGGGTTGTCATTTGAAATAGAACTGAAAAGTCATGAAGTTTGAACACTGAATTGTAATAAACTTCTATATGCTGTTCGTGATATATTTTACTTTGCACACTCCGTAAAGCTGTTTAGTGTGAAGAACTCAAGCAATTCTGGAACAAACCAAATTCTACATTTGTGGAGGGGGTGCAAATGAAATATTTACTGCTTTAAAATATGCTTTATCAACTCTGAATGCAAAAGATAACACTGATGTATTATGTAACCATCCATTGATGACAATCTATGAGCTATGTAGGCAGTGAAAGCTCAATCTGATAAAAAATACATTTTAATATGCCCCCTACTTTGGTGAAAATGGTTTTCCCCAGTGTCAATCTAGCAAAGCACACTCTGTAAAACTGAAGAAAATCTGGAACAAACCAAATTCTACATTTATTGAGGGGGAGCAAATTACAATTCTTTTGATTTCAAATAAGCTTTAAAAACTCTGAATGCAAGAAATTACTCTAATGTATTATGTAGAAAGGCACTGATGACAATCTATGAGCTTTGAGGCAGTGAAAGCTCAATTTAAATCAAAATAAAAAGTTTCATATGCCTCCTACTTTGGTGAAAATGGTTTGCTCCAGTGTTATCCAAGCAATGAACACTGTAAATCTGGTTAGTGTGACAAAGTCAAGCAAATCTGGAAGAAACCAAATTCTACATTTGTGGAGGGGGAGCAAATTCAATATCAAATGATTTAAAGTATGCTTTAAAAACTCTGAATGTGGGTTATGACTCTAGTGAATTACATAGAAATGCACTGATGACAAACTATGAACTTTGAAGGTAGTGAAAGCTTAATTTAAATCAAAACAGGATTTTATTTGTCCCCTACTTTGGTGAAAATGGTTTGCCCCATTGTTCTCCCAGCATGCATTGGTTTCATTAAAATATTGTAAACCAAACATTAGTTCAAGAAAAATTGACTTTCCTTCCCTTTTTTAAAGTGGAAGACAGTGAGAACCAGTTTTGATCTCTTATGTTTGCCATGAGACAATAATCCTCTGAAGTAATTTTAATATCTCTAAGTTTAAAAGAAAGCAATTTGTGAAGCTTAAATACTTGGGTTTCTGTTTTTTTTTTTTTTTTTTTTAATCTTAATCACTGATTCCAAAAGAGTTATATTTTTCTGAAATATTATTTTCTATGTAATAAATATGTGTGCTATGTGTATTCAGGAAAAGTTTTTGATTAGTTTATTCTATATTGTTTTATGTTGTCATTTTCATACCACATTCTATACTCTATTGTTATCTGTACTTAACCATTTCAGTGCCAGAGATGTTTATGATGTCCAGAAGGTGAACTGAAATTTGGGTTGTCATTTGAAATAGAAATGAAAAGTCATGAAGTTTGAACACTGAATTGTAATAAACTTCTATATGCTGTTCCTGATATATTTTACTTTGCACACTCCGTAAAGCTGTTTAGTGTGAAGAATTCAAGCAATTCTGGAAGAAACCAAATTCTACATTTGTGGAGGGGGTGCAAATGAAATATCTACTGCTTTAAAATATGCTTTATCAACTCTGAATGCAAAAGATAACACTGATGTATTATGTAACCATCCATTGATGACAATCTATGAGCTATGTAGGCAGTGAAAGCTCAATCTGATAAAAAATACATTTTAATATGCCCCCTACTTTGGTGAAAATGGTTTTCCCCAGTGTCAATCTAGCAAAGCACACTCTGTAAAACTGAAGAAAATCTGGAACAAACCAAATTCTACATTTATTGAGGGGGAGCAAATTACAATTCTTTTGATTTCAAATAAGCTTTAAAAACTCTGAATGCAAGAGATTACTCTAATGTATTATGTAGAAAGGCACTGATGACAATCTATGAGCTTTGAGGCAGTGAAAGCTCAATTTAAATCAAAATAAAAAGTTTCATATGCCTCCTACTTTGGTGAAAATGGTTTGCTCCAGGGTTATCCAAGCAATGAACACTGTAAATCTGGTTAGTGTGACAAAGTCAAGCAAATCTGGAAGAAACCAAATTCTACATTTGTGGAGGGGGAGCAAATTCAATATCAAATGATTTAAAGTATGCTTTAAAAACTCTGAATGTGGGTTATGACTCTAGTGAATTACATAGAAATGCACTGATGACAAACTATGAACTTTGAAGGTAGTGAAAGCTTAATTTAAATCAAAACAGGATTTTATTTGTCCCCTACTTTGGTGAAAATGGTTTGCCCCATTGTTCTCCCAGCATGCATTGGTTTCATTAAAATATTGTAAACCAAACATTAGTTCAAGAAAAATTGACTTTCCTTCCCTTTTTTAAAGTGGAAGACAGTGAGAACCAGTTTTGATCTCTTATGTTTGCCATGAGACAATAATCCTCTGAAGTAATTTTAATATCTCTAAGTTTAAAAGAAAGCAATTTGTGAAGCTTAAATACTTGGGTTTCTGTTTTTTTTTTTTTTTTTTTAATCTTAATCACTGATTCCATAAGAGTTATATTTTTCTGAAATATTATTTTCTATGTAATAAATATGTGTGCTATGTGTATTCAGGAAAAGTTTTTGATTAGTTTATTCTATATTGTTTTATGTTGTCATTTTCATACCACATTCTATACTCTATTGTTATCTGTACTTAACCATTTCAGTGCCAGAGATGTTTATGATGTCCAGAAGGTGAACTGAAATTTGGGTTGTCATTTGAAATAGAAATGAAAAGTCATGAAGTTTGAACACTGAATTGTAATAAACTTCTATATGCTGTTCCTGATATATTTTACTTTGCACACTCCGTAAAGCTGTTTAGTGTGAAGAACTCAAGCAATTCTGGAAGAAACCAAATTCTACATTTGTGGAGGGGGTGCAAATGAAATATCTACTGCTTTAAAATATGCTTTATCAACTCTGAATGCAAAAGATAACACTGATGTATTATGTAACCATCCATTGATGACAATCTATGAGCTATGTAGGCAGTGAAAGCTCAATCTGATAAAAAATACATTTTAATATGCCCCCTACTTTGGTGAAAATGGTTTTCCACAGTGTCAATCTAGCAAAGCACACTCTGTAAAACTGAAGAAAATCTAGAACAAACCAAATTCTACATTTATTGAGGGGGAGCAAATTACAATTCTTTTGATTTCAAATAAGCTTTAAAAACTCTGAATGCAAGAGATTACTCTAATGTATTATGTAGAAAGGCACTGATGACAATCTATGAGCTTTGAGGCAGTGAAAGCTCAATTTAAATCAAAATAAAAAGTTTCATATGCCTCCTACTTTGGTGAAAATGGTTTGCTCCAGTGTTATCCAAGCAATGAACACTGTAAATCTGGTTAGTGTGACAAAGTCAAGCAAATCTGGAAGAAACCAAATTCTACATTTGTGGAGGGGGAGCAAATTCAATATCAAATGATTTAAAGTATGCTTTAAAAACTCTGAATGTGGGTTATGACTCTAGTGAATTACATAGAAATGCACTGATGACAAACTATGAACTTTGAAGGTAGTGAAAGCTTAATTTAAATCAAAACAGGATTTTATTTGTCCCCTACTTTGGTGAAAATGGTTTGACCCATTGTTCTCCCAGCATGCATTGGTTTCATTAAAATATTGTAAACCAAACATTAGTTCAAGAAAAATTGACTTTCCTTCCCTTTTTTAAAGTGGAAGACAGTGAGAACCAGTTTTGATCTCTTATGTTTGCCATGAGACAATAATCCTCTGAAGTAATTTTAATATCTCTAAGTTTAAAAGAAAACAATTTGTGAAGCTTAAATACTTGGGTTTCTGTTTTTTTTTTGTTTTTTTAATCTTAATCACTGATTCCATAAGAGTTATATTTTTTTGAAATATTATTTTCTATGTAATAAATATGTGTGCTATGTGTATTCAGGAAAAGTTTTTGATTAGTTTATTCTATATTGTTTTATGTTGTCATTTTCATACCACATTCTATACTCTATTGTTATCTGTACTTAACCATTTCAGTGCCAGAGATGTTTATGATGTCCAGAAAGTGAACTGAAATTTGGGTTGTCATTTGAAATAGAAATGAAAAGTCATGAAGTTTGAACACTGAATTGTAATAAACTTCTATATGCTGTTCCTGATATATTTTACTTTGCACACTCCGTAAAGCTGTTTAGTGTGAAGAACTCAAGCAATTCTGGAAGAAACCAAATTTTACATTTGTGGAGGGGGTGCAAATGAAATATCTACTGCTTTAAAATATGCTTTATCAACTCTGAATGCAAAAGATAACACTGATGTATTATGTAACCATCCATTGATGACAATCTATGAGCTATGTAGGCAGTGAAAGCTCAATCTGATAAAAAATACAGTTTAATATGCCCCCTACTTTGGTGAAAATGATTTTCCCCAGTGTCATCCTAGCAAAGCACACTCTGTAAAACTGAAGAAAATCTGGAACAAACCAAATTCTACATTTATTGAGGGGGAGCAAATTACAATTCTTTTGATTTCAAATAAGCTTTAAAAACTCTGAATGCAAGAGATTACTCTAATGTATTATGTAGAAAGGCACTGATGACAATCTATGAGCTTTGAGGCAGTGAAAGCTAAATTTAAATCAAAATAAAGTTTCATATGCCTCCTACTTTGGTGAAAATGATTTGCTCCAGTGTTATCCAAGCAATGAACACTGTAAATCTGGTTAGTGTGACAAAGTCAAGCAAATCTGGAAGAAACCAAATTCTACATTTGTGGAGGGGGAGCAAATTCAATATCAAATGATTTAAAGTATGCTTTAAAAACTCTGAATGTGGGTTATGACTCTAGTGAATTACATAGAAAGGCACTGATGACAAACTATGAGCTTTGAAGGTAGTGAAAGCTTAATTTAAATCAAACAGGGTTTTATTTGTCCCCTACTTTGGTGAAAATGGTTTGCCCCATTGCTCTCCCAGCATGCATTGGTTTCATTAAAATATTGTAAACCAAACATGAGTTCAAGAAAAATTGACTTTCCTTCCCTTTTTTAAAGTGGAAGACAGTGAGAACCAGTTTTGATCTCTTATGTTTGCCATGAGACAATAATCCTCTGAAGTAATTTTAATATCTCTAAGTTTAAAAGAAAACAATTTGTAAGCTTAAATACTTGGGTTTCTTTTTTTTTTTTTTTTTTTTTTTTAAACTTAATCACTGATTCCATAAGAGTTATATTTTTCTGAAATATTATTTTGTATGTAATAAATATGTGTGCTATGTGTATTCAGGAAAAGTTTTTGATTAGTTTATTCTATATTGTTTTATGTTGTCATTTTCATACCACATTCTATACTCTATTGTTATCTGTACTTAACCATTTCAGGGCCAGAGATGTTTATGATGTCCAGAAGGTGAACTGAAATTTGGGTTGTCATTTGAAATTGAACTGAAAAGTCATGAAGTTTGAACACTGAATTGTAATAAACTTCTATATGCTGTTCGTGATATATTTTACTTTGCACACTCCGTAAAGCTGTTTAGTGTGAAGAACTCAAGCAATTCTGGAAGAAACCAAATTCTACATTTGTGGAGGGGGTGCAAATGAAATATCTACTGCTTTAAAATATGCTTTATCAACTCTGAATGCAAAAGATAACACTGATGTATTATGTAACCATCCATTGATGACAATCTATGAGCTATGTAGGCAGTGAAAGCTCAATCTGATAAAAAATACAGTTTAATATGCCCCCTACTTTGGTGAAAATGGTTTTCCCCAGTGTCATCCTAGCAAAGCACACTCTGTAAAACTGAAGAAAATCTGGAACAAACCAAATTCTACATTTATTGAGGGGGAGCAAATTACAATTCTTTTGATTTCAAATAAGCTTTAAAAACTCTGAATGCAAGAGATTACTCTAATGTATTATGTAGAAAGGCACTGATGACAATCTATGAGCTTTGAGGCAGTGAAAGCTCAATTTAAATCAAAATAAAGTTTCATATGCCTCCTACTTTGGTGAAAATGATTTGCTCCAGTGTTATCCAAGCAATGAACACTGTAAATCTGGTTAGTGTGACAAAGTCAAGCAAATCTGGAAGAAACCAAATTCTACATTTGTGGAGGGGGAGCAAATTCAATATCAAATGATTTAAAGTATGCTTTAAAAATTCTGAATGTGGGTTATGACTCTAGTGAATTACATAGAAAGGCACTGATGACAAACTATGAGCTTTGAAGGTAGTGAAAGCTTAATTTAAATCAAACAGGGTTTTATTTGTCCCCTACTTTGGTGAAAATGGTTTGCCCCATTGCTCTCCCAGCATGCATTGGTTTCATTAAAATATTGTAAACCAAACATGAGTTCAAGAAAAATTGACATTCCTTCCCTTTTTTAAAGTGGAAGACAGTGAGAACCAGTTTTGATCTCTTATGTTTGCCATGAGACAATAATCCTCTGAAGTAATTTTAATATCTCTTAGTTTAAAAGAAAACAATTTGTAAGCTTAAATACTTGGGTTTCTTTTTTTTTTTTTTTTTTTTTTTTTAAACTTAATCACTGATTCCATAAGAGTTATATTTTTCTGAAATATTATTTTGTATGTAATAAATATGTGTGCTATGTGTATTCAGGAAAAGTTTTTGATTAGTTTATTCTATATTGTTTTATGTTGTCATTTTCATACCACATTCTATACTCTATTTTTATCTGTACTTAACCATTTCAGGGCCAGAGATGTTTATGATGTCCAGAAGGTGAACTGAAATTTGGGTTGTCATTTGAAATAGAACTGAAAAGTCATGAAGTTTGAACACTGAATTGTAATAAACTTCTATATGCTGTTCGTGATATATTTTACTTTGCACACTCCGTAAACCTGTTTAGTGTGAAGAACTCAAGCAATTCTGGAAGAAACCAAATTCTACATTTGTGGAGGGGGTGCAAATGAAATATCTACTGCTTTAAAATATGCTTTATCAACTCTGAATGCAAAAGATAACACTGATGTATTATGTAACCATCCATTGATGACAATCTATGAGCTATGTAGGCAGTGAAAGCTCAATCTGATAAAAAATACATTTTAATATGCCCCCTACTTTGGTGAAAATGGTTTTCCCCAGTGTCATCCTAGCAAAGCACACTCTGTAAAACTGAAGAAAATCTGGAACAAACCAAATTCTACATTTATTGAGGGGAGCAAATTACAATTCTTTTGATTTCAAATAAGCTTTAAAAACTCTGAATGCAAGAGATTACTCTAATGTATTATGTAGAAAGGCACTGATGACAATCTATGAGCTTTGAGGCAGTGAAAGCTCAATTTAAATCAAAATAAAAAGTTTCATATGCCTCCTACTTTGGTGAAAATGGTTTGCTCCAGTGTTATCCAAGCAATGAACACTGTAAATCTGGTTAGTGTGACAAAGTCAAGCAAATCTGGAAGAAACCAAATTCTACATTTGTGGAGGGGGAGCAAATTCAATATCAAATGATTTAAAGTATGCTTTAAAAACTCTGAATGTGGGTTATGACTCTAGTGAATTACATAGAAAGGCACTGATGACAAACTATGAGCTTTGAAGGTAGTGAAAGCTTAATTTAAATCAAACAGGGTTTTATTTGTCCCCTACTTTGGTGAAAATGGTTTGCCCCATTGCTCTCCCAGCATGCATTGGTTTCATTAAAATATTGTAAACCAAACATTAGTTCAAGAAACATTGACTTTCCTTCCCTTTTTTAAAGTGGAAGACAGTGAGAACCAGTTTTGATCTCTTATGTTTGCCATGAGACAATAATACTCTGAAGTAATTTTAATATCTCTAAGTTTAACAGAAAGCAATTTGTGAAGCTTAAATACTTGGGCTTCTTTTTTTTTTTTTTTTTTTTTTTTTTTTAACTTAATCACTGATTCCATAAGAGTTATATTTTTCTGAAATATTATTTTGTATGTAATAAATATGTGTGCTATGTGTATTCAGGAAAAGTTTTTGATTAGTTTATTCCATATTGTTTTATGTTGTCATTTTCATACCACATTCTATACTCTATTGTTATCTGTACTTAACCATTTCAGTGCCAGAGATATTTATGATGTCCAGAAGGTGAACTGAAATTTGGGTTGTCATTTGAAATAGAAATGAAAAGTCATGAAGTTTGAACACTGAATTGTAATAAACTTCTATATGCTGTTCCTGATATATTTTACTTTGCACACTCCGTAAAGCTGTTTAGTGTGAAGAACTCAAGCAATTCTGGAAGAAACCAAATTCTACATTTGTGGAGGGGGTGCAAATGAAATATCTACTGCTTTAAAATATGCTTTATCAACTCTGAATGCAAAAGATAACACTGATGTATTATGTAACCATCCATTGATGACAATCTATGAGCTATGTAGGCAGTGAAAGCTCAATCTGATAAAAAATACATTTTAATATGCCCCCTACTTTGGTGAAAATGGTTTTCCCCAGTGTCAATCTAGCAAAGCACACTCTGTAAAACTGAAGAAAATCTGGAACAAACCAAATTCTACATTTATTGAGGGGGAGCAAATTACAATTCTTTTGATTTCAAATAAGCTTTAAAAACTCTGAATGCAAGAGATTACTCTAATGTATTATGTAGAAAGGCACTGATGACAATCTATGAGCTTTGAGGCAGTGAAAGCTCAATTTAAATCAAAATAAAAAGTTTCATATGCCTCCTACTTTGGTGAAAATGGTTTGCTCCAGTGTTATCCAAGCAATGAACACTGTAAATCTGGTTAGTGTGACAAAGTCAAGCAAATCTGGAAGAAACCAAATTCTACATTTGTGGAGTGGGAGCAAATTCAATATCAAATGATTTAAAGTATGCTTTAAAAACTCTGAATGTGGGTTATGACTCTAGTGAATTACATAGAAATGCACTGATGACAAACTATGAACTTTGAAGGTAGTGAAAGCTTAATTTAAATCAAAACAGGATTTTATTTGTCCCCTACTTTGGTGAAAATGGTTTGCCCCATTGTTCTCCCAGCATGCATTGGTTTCATTACAATATTGTAAACCAAACATTAGTTCAAGAAAAATTGACTTTCCTTCCCTTTTTTAAAGTGGAAGACAGTGAGAACCAGTTTTGATCTCTTATGTTTGCCATGAGACAGTAATCCTCTGAAGTAATTTTAATATCTCTAAGTTTAAAAGAAAACAATTTGTGAAGCTTAAATACTTGGGTTTTTTTTTTGTTTTTTTTTTTTTTTTTAACTTAATCACTGATTCCATAAGAGTTATATTTTTCTGAAATATTATTTTGTATGTAATAAATATGTGTGCTATGTGTATTCAGGAGAAGTTTTTGATTAGTTTATTCCATATTGTTTTATGTTGTCATTTTCATACCACATTCTATACTCTATTGTTATCTGTACTTAACCATTTCAGTGCCAGAGATGTTTATGATGTCCAGAAAGTGAACTGAAATTTGGGTTGTCATTTGAAATAGAAATGAAAAGTCATGAAGTTTGAACACTGAATTGTAATAAACTTCTATATGCTGTTCCTGATATATTTTACTTTGCACACTCCGTAAAGCTGTTTAGTGTGAAGAACTCAAGCAATTCTGGAAGAAACCAAATTCTACATTTGTGGAGGGGGTGCAAATGAAATATCTACTGCTTTAAAATATGCTTTATCAACTCTGAATGCAAAAGATAACACTGATGTATTATGTAACCATCCATTGATGACAATCTATGAGCTATGTAGGCAGTGAAAGCTCAATCTGATAAAAAATACAGTTTAATATGCCCCCTACTTTGGTGAAAATGGTTTTCCCCAGTGTCATCCTAGCAAAGCACACTCTGTAAAACTGAAGAAAATCTGGAACAAACCAAATTCTACATTTATTGAGGGGGAGCAAATTACAATTCTTTTGATTTCAAATAAGCTTTAAAAACTCTGAATGCAAGAGATTACTCTAATGTATTATGTAGAAAGGCACTGATGACAATCTATGAGCTTTGAGGCAGTGAAAGCTCAATTTAAATCAAAATAAAGTTTCATATGCCTCCTACTTTGGTGAAAATGATTTGCTCCAGTGTTATCCAAGCAATGAACACTGTAAATCTGGTTAGTGTGACAAAGTCAAGCAAATCTGGAAGAAACCAAATTCTACATTTGTGGAGGGGGAGCAAATTCAATATCAAATGATTTAAAGTATGCTTTAAAAATTCTGAATGTGGGTTATGACTCTAGTGAATTACATAGAAAGGCATGATGACAAACTATGAGCTTTGAAGGTAGTGAAAGCTTAATTTAAATCAAACAGGGTTTTATTTGTCCCCTACTTTGGTGAAAATGGTTTGCCCCATTGCTCTCCCAGCATGCATTGGTTTCATTAAAATATTGTAAACCAAACATGAGTTCAAGAAAAATTGACTTTCCTTCCCTTTTTTAAAGTGGAAGACAGTGAGAACCAGTTTTGATCTCTTATGTTTGCCATGAGACAATAATCCTCTGAAGTAATTTTAATATCTCTAAGTTTAAAAGAAAACAATTTGTAAGCTTAAATACTTGGGTTTTTTTTTTTTTTTTTTTTTTTTTTTAAACTTAATCACTGATTTCATAAGAGTTATATTTTTCTGAAATATTATTTTGTATGTAATAAATATGTGTGCTATGTGTATTCAGGAAAAGTTTTTGATTAGTTTATTCTATATTGTTTTATGTTGTCATTTTCATACCACATTCTATACTCTATTTTTATCTGTACTTAACCATTTCAGGGCCAGAGATGTTTATGATGTCCAGAAGGTGAACTGAAATTTGGGTTGTCATTTGAAATAGAACTGAAAAGTCATGAAGTTTGAACACTGAATTGTAATAAACTTCTATATGCTGTTTGTGATATATTTTACTTTGCACACTCCGTAAACCTGTTTAGTGTGAAGAACTCAAGCAATTCTGGAAGAAACCAAATTCTACATTTGTGGAGGGGGTGCAAATGAAATATCTACTGCTTTAAAATATGCTTTATCAACTCTGAATGCAAAAGATAACACTGATGTATTATGTAACCATCCATTGATGACAATCTATGAGCTATGTAGGCAGTGAAAGCTCAATCTGATAAAAAATACATTTTAATATGCCCCCTACTTTGGTGAAAATGGTTTTCCCCAGTGTCATCCTAGCAAAGCACACTCTGTAAAACTGAAGAAAATCTGGAACAAACCAAATTCTACATTTATTGAGGGGGAGCAAATTACAATTCTTTTGATTTCAAATAAGCTTTAAAAACTCTGAATGCAAGAGATTACTCTAATGTATTATGTAGAAAGGCACTGATGACAATCTATGAGCTTTGAGGCAGTGAAAGCTCAATTTAAATCAAAATAAAAAGTTTCATATGCCTCCTACTTTGGTGAAAATGGTTTGCTCCAGTGTTATCCAAGCAATGAACACTGTAAATCTGGTTAGTGTGACAAAGTCAAGCAAATCTGGAAGAAACCAAGTTCTACATTTGTGGAGGGGGAGCAAATTCAATATCAAATGATTTAAAGTATGCTTTAAAAACTCTGAATGTGGGTTATGACTCTAGTGAATTACATAGAAAGGCACTGATGACAAACTATGAGCTTTGAAGGTAGTGAAAGCTTAATTTAAATCAAACAGGGTTTTATTTGTCCCCTACTTTGGTGAAAATGGTTTGCCCCATTGCTCTCCCAGCATGCATTGGTTTCATTAAAATATTGTAAACCAAACATTAGTTCAAGAAACATTGACTTTCCTTCCCTTTTTTAAAGTGGAAGACAGTGAGAACCAGTTTTGATCTCTTATGTTTGCCATGAGACAATAATCCTCTGAAGTAATTTTAATATCTCTAAGTTTAAAAGAAAGCAATTTGTGAAGCTTAAATACTTGGGCTTCTTTTTTTTTTTTTTTTTTTTTTAACTTAATCACTGATTCCATAAGAGTTATATTTTTCTGAAATATTATTTTGTATGTAATAAATATGTGTGCTATGTGTATTCAGGAAAAGTTTTTGATTAGTTTATTCCATATTGTTTTATGTTGTCATTTTCATACCACATTCTATACTCTATTGTTATCTGTACTTAACTATTTCAGTGCCAGAGATATTTATGATGTCCAGAAGGTGAACTGAAATTTGGGTTGTCATTTGAAATAGAAATGAAAAGTCATGAAGTTTGAACACTGAATTGTAATAAACTTCTATATGCTGTTCCTGATATATTTTACTTTGCACACTCCGTAAAGCTGTTTAGTGTGAAGAACTCAAGCAATTCTGGAAGAAACCAAATTCTACATTTGTGGAGGGGGTGCAAATGAAATATCTACTGCTTTAAAATATGCTTTATCAACTCTGAATGCAAAAGATAACACTGATGTATTATGTAACCATCCATTGATGACAATCTATGAGCTATGTAGGCAGTGAAAGCTCAATCTGATAAAAAATACATTTTAATATGCCCCCTACTTTGGTGAAAATGGTTTTCCCCAGTGTCAATCTAGCAAAGCACACTCTGTAAAACTGAAGAAAATCTGGAACAAACCAAATTCTACATTTATTGAGGGGGAGCAAATTACAATTCTTTTGATTTCAAATAAGCTTTAAAAACTCTGAATGCAAGAGATTACTCTAATGTATTATGTAGAAAGGCACTGATGACAATCTATGAGCTTTGAGGCAGTGAAAGCTCAATTTAAATCAAAATAAAAAGTTTCATATGCCTCCTACTTTGGTGAAAATGGTTTGCTCCAGTGTTATCCAAGCAATGAACACTGTAAATCTGGTTAGTGTGACAAAGTCAAGCAAATCTGGAAGAAACCAAATTCTACATTTGTGGAGGGGGAGCAAATTCAATATCAAATGATTTAAAGTATGCTTTAAAAACTCTGAATGTGGGTTATGACTCTAGTGAATTACATAGAAATGCACTGATGACAAACTATGAACTTTGAAGGTAGTGAAAGCTTAATTTAAATCAAAACAGGATTTTATTTGTCCCCTACTTTGGTGAAAATGGTTTGCCCCATTGTTCTCCCAGCATGCATTGGTTTCATTAAAATATTGTAAACCAAACATTAGTTCAAGAAAAATTGACTTTCCTTCCCTTTTTTAAAGTGGAAGACAGTGAGAACCAGTTTTGATCTCTTATGTTTGCCATGAGACAGTAATCCTCTGAAGTAATTTTAATATCTCTAAGTTTAAAAGAAAACAATTTGTGAAGCTTAAATACTTGGGTTTCTTTTTTTTTTTTTTTTTTTTTTTTTTTAACTTAATCACTGATTCCATAAGAGTTATATTTTTCTGAAATATTATTTTGTATGTAATAAATATGTGTGCTATGTGTATTCAGGAGAAGTTTTTGATTAGTTTATTCCATATTGTTTTATGTTGTCATTTTCATACCACATTCTATACTCTATTGTTATCTGTACTTAACCATTTCAGTGCCAGAGATGTTTATGATGTCCAGAAAGTGAACTGAAATTTGGGTTGTCATTTGAAATAGAAATGAAAAGTCATGAAGTTTGAACACTGAATTGTAATAAACTTCTATATGCTGTTCCTGATATATTTTACTTTGCACACTCCGTAAAGCTGTTTAGTGTGAAGAACTCAAGCAATTCTGGAAGAAACCAAATTCTACATTTGTGGAGGGGGTGCAAATGAAATATCTACTGCTTTAAAATATGCTTTATCAACTCTGAATGCAAAAGATAACACTGATGTATTATGTAACCATCCATTGATGACAATCTATGAGCTATGTAGGCAGTGAAAGCTCAATCTGATAAAAAATACAGTTTAATATGCCCCCTACTTTGGTGAAAATGGTTTTCCCCAGTGTCATCCTAGCAAAGCACACTCTGTAAAACTGAAGAAAATCTGGAACAAACCAAATTCTACATTTATTGAGGGGGAGCAAATTACAATTCTTTTGATTTCAAATAAGCTTTAAAAACTCTGAATGCAAGAGATTACTCTAATGTATTATGTAGAAAGGCACTGATGACAATCTATGAGCTTTGAGGCAGTGAAAGCTCAATTTAAATCAAAATAAAGTTTCATATGCCTCCTACTTTGGTGAAAATGATTTGCTCCAGTGTTATCCAAGCAATGAACACTGTAAATCTGGTTAGTGTGACAAAGTCAAGCAAATCTGGAAGAAACCAAATTCTACATTTGTGGAGGGGGAGCAAATTCAATATCAAATGATTTAAAGTATGCTTTAAAAATTCTGAATGTGGGTTATGACTCTAGTGAATTACATAGAAAGGCATGATGACAAACTATGAGCTTTGAAGGTAGTGAAAGCTTAATTTAAATCAAACAGGGTTTTATTTGTCCCCTACTTTGGTGAAAATGGTTTGCCCCATTGCTCTCCCAGCATGCATTGGTTTCATTAAAATATTGTAAACCAAACATGAGTTCAAGAAAAATTGACTTTCCTTCCCTTTTTTAAAGTGGAAGACAGTGAGAACCAGTTTTGATCTCTTATGTTTGCCATGAGACAATAATCCTCTGAAGTAATTTTAATATCTCTAAGTTTAAAAGAAAACAATTTGTAAGCTTAAATACTTGGGTTTCTTTTTTTTTTTTTTTTTTTTTTAAACTTAATCACTGATTCCATAAGAGTTATATTTTTCTGAAATATTATTTTGTATGTAATAAATATGTGTGCTATGTGTATTCAGGAAAAGTTTTTGATTAGTTTATTCTATATTGTTTTATGTTGTCATTTTCATACCACATTCTATACTCTATTTTTATCTGTACTTAACCATTTCAGGGCCAGAGATGTTTATGATGTCCAGAAGGTGAACTGAAATTTGGGTTGTCATTTGAAATAGAACTGAAAAGTCATGAAGTTTGAACACTGAATTGTAATAAACTTCTATATGCTGTTCGTGATATATTTTACTTTGCACACTCCGTAAAGCTGTTTAGTGTGAAGAACTCAAGCAATTCTGGAAGAAACCAAATTCTACATTTGTGGAGGGGGTGCAAATGAAATATCTACTGCTTTAAAATATGCTTTATCAACTCTGAATGCAAAAGATAACACTGATGTATTATGTAACCATCCATTGATGACAATCTATGAGCTATGTAGGCAGTGAAAGCTCAATCTGATAAAAAATACATTTTAATATGCCCCCTACTTTGGTGAAAATGGTTTTCCCCAGTGTCATCCTAGCAAAGCACACTCTGTAAAACTGAAGAAAATCTGGAACAAACCAAATTCTACATTTATTGAGGGGGAGCAAATTACAATTCTTTTGATTTCAAATAAGCTTTAAAAACTCTGAATGCAAGAGATTACTCTAATGTATTATGTAGAAAGGCACTGATGACAATCTATGAGCTTTGAGGCAGTGAAAGCTCAATTTAAATCAAAATAAAAAGTTTCATATGCCTCCTACTTTGGTGAAAATGGTTTGCTCCAGTGTTATCCAAGCAATGAACACTGTAAATCTGGTTAGTGTGACAAAGTCAAGCAAATCTGGAAGAAACCAAATTCTACATTTGTGGAGGGGGAGCAAATTCAATATCAAATGATTTAAAGTATGCTTTAAAAACTCTGAATGTGGGTTATGACTCTAGTGAATTACATAGAAAGGCACTGATGACAAACTATGAGCTTTGACCCTTTGAGTGCCAGAGGGGTACGCAATGCATTGCAAAGCAATGTGTTTCGTACCTCTCTGGCACTCAAAGGGTTATAGGTAGTGAAAGCTTAATTTAAATCAAACAGGGTTTTATTTGTCCCCTACTTTGGTGAAAATGGTTTGCCCCATTGTTCTCCCAGCATGCATTGGTTTCATTAAAATATTGTAAACCAAACATTAGTTCAAGAAAAATTGACTTTCCTTCCCTTTTTTAAAGTGGAAGACAGTGAGAACCAGTTTTGATCTCTTATGTTTGCCATGAGACAATAATCCTCTGAAGTAATTTTAATATCTCTAAGTTTAAAAGAAAACAATTTGTGAAGCTTAAATACTTGGGTTTCTGTTTTTTTTTTTCGTTTTTTTAATCTTAATCACTGATTCCATAAGAGTTATATTTTTCTGAAATATTATTTTCTATGTAATAAATATGTGTGCTATGTGTATTCAGGAAAAGTTTTTGATTAGTTTATTCTATATTGTTTTATGTTGTCATTTTCATACCACATTCTATACTCTATTGTTATCTGTACTTAACCATTTCAGTGCCAGAGATGTTTATGATGTCCAGAAGGTGAACTGAAATTTGGGTTGTCATTTGAAATAGAAATGAAAAGTCATGAAGTTTGAACACTGAATTGTAATAAACTTCTATATGCTGTTCCTGATATATTTTACTTTGCACACTCCGTAAAGCTGTTTAGTGTGAAGAACTCAAGCAATTCTGGAAGAAACCAAATTCTACATTTGTGGAGGGGGTGCAAATGAAATATCTACTGCTTTAAAATATGCTTTATCAACTCTGAATGCAAAAGATAACACTGATGTATTATGTAACCATCCATTGATGACAATCTATGAGCTATGTAGGCAGTGAAAGCTCAATCTGATAAAAAATACAGTTTAATATGCCCCTTACTTTGGTGAAAATGGTTTTCCCCAGTGTCATCCTAGCAAAGCACACTCTGTAAAACTGAAGAAAATCTGGAACAAACCAAATTCTACATTTATTGAGGGGGAGCAAATTACAATTCTTTTGATTTCAAATAAGCTTTAAAAACTCTGAATGCAAGAGATTACTCTAATGTATTATGTAGAAAGGCACTGATGACAATCTATGAGCTTTGAGGCTGTGAAAGCTCAATTTAAATCAAAATAAAGTTTCATATGCCTCCTACTTTGGTGAAAATGGTTTGCTCCAGTGTTATCCAAGCAATGAACACTGTAAATCTGGTTAGTGTGACAAAGTCAAGCAAATCTGGAAGAAACCAAATTCTACATTTGTGGAGGGGGAGCAAATTCAATATCAAATGATTTAAAGTATGCTTTAAAAACTCTGAATGTGGGTTATGACTCTAGTGAATTACATAGAAAGGCACTGATGACAAACTATGAGCTTTGAAGGTAGTGAAAGCTTAATTTAAATCAAACAGGGTTTTATTTGTCACCTACTTTGGTGAAAATGGTTTGCCCCATTGCTCTCCCAGCATGCATTGGTTTCATTAAAATATTGTAAACCAAACATGAGTTCAAGAAAAATTGACTTTCCTTCTCTTTTTTAAAGTGGAAGACAGTGAGAACCAGTTTTGATCTCTTATGTTTGCCATGAGACAATAATCCTCTGAAGTAATTTTAATATCTCTAAGTTTAAAAGAATACAATTTGTAAGCTTAAATACTTGGGTTTCTTTTTTTTTTTTTTTTTTTTTTTTTAAACTTAATCACTGATTCCATAAGAGTTATATTTTTCTGAAATATTATTTTGTATGTAATAAATATGTGTGCTATGTGTATTCAGGAAAAGTTTTTGATTAGTTTATTCTATATTGTTTTATGTTGTCATTTTCATACCACATTCTATACTCTATTGTTATCTATACTTAACCATTTCAGGGCCAGAGATGTTTATGATGTCCAGAAGGTGAACTGAAATTTGGGTTGTCATTTGAAATAGAAATGAAAAGTCATGAAGTTTGAACACTGAATTGTAATAAACTTCTATATGCTGTTCCTGATATATTTTACTTTGCACACTCCGTAAAGCTGTTTAGTGTGAAGAACTCAAGCAATTCTGGAAGAAACCAAATTCTACATTTGTGGAGGGGGTGCAAATGAAATATCTACTGCTTTAAAATATGCTTTATCAACTCTGAATGCAAAAGATAACACTGATGTATTATGTAACCATCCATTGATGACAATCTATGAGCTATGTAGGCAGTGAAAGCTCAATCTGATAAAAAATACAGTTTAATATGCCCCTTACTTTGGTGAAAATGGTTTTCCCCAGTGTCATCCTAGCAAAGCACACTCTGTAAAACTGAAGAAAATCTGGAACAAACCAAATTCTACATTTATTGAGGGGGAGCAAATTACAATTCTTTTGATTTCAAATAAGCTTTAAAAACTCTGAATGCAAGAGATTACTCTAATGTATTATGTAGAAAGGCACTGATGACAATCTATGAGCTTTGAGGCTGTGAAAGCTCAATTTAAATCAAAATAAAGTTTCATATGCCTCCTACTTTGGTGAAAATGGTTTGCTCCAGTGTTATCCAAGCAATGAACACTGTAAATCTGGTTAGTGTGACAAAGTCAAGCAAATCTGGAAGAAACCAAATTCTACATTTGTGGAGGGGGAGCAAATTCAATATCAAATGATTTAAAGTATGCTTTAAAAACTCTGAATGTGGGTTATGACTCTAGTGAATTACATAGAAAGGCACTGATGACAAACTATGAGCTTTGAAGGTAGTGAAAGCTTAATTTAAATCAAACAGGGTTTTATTTGTCACCTACTTTGGTGAAAATGGTTTGCCCCATTGCTCTCCCAGCATGCATTGGTTTCATTAAAATATTGTAAACCAAACATGAGTTCAAGAAAAATTGACTTTCCTTCTCTTTTTTAAAGTGGAAGACAGTGAGAACCAGTTTTGATCTCTTATGTTTGCCATGAGACAATAATCCTCTGAAGTAATTTTAATATCTCTAAGTTTAAAAGAATACAATTTGTAAGCTTAAATACTTGGGTTTCTTTTTTTTTTTTTTTTTTTTTTTTAAACTTAATCACTGATTCCATAAGAGTTATATTTTTCTGAAATATTATTTTGTATGTAATAAATATGTGTGCTATGTGTATTCAGGAAAAGTTTTTGATTAGTTTATTCTATATTGTTTTATGTTGTCATTTTCATACCACATTCTATACTCTATTGTTATCTATACTTAACCATTTCAGGGCCAGAGATGTTTATGATGTCCAGAAGGTGAACTGAAATTTGGGTTGTCATTTGAAATAGAACTGAAAAGTCATGAAGTTTGAACACTGAATTGTAATAAACTTCTATATGCTGTTCGTGATATATTTTACTTTGCACACTCCGTAAAGCTGTTTAGTGTGAAGAACTCAAGCAATTCTGGAAGAAACCAAATTCTACATTTGTGGAGGGGGTGCAAATGAAATATCTACTGCTTTAAAATATGCTTTATCAACTCTGAATGCAAAAGATAACACTGATGTATTATGTAACCATCCATTGATGACAATCTATGAGCTATGTAGGCAGTGAAAGCTCAATCTGATAAAAAATACATTTTAATATGCCCCCTACTTTGGTGAAAATGGTTTTCCCCAGTGTCATCCTAGCAAAGCACACTCTGTAAAACTGAAGAAAATCTGGAACAAACCAAATTCTACATTTATTGAGGGGGAGCAAATTACAATTCTTTTGATTTCAAATAAGCTTTAAAAACTCTGAATGCAAGAGATTACTCTAATGTATTATGTAGAAAGGCACTGATGACAATCTATGAGCTTTGAGGCAGTGAAAGCTCAATTTAAATCAAAATAAAAAGTTTCATATGCCTCCTACTTTGGTGAAAATGGTTTGCTCCAGTGTTATCCAAGCAATGAACACTGTATATCTGGTTAGTGTGACAAAGTCAAGCAAATCTGGAAGAAACCAAATTCTACATTTGTGGAGGGGGAGCAAATTCAATATCAAATGATTTAAAGTATGCTTTAAAAACTCTGAATGTGGGTTATGACTCTAGTGAATTACATAGAAAGGCACTGATGACAAACTATGAGCTTTGAAGGTAGTGAAAGCTTAATTTAAATCAAACAGGGTTTTAT
This sequence comes from Rhinophrynus dorsalis, assembly GCA_037306005.1. Taxonomy (NCBI): domain Eukaryota; kingdom Metazoa; phylum Chordata; class Amphibia; order Anura; family Rhinophrynidae; genus Rhinophrynus; species Rhinophrynus dorsalis. The sequence goes on from CM074724.1 coordinate 226,535,749, forward strand.
TTGTCCCCTACTTTGGTGAAAATGGTTTGCCCCATTGCTCTCCCAGCATGCATTGGTTTCATTAAAATATTGTAAACCAAACATTAGTTCAAGAAACATTGACTTTCCTTCCGTTTTTTAAAGTGGAAGACAGTGAGAACCAGTTTTGATCTCTTATGTTTGCCATGAGACAATAATCCTCTGAAGTAATTTTAATATCTCTAAGTTTAAAAGAAAGCAATTTGTGAAGCTTAAATACTTGGGTTTCTTTTTTTTTTTTTTTTTTTTTTTAAACTTAATCACTGATTACATAAGAGTTTATATTTTTCTGAAATATTATTTTGTATGTAATAAATATGTGTGCTATGTGTATTCAGGAAAAGTTTTTGATTAGTTTATTCTATATTGTTTTATGTTGTCATTTTCATACCACATTCTATACTCTATTGTTATCTGTACTTAACCATTTCAGTGCCAGAGATGTTTATGATGTCCAGAAGGTGAACTGAAATTTGGGTTGTCATTTGAAATAGAAATGAAAAGTCATGAAGTTTGAACACTGAATTGTAATAAACTTCTATATGCTGTTCGTGATATATTTTGGTTTGCACACTCCGTAAAGCTGTTTAGTGTGAAGAACTCAAGCAATTCTGGAAGAAACCAAATTCTACATTTGTGGAGGGGGTGCAAATGAAATATCTACTGCTTTAAAATATGCTTTATCAACTCTGAATGCAAAAGATAACACTGATGTATTATGTAACCATCCATTGATGACAATCTATGAGCTATGTAGGCAGTGAAAGCTCAATCTGATAAAAAATACAGTTTAATATGCCCCCTACTTTGGTGAAAATGGTTTTCCCCAGTGTCATCCTAGCAAAGCATACTCTGTAAAACTGAAGAAAATCTGGAACAAACCAAATTCTACATTTATTGAGGGGGAGCAAATTACAATTCTTTTGATTTCAAATAAACTTTAAAAACTCTGAATGCAAGAGATTACTCTAATGTATTATGTAGAAAGGCACTGATGACAATCTATGAGCTTTGAGGCAGTGAAAGCTCAATTTAAATCAAAATAAAGTTTCATATGCCTCCTACTTTGGTGAAAATGGTTTGCTCCAGTGTTCTCCAAGCAATGAACACTGTAAATCTGGTTAGTGTGACAAAGTCAAGCAAATCTGGAAGAAACCAAATTCGACATTTGTGGAGGGGGAGCAAATTCAATATCAAATGATTTAAAGTATGCTTTAAAAACTTTGAATGTGTGTTATGACTCTAGTGAATTACATAGAAAGGCACTGATGACAAACTATGAGCTTTGAAGGTAGTGAAAGCTTAATTTAAATCAAACAGGGTTTTATTTGTCCCCTACTTTGTTGAAAATGGTTTGCCCCATTGATCTCCCAGCATGCATAGGTTTCATTAAAATATTGTAAACCAAACATTAGTTCAAGAAAAATTGACTTTCCTTCCCTTTTTTAAAGTGGAAGACAGTGAGAACCAGTTTTGATCTCTTATGTTTGCCATGAGACAATAATCCTCTGAAGTAATTTTAATATCTCTAAGTTTAAAAGAAAACAATTTGTGAAGCTTAAATACTTGGGTTTCTTTTTTTTTTTTTTTTTTTTTTTTTTTTAAACTTAGTCACTGATTCCATAAGAGTTATATTTTTCTGAAATATTATTTTGTATGTAATAAATATGTGTGCTATGTGTATTCAGGAAAAGTTTTTGATTAGTTTATTCTATATTGTTTTATGTTGTCATTTTCATACCACATTCTATACTGTATTGTTATCTGTACTTAACCATTTCAGTGCCAGAGATGTTTATGATGTCCAGAAGGTGAACTGAAATTTGGGTTGTCATTTGAAATAGAACTGAAAAGTCATGAAGTTTGAACACTGAATTGTAATAAACTTCTATATGCTGTTCGTGATATATTTTACTTTGCACACTCCGTAAAGCTGTTTAGTGTGAAGAACTCAAGCAATTCTGGAAGAAACCAAATTCTACATTTGTGGAGGGGGTGCAAATGAAATATCTACTGCTTTAAAATATGCTTTATCAACTCTGAATGCAAAAGATAACACTGATGTATTATGTAACCATCCATTGATGACAATCTATGAGCTATGTAGGCAGTGAAAGCTCAATCTGATAAAAAATACATTTTAATATGCCCCCTACTTTGGTGAAAATGGTTTTCCCCAGTGTCATCGTAGCAAAGCACACTCTGTAAAACTGAAGAAAATCTGGAACAAACCAAATTCTACATTTATTGAGGGGGAGCAAATTACAATTCTTTTGATTTCAAATAAGCTTTAAAAACTCTGAATGCAAGAGATTACTCTAATGTATTATGTAGAAAGGCACTGATGACAATCTATGAGCTTTGAGGCAGTGAAAGCTCAATTTAAATCAAAATAAAAAGTTTCATATGCCTCCTACTTTGGTGAAAATGGTTTGCTCCAGTGTTATCCAAGCAATGAACACTGTAAATCTGGTTAGTGTGACAAAGTCAAGCAAATCTGGAAGAAACCAAATTCTACATTTGTGGAGGGGGAGCAAATTCAATATCAAATGATTTAAAGTATGCTTTAAAAACTCTGAATGTGGGTTATGACTCTAGTGAATTACATAGAAAGGCACTGATGACAAACTATGAGCTTTGAAGGTAGTGAAAGCTTAATTTAAATCAAAACAGGGTTTTATTTGTCCCCTACTTTGGTGAAAATGGTTTGCCCCATTGTTCTCCCAGCATGCATTGGTTTCATTAAAATATTGTAAACCAAACATTAGTTCAAGAAAAATTGACTTTCCTTCCCTTTTTTAAAGTGGAAGACAGTGAGAACCAGTTTTGATCTCTTATGTTTGCCATGAGACAATAATCCTCTGAAGTAATTTTAATATCTCTAAGTTTAAAAGAAAACAATTTGTGAAGCTTAAATACTTGGGTTTCTTTTTTTTTTTTTTTTTTTTTTTTTTTAAACTTAATTACTGATTCCATAAGATTTATATTTTTCTGAAATATTATTTTCTATGTAATAAATATGTGTGCTATGTGTATTCAGGAAAAGTTTTTGATTAGTTTATTCTATATTGTTTTATGTTGTCATTTTCATACCACATTCTATACTCTATTGTTATCTGTACTTAACCATTTCAGTGCCAGAGATGTTTATGATGTCCAGAAGGTGAACTGAAATTTGGGTTGTCATTTGAAATAGAAATGAAAAGTCATGAAGTTTGAACACTGAATTGTAATAAACTTCTATATGCTGTTCCTGATATATTTTACTTTGCACACTCCGTAAAGCTGTTTAGTGTGAAGAACTCAAGCAATTCTGGAAGAAACCAAATTCTACATTTGTGGAGGGGGTGCAAATGAAATATCTACTGCTTTAAAATATGCTTTATCAACTCTGAATGCAAAAGATAACACTGATGTATTATGTAACCATCCATTGATGACAATCTATGAGCTATGTAGGCAGTGAAAGCTCAATCTGATAAAAAATACAGTTTAATATGCCCCCTACTTTGGTGAAAATGGTTTTCCCCAGTGTCATCCTAGCAAAGCACACTCTTTAAAACTGAAGAAAATCTGGAACAAACCAAATTCTACATTTATTGAGGGGGAGAAAATTACAATTCTTTTGATTTCAAATAAGCTTTAAAAACTCTGAATGCAAGAGATTACTCTAATGTATTATGTAGAAAGGCACTGATGACAATCTATGAGCTTTGAGGCTGTGAAAGCTCAATTTAAATCAAAATAAAGTTTCATATGCCTCCTACTTTGGTGAAAATGATTTGCTCCAGTGTTATCCAAGCAATGAACACTGTAAATCTGGTTAGTGTGACAAAGTCAAGCAAATCTGGAAGAAACCAAATTCTACATTTGTGGAGGGGGAGCAAATTCAATATCAAATGATTTAAAGTATGCTTTAAAAACTCTGAATGTGGGTTATGACTCTAGTGAATTACATAGAAAGGCACTGATGACAAACTATGAGCTTTGAAGGTAGTGAAAGCTTAATTTAAATCAAACAGGGTTTTATTTGTCCCCTACTTTGGTGAAAATGGTTTGCCCCATTGCTCTCCCAGCATGCATTGGTTTCATTAAAATATTGTAAACCAAACATGAGTTCAAGAAAAATTGACTTTCCTTCTCTTTTTTAAAGTGGAAGACAGTGAGAACCAGTTTTGATCTCTTATGTTTGCCATGAGACAATAATCCTCTGAAGTAATTTTAATATCTCTAAGTTTAAAAGAAAACAATTTGTAAGCTTAAATACTTGGGTTTCTTTTTTTTTTTTTTTTTTTTTTTTTAAACTTAATCACTGATTCCATAAGAGTTATATTTTTCTGAAATATTATTTTGTATGTAATAAATATGTGTGCTATGTGTATTCAGGAAAAGTTTTTGATTAGTTTATTCTATATTGTTTTATGTTGTCATTTTCATACCACATTCTATACTCTATTGTTATCTATACTTAACCATTTCAGGGCCAGAGATGTTTATGATGTCCAGAAGGTGAACTGAAATTTGGGTTGTCATTTGAAATAGAACTGAAAAGTCATGAAGTTTGAACACTGAATTGTAATAAACTTCTATATGCTGTTCGTGATATATTTTACTTTGCACACTCCGTAAAGCTGTTTAGTGTGAAGAACTCAAGCAATTCTGGAAGAAACCAAATTCTACATTTGTGGAGGGGGTGCAAATGAAATATCTACTGCTTTAAAATATGCTTTATCAACTCTGAATGCAAAAGATAACACTGATGTATTATGTAACCATCCATTGATGACAATCTATGAGCTATGTAGGCAGTGAAAGCTCAATCTGATAAAAAATACATTTTAATATGCCCCCTACTTTGGTGAAAATGGTTTTCCCCAGTGTCATCCTAGCAAAGCACACTCTGTAAAACTGAAGAAAATCTGGAACAAACCAAATTCTACATTTATTAAGGGGGAGCAAATTACAATTCTTTTGATTTCAAATAAGCTTTAAAAACTCTGAATGCAAGAGATTACTCTAATGTATTATGTAGAAAGGCACCGATGACAATCTATGAGCTTTGAGGCAGTGAAAGCTCAATTTAAATCAAAATAAAAAGTTTCATATGCCTCCTACTTTGGTGAAAATGGTTTGCTCCAGTGTTATCCAAGCAATGAACACTGTAAATCTGGTTAGTGTGACAAAGTCAAGCAAATCTGGAAGAAACCAAATTCTACATTTGTGGAGGGGGAGCAAATTCAATATCAAATGATTTAAAGTATGCTTTAAAAACTCTGAATGTGGGTTATGACTCTAGTGAATTACATAGAAAGGCACTGATGACAAACTATGAGCTTTGAAGGTAGTGAAAGCTTAATTTAAATCAAACAGGGTTTTATTTGTCCCCTACTTTGGTGAAAATGGTTTGCCCCATTGCTCTCCCAGCATGCATTGGTTTCATTAAAATATTGTAAACCAAACATTAGTTCAAGAAACATTGACTTTCCTTCCCTTTTTTAAAGTGGAAGACAGTGAGAACCAGTTTTGATCTCTTATGTTTGCCATGAGACAATAATCCTCTGAAGTAATTTTAATATCTCTAAGTTTAAAAGAAAGCAATTTGTGAAGCTTAAATACTTGGGTTTCTGTTTTTTTTTTTAAACTTAATCACTGATTCCATAAGAGTTATTTTTTTCTGAAATATTATTTTGTATGTAATAAATATGTGTGCTATGTGTATTCAGGAGAAGTTTTTGATTAGTTTATTCCATATTCTTTTATGTTGTCATTTTCATACCACATTCTATACTCTATTGTTATCTGTACTTAACCATTTCAGTGCCAGAGATGTTTATGATGTCCAGAAGGTGAACTGAAATTTGGGTTGTCATTTGAAATAGAAATGAAAACTCATGAAGTTTGAACACTGAATTGTAATAAAGTTCTATATGCTGTTCCTGATATATTTTACTTTGCACACTCCGTAAAGCTGTTTAGTGTGAAGAACTCAAGCAATTCTGGAACAAACCAAATTCTACATTTGTGGAGGGGGTGCAAATGAAATATCTACTGCTTTAAAATATGCTTTATCAACTCTGAATGCAAAAGATAACACTGATGTATTATGTAACCATCCATTGATGACAATCTATGAGCTATGTAGGCAGTGAAAGCTCAATCTGATAAAAAATACATTTTAATATTCCCCCTACTTTGGTGAAAATGGTTTTCCCCAGTGTCAATCTAGCAAAGCACACTCTGTAAAACTGAAGAAAATCTGGAACAAACCAAATTCTACATTTATTGAGGGGGAGCAAATTACAATTCTTTTGATTTCAAATAAGCTTTAAAAACTCTGAATGCAAGAGATTACTCTAATGTATTATGTAGAAAGGCACTGATGACAATCTATGAGCTTTGAGGCAGTGAAAGCTCAATTTAAATCAAAATAAAAAGTTTCATATGCCTCCTACTTTGGTGAAAATGGTTTGCTCCAGTGTTATCCAAGCAATGAACACTGTAAATCTGGTTAGTGTGACAAAGTCAAGCAAATCTGGAAGAAACCAAATTCTACATTTGTGGAGGGGGAGCAAATTCAATATCAAATGATTTAAAGTATGCTTTAAAAACTCTGAATGTGGGTTATGACTCTAGTGAATTACATAGAAAGGCACTGATGACAAACTATGAGCTTTGAAGGTAGTGAAAGCTCAATTTAAATCAAAATAAAGTTTCATATGCCTCCTACTTTGGTGAAAATGGTTTGCTCCAGTGTTCTCCAAGCAATGAACACTGTAAATCTGGTTAGTGTGACAAAGTCAAGCAAATCTGGAAGAAACCAAATTCTACATTTGTGGAGGGGGAGCAAATTCAATATCAAATGATTTAAAGTATGCTTTAAAAACTCTGAATGTGGGTTATGACTCTAGTGAATTACATAGAAAGGCACTGATGACAAACTATGAGCTTTGAAGGTAGTGAAAGCTTAATTTAAATCAAACAGGGTTTTATTTGTCCCCTACTTTGGTGAAAATGGTTTGCCCCATTGCTCTCCCAGCATGCATTGGTTTCATTAAAATATTGTAAACCAAACATTAGTTCAAGAAACATTGACTTTCCTTCCCTTTTTTAAAGTGGAAGACAGTGAGAACCAGTTTTGATCTCTTATGTTTGCCATGAGACAATAATCCTCTGAAGTAATTTTAATATCTCTAAGTTTAAAAGAAAGCAATTTGTGAAGCTTAAATACTTGGGTTTCTTTTTTTTTTTTTTTTTTTAAACTTAATCACTGATTCCATAAGAGTTATATTTTTCTGAAATATTATTTTGTATGTAATAAATATGTGTGCTATGTGTATTCAGGAAAAGTTTTTAATTAGTTTATTCCATATTGTTTTATGTTGTCATTTTCATACCACATTCTATACTCTATTGTTATCTGTACTTAACCATTTCAGTGCCAGAGATGTTTATGATGTCCAGAAGGTGAACTGAAATTTGGGTTGTCATTTGAAATAGAACTGAAAAGTCATGAAGTTTGAACACTGAATTGTAATAAACTTCTATATGCTGTTCCTGATATATTTTACTTTGCACACTCCGTAAAGCTGTTTAGTGTGAAGAACTCAAGCAATTCTGGAAGAAACCAAATTCTACATTTGTGGAGGGGGTGCAAATGAAATATCTACTGCTTTAAAATATGCTTTATCAACTCTGAATGCAAAAGATAACACTGATGTATTATGTAACCATCCATTGATGACAATCTATGAGCTATGTAGGCAGTGAAAGCTCAATCTGATAAAAAATACAGTTTAATATGCCCCCTACTTTGGTTAAAATGGTTTTCCCCAGTGTCATCCTAGCAAAGCATACTCTGTAAAACTGAAGAAAATCTGGAACAAACCAAATTCTACATTTATTGAGGGGGAGCAAATTACAATTCTTTTGATTTCAAATAAACTTTAAAAACTCTGAATGCAAGAGATTACTCTAATGTATTATGTAGAAAGGCACTGATGACAATCTATGAGCTTTGAGGCAGTGAAAGCTCAATTTAAATCAAAATAAAGTTTCATATGCCTCCTACTTTGGTGAAAATGGTTTGCTCCAGTGTTCTCCAAGCAATGAACACTGTAAATCTGGTTAGTGTGACAAAGTCAAGCAAATCTGGAAGAAACCAAATTCTACATTTGTGGAGGGGGAGCAAATTCAATATCAAATGATTTAAAGTATGCTTTAAAAACTCTGAATGTGTGTTATGACTCTAGTGAATTACATAGAAAGGCACTGATGACAAACTATGAGCTTTGAAGGTAGTGAAAGTTTAATTTAAATCAAACAGGGTTTTATTTGTCCCCTACTTTGTTGAAAATGGTTTGCCCCATTGATCTCCCAGCATGCATTGGTTTCATTAAAATATTGTAAACCAAACATTAGTTCAAGAAAAATTGACTTTCCTTCCCTTTTTTAAAGTGGAAGACAGTGAGAACCAGTTTTGATCTCTTATGTTTGCCATGAGACAATAATCCTCTGAAGTAATTTTAATATCTCTAAGTTTAAAAGAAAACAATTTGTGAAGCTTAAATACTTGGGTTTCTTTTTTTTTTTTTTTTTTTTTTTTTAAACTTAATCACTAATTCCATAAGAGTTATATTTTTCTGAAATATTATTTTGTATATAATAAATATGTGTGCTATGTGTATTCCGGAAAAATTTTTGATTAGTTTATTCTATATTATTTTATGTTGTCATTTTCATACCACATTCTATACTCTATTGTTATCTGTACTTAACCATTTCAGTGCCAGAGATGTTTATGATGTCCAGAAGGTGAACTGAAATTTGGGTTGTCATTTGAAATAGAAATGAAAAGTCATGAAGTTTGAACACTGAATTGTAATAAACTTCTATATGCTGTTCGTGATATATTTTGCTTTGCACACTCCGTAAAGCTGTTTAGTGTGAAGAACTCAAGCAATTCTGGAAGAAACCAAATTCTACATTTGTGGAGGGGGTGCAAATGAAATATCTACTGCTTTAAAATATGCTTTATCAACTCTGAATGCAAAAGATAACACTGATGTATTATGTAACCATCCATTGATGACAATCTATGAGCTATGTAGGCAGTGAAAGCTCAATCTGATAAAAAAATACAGTTTAATATGCCCCCTACTTTGGTAAAAATGGTTTTCCCCAGTGTCATCCTAGCAAAGCACACTCTGTAAAACTGAAGAAAATCTGGAACAAACCAAATTCTACATTTATTGAGGGGGAGCAAATTACAATTCTTTTGATTTCAAATAAGCTTTAAAAACTCTGAATGCAAGAGATTACTCTAATGTATTATGTAGAAAGGCACTGATGACAATCTATGAGCTTTGAGGCAGTGAAAGCTCAATTTAAATCAAAATAAAAAGTTTCATATGCCTCCTACTTTGGTGAAAATGGTTTGCTCCAGTGTTATCCAAGCAATGAACACTGTAAATCTGGTTAGTGTGACAAAGTCAAGCAAATCTGGAAGAAACCAAATTCTACATTTGTGGAGGGGGAGCAAATTCAATATCAAATGATTTAAAGTATGCTTTAAAAACTCTGAATGTGGGTTATGACTCTAGTGAATTACATAGAAATGCACTGATGACAAACTATGAACTTTGAAGGTAGTGAAAGCTTAATTTAAATCAAAACAGGATTTTATTTGTCCAATACTTTGGTGAAAATGGTTTGCCCCATTGTTCTCCCAGCATGCATTGGTTTCATTAAAATATTGTAAACCAAACATTAGTTCAAGAAAAATTGACTTTCCTTCCCTTTTTTAAAGTGGAAGACAGTGAGAACCAGTTTTGATCTCTTATGTTTGCCATGAGACAATAATCCTCTGAAGTAATTTTAATATCTCTAAGTTTAAAAGAAAGCAATTTGTGAAGCTTAAATACTTGGGTTTCTTTTTTTTTTTTTTTTTTTTTTTTAAACTTAATCACTGATTACATAAGAGTTATATTTTTCTGAAATATTATTTTGTATGTAATAAATATGTGTGCTATGTGTATTCAGGAAAAGTTTTTGATTAGTTTATTCTATATTGTTTTATGTTGTCATTTTCATACCACATTCTATACTCTATTGTTATCTGTACTTAACCATTTCAGTGCCAGAGATGTTTATGATGTCCAGAAGGTGAACTGAAATTTGGGTTGTCATTTGAAATAGAAATGAAAAGTCATGAAGTTTGAACACTGAATTGTAATAAACTTCTATATGCTGTTCCTGATATATTTTACTTTGCACACTCCGTAAAGCTGTTTAGTGTGAAGAACTTAAGCAATTCTGGAACAAACCAAATTCTACATTTGTGGAGGGGGTGCAAATGAAATATCTACTGCTTTAAAATATGCTTTATCAACTCTGAATGCAAAAGATAACACTGATGTATTATGTAACCATCCATTGATGACAATCTATGAGCTATGTAGGCAGTGAAAGCTCAATCTGATAAAAAATACAGTTTAATATGCCCCCTACTTTGGTGAAAATGGTTTTCCCCAGTGTCATCCTAGCAAAGCATACTCTGTAAAACTGAAGAAAATCTGGAACAAACCAAATTCTACATTGATTGAGGGGGAGCAAATTACAATTCTTTTGATTTCAAATAAACTTTAAAAACTCTGAATGCAAGAGATTACTCTAATGTATTATGTAGAAAGGCACTGATGACAATCTATGAGCTTTGAGGCAGTGAAAGCTCAATTTAAATCAAAATAAAGTTTCATATGCCTCCTACTTTGGTGAAAATGGTTTGCTCCAGTGTTCTCCAAGCAATGAACACTGTAAATCTGGTTAGTGTGACAAAGTCAAGCAAATCTGGAAGAAACCAAATTCGACATTTGTGGAGGGGGAGCAAATTCAATATCAAATGATTTAAAGTATGCTTTAAAAACTCTGAATGTGTGTTATGACTCTAGTGAATTACATAGAAAGGCACTGATGACAAACTATGAGCTTTGAAGGTAGTGAAAGCTTAATTTAAATCAAACAGGGTTTTATTTGTCCCCTACTTTGTTGAAAATGGTTTGCCCCATTGATCTCCCAGCATGCATAGGTTTCATTAAAATATTGTAAACCAAACATTAGTTCAAGAAAAATTGACTTTCCTTCCCTTTTTTAAAGTGGAAGACAGTGAGAACCAGTTTTGATCTCTTATGTTTGCCATGAGACAATAATCCTCTGAAGTAATTTTAATATCTCTAAGTTTAAAAGAAAACAATTTGTGAAGCTTAAATACTTGGGTTTCTTTTTTTTTTTTTTTTTTTTTTTTTTTTAAACTTAGTCACTGATTCCATAAGAGTTATATTTTTCTGAAATATTATTTTGTATGTAATAAATATGTGTGCTATGTGTATTCAGGAAAAGTTTTTGATTAGTTTATTCTATATTGTTTTATGTTGTCATTTTCATACCACATTCTATACTGTATTGTTATCTGTACTTAACCATTTCAGTGCCAGAGATGTTTATGATGTGCAGAAGGTGAACTGAAATTTGGGTTGTCATTTGAAATAGAACTGAAAAGTCATGAAGTTTGAACACTGAATTGTAATAAACTTCTATATGCTGTTCCTGATATATTTTACTTTGCACACTCCGTAAAGCTGTTTAGTGTGAAGAACTTAAGCAATTCTGGAACAAACCAAATTCTACATTTGTGGAGGGGGTGCAAATGAAATATCTACTGCTTTAAAATATGCTTTATCAACTCTGAATGCAAAAGATAACACTGATGTATTATGTAACCATCCATTGATGACAATCTATGAGCTATGTAGGCAGTGAAAGCTCAATCTGATAAAAAATACAGTTTAATATGCCCCCTACTTTGGTGAAAATGGTTTTCCCCAGTGTCATCCTAGCAAAGCATACTCTGTAAAACTGAAGAAAATCTGGAACAAACCAAATTCTACATTGATTGAGGGGGAGCAAATTACAATTCTTTTGATTTCAAATAAACTTTGAAAACTCTGAATGCAAGAGATTACTCTAATGTATTATGTAGAAAGGCACTGATGACAATCTATGAGCTTTGAGGCAGTGAAAGCTCAATTTAAATCAAAATAAAGTTTCATATGCCTCCTACTTTGGTGAAAATGGTTTGCTCCAGTGTTCTCCAAGCAATGAACACTGTAAATCTGGTTAGTGTGACAAAGTCAAGCAAATCTGGAAGAAACCAAATTCGACATTTGTGGAGGGGGAGCAAATTCAATATCAAATGATTTAAAGTATGCTTTAAAAACTCTGAATGTGTGTTATGACTCTAGTGAATTACATAGAAAGGCACTGATGACAAACTATGAGCTTTGAAGGTAGTGAAAGCTTAATTTAAATCAAACAGGGTTTTATTTGTCCCCTACTTTGTTGAAAATGGTTTGCCCCATTGATCTCCCAGCATGCATAGGTTTCATTAAAATATTGTAAACCAAACATTAGTTCAAGAAAAATTGACTTTCCTTCCCTTTTTTAAAGTGGAAGACAGTGAGAACCAGTTTTGATCTCTTATGTTTGCCATGAGACAATAATCCTCTGAAGTAATTTTAATATCTCTAAGTTTAAAAGAAAACAATTTGTGAAGCTTAAATACTTGGGTTTCTTTTTTTTTTTTTTTTTTTTTTTTTTTAAACTTAGTCACTGATTCCATAAGAGTTATATTTTTCTGAAATATTATTTTGTATGTAATAAATATGTGTGCTATGTGTATTCAGGAAAAGTTTTTGATTAGTTTATTCTATATTGTTTTATGTTGTCATTTTCATACCACATTCTATACTGTATTGTTATCTGTACTTAACCATTTCAGTGCCAGAGATGTTTATGATGTGCAGAAGGTGAACTGAAATTTGGGTTGTCATTTGAAATAGAACTGAAAAGTCATGAAGTTTGAACACTGAATTGTAATAAACTTCTATATGCTGTTCGTGATATATTTTACTTTGCACACTCCGTAAAGCTGTTTAGTGTGAAGAACTCAAGTAATTCTGGAAGAAACCAAATTCTACATTTGTGGAGGGGGTGCAAATGAAATATCTACTGCTTTAAAATATGCTTTATCAACTCTGAATGCAAAAGATAACACTGATGTATTATGTAACCATCCATTGATGACAATCTATGAGCTATGTAGGCAGTGAAAGCTCAATCTGATAAAAAATACATTTTAATATGCCCCCTACTTTGGTGAAAATGGTTTTCCCCAGTGTCATCGTAGCAAAGCACACTCTGTAAAACTGAAGAAAATCTGGAACAAACCAAATTCTACATTTATTGAGGGGGAGCAAATTACAATTCTTTTGATTTCAAATAAGCTTTAAAAACTCTGAATGCAAGAGATTACTCTAATGTATTATGTAGAAAGGCACTGATGACAATCTATGAGCTTTGAGGCAGTGAAAGCTCAATTTAAATCAAAATAAAAAGTTTCATATGCCTCCTACTTTGGTGAAAATGGTTTGCTCCAGTGTTATCCAAGCAATGAACACTGTAAATCTGGTTAGTGTGACAAAGTCAAGCAAATCTGGAAGAAACCAAATTCTACATTTGTGGAGGGGGAGCAAATTCAATATCAAATGATTTAAAGTATGCTTTAAAAACTCTGAATGTGGGTTATGACTCTAGTGAATTACATAGAAAGGCACTGATGACAAACTATGAGCTTTGAAGGTAGTGAAAGCTTAATTTAAATCAAAACAGGGTTTTATTTGTCCCCTACTTTGCTGAAAATGGTTTGCCCCATTGTTCTCCAAGCATGCATTGGTTTCATTAAAATATTGTAAACCAAACATTAGTTCAAGAAAAATTGACTTTCCTTCTCTTTTTTAAAGTGGAAGACAGTGAGAACCAGTTTTGATCTCTTATGTTTGCCATGAGACAATAATCCTCTGAAGTAATTTTAATATCTCTAAGTTTAAAAGAAAACAATTTGTGAAGCTTAAATACTTGGGTTTCTTTTTTTTTTTTTTTTTTTTTTTTTTTTTTCTTTTTAAACTTAATCACTGATTCCTTAAGAGTTATATTTTTCTAAAATCTTAATTTGTATGTAATAAATATGTGTGCTATGTGTATTCAGGAAAAGTTTTTGATTAGTTTATTCTATATTGTTTTATGTTGTCATTTTTATACCACATTCTATACTCTATTGTTATCTGTACTTAACCATTTCAGTGCCAGAGATGTTTATGATGTCCAGAAGGTGAACTGAAATTTGGGTTGTCATTTGAAATAGAACTGAAAAGTCATGAAGTTTGAACACTGAATTGTAATAAACTTCTATATGCTGTTCCTGATATATTTTACTTTGCACACTCCGTAAAGCTGTTTAGTGTGAAGAACTCAAGCAATTCTGGAAGAAACCAAATTCTACATTTGTGGAGGGGGTGCAAATGAAATATCTACTGCTTTAAAAAATGCTTTATCAACTCTGAATGCAAAAGATAACACTGATGTATTATGTAACCATCCATTGATGACAATCTATGAGCTATGTAGGCAGTGAAGGCTCAATCTGATAAAAAATACATTTTAATATGCCCCCTACTTTGGTGAAAATGGTTTTCCCCAGTGTCATCCTAGCAAAGCACACTCTGTAAAACTGAAGAAAATCTCGAACAAACCAAATTCTACATTTATTGAGGGGGAGCAAATTACAATTCTTTTGATTTCAAATAAGCTTTAAAAACTCTGAATGCAAGAAATTACTCTAATGTATTATGTAGAAAGGCACTGATGACAATCTATGAGCTTTGAGGCAGTGAAAGCTCAATTTAAATCAAAATAAAAAGTTTCATATGCCTCCTAGTTTGGTGAAAATGGTTTGCTCCAGTGTTATCCAAGCAATGAACACTGTAAATCTGGTTAGTGTGACAAAGTCAAGCAAATCTGGAAGAAACCAAATTCTACATTTGTGGAGGGGGAGCAAATTCAATATCAAATGATTTAAAGTATGCTTTAAAAACTCTGAATGTGGGTTATGACTCTAGTGAATTACATAGAAAGGCACTGATGACAAACTATGAGCTTTGAAGGTAGTGAAAGCTTAATTTAAATCAAAACAGGGTTTTATTTGTCCCCTACTTTGGTGAAAATGATTTGCCCCATTGTTCTCCCAGCATGCATTGGTTTCATTAAAATATTGTAAACCAAACATTAGTTCAAGAAAAATTGACTTTCCTTCCCTTTTTTAAAGTGGAAGACAGTGAGAACCAGTTTTGATCTCTTATGTTTGCCATGAGACAATAATCCTCTGAAGTAATTTTAATATCTCTAAGTTTAAAAGAAAACAATTTGTGAAGCTTAAATACTTGTGTTTCTTTTTTTTTTTTTTTTTTTTTTTTTTTAAACTTAATTACTGATTCCATAAGATTTATATTTTTCTGAAATATTATTTTCTATGTAATAAATATGTGTGCTATGTGTATTCAGGAAAAGTTTTTGATTAGTTTATTCTATATTGTTTTATGTTGTCATTTTCATACCACATTCTATACTCTATTGTTATCTGTACTTAACCATTTCAGTGCCAGAGATGTTTATGATGTCCAGAAGGTGAACTGAAATTTGGGTTGTCATTTGAAATAGAAATGAAAAGTCATGAAGTTTGAACACTGAATTGTAATAAACTTCTATATGCTGTTCCTGATATATTTTACTTTGCACACTCCGTAAAGCTGTTTAGTGTGAAGAACTTAAGCAATTCTGGAACAAACCAAATTCTACATTTGTGGAGGGGGTGCAAATGAAATATCTACTGCTTTAAAATATGCTTTATCAACTCTGAATGCAAAAGATAACACTGATGTATTATGTAACCATCCATTGATGACAATCTATGAGCTATGTAGGCAGTGAAAGCTCAATCTGATAAAAAATACAGTTTAATATGCCCCCTACTTTGGTGAAAATGGTTTTCCCCAGTGTCATCCTAGCAAAGCATACTCTGTAAAACTGAAGAAAATCTGGAACAAACCAAATTCTACATTGATTGAGGGGGAGCAAATTACAATTCTTTTGATTTCAAATAAACTTTAAAAACTCTGAATGCAAGAGATTACTCTAATGTATTATGTAGAAAGGCACTGATGACAATCTATGAGCTTTGAGGCAGTGAAAGCTCAATTTAAATCAAAATAAAGTTTCATATGCCTCCTACTTTGGTGAAAATGGTTTGCTCCAGTGTTCTCCAAGCAATGAACACTGTAAATCTGGTTAGTGTGACAAAGTCAAGCAAATCTGGAAGAAACCAAATTCGACATTTGTGGAGGGGGAGCAAATTCAATATCAAATGATTTAAAGTATGCTTTAAAAACTCTGAATGTGTGTTATGACTCTAGTGAATTACATAGAAAGGCACTGATGACAAACTATGAGCTTTGAAGGTAGTGAAAGCTTAATTTAAATCAAACAGGGTTTTATTTGTCCCCTACTTTGTTGAAAATGGTTTGCCCCATTGATCTCCCAGCATGCATAGGTTTCATTAAAATATTGTAAACCAAACATTAGTTCAAGAAAAATTGACTTTCCTTCCCTTTTTTAAAGTGGAAGACAGTGAGAACCAGTTTTGATCTCTTATGTTTGCCATGAGACAATAATCCTCTGAAGTAATTTTAATATCTCTAAGTTTAAAAGAAAACAATTTGTGAAGCTTAAATACTTGGGTTTCTTTTTTTTTTTTTTTTTTTTTTTTTTTAAACTTAGTCACTGATTCCATAAGAGTTATATTTTTCTGAAATATTATTTTGTATGTAATAAATATGTGTGCTATGTGTATTCAGGAAAAGTTTTTGATTAGTTTATTCTATATTGTTTTATGTTGTCATTTTCATACCACATTCTATACTGTATTGTTATCTGTACTTAACCATTTCAGTGCCACAGATGTTTATGATGTGCAGAAGGTGAACTGAAATTTGGGTTGTCATTTGAAATAGAACTGAAAAGTCATGAAGTTTGAACACTGAATTGTAATAAACTTCTATATGCTGTTCCTGATATATTTTACTTTGCACACTCCGTAAAGCTGTTTAGTGTGAAGAACTTAAGCAATTCTGGAACAAACCAAATTCTACATTTGTGGAGGGGGTGCAAATGAAATATCTACTGCTTTAAAATATGCTTTATCAACTCTGAATGCAAAAGATAACACTGATGTATTATGTAACCATCCATTGATGACAATCTATGAGCTATGTAGGCAGTGAAAGCTCAATCTGATAAAAAATACAGTTTAATATGCCCCCTACTTTGGTGAAAATGGTTTTCCCCAGTGTCATCCTAGCAAAGCATACTCTGTAAAACTGAAGAAAATCTGGAACAAACCAAATTCTACATTGATTGAGGGGGAGCAAATTACAATTCTTTTGATTTCAAATAAACTTTAAAAACTCTGAATGCAAGAGATTACTCTAATGTATTATGTAGAAAGGCACTGATGACAATCTATGAGCTTTGAGGCAGTGAAAGCTCAATTTAAATCAAAATAAAGTTTCATATGCCTCCTACTTTGGTGAAAATGGTTTGCTCCAGTGTTCTCCAAGCAATGAACACTGTAAATCTGGTTAGTGTGACAAAGTCAAGCAAATCTGGAAGAAACCAAATTCGACATTTGTGGAGGGGGAGCAAATTCAATATCAAATGATTTAAAGTATGCTTTAAAAACTCTGAATGTGTGTTATGACTCTAGTGAATTACATAGAAAGGCACTGATGACAAACTATGAGCTTTGAAGGTAGTGAAAGCTTAATTTAAATCAAACAGGGTTTTATTTGTCCCCTACTTTGTTGAAAATGGTTTGCCCCATTGATCTCCCAGCATGCATAGGTTTCATTAAAATATTGTAAACCAAACATTAGTTCAAGAAAAATTGACTTTCCTTCCATTTTTTAAAGTGGAAGACAGTGAGAACCAGTTTTGATCTCTTATGTTTGCCATGAGACAATAATCCTCTGAAGTAATTTTAATATCTCTAAGTTTAAAAGAAAACAATTTGTGAAGCTTAAATACTTGGGTTTCTTTTTTTTTTTTTTTTTTTTTTTTTTTTTTCTTTTTAAACTTAATCACTGATTCCTTAAGAGTTATATTTTTCTAAAATCTTAATTTGTATGTAATAAATATGTGTGCTATGTGTATTCAGGAAAAGTTTTTGATTAGTTTATTCTATATTGTTTTATGTTGTCATTTTTATACCACATTCTATACTCTATTGTTATCTGTACTTAACCATTTCAGTGCCAGAGATGTTTATGATGTCCAGAAGGTGAACTGAAATTTGGGTTGTCATTTGAAATAGAACTGAAAAGTCATGAAGTTTGAACACTGAATTGTAATAAACTTCTATATGCTGTTCCTGATATATTTTACTTTGCACACTCCGTAAAGCTGTTTAGTGTGAAGAACTCAAGCAATTCTGGAAGAAACCAAATTCTACATTTGTGGAGGGGGTGCAAATGAAATATCTACTGCTTTAAAAAATGCTTTATCAACTCTGAATGCAAAAGATAACACTGATGTATTATGTAACCATCCATTGATGACAATCTATGAGCTATGTAGGCAGTGAAGGCTCAATCTGATAAAAAATACATTTTAATATGCCCCCTACTTTGGTGAAAATGGTTTTCCCCAGTGTCATCCTAGCAAAGCACACTCTGTAAAACTGAAGAAAATCTGGAACAAACCAAATTCTACATTTATTGAGGGGGAGCAAATTACAATTCTTTTGATTTCAAATAAGCTTTAAAAACTCTGAATGCAAGAAATTACTCTAATGTATTATGTAGAAAGGCACTGATGACAATCTATGAGCTTTGAGGCAGTGAAAGCTCAATTTAAATCAAAATAAAAAGTTTCATATGCCTCCTAGTTTGGTGAAAATGGTTTGCTCCAGTGTTATCCAAGCAATGAACACTGTAAATCTGGTTAGTGTGACAAAGTCAAGCAAATCTGGAAGAAACCAAATTCTACATTTGTGGAGGGGGAGCAAATTCAATATCAAATGATTTAAAGTATGCTTTAAAAACTCTGAATGTGGGTTATGACTCTAGTGAATTACATAGAAAGGCACTGATGACAAACTATGAGCTTTGAAGGTAGTGAAAGCTTAATTTAAATCAAAACAGGGTTTTATTTGTCCCCTACTTTGGTGAAAATGATTTGCCCCATTGTTCTCCCAGCATGCATTGGTTTCATTAAAATATTGTAAACCAAACATTAGTTCAAGAAAAATTGACTTTCCTTCCCTTTTTTAAAGTGGAAGACAGTGAGAACCAGTTTTGATCTCTTATGTTTGCCATGAGACAATAATCCTCTGAAGTAATTTTAATATCTCTAAGTTTAAAAGAAAACAATTTGTGAAGCTTAAATACTTGTGTTTCTTTTTTTTTTTTTTTTTTTTTTTTTTTTAAACTTAATTACTGATTCCATAAGATTTATATTTTTCTGAAATATTATTTTCTATGTAATAAATATGTGTGCTATGTGTATTCAGGAAAAGTTTTTGATTAGTTTATTCTATATTGTTTTATGTTGTCATTTTCATACCACATTCTATACTCTATTGTTATCTGTACTTAACCATTTCAGTGCCAGAGATGTTTATGATGTCCAGAAGGTGAACTGAAATTTGGGTTGTCATTTGAAATAGAACTGAAAAGTCATGAAGTTTGAACACTGAATTGTAATAAACTTCTATATGCTGTTCGTGATAAATTTTACTTTGCACACTCCGTAAAGCTATTTAGTGTGAAGAACTCAAGCAATTCTGGAAGAAACCAAATTCTACATTTGTGGAGGGGGTGCAAATGAAATATCTACTGGTTTAAAATGTGCTTTATCAACTCTGAATGCAAAAGATAACACTGATGTATTATGTAACCATCCATTGATGACAATCTATGAGCTATGTAGGCAGTGAAAGCTCAATCTGATAAAAAAATACATTTTAATATGCCCCCTACTTTTGTGAAAATGGTTTTCCCCAGTGTCATCCTAGCAAAGCACACTCTGTAAAACTGAAGAAAATCTGGAACAAACCAAATTCTACATTTATTGAGGGGGAGCAAATTACAATTCTTTTGATTTCAAATAAGCTTTAAAAACTCTGAATGCAAGAGATTACTCTAATGTATTATGTAGAAAGGCACTGATGACAATCTATGAGCTTTGAGGCAGTGAAACCTCAATTTAAATCAAAATAAAGTTTCATATGCCTCCTACTTTGGTGAAAATGGTTTGCTCCAGTGTAATCCAAGCAATGAACACTGTAAATCTGGTTAGTGTGACAAAGTCAAGCAAATCTTGAAGAAACCAAATTCTACATTTGTGGAGGGGGAGCAAATTCAATATCAAATGATTTAAAGTATGCTTTAAAAACTCTGAATGTGGGTTATGACTCTAGTGAATTACATAGAAAGGCACTGATGACAAACTATGAGCTTTGAAGGTAGTGAAAGCTTAATTTAAATCAAACAGGGTTTTATTTGTCCCCTACTTTGGTGAAAATGTTTTGCCCCATTGCTCTCCCAGCATGCTTTGGTTTCATTAAAATATTGTAAACCAAACATTAGTTCAAGAAAAATTGACTTTCCTTCCCTTTTTTAAAGTGGAAGACAGTGAGAACCAGTTTTGATCTCTTATGTTTACCAGAAGACAATAATCCTCTGAAGTAATTTTAATATCTCTAAGTTTAAAAGAAATCAATTTGTGAAGCTTAAATACTTGGGTTTCTTTTTTTTTTTTTTTTCTTTTTAAACTTAATCACTGATTCCATAAGAGTTATATTTTTCTGAAATATTATTTTGTATGTAATAAATATGTGTGCTATGTGTATTCAGGAAAAGTTTTTGATTAGTGTATTCTATATTGTTTTATGTTGTCATTTTCATACCACATTCTATACTCTATTGTTATCTGTACTTAACCATTTCAGTGCCAGAGATGTTTATGATGTCCAGAAGGTGAACTGAAATTTGGGTTGTCATTTAAAATAGAACTGAAAAGTCATGAAGTTTGAACACTGAATTGTAATAAACTTCTATATGCTGTTCCTGATATATTTTACTTTGCACACTCCGTAAAGCTGTTTAGTGTGAAGAACTCAAGCAATTCTGGAAGAAACCAAATTCTACATTTGTGGAGGGGGTGCAAATGAAATATCTACTGCTTTAAAATATGCTTTATCAACTCTGAATGCAAAAGATAACACTGATGTATTATGTAACCATCCATTGATGACAATCTATGAGCTATGTAGGCAGTGAAAGCTCAATCTGATAAAAAATACATTTTAATATGCCCCCTACTTTGGTGAAAATGGTTTTCCCCAATGTCATCCTAGCAAAGCACACTCTGTAAAACTGAAGAAAATCTGGAACAAACCAAATTCTACATTTATTGAGGGGGAGCAAATTACAATTCTTTTGATTTCAAATAAGCTTTAAAAACTCTGAATGCAAGAGATTACTCTAATGTATTATGTAAAAAAACACTGATGACAATCTATGAGCTTTGAGGCAGTGAAAGCTCAATTTAAATCAAAATAAAGTTTCATATGCCTCCTACTTTGGTGAAAATGGTTTGCTCCAGTGTTATCCAAGTAATAAACACTTTAAATCTGGTTAGTGTGACAAAGTCAAGCAAATCTGGAAGAAACCAAATTCTACATTTGTGGAGGGGGAGCAAATTCAATATCAAATGATTTAAAGTATGCTTTAAAAACTCTGAATGTGGGTTATGACTCTAGTGAATTACATAGAAAGGCACTGATGACAAACTATGAGCTTTGAAGGTAGTGAAAGCTTAATTTAAATCAAAACAGGGTTTTATTTGTCCCCTACTTTGCTGAAAATGGTTTGCCCCATTGTTCTCCCAGCATGCATTGGTTTCATTAAAATATTGTAAACCAAACATTAGTTCAAGAAAAATTGACTTTCCTTCCCTTTTTTAAAGTGGAAGACAGTGAGAACCAGTTTTGATCTCTTATGTTTGCCATGAGACAATAATCCTCTGAAGTAATTTAAATATCTCTAAGTTTAAAAGATAACAATTTGTGAAGCTTAAATACATCGGGTTTTTTTTTTTTTTTTTTAAACTTAATCACTGATTCCATAAGAGTTATATTTTTTTGAAATATTATTTTGTATGTAATAAATATGTGTGCTATGTGTATTCAGGAAAAGTTTTTGATTAGTTTATTCTATATTGTTTTATGTTGTCATTTTCATACCACATTCTATAGTCTATTGTTATCTGTACTTAACCATTTCAGTGCCAGACATGTTTATGATGTCCAGAAGGTGAACTGAAATTTGGGTTGTCATTTAAAATAGAACTGAAAAGTCATGAAGTTTGTACACTGAATTGTAATAAACTTCTATATGCTGTTCTTGATATATTTTACTTTGCACACTCCGTAAAGCTGTTTAGTGTGAAGAACTCAAGCAATTCTGGAAGAAACCAAATTCTACATTTGTGGAGGGGGTGCAAATGAAATATCTACTGGTTTAAAATATGCTTTATCAACTCTGAATGCAAAATATAACACTGATGTATTATGTAACCATCCATTGATGACAATCTATGAGCTATGTAGGCAGTGAAAGCTCAATCTGATAAAAAATACATTTTAATATGCCCCCTACTTTGGTGAAAATAGTTTTCCCCAGTGTCATCCTAGCAAAGCACACTCTGTAAAACTGAAGAAAATCTGGAACAAACAAAATTCTACATTTATTGAGGGGGAGCAAATTAAAATTATTTTGATTTCAAATAAGCTTTAAAAACTCTGAATGCAAGAGATTACTCTAATGTATTATGTAGAAAGGCAATGATGACAATCTATGAGCTTTGAGGCAGTGAAAGCTCAATTTAAATCAAAATAAAGTTTCATATGCCTCCTACTTTGGTGAAAATGGTTTGCTCCTGTGTTATCCAAGCCATGAACACTGTAAATCTGGTTAGTGTGACAACGTCAAGCAAATCTGGAAGAAACCAAATTCTACATTTGTGGAGGGGGAGCAAATTCAATATCAAATAATTTAAAGTATGCTTTAAAAACTCTGAATGTGGGTTATGACTCTAGTGAATTACATAGAAAGTCACTGATGACAAACTATGAGCTTTGAAGGTAGTGAAAGCTTAATTTAAATCAAAATAGAGTTTTATTTGTCCTCTACTTTGGTGAAAATGGTTTACCCCATTGTTATCCCAGCATGCATTGGTTTCATTAAAATATTGTAAACCAAACATTAGTTCAAGAAAAATTGACTTTCCTTCCCTTTTTTAAAGTGGAAGACAGTGAGAACCAGTTTTGATCTCTTATGTTTGCCATGAGACAATAATCCTCTGAAGTAATTTTAATATCTCTAAGTTTAAAAGAAAACAATTTGTGAAGCTTAAATACTTGGGTTTCTTTTTTTTTTTTTTTTTTTTTTTAAACGTAATCACTGATTCCATAAGAGTTATATTTTTCTGAAATATTATTTTCTATGTAATAAATATGTGTGCTATGTGTATTCA